>CM060900.1:432722420-433922420 GCA_030762935.1 Hymenopus coronatus | reverse complement strand
GCTCAGATTATTGCTACACACCATCAGCATCATAGTTATCATATTTTAATGAGAAACAATTAACAAAAATCATTAATTGCTGTATATCCAGTGTATATCAAATAATAATAATCTCTATTTATAAACTGCTGAAAAAATATATTATTGAATTTTCACACTAAATTGTATACAAACCTATGCTCCTTGCAAATGTTATGCTGGCACTAATCAGCATTGTAATTGTGTCTAAGAAACAAAATGGCTGCAGCAGCAGGAGAAATATCCTTAGTACAAAGTCTCTACCCAAAATAGATACTTATTCATGGCTGTCTGACGTAACATGAACAGTATGTATATATAAGGACACAAAAATTTTGTTTTTACTTTTAGAACATTTCGGTGTTATTTCTAATGGTTTTTGGTGTTATTTTTCAGTAGGTTTTAGTGTAATAAAGTTTTTCAGAAACACTTTTGCAATGCAACATTTTTAAAAGTTTGCTTATAAGTGAAAATTACTTAATACATAAGTTGTAAATACAAATGCTTTATATATTAAGTCATAAAAGCAAGTACGTTATTTTTACATAAGTATACAAACTATATGAATTATGATGCAGTTTTACTTGTATATTAAGTGCACTTCTATAAGTCACTACGAAATGCATACTTCACAACATGTTTACCAAGTGGATCACTGAGTCACCTTTAAATGAGAGCATGGTCATGAATTCCAAATTTTCTTTGCTTAGATTGTGTCTTCAGTCAGTCAGAATGTCATGTATTTTTTTTTTTTTTTTTTTTTTTTGTGAGTTTAACGTACTTTAACCTGATTGGTCATATTGGATGATGAATGAAATTGGTGAAATGATGCTCAAATGATATCGGGGTCCATGGAGCTTAAAGTTACTCGACATTCGTCTTATCAGGATAAGGGAAAACCCCGAAAAAAACCTTATCCAGGTAACTCACCCTAAGCGAGATTCGAACTCACGGCCTTTTGAATGTGAGGCAGACATGCTACCACCACACTACCCAGGCAGCCTGTGAAAATAGTTGCTCACTGTCCAAGTTGGAGCACAGAATTCATACTGCTTATAGAACTGCAACTGCAAATTCAGGGTTATCTAATTTCATTCACTGTTGGCATTTCACAATGTCAACCTTCTCAATTGAAAGTTTTAACTTGACTGCATCTTGCAGCTGTCTGTACACTTTCAGAAATGTGACTGCACTGGGTGATTGCATTCTAGAAGCAACATTTGTCACAACCTTCACAAGACCTTCATTTACACCATTTACCACAATGTTCTTAGGATTAAAAGATCAGTTCAGCATTGTGAACACAAACTTTGACGGATCAGAACTCAAAAGTTCCGAGAGTTTATTTTGAAGATGTAGGCCTATTTGCTTAAGAGAATGCTTAACTTCTGCTTGAAGCAGCTGGTTGAAAACACTTTGTAAAAGTTGACGTATTTCACCGTCCAAAAAACCTGGCTGAGCAATTTGAAACTGTGCCCCACGTAGTTTAAACTTGAAAATATATCGTGGGCAGTAGGGCACTGGGATCTCTCAAAATGTTGTATAAGTTCTGTGAGGTCACGAGCACATTACTTAACAAACACTACTTCAGTTTTAACTGTGTTAAGGTCAAATCATTAAACTTAAGTGGAAGCCCTGACTTAAGTCAAATGATTAACTTAAAAGAGACACTTGAGCTGATTAAGTAGTTTTTTCTTCTTTTGCGTAATTTAATTTGCTGTGGAAATTCACATGGTGGATGGGAGAGGAGAGGGGAGAACAGAAATTATATACTGGTACCTATATATGAGATCAGAGGTGACTGCAATGGCAGCAGCAGCACAACTGTTAACAACATAATGGATAACATTTTCTATTTAGAAACATACCTAATTTAACACAACATTATAAAAAGTTTTACCTAAATAAATATTTGAATTTGCATGGAAATTCAGTTTTGGGCATAAGAGAGACAGAGAGGGGAATACAGAAATATATGGTATGTGTGCAAAGAGAGAATGTGACAATGGCGGTGGCGGTGGCAGTAGCAGTGTATCTGTTATGATGAGGGATATGATCTTCTATTTAATCAACATACCAAATATAATGCATTGTTGTAAAAGATAGTAGTTCAAATTTGTGCAGAAACTCACATTGTGAGCGGGAGTGAAATGAAGAAGAATGGAAATGTGCCACTATATCTGCGCACAGCAGTGACGGTGGCAGCTTGGCTATAATGACAATGAATACAAATTTCTATTTAGAAAACATAGCTGAATATAACACATTGTTGCAATTAGTTTTCCTATGGTTTTTACCTAATTTGAATTTGCAGGTGAATTCAAGTTGTGAGTGGCAGAGAGAAGAGAGGGGCAAGTGGAAATGCAGGTCTCTGTCAAGTTTGTCCTTATGGTCCCCTATCATTCAAACTGAACCCATCCTATCTGTATCTGGCCATTTTGCATGCAGTATTAAGGTGCTTTCAACTACATTCATCTTCAAAGTTTGTGCTAGGTGTAGGAAGCAAAGCTATTTTTAATTGGAGAACTGTTTTCAATCATTATATAAAGATATATTTTATTGTGTGTTACTTGAAGCTTCTGAAATTTTCAGCAAAGTAAACAATTTCTTTTAAATAACTAGTACAACTTTGGAATAAACAGTAATCACCACATGCTTATATTTATTAGGCTTAAATTTAATCTGAAAACAAAGATATTATAGTCAAAAATTGAAACATAAAAACTGAGAATGGAAAAAAAATTGGTCACTTTCCTTGTGTATTTAACAGCATATATTTTAAGGTTTTATTTAATTGTTTAAATATATATCACACTAGAACTTTGCTCTATTATTTCTAGAAGTAACATTTTACTAAGTTTATCCTTGCGGTTATGAGATCATGAAATAGTTTCCATACTTACACTTGTAAAAAAAAAAAAAAAAAAAAAAAAAAATGTTTTCATGTTGAAATAACCGTAGCAGCTCAGGTAAATTTTATGTAATTGCTAATATTTTAAGCAGGTTGTGCCTGCCAGCATGGAAGCTTTCTTAACATGTGCAGTCAATAGCATGTTTTAGATAATGTGATGGCTATCCAAGCACATTTGAAAATGAAGAAATAGCAATTATCATTATTAAATTTTATTGTGACATCATCCATTTTACTATTATGCATTATAGTTTTGTTTTATTTCTCAGATTTATGAATGTTGACTACTCATTGATTTCTTGCTCCCTCAAAAAATGATGTTCCTTCACTTCCTCCATCACCACCACCATTAGCAGTATTTAACATTTCCACATTAAAGGTAAACATACAGAAAAAAGAATTTGAGTTTTTGTTTTGTTCTTGGTGACAACCTCCAAAAAGGATTCAGGCATTCCAATAATTTACTCAGTTCTGTTGTTAAATCCATTAAGGTTCCATTTAAAGAATGGAAGCAATATACTTTTTATTTTTATTTTCAGCTGAATTCTGTCTTGAGCTTGCTGACACTGTTGGTGAAACAGATATGTGCGAACATTGGGATTCTGGTGGCCATTTCAAAGTGTGCAAGATTGGCTGCAATAAAGGCCTTCAATTCTCACAGGCAGTGGCAAAGCTGTACACCTGTGGAGTCGAAGTCCTAGTCTTCCAGTGGTTTATTGGGCTTGTACAGGTAAGTGAAATTTATTTTATGCTCTAATTCTGTCTTTAAACTTAAATAAAGACACCATACTGATACACTGTCATGCACAAAAGAAACCATGTAGAGTATGTGTACAAAATTTAGAAATCATTATGTATTTGAATTAGATTTCATTTGACTCATCTGACTCATACTTTTCCCAGTAAACCACTTTCTCTCTCTCTCTCTCTCTCTCTCTCTCTCTCTCTCTCTCTCTCTCTCTCTCTCTCTCTCTCTCTCTCTCTCTCTCTCTCTCTCTCTCTCTCTCTCTCTCTCTCTCTCTCTCCCTCTCTCCCTCTCTCCCTCTCTCCCAACTGAACAGATACTTCCACCAGAAGTACTATGATGTTCACTGCAAACCATACTGTTTGCATGGTGCTACCTAGTGTAGTTTTTCATACTAGGCCTTTTTCACTCCACCCAGGCTATCCAATTTGCCCGGACTTCTCCTATGAGTTGCTATCTGTGAGAAAATAAACAAATGGATATAACACCATGCTGTCACGAAAACCTTATGCTATTGTTAGGATGGACTATAGCTGGTAATGGAAGTAATCTGATGAAAAATTAGCCGGTTTTAGAAATAAACCTCAAATACTGCATTTTTAAATACAAAAAGTGGGTTTAGAAAGGAAATGGCTACGACTAATGGATGGAATAACCCCTGAGTTCCAAGAATTGATAATAATATATATATATATATTTTTTTTTTTTTACTTTGTGGATTAGGAAATCACTTTCTCAAATTTAGAGAGAGAGAAAAAAAAAAAAACTTTAAAAAGGCAGTATTTGAAAGTTACATATGTAAGCACCTTGTTGAAATCATTACATGAAATTAGTTGCAGAATCTAATGCTGTCATGCAAACTAAACTATGCTTAAGGAATTATGGATTTCCGTATGTTGTGCAATAAAAATATTACATGTTCAATAGAAATTATACTCTGTTTGCTTGCATTAAAATGTTTAAATATCCAATGTGCATGAATTTTTTTAATATTAATCCAGAAATGCATGCTCAACGTCTTCAAGCTCAATTTGAAAACGACTACCCCTTTTTAATTACATATTTTTAATGGATCTCTTCCATGAGATACCTTGTTGACAGTATGTGGTGGACTTTAACCTTGAACATCTTATCCTAATACCCTACACTTTCACTATGTGCCAATCACATGGGGTCAGGGTCCCATCCAATCTAGTGATTTTGCTATCTGTTGTTAGATGGCAGAGCATTTAAAATTAGCATCTACTTTAGTAATACAAACAACCGAGGGAAACCATGAAAATAGACCTAGCCAGAATAGTTGGTCCACAGGACTGAAGGTCCAAGGCCAGACCCAGATGCTATTGCTTGAGCCATCCTTCTTGGTAACTACTTCTTTATTTCAACAACCCTATTAGATTAAGACTGCTCCTATGATTCTCCTCCATCTGGTTCTAACTCATGCTTTCATTTTCCAGCAGCTTGCTTCAATTGCCTTAAGATCATCTTCACTATCATCAAGCCCTCTTTTTGGTGGTCTTCCTTCTTGTTGCTATCCTCCCATCTTATACATATGCCATAATCATCTCAATTGTTTGGTCTTAAATACTTTAAATTCATGTAATTCATTATCATATCTGATATGCCAGCTACCCTTTTCCCTTCACCATTACATAAATCTTTCTTAATACTTTCTTTTCATATGTCATTAACCTTTCTATATTCTTTTTACTTCATGTCCAACTGTGAACCATATAACAAGATAGCTATAACCAGTATTTGTCCAACTTAGATTTTGTTTTCATGCTAAGAAGTTTGGATTGGAGTTGCTTTTTTAATCCAAAGCAGCATTTATTAGCCATATCTATCCCTGAATTGATTTCATCTGTTATATTATCAACTGTTGTGGTGAACATAGATGGGGAACTATAGCAGGTAGGAACATAATTTAATAAGGATAGAGACGGAGGCAAATTATACATGTAAATTGTCCAGATAATTGAATAAATGCAAGGTTAAAAGTGTTCGAGCCACTTGGTTAAACAGCAACTTGTGAGGTGTAATTAGTATTTAAAATTGCTGTTTTTTCTTTCTATGGTAAAGTGATTGTTTTATAGAAACCTATTGTATTAAGTGGAAAAATAACCTAATCGATTCACTGTACATTTGTCATGTTACTAGAATTTTAAATTGTGTAACACACTCAAATTTTTGTTTTTTTTTTAATTTCTTTACTTTCTCTGTATATTCTTTGCATATGTCTGGTTTTGCTCTCATTAGCTGTTAGTCCCATAATTTTTTTTTTTTTTGGTACATTTTTTATATCTTGTTAAGTACTTCTCTTACAAAACTTTCAGGCCTTTTAATTATATCCATCTGCATATGCCAGCAGTATTATGGATTTATATAAAACATTACTGCTTTTCTCTGTGTCTGATTCTCTGTTTAACTAAAATTATATGTTTAGGAGCACTAAATACAGTGTAGGGTTCATGGAGCATTTTATATAACCATGTTAAAATTGATTAATTATGAATAAACAATTAACCTCTCAATGGTTTGACATTGGTTTAAAACTGCTATGTGCAGTATACTTTTTATGTTTTGAGTATAAGCAAAAAAGTTTAATCAATCAGAAGAAAATAGATTTTTGTTTTTCAAAAGTGCACTTCTTAAGTGTATGTATCAATCGATTTAAATCAACTACCAGGTTTGATAAACTTACAAAATTGCATTTCTGAATTTTGCTGTTCACAAGTGAATAGCTTTTTTGGACTTGATGAACTTCAAGACATGTGCTTTCTGTGTAATCTGGAAAACAGTTTTATGATGCAGTATATTCTCTTACCATTTCTTTTTTTCTAAATAGTGGCCAGTCAACATAAAACGCTGAGAGTAATAAATGTGTTTATTATGATTCTAGCACTGCCACTCCAAGTTAAATGAAGGTTATGACAAATTATTTTCTGGCAACAGCTGTATTTTTAGTTCTACTTCATGACTGATGTGTGTCAGTTCCCTGAACCAACTGCAAGAAGATATCCAATGATTGATGGTCTTTGAACCTAACTGAACATTGGAGCCTTAGGTAAACTGCACATTTAGTTTTAAAACTGAATAGAATGGACTGGAAAGATGTTCAACTTAGTTATAAAATGAATACAAATTCTGAGGTGTATATACTTTATCTGTCTTAGTTACAACAGGTTTTCCTTGCAAAAGCTTATTCTTCTCAATAGTTGTGCTAATTGAGATAAGCATTAGCAGCAGGGGTTAGGTAGAGTCAGAGTGTAGAATACAATGCCATAGCTGGGATTTAACCACGGATCTCCCGATTTCTAGTCGGATGCCCTGCCACTGAGCTTCCATGGCAACATGCCGGCATAGCATTGAATTTCTCAACTGACTCGCTTGTTTCCCAGTACACCACAAGGAGATCTCAAATTGTTTTGAGATGATGACAACCCAATGGCAACTTACAATGTTGTAAGTACTTTAAGTCCCAGGATTTATACTATAGCTAACACTTATGGTCAATTGGTATTGGTCTATTTGTTTTTTCACACAATCCTCGTTTACGACTGGAGTTGGATAGGTAGATCCCACTGAAAAATTCAATACCATAGTCGGGTTTTGAACCACGGACCTACTTACTAATCTCTAAACGGTTGCTCTGCCACCGAGTTATCTTGGCAACATGCCGGCATAGCATTGAATTTCTCAACTGACTGGCATGTTTTCTGGTAATTTTTTTTTTCAGTCTCACTCTTCCTATCCAACTCCTGTTCTAAACACAACTTGTGTGAAAAGACAATTAGACCATTAGTAGTAGTGGTTTTGTTGCACAGTTCCTTTAAGTGATAGGGAAAAAATAAATACACTATGCGAGAATCATAGTCAAACCTTTTAAAAGCTGATTTCTGTGTGTTGTAATTGAAGTTCCCTTTTCTATGAGTTGGAATAGTTACACTTACTCCATTTAAAATGGAAATTGCTTTACTTATTTCAGACTTCTGAATGATTTTATATCCGTTCTCTTCGCTTCGCCATGAGGAAAAAATGTGAAATCCCAATTAAGAAAGGTGTTAAGCATTAGAAATTTATAACCAATAACACAGATTATCTCTGAAATGTTCAAATGTACCAAAATAGTAACAAAAAATGTAAATGGCCTAAATTGTGTGTTCATGAGATCCACACTTTTGTGTAATAAGCTTTTGCCTCTCTTTTATGGTTTATACTTTAACCACAAGTTATCCAGAACTAAGGAGAAATTCAGACGTTATTCCCAAAAAGTCAATAAAATGTGTTTCATGAGTCACTTAAATACCTTAAACAAGTAGTATTTTAATCACAATCATTATAGACACTTTTGAGAGACAAAATTGTCAAAAAATGTACCACATAAAGGGTAGTTTGAATTTCTCAACTGACTCGCATGTTACCTGGTAAACTACAAGGTGTTCTCATCTACTGTCCTACATACGGCTTGTTTGAAACAACAATTATTTCAATACAAATTGACCATAATCCAAGCATACAAGTTTATGTCTGTTAAACATAACTGGCCAATCACAGAAGGATTCTCATTACCTGATCACTCTGTCATACGAGATATATCTGTTGACATGTGTTGACTTGCTGAGTTCATTTTTAAATAAAATTATAATGAGGGCTTCTGGGATAAGTATAAAAATTGCATCAGAACAAATTGTGACGGCAGATAGTAGTTTTTTGCACGTTTAGCTTCTCATAATGACAGAGCTGTGGGAGAGAGAACAAATGTACATTTAGTATCTTCCATGGATGCGTGAAGATTTTGAGGAAATTTGCCTCACCAGTAAACATACTATTCTTTACATTTAAAAAATTTCTGAAAATGTTGAATTTCTCTAAAGTGGCTTTAACGATTTCAATTAAATTACTGTATGTTAAAGATATTGTTTGGCAAATATAAACTATATTTTGAATTTTCTGGGAATAATCTCTATAGAGCTATTCATTCTTAATGAATCTTACTGAATTTTATACAGTTGGTACACCGTAAGACATAGACAAAAATTTACTACACAGAAAAGTAGATATTTTTAAACACACAACTTGTCATATACATCATATATATCCGTTATATTATCACTTGTTATGATAAAGATGGGGAACCACACCAGGTGGGAACATAATTTAATATGGATAGAGAATGAGGCAATTTCTACATGTAAATTGCCTGGATAGTTCAATAACTGCAAAGTTGAAAGTACTCGGGCCTCTTGGTTACACAGCAACTTGGGAGGAGTCTCTAGTATTCAGTATTGCTGGTTTTTCTTTGTATGGTCAAGTGATTATAGTGATTGTTTTATAGAAACTACTGTATTAAGTGGAAAAAGATCCTATCGGTTCACTATACATTCTTCATGATACTAAGATGTTTAAATTGTGTAACACACTCAAATTCATGTTTGTCCTTTACAATCTTTCTTTTCTCCTCTTTGTATGTGTTTGGTTTTGCTTTCACTAACTGTTAATTCCATAATTTTTTTTTTTTTTCGCTGTTAATATTAGTCTTTTATAGCTTATTAAGCACTTCTGTTACAACATCTTCATGCCTTTTAATTATAACCATCTGCCAGCAGTATTATGGATGTTAAAATTGATTAATAGTGAATATACAATTAACCTTATAATAGTTTGATATTGGTTTCAAAATGCTATGTGGAATATATGTTTTATGTTTTGAGTATAAGCAAAAAAGTTTAAACAATCAGAAGAAAATTAGATTTTTATTTTTCAAAAGTGCACTGTCTTAAGTGTAAGTATCAAACCATTTAAATCAACTACCAGGTTTGATAAATTTCCAAAATGTCATTACTGAATTTTTCTGTTCACAAGTGAATAGCTTTTTTGGCTTGATGAACTTCAAAACATGTGCTTTCTGTGTAATCTGGAAAAGAGTTTTATGATGCAGTACATTCTTTTACCTTTTGTATTTTTTTAAAATAGTTGCTAGTCATGTAAAAATCTGACAGTAATAAATGTGTCTATTATGATTCTAGGACTGGCACTCCAATTTAAATGAAGGCTATGACAATTCATTTTCTGGCAAAGGCTGTATTTATAGTTCTACTTCTTGATTGATGTGTGTCAGTTCCCTGAACCAACTGCAAGAAGATATCCAACGATTGATGATCTTTGAACCTAACTGAACATTGGAGCCTTAGGTAAACTGCACATTTAGTTTTAAAAGTAAATACAATGGACTGGAAACATGTTTTACTTAGTTATAAAATGAATAAAAATTCTGAGGTGTATATACTTTATCCGTCTTAGTTACAACAGGTATTCCTTGCAAAAGCTGCTTATTCTTCTCTATATTTGTGCTAATTGAGATTAACATTAGCAGCAGTGGTTAGGTAGAGTTACACAGAAAAATTCAATGCCAGAGCTGGGATTTCAAC
The DNA here is from genome assembly GCA_030762935.1 of Hymenopus coronatus. NCBI lineage: Eukaryota > Metazoa > Arthropoda > Insecta > Mantodea > Hymenopodidae > Hymenopus > Hymenopus coronatus. Next base: position 433,912,315 of record CM060900.1, on the reverse strand, counting down.
CACGGATCTCCCGATCTCTAGCCGGTTGCTCTGTCACTGAAATACCATGGCAACATGCTGGCATAGCATTGAATTTATCAACTGACTGGCATGTTTTTCGGTAATTTTTTTTTTTTTTTCAGTCTGACTCTACCTATCCAACTCCTGTTCTGAACACAACTTGTGTGAAAAAACCATTAGACCATTAGCAGTAGTGGTTTTGTTGCACAGTTCTTTTAAGTGATAGGGAAAAAATAAATACACTATGCAAGAATCATAGTCAAACCTTTTAATAGCTGATTTCTGTGTGTTGTAATTGAAGTAACCTTTTCTTTGAGTTGTAATAGTTACACTTACTGAATTTAAAATGGAAATTACTTTACTTATTTCAGACTTCTGTATTATTTTATATCCCTTCCCTTCGCCACGATGAAAAAATGTGAAATCCCAATTCAGAAAGGTGTTAAGCATTAGAAAGTTATAATCAATAACATGGATTATCTCTGAAATGTTAAAATGTACACAAAACAAAAAAAAAAAAAAAAAAATGTAATTGGCCTAAATCGTGTGTTCATGAGATCCATACTTTTGTGGAATAAGCTTTTGCCTATCTTTTTATGGTTTATACTTTAACCACAAGTTATCCGAAACTAAGGACAATTTCAGAGGTTATTCCCAAAAATTCAATATAATGTATTTCATTAATCATTTAAATACATTAAACATGTAGTATTTTCAAAACTTGCAAATGTGCATAGAAGCTTGTGACATTGATGTGATTAAATATAAAATAAAAGAATTTGAGTCGGTTTTAGTAACAAAACATCACTTATTTTTACTTACTGGGGACCTGTTTCGGGTAACAGTTGTTCCCAGTTTCAACCCTTAATTCCGACTAAATCTTTCTTCGTTGGCGACAACGATGGGGGTGGTGGTGTATTAATTGTGGAGGCATCTGTTGCTGGATCTATGAACTTCCAGAGGTTGCTGTAAGGTGGTGAATCAAAATTCATGATATGGCTCTTTTTCTTCATGATGTAGATCTTCTCCCAGACATCTAATCCTGTGGGTTTATAAGCTGGTTTTAATAGTTTTATATTTGGTGTGATTTCGTGTCCTGATGGACAAACCCCAGACAAACATCGCTAGTACATGAACGAAATAAATTGGAGAAGAAAGAAGTACAAGAAAACGTGACATCTCGATGGAAGAAGAAGGAGAAAGAAGAAATGAGTGAAAAAGTGATAGTGTGTGGTGATTCGATAATAAAACATGTAGTGATAAATAATCCTAATGTAAAAGTGAATGTTTATAGGGGAATGAGAGCTGAATACCTACCAAACTTAATGGACGAAAATGTGTCAAAAAGTGAGGTTAAAACAGTGGTGATCCATGCTGGGACAAATGACATAAAACCAGCTAGTACCTCAGAAGAGGTCATGGCTGAGGTCTACAGTGCAATAAGAAGTGCAATGAAGTGTTACCCTAAGGCAAAAATTGTTGTAAATAGTATAGCCTTAAGAAGGGATGTTAGATATGGCTTCTTGAAAGCCATTAATGAAGGAATACGCTGGGCTTGTGATACACTGAAAGCAATATTTGTTGATACTAACAAGTTCTTAGATGAAAGTTGCCTTGGGAGAGATGGACTTATCTTAAATAGAAAAGGGTCATTTCTATTAAGTCAAATGATAAATAATGTAATCAAGGTATGCATGAAATCGGGAAACTAGTTTCGGGTACAGAGGGTGATAAATTGCACAATGTGTCAGTGAACATGTCAAATAAAGCTAATGGTATAATCGTAAATAGAGAAACAATTGCACATCCACAACCTAAAATCTCTATTAGGTGTATACATCAGAATATACAGTACTTATTTAATAAAAAGGAATCCTTTGCAAGTTTCATTAATGAAGTAGATGCTGACATAGTTGCGATCTCAGAGCACGGTCTAAAAAAAACCCAAGAATTTGTATGTAAAATTAATAACTATTGTATTATAGATATATTTAGTAAAAAAGAACATAAGGGTGGTGGAGTGGCATTACTGGCAAAAAATATACACAATGGTACTCCATTAGTAAAAATGCGAGATTTTAATAGTGAAATGGTATGAGAGATAGTAGGGGCCTAAACCTAACTGAATATGAAGAGGTTAAAATTCTTGCTATTTATAGATCTCCACATGCTTAAGTAAATGAATTTATTGAATGTATGTATAGAGTATTAGGGTATTGTTTAAAACATGACTGTAAAATAATAATAATGGGTGACTTGAATATATATGCTGATCATATGAATGGGGATTTTCTAAAGTTGCAGGATATGTTCTATTCATTTAATTTAAAACGTGTTAAGCTAGATGCTACTAGGGAAACTATAAGCTCAAATTCTGTAATTGATTATGTTGTTACCAATATAAAAAAAAAGCCAATGTGTTGCTGGGAATATGGTCAATTACCTATCTGATCATCATGCTCAATTTTTAGATATAAATAACTGTACACTTAAAAACCCTGACCTAACTGAAATTATAACCCTTAGAGAATTTACTGAGGCTAATATTTTAAAACTACATACTTGTTTGGTTAATGAAACATGGCAAGATTTGTATAGCATTAAAAATGCAAATGAAAAATGGAATACATTGTATGAAATTCTAAACCTCTATATTGAATTATGCTGCCCTATAGTATACAAAATATGGGAACCTTTAAAAAGACATAAAGTAAGGATTTCAAGAGAGGCTTTGAGGTTGAAGGAAAAAATAAAGGATTTATATCTACTTGCTAAATCAACAAAACTCGAGCACTACAATATCAAATACAAACAATTTAAAAAAGCATATGAGGATGAATTGATAAACAATAAATCACAAAAGATAAGAAAGCTCTCTGATACTAGTAACTATTCAAAAACAGCGTGGTCAATGATTAATAGCATGAGGGAAGAAAAGTTAAAGCAAGAAAATATTAATCTACTCATTAATAACTGCATAGAAAATAAGCCACTTCAGATATGCAATCGTTTTAATGATTACTTTATAAATGTTGCTAGCAATCAAAATACCCCTGATGTTGCAGGTTTTATAACTAATAAGGGTATAGGAAATTCGCTTTATTGGTATGATACTACGGCAGATGAAGTTATAAGATTAATTAATGGATTTAAAAATAAAAATTCCAATGGATGGGATGGAATTAGCTCTAAATTGTTAAAAAGATGTAAACATGTTTTGAGCACCCCCTTGGTTCATCTAATAAATACATCACTAAACCTAGGAATTTTCCCAGATTGTTTAAAAATTAGCACTGTGATTCCGATACATAAAACGGGAGACAAAAATAACATGCAAAACTTAGACCTATAACCCTTACCTCGGTAGTAGCTAAGTTGTTCGAAAAAATATTATTAAAGAGAATTATGAATTTCTTAGAAAAATATGATATTTTAAATGATTTTCAGCATGGCTTTCGGGCTAAATGATCAACCACCATGGCCCTAATAGAGTTTACTCACAACATCTTAAGTAATCTAAATGAAAAAAAGAAAACTGTAAGCATATTTTTTGCTCTATCTAAGGCGTTTGACTGTGTCCAACACAATACATTACTATTAATCGTAGAAAAGTACGGTATTAGAGGGGTTACCAATAGATTAATTTCATCGTATCTATAAGGTTGTGTACAATACACAGAAATAAGTTTCAAACAAGGAAAAAAAAAGGAACAGAATTTAAATGAAGTGCTGAAATAGTTAAATACGGTGTACCCCAAGGCTCAGTATTTGGACCGTTATTCTTTATTTTATATTTAAATGATATGTATTCGACACCTAATTGTAAAATTATAAGCTATGAAGATGACACCACTATTATATGTAAATCAAACAATGATCTTGACTTGAAATCATTAGCCACCAATGAATCGCTAAGAATAAACACATTTTTTAAATCTCTCAACCTCACTAATAACCCTGACAAGACAAATATAATTAAATTTAAGTTAAGGAAGAAGAAAAAAGATATATTATTTCATATTAACTTTGGAAATGTTGCAATACATGAATCTGATTTCCACAAATTTTTAGGAATGCAAGTAGATAAACTCATGTCGTGTACTAATCATATCGATGACCTTTGTAAAAAAATAAGTAAAGGTTTGTATTTAATGAGGGAATTTGCAAAAACTTGTAATGTTGAGGTTCTAAAACTTATATACTACAGGTTAATTTATTCACATTTCCAATATGGTATTGAATTATGGGGGGGTTGTAATAAAATGCATATGCAAAGGGTTCTAGTGCTACAAAACAATGTATCAGAACTATGTTTAAAATGGGCAGTCGAGAATCATGCAGGGAAGTTTTTAAAAGAAAAAAGATGTTGACTGTAGTATCACTATACTTATACAAAGTAACTTACTTAATTAACCAGAAAAAACCAAAACTCAATAGTGAAATACATAACCATGATACTAGATGCCAACTTGACTTACATTGTAAAATCTGTAAATAAAGATCCCTATATAATAGGATTACACAGGTATAATCGACTCCCTGCATATGCAAAAAATGAAAATGCTGTTAAATTTAAACAATGTCTCAAGACATATTTACTGAACAATCTGTGTATGATATCAATGAATTTTTAAACTAATTTATGTAGACTATATTTATACTTTGTTAAACCAAACATCTTGTATATATTAATGTATTTTTATAATTTATGTAGACTCAGTTTATTTAATGCTAATTTTGTTTAATGTAAACTGACAATGCCCGATACTCGAAAAGAGTCTATAGGCTGCTAATAAATTACAATTACAATAGTTTGACATTGGTTTCAAAACGCTATGCGCAGTATATGTTTTATGTTTTGAGTATAAGCAAAGTTTAAACAATCAGAAGAAAATTAGATTTTTGTTTTTCAAACGTGCACTGTCTTAAGTGTAAGTATCAAACCATTTAAATCAACTACCAGGTTTGATAAATTTTCAAAATGTCATTACCGAATTTTGCTGTTCACAAGTGAATAGCTTTTTTGGCTTGATGAACTTCAAAACATGTGCTTTCTGTGTAATCTGGCAAAGCGTTTTATGATGCAGTACATTCTTTTACCTTTTGTTTTTTTTTCTAAATAGTTGCTAGTCAACGTAAAAAGATGACAGTAATAAGTGTGTCTATTATGATTCTAGGACTGGCTCTCCAATTTGAGTGAAGGATATCTTTTCTTTTTATCTAAATAGTGGCTAGTCAACTTAAAAAGCTGACAGTAATAAATGTCCTCATTATTATTCTAGGTTGCCACTCCAAGTTAAATGAAGGCTATGACAAATCATTTTCTGGCAAAGGCTGTATTTATAGTTCTACATCATGATTGATGTGTGTCATTTCCCTGAACCAACAACAAGAAGATATCCAAAGATTGATGGTCTTTGAACCCAACTGAACATTGGAGCCTTAGGTAAACTGCACATTTAGTTTTAAAAGTAAATACAATAGGCTGGAAACATGTTCTACTTAGTTATAAAATGAATAAAAATTCCGAGGTGTATATGTTTTATCTGTCTTAGTTACAACAGGTATTCCTTGCAAAAGCTGCTTATTCTTCCCTATATTTGTGCTAATTGAGATAAATATTAGCAGCAGTGGTTACGTAGAGTTACACTGAAAAATTCAACACCATAGCTGGGATTTCAACCACGGATCTCCGATCTCTAGCCTGTTGCTCTGTCACTGAACTTCCATGGCCACATGGTGGCATTGCATTGAATTTCTCAACTGACAGGCATGTTTTCAGTAATTTTTTTTCATTCTGACTCTACCTATCCAACTCCTGTTCTAAACACAACTTGTGTGAAAAAACAATTAGACCATTAGCAGTAGTGGTTTTGTTGCACAGTTCCTTTAAGTGATAGGGAAAATATAAATACACTATGCGAGAATCATAGTCAAACCTTTTAAAAGCTGATTTCTGTATGTTGTAATTGAAGTTCCCTTTTCTTTGAGTTGGAATAGTTACAGTTACTCTATTTAAAATGGAAATTGCTTTACTCATTTCAGACTTCTGTATTATTTTATATCCCTTCTCTTCGCTTTGCCAAGATGAAAAATGTGAAATCCCTTTTAAGAAAGGTGTTAAGCATTAGAAATATATAACCAATAGCATGGATTATTACTGAAATTATAAAATGTACAAAAATACATAAAAAAAAATGTAAATGGCCTAAATTGTGTTTACATGAGATCCATACTTTTGTGTAATAAGCTTTTGCCTATCTTTTATGGTTTATACTTTAATCACAAGTAATCCAGCACTAAGGAGATTTTCAGAGGTTATTCTCAAGAATTCATTATAATGTGTTTCATGAGTCATTTACAAACCTTACACATGTAACATTTTAATCACAATCATTATAGACATTTTTGAGAGTCAAAATTGTCGAAAAAGTACCACATAAAGGGCACTTTGAATTTCTCAACTGACTTGCATGTTTCCTGGTAAACTACAAGGTGTTCTCAACTACTGTCCTACACACAGCTTGTGTGAAACTACAATTAATTCAATACAAATTGACCATAATCCAAGCATACAAGTTTATGTCTGTTATACATAACTGGCCAATCAGAGAAGGATTCTCATTACCTGATCACTGTGCCATAGCAGATATGTCTGTTGACATGTGTTGACTTGCTGAGTTCATTTTTAAGTAAAATTATAATGCAGGCATCCGGGATAAGTTTAAAAATTGCAGCAGAACAAGTTGTGATGGCAGATGGTACTTTTTTGCACGTGTAGCTTCTCATAATGACGGAGGGGAGGAAGAGAGAACAATTGTGGTACATAAGTTTAGTATGTTCCGTGGAGGAGTGAAAGTTTTGAGGAAAATGGCCTCACCAGTAAACTATCCTTTACATGGAAATATTTCTGAAAATGTTGAATTTTTCTAACGTGGCTCTAGCAATTTCGATCAAATTACTGTATGTTAAAGATATTGTTTGACAAATATAAACTATATTTTGAATTTTCTGGGAATAATCTCTATAGAGCTATTCATTCTTAATGAATCTTACTGAATTTTATACAGCAGGTACACCATAAGAAATAGACAAAGTTTACTACACAGAAAAGTAGATCTTTTTAAAACACACAACCAGTCATATACATCATATATATCTGTTATATTATCACTTGTTATGATAAAGATGGGGAACCACACCAGGTAGGAACATAATTAAAATGGATAGAGACTGAGGAAATTTCTACATGTAAATTGAATGGATAGTACAATAACTGCAAAGTTGAAAGTACTCAGGCCTCTTGGTTACACAGCAACTTGGGAGGAGTCACTAGTATTCAGTATTTCTGGTTTTTATTTGTATGGTCAAGTGATTATAGTGATTGTTTTATAGAAACTACTGTATTAAGTGGAAAAATATCCTATCGATTCACTATATATTCGTCATGATACTAAGATGTTTAAATTGTTTAACACACTCAAATTTATGTCTGTTCTTTACAATCTTTCTTTTCTCTTCTTTGTATGTGTTTGGTTTTGCTTTCAGTAACTGTTAATCCTATAACTTTTTTGTTTTGCAGTTAATATTAGCTTTTTATAGCTTTTAAGCACATCTCTTAGAACATCTTCAGGCTTTTTAATTATAACCATATGGCAGCAGTGTTATGGATTTCTCTAACACATTACTGCTTTTTTCTGTGTCTGATTGTCTTTTTAACTTAAATTACCTATTTAGGAGCACTAAATACAGTGCAGGGTTCATGGTGCATTTCATATGAGCATGTTAAAATTGATTAATAGTGAGTAAACAATTAACCTTGCAATAGTTTGTCATTGGCTTCCAAATGCTATGTGCAGTATATGCTTTATGTTTTGAGTATAAGCAAAAATGTTTATACAATCAGAAGAAGATTAGATTTTTGTTTTTCAAAAGTGCACTGTGTTAAGTGTAAGTATCAAGCCATTTAAATCAACTACCAAGTTTGATATATTTTCAAAATGTCAATACTGAATTTTTCTGTTCACAAGTGAGTAGCTTTTTTGGACTTGATGAACTTCAAAACATGTGCTTTCTGTGTAATCTGGAAAAGAGTTTCATGATGCAGTACATTCTTTTACCTTTTGTTTTTTTTTTCAATATAGATGCTAGTCAAAGTAAACAGATGACAGTAATCAGTTTGCTTATTATTATTCTAGGTCTGGCACTCCCAATTAAATGAAGGCTATGACAATTCATTTTCTGGCAAAGGCTGTATTTATAGTTCTACTTCATGATTGATGTGTGTCATTTCCCTGAACTAACTACAAGAAGACATCCAACGATTGATGGTCTTTGAACCTAACTGAACATTGGAGCCTTAGGTAAACTGCACATTAATTTTAAAAGTAAATACAATGGACTGGAGACATGTTTTACTTAGATATAAAATGAATAAAAATTCTGAGGTGTATATGCTTTATCTGTCTTAGTTACAACAAGTATTCCTTGCAAAAGCTGCTTATTCTTCTCTATATTTGTGCTAATTGAGATAAACACTAGCAGCAGTGGTTACGTAGAGTTACACTGAAAAATTGAATGCCATAGCTGGGATTTCAACCACTGATCTCCGATCTCTAGCCGGTTGCATTGTCATTGAACTACCATGGCCACATGCTGGTATAGCATTGAATTTCTCAACTGACTGGCATGTTTTCTGATAATTTTTTTTTTTTCAGTCTGACTCTACCTATCCAACTCCTGTTCTAAACACAACTTGTGTGAAAAAACAATTAGACCATTAGCAGTAGTGGTTTTGTTGCACAGATCCTTTAGGTAGAAGGGAATAAATAAATTCACTATGCGAGAATCATAATCAAACCTTTTAAAAGCTGATTTCTGTGTGTTGTAATTGAAGTTCCCTTTTCTTTGAGGTGGAATAGTTACATATACTCTATTTAAAATGGAAATTACTTGACTTATTTCAGACATCTGAATTATTTTATATCCCTTCTCTTCGCTTCGCCATGATGAAAAATGTGAAATCCCAATTAAGAAAGGTGTTAAGCATTAGAAATTTATAACCAATAGCACAGATCATTTCTGAAATGTTAAAATGTACAAAAAAAAACAAAACAAAATGGCCTAAATTGTGTGTACATGAAATCCATACTTTTGTGTAATAAGCTTTTGCCTATATTTTATGGTTCATACTTTAATCACAAGAAATCCAGCACTAAGGAGATTTTCAGAGGTTATTCTCAAGAATTCATTATAATGTGTTTCATGAGTCATTTACATACCTTACAAATGTAATATTTTAATCACAATCATTATAGACATTTTTGAGAGTCGAAATTGTCGAAAAAGTACCACATAAAGGGCACTTTGAATTTCTCAACTGACTCGCATGTTTCCTGGTAAACTACAAGGTGTTCTCAACTACTGTCCTACACACAGCTTGTGTGAAACTACAATTAATTCAATACAAATTGACCATAATCCAAGCATAGAAGGTTATGTCTGTTATACATAACTGGCCAATCAGAGAAGGATTCTCATTACCTGATCACTAGGGACACTCTAACTTCGCGACTCGCGAAACTCGCGAAAATTTTTAAAATGCTTAAAATTAGGGTATAAATGTATACGAAGATATATTTGATTAATTTAAATGCTTTTTGACACACCATCTACTCGCGAAATTTTGAAATTCCCGCTCTATATACGAATTTTTAGGTTCACTCGCGAAATTTATCGCATATAGCAAAAAGATCACACATTCTTGTTATCAAATTTCGGTTAACGTGTTTTGCTTCCAGCTTAAGCTTTGTTAAGTGCCGTGGGAGTCTGTTAGCACGGTATTGGCTATCTTGTCAGCGTTCGATCGATAACAACAGCAGTCTGCAGTATCGGCGGACCAGCAAAGCCGTTGAACCAGCGAGATAGGAGCGCACATATCCGGTATGCGCTGCGCACGCATTCTTTTACTACCCTAAGTAACTTCTTCTACGCGTATCCCACTAGTTCCTGTTCACCCATGCGTTCAGTTCGTTTTAACTAGCAGTAGCGTATTTCTGAAATATCGTACAGCATGCCACCGAAAGTGAGCTTAGATGAGCGGGTAAAGCAATTCTCGCAGGACGGAATGAAGAGGTCGGGAGAAATAATGCTTTGCAGCTTTTGCAATAAAAGAATTCCATATGAAACTTCGGATGCTGTAAAAAAACATATTGCTAGCCAGAAACACGTGGATACAACGAAAACGCGTAAGCGACAAAGAACGATGTTCGAGGCGGCTGAATGTTCAAAAGGAGCAAAGGTATGTAATTTCCACATTTTCTGCATTTATCTACTTCAATTCTGTGATAATTTTTATTTTGTTACTTAGAGTTTGAAACTTGTGTGTAAAGAGGTAAAGGTGTATTACCTATTTAAAATTAAATGCCAGTTTACTTCCTTTTAAAGCACATGTTTTTAGAAATCAGAACATTACTTGGCTAATAGTAAAATATAGTGTGTAGTTGCACTCTTCGCTTAATCGCATATACTTATTTTGCTCAGTTATATGTTTTACATGATTTTATATCATATTTCAAATTTATTTTGGTTATAACTTGACATCGGCTGTATAACACAACGCTGCTTTAGGTTCGCGGTGATTTAGCCGGTTGTATGACGCACGTTGAGGGACATGCAAGCACGCTCTCACAGATATGAAGTGTAGCATACAAAATATGCGGGTAGGACATAATTTTTAGTTCTGTTAGGCCTGTTGCCGTTGAAAGTTAAAGCCTCCGATATCACCAAAGAAGTTAAAGGGGGGTATAAAAATGAAAAATAAGGCAACAAAAGACATGTTATAAAAAGGAACATAAACTGCAGCATTTTAATCTCAAAGAATCAATCTTAGAGATTCGCTTTCAAGATTTAACACATTTAAAAAGACATTTTGCAAAAGTTCTGGTCTATGCTTGTATGTTTTCTTTTCTACTTTTACCAGGCTGCCAAACTGGATTTTGTCACTTCCACGGTTGAAATGATGATTGGAGAAGGCAGATCACCCAGCCTTCAAGGAATGGGTGAAGAAGAACGTTATTGGCGGTGGAGACCTTCCAGGAAGCAATGTTCTCCGTAGAGAATATTTACCTCTCTTGGCAAACTCCAGGAAGGAAAAAGTTGTTGCAGCCCTACAGAACAAGAAGGTTGCTGTTATGGCTGACGAAACAACAGACAAGATGGGCAGGGCAATTTTCGTTTTTCTGCTGACTACAGTGGAGCCCTCCAGATCGCAGGAGCAATATGTGGCTGCTGTCACTTCACTGGAGGTAGTGAATGGACGGTCCTGTGCTCGAACTATTGCCGAGGCACTACGGAACACAGGGGTAAACTTTGACCAAGTAGTGGCATTAGTAAGTGACTCAGCCAGTTATATGACCTCCTGTTAAGCTGGGTTATCACTTCTCCTGCCAGATGAGTCCCTACATATTCAGTGCTGGGCACACAAAATAAATCTGATTGGTGTGGTGATGAAGGACTACTTGTCATCGCTAAATAAACTAGTCATTTCAGTCAAGCAGACTTTTCTGCATGCCCGGAAAAAAAGACATGCATTTCGGCAATTCATGCAGGAGAAAGGATCTGCAGCAGGAATGTTTCCAATTCCAGTGGCCACAAGATGGAATTCCTGGGTGGAAGCAGTTAAGTGGATGGCAGATAACTGGACCGTTCTTTTTTATTTTTTTCGTTCCATTGGTGGCAGAGAGTCATTTACTGCATCATCTTCACACCTGCAGAATATTACTGATTCTGAGCTACAGATGCTTTATGTGCAAGCTCTGTTTGTGAAATCTTTAGCTTCAGTGATGAAGCAATTGTTGCTCAGCCTGGAAACAAATTCCAAATCGATGGCTGCAGAAGTGTATCCCAAACTTCAGAATTTGAAGAAGCGCTTACAAATAGTTGCTGCCGGAACTTTCAGTGACAGAGTTCAGGAGGAGCTTGATGCCCTGAAAGGAAATCTCAGGGGAAGTTAGATGTAGGACATAAAAATTGCAGCAGGCCATATGCACACCAAGCTGGACAATCTTATGTTGGGGGACCCTGCCCGTGCATTTTTGGAGCCTGTGGCTGCACACTTCTACAGGCAGAACGTGCTGTCACAGCCTGCTGCAGGAGACGAGCTGAAAACCCTTTTCCACAAAGTACCATCAATGAAGGGTATTCCCATCGATGTAGGACTGCATGCTTACAGGGATCTTCAGGATATTCTGAAGAGCAATGTAAATATATCAGTAGAAGATGCTCTTCATGCAATGCGTGATGATCATCAACTTTTTGTTGATGGTGCCTTAAGGGCGCTGTGGGTTCCTGTCTCAAACGTGAACTGTGAAAGGTTTTTTTCCAACTTTTTGTGTGTGATGACGGACCTCAGAACAAATCTCACAATCACAAACTTGGAGATGCTATCAGCTTATAATTATGAAAGTAAACCATAAGAGTGTGTGTAAATTATGCTTGCTATAAGCGTTTTTATATTTTAGATTGTATAAATTAATTATGCATTTATTAATTATGCATTTATTTCTATATTTGAAGGTGAGTAAGTTAATATCCAAGAATTACCGTATCCAAGAATTTTCCTTTCTAACTCAAGAATGTTACCTTCTCACTCAAGAATTTTCTCTCTTATTACTCAAGAATTTAGCAACATTTTATTCAAGAAATTTGAGTGTCCCTAGTGATCACTGTGCCATAGCAGATATGTCTGTTGACATGTGTTGACTTGCTGAGTTCATTTTTAAGTAAAATTATAATGCAGGCATCTGATATAAGTATAAAAATTGCAGCAGAACAAATTGTGATGGCAGATGGTACTTTTTTGCACGTGTAGCTTCTCATAATGACGGAGGGGAGGGAGAGAGAACAAATGTGGTACATAAGTTTAGTATGTTCCATGGAGGAGTGAAGGTTTTGAGGAAAATGGCCGCACCAGTAAGCTATCCTTTACATGGAAATATTTCTGAAAATGTTGAATTTCTCTAAAGTGGCTCTAGCGATTTCGATCAAATTACTGTATGTTAAAGATATTGTTTGACAAATATAAACTATATTTTGAATTTTCTGGGAATAATCTCTATAGAGCTATTCATTCTTAATGAATCCTACTGAATTTTATACAGCAGGTACACCATAAGAAATAGACAAAGTTTACTAAACAGAGAAGTAGATCTTTTTAAAACACACAGCCTGTCATATACATCATATATATCTGTTATATTATCACTTGTTATGATAAAGATGGGGAACCACACCAGGTAGGAACATAATTAAAATGGATAGAGACTGATGCAATTTCTACATGTAAATTGGATGGATAGTACAATAATTGCAAAGTTGAAAGTACTCAGGCCTCTTGGTTACACAGCAACTTGGGAGGAGTCACTAGTATTCAGTATTTCTGGTTTTTATTTGTATGGTCAAGTGATTATAGTGATTGTTTTATAGAAACTACTGTATTAAGTGGAAAAATATCCTATCGATTCACTATATATTCGTCATGATACTAAGATGTTTAAATTGTTTAACACACTCAAATTTATGTTTGTTCTTTACAATCTTTCCTTTATCTTTTTTATGTGTTTGGTTTTGCTTTCAGTAACTGTTAATCCTATAAGTTTTTTGTTTTGCAGTTAATATTAGTTTTTTATAGCTTATTATGCACATCTCTTAGAACATCTTCTGGCTTTTCAATTATAACCATATGGCAGCAGTGTTATGGATTTCTCTAACACATTGCTGCTTTTTTCTGTGTCTGATTCTCTTTTTAACTTAAATTACCTATTTAGGAGCACTAAATACAGTGCAGGGTTCATGGCTCATTTCATATAAGCATGTTAAAATTGATTAATAGTGAATAAAAAATTAACCTTGCAATAGTTTGTCATTGGTTTCAAAATGCTATGTGCAGTATATGTTTTATGTTTTGAGTATAAGCGAAAAAGTTTTACAATCAGAAGAAAATTAGATTTTTGTTTTTCAAAAGTGCACTGTGTTACGTGTAAGTATCAAACCATTTATATCAACTACCAGGTTTGTTAAATTTTCAAAATGTCATTACTGAATTTTTCTGTTCACAAGTGAGTAGCTTTTTTGTACTTGATGAACTTCAAAACATGTGCTTTCTGTGTAATCTGGAAAAGAGTTTTATGATGCAGTACATTCTTTTACCTTTTGTTTTTTTTTCTAAGTAGATGCTAGTCAAAGTAAAAAGATGACAGTAATAAGTGTGCTTATTATGATTCTAGGTCTGGCACTCCAAGTTAAATGAAGGCTATGACAATTCATTTTCTGGCAAAGGCTGTATTTATAGTTCTACTGCATGATTGATGTGTGTCATTTCCCTGAACTAACTGCAAGAAGACATCCAACGATTGATGGACTTTGAACCTAACTGAACATTGGAGCCTTAGGTAAACTGCACATTTAGTTTTAGAGTAAATACAACGGACTGGAAACATGTTCTACTTAGATATAAAATGAATAAAAATTTCTCAGGTGTATATGCTTTATCTGTCTTAGTTACAACAGGTATTCCTTGCAAAAGCTGCTTATTCTTCTCTATATTTGTGCTAATTGAGATAAACACTAGCAGCAGTGGTTACGTAGAGTTACACTGAAAAATTGAATGCCATAGCTGGGATTTCAACCATGGATCTCCGATCTCTAGCCGGTTCCATTGTCATTGAACTACCATTGCCACATGCTGGTATAGCATTGAATTTCTCAACTGACTGGCATGTTTTCTGATATTTTTTTTTTTTTTTTCAGTCTGACTCTACCTATCCAACTCCTGTTCTAAACACAACTTGTGTGAAAAAAAAATTAGACCATTAGTAGTAGTGGTTTTGTTGCACAGATCCTTTAGGTAGAAGGGAAAAAATAAATTAACTATGGGAGAATCATAATCAAACCTTTTAAAAGCTGATTTCTGTGTGTTGTAATTGAAGTTCCCTTTTCTTTGAGTTGGAATAGTTACATATACTCTATTTAAAATGGAAATTGCTTGACTTATTTCAGACATCTGAATTATTTTATATCCCTTCTCTTCGCTTCGCCATGATGAAAAATGTGAAATCCCAATTAAGAAAGGTGTTAAGCATTAGAAATTTATAACCAATAGCACGGATTATTTCTGAAATGTTAAAATGTACAAAAAAAAAAAAAAAATTAAATGGCCTAATTTGTGTGTACATGAGATCCATACTTTTGTGTAATAAGCTTTTGCCTATCTTTTATGGTTTATACTTTAATCACAAGTAATCCAGCACTAAAGAGAATTACACAGGTTATTCTCAAGGATTCATAATAATGTGTTTCATGAGTCATTTACATACCTTACACAGGTAACATTTTAATCACAATCATTATAGACATTTTTGAGAGTCAAAATTGTCGAAAAAGTACCACATAAAGGGCACTTTGAATTTCTCAACTGACTCGCATGTTTCCTGGTAAACTACAAGGTGTTCTCAACTACTGTCCTACACACAGCTTGTGTGAAACTACAATTAATTCAATACAAATTGACCATAATCCAAGCATACAAGTTTATGTCTGTTATACATAACTGGCCAATCAGAGAAGGATTCTCATTACCTGATCACTAGGGACACTCTAACTTCGCCACTCGCGAAACTCACGAAAATTTTTAAAATGCTTAAAATTAGGGAATAAATGTATACGAAGATATATTTGATTAATTTAAATGCTTTTTGACACACCATCTACTCGCGAAATTTTGAAATTCCCGCTCTATATACGAATTTTTAGGTTCACTCGCGAAATTTATCGCATATAGCAAAAAGATCACACATTCTTGTTATCAAATTTCGGTTAACGTTTTTTGCTTCCAGCTTAAGCTTTGTTAAGTGCCGTGGGAGTCTGTTAGCACGGTATTGGCTATCTTGTCAGCGTTCGATCGATAACAACAGCAGTCTGCAGTATCGGCGGACCAGCAAAGCCGTTGAACCAGCGAGATAGGAGCGCACATATCCGGTATGCGCTGCGCACGCATTCTGTTACTACCCTAAGTAACTTCTTCTACGCGTATCCCACTAGTTCCTGTTCACCCATGCGTTCAGTTCGTTTTAACTAGCAGTAGCGTATTTCTGAAATATCGTACAGCATGCCACCGAAAGTGAGCTTAGATGAGCGGGTAAAGCAATTCTCGCATAACGGAATGAAGAGGTCGGGAGAAATAATGCTTTGCAGCTTTTGCAATAAAAGAATTCCATATGAAACTTCGGATGCTGTAAAAAAACATATTGCTAGCCAGAAACACGTGGATACAACGAAAACGCGTAAGCGACAAAGAACGATGTTCGAGGCGGCTGAATGTTCAAAAGGAGCAAAGGTATGTAATTTCCACATTTTCTGCATTTATCTACTTCAATTCTGTGATAATTTTTATTTTGTTACTTAGAGTTTGAAACTTGTGTGTAAAGAGGTAAAGGTGTATTACCTATTTAAAATTAAATGCCAGTTTACTTCCTTTTAAAGCACATGTTTTTAGAAATCAGAACATTACTTGGCTAATAGTAAAATATAGTGTGTAGTTGCACTCTTCGCTTAATCGCATATACTTATTTTGCTCAGTTATATGTTTTACATGATTTTATATCATATTTCAAATTTATTTTGGTTATAACTTGACATCGGCTGTATAACACAACGCTGCTTTAGGTTCGCGGTGATTTAGCCGGTTGTATGACGCACGTTGAGGGACATGCAAGCACGCTCTCACAGATATGAAGTGTAGCATACAAAATATGCGGGTAGGACATAATTTTTAGTTCTGTTAGGCCTGTTGCCGTTGAAAGTTAAAGCCTCCGATATCACCAAAGAAGTTAAAGGGGGGTATAAAAATGAAAAATAAGGCAACAAAAGACATGTTATAAAAAGGAACATAAACTGCAGCATTTTAATCTCAAAGAATCAATCTTAGAGATTCGCTTTCAAGATTTAACACATTTAAAAAGACATTTTGCAAAAGTTCTGGTCTATGCTTGTATGTTTTCTTTTCTACTTTTACCAGGCTGCCAAACTGGATTTTGTCACTTCCACGGTTGAAATGATGATTGGAGAAGGCAGATCACCCAGCCTTCAAGGAATGGGTGAAGAAGAACGTTATTGGCGGTGGAGACCTTCCAGGAAGCAATGTTCTCCGTAGAGAATATTTACCTCTCTTGGCAAACTCCAGGAAGGAAAAAGTTGTTGCAGCCCTACAGAACAAGAAGGTTGCTGTTATGGCTGACGAAACAACAGACAAGATGGGCAGGGCAATTTTCGTTTTTCTGCTGACTACAGTGGAGCCCTCCAGATCGCAGGAGCAATATGTGGCTGCTGTCACTTCACTGGAGGTAGTGAATGGACGGTCCTGTGCTCGAACTATTGCCGAGGCACTACGGAACACAGGGGTAAACTTTGACCAAGTAGTGGCATTAGTAAGTGACTCAGCCAGTTATATGACCTCCTGTTAAGCTGGGTTATCACTTCTCCTGCCAGATGAGTCCCTACATATTCAGTGCTGGGCACACAAAATAAATCTGATTGGTGTGGTGATGAAGGACTACTTGTCATCGCTAAATAAACTAGTCATTTCAGTCAAGCAGACTTTTCTGCATGCCCGGAAAAAAAGACATGCATTTCGGCAATTCATGCAGGAGAAAGGATCTGCAGCAGGAATGTTTCCAATTCCAGTGGCCACAAGATGGAATTCCTGGGTGGAAGCAGTTAAGTGGATGGCAGATAACTGGACCGTTCTTTTTTATTTTTTTCGTTCCATTGGTGGCAGAGAGTCATTTACTGCATCATCTTCACACCTGCAGAATATTACTGATTCTGAGCTACAGATGCTTTATGTGCAAGCTCTGTTTGTGAAATCTTTAGCTTCAGTGATGAAGCAATTGTTGCTCAGCCTGGAAACAAATTCCAAACCGATGGCTGCAGAAGTGTATCCCAAACTTCAGAATTTGAAGAAGCGCTTACAAATAGTTGCTGCCGGAACTTTCAGTGACAGAGTTCAGGAGGAGCTTGATGCCCTGAAAGGAAATCTCAGGTGAAGTTCGATGCAGGACATAAAAATTGCAGCAGGCCATATGCACACCAAGCTGGACAATCTTATGTTGGGGGACCCTGCCCGTGCATTTTTGGAGCCTGTGGCTGCACACTTCTACAGGCAGAACGTGCTGTCACAGCCTGCTGCAGGAGACGAGCTGAAAACCCTTTTCCACAAAGTACCATCAATGAAGGGTATTCCCATCGATGAAGGACTGCATGCTTACAGGGATCTTCAGGATTTTCTGAAGAGCAATGTAAATATATCAGTAGAAGATGCTCTTCATGCAATGCGTGATGATCATCAACTTTTTGTTGATGGTGCCTTAAGGGCGCTGTGGGTTCCTGTCTCAAACGTGAACTGTGAAAGGTTTTTTTCTAACTTTTTGTGTGTGTTGACGGACCTCAGAACAAATCTCACAATCACAAACTTGGAGATGCTATCAGCTTATAATTATGAAAGTAAACCATAAGAGTGTGTGTAAATTATGCTTGCTATTAGCGTTTTTATATTTTAGATTGTATAAATTAATTATGCATTTATTAATTATGCATTTATTTCTATTTTTGTAGGTGAGTAAGTTAATATCCAAGAATTACCGTATCCAAGAATTTTCCTTTCTAACTCAAGAATGTTACCTTCTCACTCAAGAATTTTCTCTCTTATTACTCAAGAATTTAGCAACATTTTATTCAAGAAATTTGAGTGTCCCTAGTGATCACTGTGCCATAGCAGATATGTCTGTTGACATGTGTTGACTTGCTGAGTTCATTTTTAAGTAAAATTATAATGCAGGCATCTGATATAAGTATAAAAATTGCAGCAGAACAAATTGTGATGGCAGATGGTACTTTTTTGCACGTGTAGCTTCTCATAATGACGGAGGGGAGGGAGAGAGAACAAATGTGGTACATAAGTTTAGTATGTTCCATGGAGGAGTGAAGGTTTTGAGGAAAATGGCCTCACCAGTAAGCTATCCTTTACATGGAAATATTTCTGAAAATGTTGAATTTCTCTAAAGTGGCTCTAGCGATTTCGATCAAATTACTGTATGTTAAAGATATTGTTTGACAAATATAAACTATATTTTGAATTTTCTGGGAATAATCTCTATAGAGCTATTCATTCTTAATGAATCTTACAGCAGATACACCATAAGAAATAGACAAAGTTTACTACACAGAAAAGTAGATCTTTTTAAAACACACAGCCTTTCATTTACATCATATATATCCGTTATATTATCACTTGTTATGATATAGATGGGGAACCACACCAGGTAGGAACATAATTAAAATGGATAGAGACTGAGGCAATTTCTACATGTAAATTGGATGGATAGTACAATAACTGCAAAGTTGAATGTACTCAGGCCTCTTGGTTACACAGCAACTTGGGAGGAGTCACTAGTATTCAGTATTTCTGGTTTTTATTTGTATGGTCAAGTGATTATAGTGATTGTTTTATAGAAACTACTGTATTAAGTGGAAAAATATCCTATCGATTCACTATATATTCGTCATGATACTAAGATGTTTAAATTGTGTAACACACTCAAATTTATGTTTGTTCTTTACAATCTTTCCTTTATCTTTTTTATGTGTTTGGTTTTGCTTTCAGTAACTGTTAAAACTATAACTTTTTTGTTTAGCAGTTAATATTAGTTTTTTATAGCTTATTAAGCACATCTCTTAGAACATCTTCAGGCTTTTTAATTATAACCATAAGGCAGCAGTGTTATGGATTTCTCTAACACATTGCTGCTTTTTTCTGTGTCTGATTCTCTTTTTAACTTAAATTACCTGTTTAGGAGCACTAAATACAGTGCAGGGTTCATGGCTCATTTCATATAAGCATGTTAAAGTTGATTAATAGTGAATAAAAAATTAACCTTGCAATAGTTTGTCATTGGTTTCAAAATGCTATGTGCAGTATATGTTTTATGTTTTGAGTATAAGCGAAAAAGTTTTACAATCAGAAGAAAATTAGATTTTTGTTTTTCAAAAGTGCACTGTGTTAAGTGTAAGTATCAAACCATTTAAATCAACTACCAGGTTTGTTAAATTTTCAAAATGTCATTACTGAATTTTTCTGTTCACAAGTGAGTAGCTTTTTTGTACTTGATGAACTTCAAAACATGTGCTTTCTGTGTAATCTGGAAAAGAGTTTTATGATGCAGTACATTCTTTTACCTTTTGTTTTTTTTTCTAAGTAGATGCTAGTCAAAGTAAAAAGATGACAGTAATAAGTGTGCTTATTATGATTCTAGGTCTGGCACTCCAAGTTAAATGAAGGCTATGACAATTCATTTTCTGGCAAAGGCTGTATTTATAGTTCTACTGCATGATTGATGTGTGTCATTTCCCTGAACTAACTGCAAGAAGACATCCAACGATTGATGGACTTTGAACCTAACTGAACATTGGAGCCTTAGGTAAACTGCACATTTAGTTTTAGAGTAAATACAACGGACTGGAAACATGTTCTACTTAGATATAAAATGAATAAAAATTTCTCAGGTGTATATGCTTTATCTGTCTTAGTTACAACAGGTATTCCTTGCAAAAGCTGCTTATTCTTCTCTATATTTGTGCTAATTGAGATAAACACTAGCAGCAGTGGTTACGTAGAGTTACACTGAAAAATTGAATGCCATAGCTGGGATTTCAACCATGGATCTCCGATCTCTAGCCAGTTCCATTGTCATTGAACTACCATTGCCACATGCTGGTATAGCATTGAATTTCTCAACTGACTGGCATGTTTTCTGATATTTTTTTTTTTTTTTTCAGTCTGACTCTACCTATCCAACTCCTGTTCTAAACACAACTTGTGTGAAAAAACAATTAGACCATTAGTAGTAGTGGTTTTGTTGCACAGATCCTTTAGGTAGAAGGGAAAAAATAAATTCACTATGGGAGAATCATAATCAAACCTTTTAAAAGCTGATTTCTGTGTGTTGTAATTGAAGTTCCCTTTTCTTTGAGTTGGAATAGTTACATATACTCTATTTAAAATGGAAATTGCTTGACTTATTTCAGACATCTGAATTATTTTATATCCCTTCTCTTCGCTTCACCATGATGAAAAATGTGAAATCCCAATTAAGAAAGGTGTTAAGCATTAGAAATTTATAACCAATAGCACGGATTATTTCTGAAATGTTAAAATGTACAAAAAAAAAAAAAAAATTAAATGGCCTAATTTGTGTGTACATGAGATCCATACTTTTGTGTAATAAGCTTTTGCCTATCTTTTATGGTTTATACTTTAATCACAAGTAATCCAGCACTAAGGAGAATTTCACAGGTTATTCTCAAGGATTCATTATAATGTGTTTCATGTGTCATTTACATACCTTAAACATGTAATATTTTAATCACAATCATTATAGACATTTTTGAGAGTCAAAATTGTCGAAAAAGTACCACATAAAGGGCACTTTGAATTTCTCAACTGACTCGCATGTTTCCTGGTAAACTACAAGGGGTTCTCAACTACTGTCCTACACACAGCTTGTGTGAAACTACAATTAATTCAATACAAATCGACCATAATTCAAGCATACAAGTTTATGTCTGTTATACATAACTGGCCAATCAGAGAAGGACTCTCATTACCTGATCACTGTGCCATACCAGATGTGTCTGTTGACATGTGTTGACTTGCTGAGTTCATTTATATCTAGAATTGTAATGCAAGCATCTGGGATAAGTATAAAAATTGCAGCAGAACAAATTGTGATGGTAGATGGTACTTTTTTGCATGTTTAGCTTCTCATAATGACGGAGGGGAGAGAGAGAGAACAAATGTGGTACATAAGTTTAGTATCTTCCATGAATGAGTGAAGGTTTTGAGGAAAATGGCCGCACCAGTAAACTCTCCTTACATGGAAATATTTCTGAAAATGTTGAATTTCTCTAAAGTGGCTCTAGCGATTTCGATCAAATTACTGTATGTTAAAGATATTGTTTGACAAATATAAACTATATTTTGAATTTTCTGGGAATAATCTCTATAGAGCTATTCATTTTTAATGAATCTTACTGAATTTTATACAGCAGGTAGAGCATAAGAAATAGACAAAAATTTACTACACAGAAAAGTAGATCTTTTTAAAACACACAACCTGTCATATACATCATATATATCTGTTATATTATCACTTGTTATGATAAAGATGGGGAACCACACCAGGTAGGAACATAATTTAATATGGATAGAGACTGAGGCAATTTCTACATGTAAATTGGATGGATAGTACAATAACTGCAAAGTTGAAAGTACTCAGGCCTTTTGGTTACACAGCAACTTGGGAGGCGTCACTAGTATTCACTATTTCTGGTTTTTATTTGTATGGTCAAGTGATTATAGTGATTGTTTTATAGAAACTACTGTATTAAATGGAAAAATATCCTATCGATTCACTATACATTCGTCATGATACTAAGATGTTTAAATTGTGTAACACACTCAAATTTATGTTTGTGCTTTACAATCTTTCCTTTATCTTTCTATGTGTTTGGTTTTGCTTTCAGTAACTGTTAAAACTATAAATTTTTTGTTTTGCAGTTAATATTAGTTTTTTATAGTATTAAGCACATCTCTTAGAACATCTTCAGGCTTTTTAATTATAACCATATGGCAGCAGTGTTATGGATTTCTCTAACACATTACTGCTTTTTTCTGTGTCTGATTCTCTTTTTAACTTAAATTTCCTATTTAGGAGCACTAAATACAGTGCAGGGTTCATGGCGCATTTCATATAAGCATGTTAAAATTGATTAATAGTGAATAAACAATTAACCTTGCAATAGTTTGTCATTGGTTTCAAAATGCTATGTGCAGTATATGTTTTATGTTTTGAGTATAAGCAAAAAAGTTTATACAATCAGAAGAAGATTAGATTTTTGTTTTTCAAAAGTGCTCTGTGTTAAGTGTAAGTATCAAACCCTTTAAATCAACTACCAGGTTTGATAAATTTTTAAAATTTCATTACTGAATTTTTCTTTTCACAAGTGAGTACCTTTTTTGGACTTGATGAACTTCAAAACATGTGCTTTCTGTGTAATCTCGTAAAGAGTTTTATGATGCAGTACATTCTTTTAGCTTTTGTTTTTTTTTTCTAAATAAATGCTAGTCAAAGTAAAAAGATGACAGTAATAAGTGTGCTTATTATGATTCTAGGTCTGGCACTACAAGTTAAATGAAGGCTATGACAATTCATTTTCTGGCAAAGGCTGTATTTATAGTTCTACTTCATGATTGATGTGTGTCATTTCCCTGAACTAACTGCAAGAAGACATCCAACGATTGATGGTCTTTGAACCTAACTGAACATTGGAGCCTTAGGTAAACTGCACATTTAGTTTTAAAAGTAAATACAATGGACTGGAAACATGTTCTACTGAGATATAAAATGAATAAAAATTCTGAGGTGTATATGCTTTATCTGTCTTAGTTACAACAGGTATTCCTTGCAAAAGCTGCTTATTCTTCTCTATATTTGTGCTAATTGAGATAAACACTAGCAGCAGTGGTTACGTAGAGTTACACTGAAAAATTGAATGCCATAGCTGGGATTTCAACCACTGATCTCCGATCTCTAGCCGGTTGCATTGTCATTGAACTACCATGGCCACATGCTGGTATAGCATTGAATTTCTCAACTGACTGGCATGTTTACTGATTATTTTTTTTTTTTTTCAGTCTGACTCTACCTATCCAACTCCTGTTCTAAACACAACTTGTGTGAAAAAACAATTAGACCATTAACAGTAGTGATTTTGTTGCACAGTTCCTTTAAGTAGTAGGGAAAAAATAAATTCACTATGCGAGAATCATAGTCAAACCTTTCAAAAGCTGATTTTTGTGTGTCGTAATTAAAGTTCCCATTTCTTTGAGTTGGAATAAATACATTTACTCTTTTTAAAATGGAAATTGCTTGACTTATTTCAGACTTCTGAATTATTATATATCCCTTCTCTTCGCCATGATGAAAAATGTGAAATCCCCATTAAGAAAGGTGTTAAGCATTAGAAAGTTATAACCAATAGCACAGATTATTTCTGAAATGTTAAAATGAACAAAAAAATGTATATGGCCTAAATTGTGTGTACATGAGATCCATACTTTTGTGTAATAAGCTTTTGCCTATCTTTTATGGTTTATACTCTAATCACAAGTAATCCAGCACTAAGGAGAATTTCAGAGGTTATTCTCGAGAATTCATTATAATGTGTTTCATGAGTCATTTACATACCTTAAACATGTAATATTTTAATCACAATCATTATGGACATTTTTGAGAGACAAAATTGTCGAAAAAGTACCACATAAAGGGCAGTTTGAGTTTCTCAACTGATTCGCATCTTTCCTGGTAAACTACAAGGTGTTCTCAACTACTGTCCTACACACAGCTTGTGTGAAACTACAATCAATTCAATACAAATTGACCATAATCCAAGCATAGAAGTTTAGGTGTGTTATACATAACTGGCCAATCAGAGAAGGATTCTCATTTCCTGATCACTGTGCCATACCAGATGTCTGTTGACATGTGTTGACTTGCTGAGTTCATTTTTAAGTAAAATTATAATGCAGGCATCTGGGATAAGTATAAAAATTGCAGCTGAAAAAATGATGATGGCAGATGGTACTTTTTTGCATGTGTAGCTTCTAATAATGACAGAGGGGAGGGAGAGAGAACAAATGTGGTACATAAGTTTAGTATGTTCCATGGATGAGTGAAGCTTTTGAGGAAAATGGCCTCACCAGTAAGCTATCCTTACATGGAAATATATCTGAAAATGATGAATTTCTCTAAAGTGGCTCTAAAGATTTCAATTTAGTTACTGTATGTTAAAGATATTGTTTGGCAAATATATACTATATTTTGAATTTTCTGGGAGAAATCTCTATAGAGCTATTCATTCTTAATGAATCTTGCTGAAATTTATACAGCTGGTACACCGTAAGAGATAGACAAAAATTTAATACACAGAAAAGTAGATCTTTTTAAAACACACAACCTGTCATATACATCATATATATCTGTTATATCATCACTTGTTATGATAAAGATGGGTAACCACACCAGGTAGGAACATAATTTAATATGGATAGAGACTGAGGCAATTTCTACATATAAATCGGATGGATAGTTCAATAACTGCAAAGTTGAAAGTTCTCAGGCCTCTTGGTTACATAGCAACTTGGGAGGAGTCACCAGTATTTCTTGTTTTTCTTTGTATGGTCATGTGATTATAGTGATTGTTTTATAGAAACTACTGTATTAAGTGGAAAAATATCCTATCGATTGACTATACATTCGTCATGCTACTAAGATGTTTAAATTGTGTAACACACTCAAATTTATGTTTGTGCTTTACAATCTTTCTTTTATCTTCTTTGAATGTGTTTGGTTTTGCTTTCAGTAACTGGTAATCCTATAACCTTTTTTCTTTTTTTTTTGCAGTTAATATTAGTTTTTTATAGGTTATTAAGCACATCTCTTAGAACATCTTCAGGCTTTTTAATTATAAACATATGGCAGCAGTGTTATGGATTTCTGTAATACATTACTGCTTTTCTCTGTGTCTGATTCTCTTTTTAACTTAAATTACCTATTTAGGAGCACTAAATACAGTACAGGGTTCATGGCGCATTTCGTATAAGCATGTTAATATTGATTAATAGTGAATAAACAATTAACCTTGCAATAGTTTGTCATTGTTTTCATTATGCTATGTGCAGTATATGTTTTATGTTTTGAGTATAAGCAAAAAAGTTTATACAATCAGAAGAAAATTAGATTTTTGTTTTTCAAAAGTGCACTGTCTTAAGTGTAAGTATCAAACCATTTAAATCAACTACCAGGTTTGATAAATTTTCAAAATGTCATTACTGGATTTTGCTGTTCACAAGTGAATAGCTTTTTTGGACTTGATGAACTTCAAAACATGTGCTTTCTGTGTAATCTGGAAATGAGTTTTATGATGCAGTACATTCTTTTACCTTTTGTTTTTTTTTTCCTAAATAGATGCTAGTCAAAGTAAAAAGATGACAGTAATAAGTGTGCTTATTATGATTCTAGGTCTGGCACTCCAAGTTAAATGAAGGCTATGACAATTCATTTTCTGGCAAAGGCTGTATTTATAGTTCTACTTCATGGTGTCAATAATTCGTACTCATGGTAATAATTATTTTAATTCATGCGGTTTATTACAATGTTAATATATATATTTTGTATAATTTTTATAATTCCTTTTTGATGTGTGTAATTTCCCTGAACTAACTGCAAGAAAATATCCAACGATTGATGGTCTTTGAACCTAACTGAACATTGGAGCCCTAGGTAAACTGCACATTTAGTTTTAAAAGTAAATAGAATGGACTGGAAACATGTTCTACATAGTTATAAAATGAATAAAAATTCTGAGGTGTATATGCTTTATCTGTCTTAGTTACAACAGGTATTCCTTGCAAAAGCTGCTTATTCATCTCGATACTTGTGCTAATTGAGATAAACTTTAGCAGGAGTGGTTAGGTAGAGTCACACTGAAAAATTCAATGCCATAGCTGGGATTTCAACCACGGATCTCCGATCTCTAGCCGGTTGCTCTGTCACAGGACTACCATGGCCACATGCTGGTATAGCATTGAATTTCTCAACTGACTGGCATGTTTTCTGATATATTTTTTTTTTTTTTCAGTCTGACTCTACCTATCCAACACATGTTCTAAACACAACTTGTGTGAAAAAACAATTAGACCATCAGCAGTAGTGGTTTTGTTGCACAGTTCCTTTAAGTAATAGGGAAAAACTAAATACACTATGCGAGAATCATAGTCAAACCTTTTAAAAGCTGATTTCTGTGTGTTGTAATTGAAGTTTCCTTTTCTTTGAGTTGGAATAGTTACATTTACTCTATTTAAAATGGAAATTGCTTGACTTATTTAAGACTTCTGAATTATTTTATATCCCTTCTCTTCGCTTTGCCATGATGCAAAATGTGAAATCCCAATTAAGAAAGGTGTTAAGCATTAGAAATTTATAACCAATAGCACGGATTATTTCTGAAATGTTAAAATGTACAAAAAAAAAAAAGTTAAATGGCCTAATTTGTGTGTACATGAGATCCATACTTTTGTGTAATAAGCTTTTGCCTATCTTTTATGGTTTATACTTTAATCACAAGTAATCCAGCACTAAGGAGAATTTCACAGGTTATTCTCAAGGATTCATTATAATGTGTTTCATGTGTCATTTACATACCTTAAACATGTAATATTTTAATCACAATCATTATAGACATTTTTGAGAGTCAAAATTGTCGAAAAAGTACCACATAATGGGCACTTTGAATTTCTCAACTGATTCGCATGTTTCCTGGTAAACTACAAGGGGTTCTCAACTACTGTCCTACACATAGCTTGTGTGAAACTACAATTAATTCAATACAAATTGACCATAATTCAAGCATACAAGTTTATGTCTGTTATACATAACTGGCCAATCAGAGAAGGACTCTCATTACCTGATCACTGTGCCATACCAGATGTGTATATTGACATGTGTTGACTTGCTGAGTTCATTTATAACTAGAATTGTAATGCAAGCATCTGGGATAAGTATAAAAATTGCAGCAGAACAAATTGTGATGGTAGATGGTACCTTTTTGCATGTTTAGCTTCTCATAATGACGGAGGGGAGAGAGAGAGAACAAATGTGGTACATAAGTTTAGTATCTTCCATGAATGAGTGAAGGTTTTGAGGAAAATGGCCGCACCAGTAAACTCTCCTTACATGGAAATATTTCTGAAAATGTTGAATTTCTCTAAAGTGGCTCTAGCGATTTCGATCAAATTACTGTATGTTAAAGATATTGTTTGACAAATATAAACTATATTTTGAATTTTCTGGGAATAATCTCTATAGAGCTATTCATTTTTAATGAATCTTACTGAATTTTATACAGCAGGTAGAGCATAAGAAATAGACAAAAATTTACTACACAGAAAAGTAGATCTTTTTAAAACACACAACCTGTCATATACATCATATATATCTGTTATATTATCACTTGTTATGATAAAGATGGGGAACCACACCAGGTAGAACATAATTTAATATGGATAGAGACTGAGGCAATTTCTACATGTAAATTGGATGGATAGTTCAATAACTGCAATGTTGAAAGTACTCAGGCCTCTTGGTTACACAGCAACTTGGGAGGAGTCACTAGTATTCAGTATTTCCGGTTTTTCTTTGTATGGTCAAGTGATTATAGTGATTGCTTTATAGAAACTACTGTATTAAGTGGAAAAAGATCCTATCGTTTCTCTATACATCCGTCATGATACTAAGATGCTTAAATTGTGTAACACACTCAAATTTATGTTTGTGCTTACAATCTTTCTTTTCTCTTCTTGTATGTGTTTGGATTTGCTTTCAGTAACTGTTAATTCCATAACTTATTTTTTTTGTTTTCTTTTTTTTTTTTGTTTTTTTTGCAGTTAATATTAGTTTTCTATAGCTTATTAAGCACATTTCTTACAACATCTTCAGGCCTTCTAATTATAACTATAGGCCAGCAGTATTATTGATTTCTGTAATACTTTACTGCTTTTCTCTGTGTCTGATTCTCTGTTTAACTTAAATTACATATCTATGAGCACTAAATACAGTGTAGGGTTCATGTAGCATATCATATAAGCATGTAAAAATTGATTAATAGTGAATAAACAATTAACCTTGCAATAGTTTGACATTGGTTTCAAAATGCTATGTGCAGTATATGTTTTATGTTTTGAGTATAAGCAAAAAAGTTTAAACAATCAGAAGAAAATTAGATTTTTGTTTTTCAAAAGTGCACTGTCTTCAGTGTAAGTATCAAACCATTTAAATCAACTACCAGGTTTGATAAATTTTCAAAATGTCATTACTGATATTTGCTGTTCACAAGTGAATAGATTTTA
Source organism: Hymenopus coronatus (assembly GCA_030762935.1). Taxonomy (NCBI): domain Eukaryota; kingdom Metazoa; phylum Arthropoda; class Insecta; order Mantodea; family Hymenopodidae; genus Hymenopus; species Hymenopus coronatus. The sequence continues at coordinate 433,883,238 of CM060900.1, read as the reverse complement.
TGGACTTGATGAACTTCAAAACATGTGCTTTCTGTGTAATCTGGAAAAGAGTTTTATGATGCAGTACATTCTTTTACCTTTTGTTTTTTTTTTCTAAACAGATGCTAGTCAAAGTAAAAAGATGACAGTAATAAGTGTACTTATTATGATTCTAGGTCTGGCACTCCAAGTTAAATGAAGGCTATGACAATTCATTTTCTGGCAAAGGCTGTATTTATAGTTCTACTTCATGATTGATGTGTGTCATTTCCCTGAACTAACTGCAAGAAGATATCCAACGATTGATGATCTTTGAACCTAACTGAACATTGGAGCCTTAGGTAAGCTGCACATTTAATTTTAAAAGTAAATAGAATGGACTGGAAACATGTTCTACATAGTTATAAAATGAATAAAAATTCTGAGGTGTATATGCTTTATCTGTCTTAGTTACAACAGGTATTCCTTGCAAAAGCTGCTTATTCATCTCTATACTTGTGCTAATTGAGATAAACTTTAGCATTAGTGGTTAGGTAGAGTCATACTGAAAAATTCAATGCCATAGCTAGGATTTCAACCACGGATCTCCGATCTCTAGCCGGTTGCCCTGCCACTGAACTACCATGGCAACATGCCGGCATAGCATTGAATTTCTCAACTGACTGGCATGTTTTCCGGTAATTTTTTTTTTTTTTTTTTCAGTCTGACGCCAACTATCCAACTCCTGTTCTAAACACAACTTGTGTGAAAAAACAATTAGACCATTAGCAGTAGTGGTTTTGTTGCACAGTTCCTTTAAGTGGCAGGGAAAAAATAAATACACTATGCGAGAATCATAATCAAACCTTTTAACAGCTGATTTCTGTGTGTTGTAATTGAAGTTACCTTTTCTTTGAGTTGGAATAGTTACACTTACTCTATTTAAAATGGAAATTTCTCTACTTATTTGAGACTTCTGAATTATTTTATATCCCTTCTCTTCGCTTCGCCATGATGAAAAATGTGAAATCCCAATTAAGAAAGGTGCTAAGCATTAGAAATTTATAATCAATAACACAGATTATCTGTGAAATTTTAAAATGTACAAAAAAAAAATAAAAAAAAAAATATTAATGGCCTAAATTGTGTGTAAATGAGATCCATACGTTTGTGTAATAAGCTTTTGCCTATCTTTTATGGTTTATACTTTAATCACAAGTTATCCAGCACTAAGGAGAATTTCACAGGTTATTCTCAAAAATTCATTATAATGTGTTTCATGAGTCATTTACATACCTTTAACATGTAGTATTTTAATCACAATCATTATAGACATTTTTGAGTGTCAAAATTGTCGAAAAATTTACCACATAAAGGGCTGTTTGAGTTTCTCAACTGACTCGCATGTTTCCTGGTAAACTACAAGGTGTTCTCAACTACTGTCCTACACACAGCTCATGTGAAACTACAATTAATTCAATACAAATTGACCATAATCCAAGCATACAAGTTTATGTCTGTTATACTTAACTGGCCAATCAGAGAAGGATTCTCATTACCTGATCACTGTGCCATTCCAGATATGGCTGTTGACATGTGTTGACTTGCTGAGTTCATTTTTAAGTAAAATTATAATGCAGGCATCTGGGATAAGTAAAACAATTGCAGCAGAACAAATTGTGATGGCAGATGGTACTTATTTGCACATTTAGCTTCTCATAATGACGGAGGGGAGGGAGAGAGAACAAATGTGGTACATAAGTTTAGTATCTTCCATGGATGAGTGAAGGTTTTGAGGAAAATGGCCTCACCAGTACACTATCCTTTACATGGAAATATATCTTGAGTTGGACCCGTCAGGTTCAAAATGAAAACATAGGCTTTCGAAACTAGTCCCTCATAATAACAATGTAAGTGACGTAGTGTTATAAAACCACCTCAACAAATTAATAAAACATATTAGCAGGGATGCTTTTATTACATAGTTCCTTCTAAGTGGGAGAGAAAAAAATAAATACACTATGCTAGAACAATAGTCAAATTCTTCAAAAGCTGATTACTATATGATGCAATTGAATTCTCTTCTCTTTGGGTTGGAATAGCAACACTTACCTCACTTAAAATGGATAAATATTCTAAAAAATATGGTTACAGGATGTTTGCCATCATCTTCAGTTAAAGTTCGACTAATGGCTGGAAAATTTGCTCTGCAGTCCACTATGGTGAAGATATTTGATATTCTCAGTGGATGCTCATAATTGTGTGGCAGTATATTCTAAATATTTGTTAATATGCTTAAAGTGCTTCACTTGTTTCAGACTTCTGAGTTATTTTATGTCCCTCTTTGCTTGAACATGATGAAAAAATGTGAATAACAGATTCTCATTTGAGAACGATATTAAGCATTAGAAATTTATAACCAATAACAAGGGCTATCTCAGAAATGTTTAGCTGTACAAAAAACAAAACAGAACAAAATAAAACCTAAGTAAAAAAGAAAACAAACAAATAAAATTGTCTTAAATCATTTGCTTCAATGAGATATATATTTGTGCAATAAGCTTCTGCCTCTCTCTTACACTTTTAAATTTATGCACAAGTTATCCAGAACTATTAAGACTTCAGAAGCCAGTCTTGAAAATCAGTATAATGCATTTGATATATCATGAATTTATTTTAAACATGTATCGTAATCACAATCATTAAAGCCATTCTTGAGAGTCAAAATTTTCATAAAATATACCATATAAAGGTCAGTTTGGGGAATGGGAGTATGATCGTAACAATCTTTATGTTGCAAGCTTTGAATCTGATAAGCTTAAATATCAAATCATGCATTTAGAAGTTGTTACGTGCATAAACGCACACACCCATCCAAACATGCTCAGACGGACACCAACACACAGAGAAAAATGCTTTTTGATTCAGAGGACCTTGGAACATAAATTTCAAGTGAAATAAATCTTGATATCAAATTTCTGTGTTGAATAAAATACTTTCCCTACCAATTATATTTAGTAGAGAGAGTAAACAATTAGGGCAATTAATGTATCTCTTTTCTTTTAAAAACTCATGTTTGCATTACAGGAAGCAATTCCGATTGCAATCAGGTATATAATGAACAAAAGTTTTACCCTCTCTGGAAACTTGAAAGAAAAATAATGTTTTAGCCTATATTCTTCTAGCACTGTTTTGGTTTGTTGATAACACATATACACTTTACTTTTTGGCATTAAGGTCACATTCATAATGCAAATTAAGGATAACATAAACTTAAAATCTAGTCTGTACATATTGTAGCAGATCTGTTCACAACAATTCACATGAGCATGAAAAGAGACATTGAATTAAGCATAAAGTTAGAAGATTACAGGTTCGAAGCATTCAAGTTTAGGTCTGTTAAATCACAAACTGGCTAATCGCTAAGGGATTGTCATCAAATGATCATTCTGCCAAATCTGATATTTCTGCTTGCTACCTGTTGACTTACAAAGTTTGTTTCTAAGTATGATTCGGTATCTAAGATATGTATAAGCATTGCAGCAGAACAAGTTGTGATGATAGATGGTCCTATTTTGTGAGTTTAACATCTCATAAATAGTGGGTGGGAGCAGAATTATGAGCGACAGAAAGGGAAGGATGGATGAAGGGAGTGTGATAGAGAGAAACGGAGAGAGAGTGTGTGAGAGACTTGGTATTTAAAGTAGTGTCTTCCTAGGATGGGACATGAAGGACTTTGCGAATTTCCCCTCACTACAAACTACCATTTACATTGATAATTTTTTAAAATGTATATTTTCTTAATTATGGCTCTAACAATTTTGATTAAAATACAGTACATTTAACATACATGGCAAATAAAATGGTGAGAGATGGGGATAAGAGGGAGGGAGAGAGAAAGTGTGAGAGTGTGTGTGTTTTTGGCAGGTGGGTGAGCAACGGTCCTTGGTTTATAAGTTAGGTATCTACCAAGGATGGGATATGAAGATTTTGAGGAAAATCCCTACCACAAACTATCTTATACATAGACAAATTTTTGAAAATTTTGATTTTCTCAAAAATGGCTAACAATTTTGACTGAAATTCTGTATATTAAAGATTATTTACATGGCATAGAAATTTATATTTGGAATTTACTGGGAATAGGCTCTGAAGAGATGTTCATTCTGGAGTAATTTTGCATAGTTGGTAAACCGTAAGAGAGTTTGTTTGTTTGTTTGTGGATTACCACTTTGAGAAATTCATTGGAATAGGTTTCAGTTTGAAAATATTTAAATGTTCACATATGAGAATTTGTCAACTCCTGGCAATGCGAAGAAACAGAGCTCACCTACATGGAAACCAGCTTTTAAAGTAATTGATTATTGCTCTAGAGTAGTGTATATCCTAATTTCACTTTACATACAAGAAAGCAAGTAATTGGGCCATTTCCGCTAATATTTGTCCTGATTAGCTTGAAGTAGAAAAAAGAATAAGAAGTTTAATGATAGTGTGTTACCGAGACGTAGAGAAAGTCATGTGAATGGAACACTTCAGATTTTTTTTTTTTTTTTTTTTGTAGCATGTTGTATCTTTTATCTTCCAACAGCAAGAACACTAGGGAAAGAATCCATGCATAGACCAAATGATGTGTGTTGCAGTGCTGGAACTCTGTATTTAATTACAAAGATTTTGAGAGCTCTAGGCTTCCCTACATACTCACCTTTTATTCTTCTTTGAAGGTTCACCATCGAAATGTTCTGCATTACATAAACCCTTTCTTCTCTCTAGAGAAATGTCCCAAGAAAAAGGGCTACGTCAGGGATGCAAGTTAAGTCCAGTTTTATTCAGTCTGTTTATTGATGTCATACTACAGATCATAAGTAAGGGTAATAAGCTTTTGCCTGTAATAAATAACGTACAAAACCCTGGTCTCATTTTTGCAGATGATTTGTTAGTGGATTCCAGTGCTGTAAATGGTCTAAAATTGTCTTTACAAGAAATAGATAATGCTGTATAGAATGGGGACTGAATGTAAATATAGAATAAAACCCAAGTTGTAGTGTTTAAGAGAGGATTTAAATTGAGTAAATATTAGAATTGCAAAAAGGAAGGAAAGATTATAAAATAGTGCATGATTTCACTTATTTAGGAATAAAAATAGATGCAGGAGGTAAATGGGAGAAACAAAAGAAAGAGTTAGCAACAGGAAAAGCTGCAATGATGGCAGTGAGAGGTTGTTTATATAAAATACTAGAGATCCAAGTGAAATGATTAGAAAGAGTATGTAATTCAGTGGTTGAGGCTAGGATGCTATATGGTATTGAAATATGGGGTCTCAAAAATGGATGGAAAGTTGTTGATTTTGACCACAGGATGTGTTGTACGGAAGTTTGGGGGTTGCCAAGAGCAACAGCAAATGGAGTAGCCCAAATTGAAATGGGGACAGTGGTAAGAAAAGGGCTAGTTATGGTGAGGGCTTTAAAATGTTGGTATAGGATCCTAAATTTAGAAGATGGTAATTTGCCTAAACATTTGTTTGAAATACCAAGAAACAATTTACAAAGTACAAGTTGGGTAAGTAATTTAAGAAACAACTTAGAAAATAATGGTTTAGGTGATATTTGGAGGAAAAGAGAAATAAATTATAAAGGTTTTTGGAAGGGAGCAAGAAAAAGATTTGAGGATATAGAAATTAAAAAATTGTTTAGTCAGCTATCAGAAAAGAGATCACTTATATTCTATATACCCATAAAAAATAACTGGGGAAGAGAAAGATATATAGATAAGACTAGCCAGGAAGAAAGGAGGGAGATGGCATGGCTAAGAGCAGGAATATGGAGGCTAAAAAGACAACGAAACGGGCACCCACAAGGTGAAAGTCCATTATGTGGGGGAAAGGAAGATGTGCAACATATAATTTTTTATTGTAAGAAAACTGAGAAATGGAGAAAAGAAGGTATATGATCAAAAATGAATAGGAAATCTCATATAAATAAAATTAAAGATAAAAACTGCAAGACAATGGCACAATATTTAGAAAAAGTAAAAAATGAATGGAAATGAACTGAAAACAGGGAAGAACTATAGTGCATGAGCATTTAGTAGTAGTAGTAGTTACAGTAATATGTTCTTTTTTGTATAACTTAAACTGGACTGCCCACTGAAAAAGTGATGTGTGTCAAATTCTAGTGGGCAGCATAGAATATTTATTGTACAATATATGCATTTCTTAGCAGTTCAATAAACTTAAACTAAAATATAAACCCTTTCTTCTCTCACTGTTGTACAGTTCCAAAATGAAGAATGAAATTCTCCAGTGCTTTAATATGAATAAGTTTAATAAGACACCAATGTTTCTCTGTATCATGAATGCAATTAATACTCCAATCCTTTTTAAGCTTCACTTTTTTCTCAGCCTTTAATATGTTGTTTTGCTAACTTCTGAATTGCTTGATCTCTTTCAGGCTCGTATAACGTTACCTTCATTGCGACAGTGTGACACAAGTTCAGGTGTTTCAGTTTATTCTTGATCATACTCCATGATACGATAATTCTCGAATTGAAGTAAATAAACACAACCATTTTATTACAAAGAAACGTACTCTGGAATGAGAATAACATGACTGCCGCAATAGCTTCAGCACCAATCTTGTAAGAGTTTCAATCCAGGAGAAAATAAACAAATTGAAATGATACTATGTTGTCACATGACTAAATACATGTATGATTTTGGTGGGATGGACTAGGGTAGGTAAATGAAATAATCCTATGAAATAGTAGGTTTTGGAAAAAAACTCACATTTCTGCTGCATTTTTAAATACAAAGAAGTTGGTTAAGAAACAAATAGTTGCTGCTAAGGGATGGAATAAGCCCTGAATTCGAAGAACCAATAATAATCCAAAAATTGTTTTTTTGAACTTAATGGGTTTTGGAAATCATCATCTCAAATGTCCAACCAATCTTTAATATGAAGGTATTTGTAAGTACCATATGTAAATATCTTGCGGAAATAGTTTTGTAAAAAATGAAATCCCTGTTGCTGTAATGCAAAATATGCTCAAGGAATATGGTATTAATTTGTTGAGTCCGTATTTTTAATACTACTTCACTTACCACTATTTATACTACTTTATGAGGGACTAGTTTCGGAAGCCATTTTCAACCTTACGGATCCAACTGTCCTTGCTGGTTATTTGCTTTCGTTCTCTTCTCTGGTGGCAAAATGATGAACTTCTTAACTAAGTTTTTGACTGGCGGGACTTCAAAGTTTATTAGGTGATCTTTGTTTTTCCATATGACGATGTTTTCCCAGGTTGTGAGTTCATTGTGGCCTGACATGGTTTTTAGCACTTTTGGATTTGGATCTAGATTATGGTTTTCTTTCCAGATGTGAAATGCTACTGCTGATTTATCTTCTTGATTTAGGTTTAGGTTTATAAAGTGTTCTTTGGATCTGATTTTGAAACTTCTTTTGGTTTGTCCTGTGTAAAATTTTTCACAATTTGTACATTTAATTTGATATATTCCTGATCTATTTTCTGGAGAAATTTCATTTTTTATTTTTGAATTTAGTAACTTTATGACAGAAAATCTGTTTATTGGAGCTAGGGTGATGTTTTGTTCCTTGAACATCTTTTTGAATTTTATAAATGCCCTGGGGTTGTAAGTGAATTTTTGGAATGTGTTGATATTGACTTTTCCTGCTGTTAGGGTAGTTATTTCCTTTATGTTTGTTTTTCTACTTTGCTTTGTCGAGTTTCTTGTACACAAGGTTCTTGCTGTATCCATTTTCTTCTGCTGTTTCAATTATGGTCTTTAACTCTTTGTTGAATTCGGTTGTGCACATTGGTACATTTACTAATCTGTGCATGAGGTTGTTTATTACTGCACGTTTGTGTGGTCATTACCACACAACAGAACAAAATGGATACAGCAAGAACTTGACAAAGCAAAGCAGAAATAAACCATAAAAGAAATTACTGCCCTAACAGCAGGAAAAGACAATATCAACAAATTCAAAAAATTCACTTACCACCCCTAAATTTTTAGAAAATTCAAAAAGATGTTCAAGGAACAAAACATTACCCTGGCTCCAATAAACAGATTTTCTATCATAAAATTACTAAATTCAAAAATCAAAAATGAAATTTCTCCAGAAAATTGATCAGGAATATATCAAATTAAATGTACGAATTGTGAAAAATTCTACATAGGACAAACCAAAAGAAGTTTAAAAATCTGATCCAAAGAGCACTTTATAAATCTTAAACTAAATCAAGAAGATAAATTAGCAGTAGTATTGCACATCTGGAAAGAAAACCATAATCTAGATCCAAATCCAAAATTGCTAAAAACCATGTCAGCCACAATGAACTCATAACCTGGGAAAACATCATCATATGGAAAAACAAACATCACCCAATAAACTTTGAAATACTGCCAGTCATAAACTTAGTTAATAAGTTCATCATTTTGCCACCAGAGAAGAGAACACAAGCAAACGCAACCAGCAATGACAGTTTCACCCGTGAGGTTGAAAATGGAAGTATAGGCTTCCGAAACTATTCTCTCATAATATAACTAGAAGTGACATAGTGTTAAAAATACGGACTCAACAAATTAATACCACATAAAATTTTATCACCACTGTTGTAAATTCCTCTAAACATTAATCAACGCTCAAAGAATTTTGGATTTCCGTAAAATATTACATGGTGCAGTAGAAATTATTTTCCATGACTTCCATTAAAAAGTTGAAAAGCTCAATATGCATGAAAAAAATATATTTCTGTTATATTCATTCACATGCCTGCTCAACTACTTTAAGCTCAATTTAAAAACATCTAATCAACTTTTCTTTTTATCAAAGTTTGTAGTAAGTGTTGTTATTTCATTGATTTGACGAGTCTATTAATTACACTAAACTTCATTTACTTGGTTTTTGAAGGACTAGTTTCCTTCATTTTTAACCAGACATGGGCTAATTCCTTGCGGTAAAGCTGGCAATGTTGTAAGTGGTGTCTCCTCTGGTGGTGGTTCAATGAACTTGCTAAACATATCCTTCTGTGGAGCATCGAAATTGAAAACTCTTTCTATGTTTTACAATGAAGATGTGTTCCCATGTGGGAGCTGTTGTTTTTCTGTTGTGTGTTTTAGAAGTTTTGGTTCTGAATTTATATTGTGGTGTTTTGTCCAAAAGTGGGTGGCAACTATTGATTTTTCCAAATCTTTTTTATTTATATTTCTGAAGTGTTCTTTGGATTTTGTTTTAAGATTTCTTTTCGTTTTTCCAATATAAATCTGATTACAATCCTTTCATTCCATTTTTGTATATGCCCAATTTTTTCTTTGCTGGGATGATGTCCTTGATATTTGAGCCTAATTCATTTTTTATGCTGTGTTCTAGCTGAATGTTGTATTTATTTGAGCATTTTTTGAAACTTGTCAAATGCCCTTGGGTGGTATGTGAATTTTTTAGACTCATCTTTTGTTTTATTGCTGAGAGTGGATGTTTCTTTTAGGAATTTATTCTTTTTGGCTAATCGTTTTTGTTTGCAGTTTTGATTTGTAGTATTCTGCCCTGTATTCATTTGTTAGAAGTGGCATGTTAACCAGTCTATGTGCTAGGCTATTGAAGATTGCCTGTGTATGTGCCCTTGAAGGTTTTTATATAATTGACTGTGTGTGTAGGTTTCCTGTAAATGCCGAAGTTTATTCTATTTTCATATTTGACTATTTTCAGATCTAAAAATGGTAGCCAGTTATCTTTTTCTATTCCTACTGTCAATTTTATACTTTTTTTTCTTGGATGTTCAGAAGTTTTAGGGCATCATCAATGTGCCTTTTTGGCACTATGGCAAAGATGTCATTGACATACTGCTGCCAGGTTTTGAACACCCAAGGGAAACCTTCTGTGATTCTGATTTCCAATGCGCTCATGAAAACATCTGCCAATATGGGCAAGAGTGGATTGACCATTGCTAATTCTGATGTTTGGCGATAAAATCTTGTCGGGAACTGAGGAAAGTTTTGTTTGGTGCATTATTTGGTAAGTTCTATATATTCTGAAATTTTTTGTGGTGTCATTCCAATTGATTTAAGCCAATATTCAGTTAGTGGGGTGAGTTTATCTAATCGTATGCTTGGACATGGTGATTTGACCAATGTGTCCCTTTCTCTTAATTCTGTATTCTTTGTTTTCTATGAGCTCATAAGAGTTTTTGATGCTGAGGCTGTCAAATTTTGGAAAGGAATTGAACTTATTGGTTAGCCATTTTGCCAATTTTTGGGTTGATGAATCTATACTGCCAACTTTGGGCCTCATTGTAATGCAGGGTTTGTGACTTTTGGGTATCCCATTAAGTCTGGGTAGGGTTGGACTGTCTGATTTTACTGTATATTTGTTTGGTATTATGCTGCAGTTTTTTATGGTGTTTGCAAATGTTTTCACCCAAGATTTTAGGGGGTTTTTATTGACAGCTTCATATTCATTGTCATTTAGCACTTCCTTCATTTTGCTATCATAATCAGATTTTTCCATGATGACTGTTTTGTTTCCCTTATCTGTCTTGGTGTATCTTACGTGTTGTATGGATGAAGTTTTGTTTGCTTCTGTCGACCAGTCTAGTTTTGATCCCTTCTAAAATCTTTTCACACCAATTTTTCACTGCGCTTTTTTCCAATCCTGGAATGAATTGTAAGGATATACTGATATCTGCAATGTAGTCATCAATTTTGTTAACGAAATGGACACAAGTTTTTAGGCCATTGTTTAAGAGCTCCATTTCTCTTAGTGAGAAATTTTGAATGGAAAGATTTACAACATTCTCGAAAGTTTTTGTACTCATTTCTGTATTTCCGAAATTTTTCTTAGCTTAGACAGTTAATTGACCATCAGTTTCTAGTGGGCTGGCTATGTGATTCCTGTTGCGTTTCTTACTATTTATCTCCTGGTGGGCAGATTTTGGTGAAAACTTGCACAATCTGTTTAGATTGTGTTTTTAGTTTTAAGGCTTTTACTTTAATTTTTTACTCATTTTCTTTCAATAGTTATTTTCCTAGTTTACCCAGATCCCAAGTAAGTGTTGTTTAGTGTAATTAATCAACACGTCAAATAAATTAAAAACATCTAACTATCTATCTTTTTTTTTTTTTTTGCACCTGTTTGATGGATATATATACTTTCCATTAGATACTATGTTGAACAGTATGTTATGTACTCTGGCCTTCAAGGTCTCATCCCTCTACCAAACTCTTTCACTAGGCACCATGCAGATGGCTGAGAGTGCCATCCAAACTACTGCTTTTGCTATCTTGTAAGTGCAAATAGTGCCTATTTTAGTTATACTCTTGCTTTAGACTGAAGATGGAACTTCTGGATGTAATATTAAATATTCAATCTGGTATTTACCTTGACTACTGAGAGAAACTACGAAAAAGACTCAGCTACAATGGTTGGTCCATGTGATTTGAACTCAAGTCCTCCCAAATGCCGGATACAGATATTGTCGCTTGAGCCATCCTGCTTGGAAACAACTTCACACATTCAACAACCTTCTTAACCCAATACTGCTCCAGTGATTCTCCTCCAAATGGTTCTATCCCATGCTTTCATTTTCCAGTAGCCTGCTTTGTTTTAAGATTTTCTTTCCCATCATGAAGTCATCTTATTGGTGGTCTTCCCCCTTCATGTGTTGCTATTCTCCATCCTATACATGTGTCTACCATCTCAATCTGTTGTCTTTCATAACTTTAATTATTTGTAATTAAATATCACATCTGATATGCCAGTTACACTTTATCCTTCACCAGGACATAAATGCTTCTTCATACTTTCTTTTAAAATTTCATTAACCTTTCTATATTCGTTGTACTTCCATGTCCAACTTTCTGATCCATATAAGAAGGTAGCTCTGACCAGTATTTGTATATCTTAGATTTTACTTCTGTGCTCAGAAAGTAGGATTGGAATTGCTTCTTTAATCCATCGCAGCATTTTTAACCCTGAACTTATTTCAGCTGTTATATTATCACCTGTTATGATAAAGAAAGATGGGGAACTAGACCAGGTAGGAACATAACATAATATGGATAGTGACTGAGGCAATTTCTACATGTAAATTGTCTGGCTGGTTGAATAACTGCAAGGTTGAAAGTGCTTGGGCCACTTGGTTACACAGCAACATGGGAGGAGTCACTAGTATTTAGCATTGCTGTATTTTCCTTGTATGGTCAAGTGAGTGTAAAATAGTAACATAGAAACTTATTGTATTAAGTGGAAATAATCGCAATCAATTCAATGTACATTTGTTATGATATTAAGATACTTAACTTGTGTAACACATTCAAATTTATAATTTGAGGCGGGAACTGGAGACGTACCTTTGGTTCTGTGCTGCGCAGCGACGACTGATCTTCTTCCTCTTTCTGGCGTCACAGCTGGTGAAGTCTATTCTCAATGCTCCTCAGCTATTTGCAGTCTCAGGGGCGAGCAATTAAGACTTATTTGTTGAACTCAAGGTATTTAGCGACAGTGATCTCAGGGTGGGGAACAGAACATTGGCTCAAAATAAATGTCGGCACTTTTATTTAACAAAAGGTTTATTTCCCTTTACAAGCGTTCTCGAGACAGTTCTTGTCGTGATTCTATCTCCGTAATTTCTCATGCAACAGAGCGTAATGCGCACAAAGAAAACTTGAACTTACGCGGTGATAAGTGCAATTGTTACAAGCAGAATTTTTATGTACACTTTAACTTTATACACAAGTTCCGCACAGTGTTAACTCACGACAGCAGTTGAATCACAATGATAACATTTAGACTTGGTAGACACTTAACTTCATAGTGCAGATACCTTATTACAAGCGACACCAGTTCCGCATGATGTTACATTTTACAGTGCGTGAAAATTAGGGCGAATAATCTATATTTATAGTAAATTATATCCATGGGCAAAACTCTCAACGTGCAATCTCGTTGGCCCACTTTGGCATCGAAAATAGCTTGAGGTGCGCTTCTAAGGCGATGTAATTATTTACAATTGGTCAATATATCTTTCATGTGATTCTTGACCTCAATTTTTCGTGGTTCCCTGCTATATATGTCACATCCACTTTCTCTTTCCGAGACTTGACTACATAAAAGCATCTTTAACCTCTTGCAATACACAAAAGCAATTATTGTAAACAACTGAATTCGGTGCTTGAAAACTCTGGGGTTAAAGTTAGAGATGCTTCCCAGGAAGAGTCTCTCTGAACTTTCAATGTACATTATGACAAATAAATACATGATGTTATACTTAGCAATTAAACAATCTAATTAATTAAAATATGGCTAATGCGCTCATTCAGCTGAGTGACAATCCATATAAAATTGTCACTTTATCATCTTCCTCTTCTCTGTGTCTTGTAGGTATGTGTTTGATTTTGCTTTCACTAAATTGTTAATCTCATTTTTTTGCAATTTTTGTAGTTTGTTATATACCTGTCTTGTGTGCTTTCAGACCTTTCAATTATATCCATATCATCTACGTATGCTAACAGATTTACAGGGAATATTACCTTTTTTGTGTATGCCTGATTCTCTGTGTACCTTAAGTTGAAGTTTTGGAAGCACTAAATACTGTTTAGGGTTCAAGGAGCATTTCAAATTATCTTGTTAAAATTGATTAATTATGAATAAAAAATTAATCTCTCAATGGTTTGACACAGCTTGTAAAAATGCTGTGTGCCGTGTTTGTTTTATATTTTGAGTATATGATAAATAAAGTAGAAACAATCAGAAGCGAACTAGATTTTTGGATTTTCACAGATGCAGTGCCTTAATTATAAATATCTATCCACTTAAACCAACTACCAGGTTTAGTAAATTTCCAAAATTTAATTTCTGAATTTAATTGTTCACAACTGAACATCCTTTATGGAATTTAAAACATATGTTTTCTGTGTATTTTGGAAAAAAACTGATAGTGATCAATATGTCTATTATGGTTCTAGGTCTGGCACTCTAGGTAATGTGAAGGCTATGAGAAGTCATTGCGGCAACTAACTCCTGTTCATTTTACTGAAAGAATCTCAACCTGTGTTTTTTGGTCTATTCCAAGACTGATGTATCAGTTCACTGACCAAACTGCAGGAAGATATTCAACAATCGCTGGTCTTTGAACCTAACTCAACACTGGAGCCTTAGGTAAACTGCACACTTAGATTTTAAAACTAAATAGAATGGACTGTTAAACTGTTCCACTTAGTTGTAAAATGAATGAAAAATTCTGATGTGTTACAGTCACATTACTTTCTCTGTTAGCTGCAAAAAGTTTTTCTTACAAAAGCTGATTCTTTCTCTGCTTGTGCTAATCAAGATAAACATTTGCAGGGATGTTTTTATTACATAGTTCCTTCTAAATAGTACAGAAAAAATAAATATACTATGCTAGAGTGATATTCAAATTATTTAACAACTGATTACTATGTGATGCATTTGAATTCCCTTCTCTTTGAGTAGGAATAGCAACACTCACCTCACTTAAAATGTATAAATATCCTAAGAAATATGATTAAAGTATGTTGCGATCATCTTCAGTTAAAAATGGTCAGATGGCCAGAAATTGTGCTCTGTGGCCTGCTATGGTGAAGATATTTGATGTTCATAATTGTGTGGGGGTATATTCCAACTAAAATGTTAATATGCTTAAACTGCTTCTCTTTGTTGAACGTGATGAAAAAATGTGAGTAACATATTCTCATTTGAGAAATGCGTTAAGTGTTAGAAATTTATAACAAATGGCAAGGAATATGGTGAAGAAAATTTACCTTCACTGGCAAACTTGAAAGAAAAATTAATGTTTTAGGCTACATTCTTCCAACACTGTTTGGTTTGTTGATAACACACTTACAGCTTACTTTTTAGCATTAGGGTCCCGTTTGCAATGAAAATTAAGGATAACATAAACTTAAAGTCTAGATGATACATTTTGTAACAGAACTGTTTACAACAATTCACATGAACATAAAAAGAAACATTGAATTAAGCGTAAAGTTAGAAGATTACAGGTTTCAGGCATTGAAGTTTATTGCTGTTAAACACAAATTGGGTAATAAGATTACATGATGATTCTGCCAAATCAGATATTTATGGTTTCCATGTGTTGACTTGCTAATTTCATTTCTAAGTAATGTTGTGCGGGATGTATCTGGGAGATATATATATATGTATATACAGAAAATGCAGCAGATCAAATTGTGATGATAGATGGCACTTGTTTGTGAGTTTGCCATCTTGAAATGATGTAGCGATTGAGGGAGGGTAAGGGAGTGGGAATGAAAGGCAGAGGGAGGAAGGGAGGTAGCCTGAAGGGGAGCAAGAGAGAAGCACTGAAGGATCAGGGAGGGGTCATGTTGGGATGGTTGGAGGGAGAGAGAGAAAAAAAACAACAAACACACACACACCCACATATGATGTTTTAGTTTAGTGTGTCACAAGGATTAGACATACAGCTTTTCAGGAAAATCCTCTAACCACAAACTACCCTTTACATTGAACAATGTTCAAAACTTTTTATTTCTCAAAATTGGCTCTTAACAATTTTGCTTAAAATACTGTATATTAAAGGTATTCGTATGGTAAATAAGAAGGAGAGAGATAGGGAGGGAGGGGAGAGAGGGGGAGTGTCTGTCTGTATGTGTGGATACATGCATGCACATGCGTGTGAGGGGGGCAAGGATGGGGTATGAAGATTTTTGAGCAAAATCACATAACAAATAGTTACCCTTTACACTTCAAGAATCTGGAAAATTTTGATTTTCTCGAAAATGGCTGTTATGATTTTGATTAAAATGCTGGGTATTAAAGATATTTACATGGCAAATAAAATGTATATTTTGAATTTTTGGGAATAGCCTCGGAAGAGCTATTCATTCTAATTGAATTTTGCTGTATTTTGAAAACTTGTAAAGCATAAGAGATGCAAAAAACCTACTACACCAAAAAGTAGAGCTCATTAAAACACAGCATCTTTGTCATATACTTTTTAGCTGTGGATTTGACCATTTTTAGATCTACTTTTTGTAGATCTTGTTTTCTTTTTGGTTTTGAGTGAGTGTGCTGACTTCTTTAATTCTCTCTCTATTTTTGGTCTTATTAACTTTTTTGTACACCAGTTCTGCCCGGAATCCATTCTCTGCAGCTATGTCCAATATTTTAGTAACTTCACATTGGTATTCTGTTTTGCCCATTGGTACATTTTCCAATCTGTGTGTAAGGCTGTTGAGTAAAGCATGCTGATGGGGAATGGGATTGTAACTCTTTTGTTTTATATAGCTGTTGGTGTGGGTAGGTTTTCTGTAATGCCAAATGTAAGGTGATTATTGTTTTTGATGATTTTTAGGTCGAGGAATGGTAGTTGTCCATCACATTCCTTCACCCAAAACCAGAAAGAAAACAAGATCTACAAAAAGTTTACATACCACCCTACAACTTTCTACAAATTCCAGAGGATCTTCAAACGACATAACATCATTCTAGCTCCTAAAAAAAATTACTCTATAAAAAACATTTTAAATTCTAAATTAAAAGATGATATCCCACAAGAAAACAAATCAGGAATATATCAGTTCAGCTGTAATGACTGTGAAAAAATCTACATCGGCCAAACAAAAAGAAATATAAAAAAAAGGGCAAAAGAACACCACAGAAATATTAAACTCAAACAAGAAGACAAATCTGCAGTAGCTTGGCATTTTTGGAAAGAGAAACACCCCATAAATAGAAACACAAAAATCCTCAAAAACATCACAAGGAAGACAGAATTAAAAGTTTGGGAAAACGTATACATTTGGAAAAACAAGAACCGCGTTTTCAATTTTGAAATCCCGCCAGGCGATCTACTCATTCAGAGGTTCGTCAAACCACCACCAGGGACAGAGACAACCACCACAGCAAGCAATGCCGGCAGTCGACCAAAGGAATTGACAATGGAAGCACATGGCTTCTGAAACATGTTTTCCGAAATAAAAAGTAAGTGATGTAGTGTTACAAAATTGACTCAACTAATAATTAATAACTATTCTAAAAATGGCTGGATAACTATAGGTATAAAAATATCATGTAGACATAAAAGAGAACCTTATTTATCAACTAGAGGAACTATCTGTGGTAGACGTAGACAATACTATAAAATGTACTGCAGAATTCTAAAAAGGGTTATAAATGCAGCTAAAAATTTTTGTTATGAAAAACAAATACAGTCCTCTCACAATAAGCCCCCCAGGGGCCTACTACGGTAAGTACGGGTTAGGCGCACCTGGGGTCCCGAGCCACCTTGACTCCCTCTGTGGGCAACCTCAGAGTGGTGAGGGAGTCAGTAGGTCAAAATGCCCACCCACATGTAGGCCGTGCGTTGAAACCCATGTCGGTGAAAAGGAATATCCTGGTTGGTTGAGGGTTACGTACCTGAGCCTGGGCTTCTGTCTTTCAGTAACTGGGGAGGGTGCGCAGCCTAATACACTGCTTTGGTTTCTGATTTGCCTAAACGGGAGGCTAGGGACTAACCCACCCCTAGTCAATTGGCCAGGACTAGGTATTACACCGAACTCCAGGGTGAGTGGGATGACGAATGGATTCCGGGCAGAAGGTTTTCCCGCACACGGGGGTACTATGATGCTCATCAGGAATGATATTTATGCTGATTCCGTCTCCTTACAGTCTGACCTCCAGTCAGTTGCTGTAACGGTCACACTGCCATCTGCCAGATTTTCTATTTGTAGTATCTACTTGCCTCCCTCTAATGACCTCTCGTGCACCGAGTTGGAAGACCTCGTTTCCCAGCTACCAACGCCATTTGTGTTGGTGGGGGACGTGAATGCCCACCATCCACTCTGGGGCTCTCCTCGGGTTTGTGCGAGAGGTCAGCTGATTGCCGACTTCTTGGACACTAAGAATCTTGTTCTCCTGAACACCGGAGAGCCAACCTTTCTTTCTGGCGCCTTTCACAGTTTTTCACACCTTGACATAGCGATTTGTTCACCACAGTTAGCGGTCTCATTATCCTGGAATATCATCTCTGATTTGCACTCTAGTGACCACTTTCCCTGTCTTATTAGTCTCTTGACACACGCTGCCTGTTCCACTCGCTTACCTGGATTTCGCTTAGATCACGCCAACTGGGACCTGTATTCCCGCTTGGCTAACTTCAACAACGATGAGCATGACTCCGTGAACTATTTAGTCGACCATCTCACTGAGACAATTCTTTCCGCTGCTGAGCAATCCATTTCGCGTTCGACTGGCAAAACCCGTCGCTTTCCAGTACCCTGGTGGACTGATGACTGCCGGAATGCAATTCGTGCTCGCAGACGAGCTCTCAGGTTCTTCTGAAAATTCATTGTCAGAGTTATCATTTGTAAATAAATGTATTGATAAGTATGAATAAATGTAATTGTTGACATGATCTACATCCTAGAGTTTGCGCTTTGAGTCTTAGCTCATAATAGGATCTACAGATTGCAATGTATGTAGGTAGGTAGGTAGGTAGGTAGTTGTGCGGGTGGGTGGATGGGTAATGTTTATCTCGATTATCATGAAGTACATAGATATAAGAATAAGTAGTTTAACAATAATGTGTTACCAAGATAGAGAGACAGTGAATGAAATACATCAGATTTTTCTTTTGTAGTAAGTTTTACTTAGTATCTTCCAACACCAGGAACACTGACAGGAAAGGTTCCATGAATAGACAACATAATGTGATTTTATGCCCTGGAGCTCATTATTTAATTACACTTTTTTCAGATCTCTGGGCCTTTCTGCGTTTTCATTTTTTATTTTTCTCTGAGGGTTCACCATGGAAATGCTCTGCTTTATATATATACCCTTTCTTCTCTCACTGTTTTGCAATTCCAAAATGAAGAATGAAATTTTTCCAATGCTTCAGTGATAAGTTTAATAATACACCAATTTTATCGGGATCACAATTGCAGTTAATATTCCAATCCTTTTTATGCTTCCCTTTTTTCTCAGACTTTAATATGTCCTTTTGCCAAGTTTCTGGATTCCTTGATCTCTTTCTGCATTTGTATAATCTTAAATTCATTGTGGTAGTGTGACACAATTTTTGCTGTCTCTGTATATTCTTCATCATATTCCATGGTGGTTATTCTTGTACAGAAGTAAATAAGGAAACTTATTTTATTACACAGAAACATACTCTAGAATGAAAATAATGCATCTGTCCTTAATAGCATCAGCGGAGCACTAAGCTAGCATTGCAAGTTAGAGGATATGAGTGAGCTCCTTTCTTCTCTCACTGTTTTGCAGTTCCAAAAATGAAGATTGAAATTTCTTCAGTGCTTTAAAAAGAATAAGTTTAGTAAGATATCAATATTTCTCAGAATCATGATTGAAGTTAATACTCCAATCCTTTTTATGCTTCACTTTTTTCTCAGCCTTTAATACATTGCTTTGCCAAGTTTCATTTCTCTTTCACGCTTGTATAACCTTACCTTCACGGCAACAGTGTGACATAAGTTCAGGTGTTTCTGTTAATTCTTTGTCTTACTTTGGTATGGTAATTCTTGTATAAGAGTAAACATACATAACTAATTTATAACAAAAATATATACTCTGGAATGAGAATAACGTGATTGTCATTAATAGCTTCAGCATCAACCCCGTAAGAGTTAATATCAAAGAGAAAATAAACAAATGGATGTGTTGCTATGTTGTCTCATGACTAAATACACCTATGCTTTTGGTGGGATGGACTAAAATAGGTAATGGAAATAATCTTACGAAAAAGGTAGTAGGTTTGGAAAGTAACTGCATATTTCTACTGCATTTTTAAATACAAAGAAGTTTGATAAGAAAGAAATAGTTGCTGCTAACAGATGGAATAGCTCCTGAATTACAAGAATCGATAATAATCCAAAAATCACTTTTTTGGACTTAGTGTGTTTTGGAAATCACCTTCTGAAACGTTTAATACAAAAGTATTTGGAAGTGTTGTCTGTAAATATCTTGTGGAAGTAGTTTCATGAAAATGATTTCACGAAACTAATAGCAAGACCTAGTGCAGTGATGCAAAATATGTTAAGGAATTATGGATTTCCCTATGTTGTGCATTAAAAATATTACATGGTTCAGTAGAAATTATATTCCATGCCTTGCATTAAAATGTTGAACTCATTATGCATGAAAAAATTATTTTTCTTTTGTATTCATTCAAAATGCCTGCTCAACTTCTTTAAGCTCAATTTAAAAGCATCTATCTTTTTTTTTTTTTTGTTATCTTTCATTTTATGCCTGCTTTAGTGGATGTGTTCCATTAGATACCATGTTGATATTTGTGGTGGACCCTAGCCTTTAAGGTCTCATTCCTATAACATACTACTTTCACTATGCACCAAGCAGATGGGTGGGGGTGCTATGGAATCTACTGCTTTTGCTATCTGCGGTTAAAAGGCAGTGCAATCGCAAATAGCATCTATTTTAGTGGTACTCTAGTTTTAGACTGAAGGTGTAACTTGAGGTTGCGGTATTAAATATTCAATCTGTTATTTACATTGACGACTGTGGGAAACTACGAAAAAGACCCAGCCAGAATGGTTGGTCCAACTGGTACGAACCCAAGGCCTCCCAAATGTGGAACATAGATGTTATCGCTTGAGTCATCCAGCTTGGTAACTACTTCTCGTTCAGCAACCTTCTTAGCCCAATACTGCCCCAATGATTCTCCTCCATCTGGTTCTATCGCATGCTTGTGTTTTCCAGCAGCTTGCTTTGTTTTAAGATTTTCTTTCCTGCCATCAAGCCGTCTTATTGATGGTCTTCCCACTTCATGTGTTGCTATTCTCCATCCTATACATATGTCGTAACCATCTCAATCTGTTGATCTGAATTACTTTAAGTATATGTAAGTCATTATAATAACTTATATGCCAGATATCCGTTTTCCTTAACAGTCCATAAGTTGTTCTTAATACAGTAGACTCATCTATCTGGCCTATTATAGCGGAATGGAAGGCTGGAGTTCTATAAATGCTCATTTCCACCCCACTGATGCTATTAAAACACACTTTTTATGCCAAAACATATACTTATTCATAGTACTGTAGGCCTACACATAAAATGTTAGAGTAAACAAATCATTAAAGTTGAACACACACTTACAAAAAATATTTAAACCTGCTGTTCTGTACTTCATTTTACAGTGCATGTAAATGTTTACATGAATGTGAAACATAGCCCTAAGGTGAGTCAAAACTTACAAATTTTATTTTTTGAAAAAGTCCTTGACGGATGCCTGCTTCACCCTTTTAGACCTCTTCTGTGATGCAATATCCATCCACTTACTCAAGCAGATGATATTAGCTGGTGTCGCTTTCTCCTGCTGACTAATGTATCTCATCTTCCTCCTTTTCTTATATTAAGTCCTTTAAGTCCCCCTTTGTCACAATTTCCACAATATTGTTTTCAGTTATTTCATGATTTTCAGTCACTTGCCATCCATTCTGTAACATCCTCCACATTGATATCATCTTATCCCGGTACATTTTTTAGCAAAGAAACAAGTTCATCATTTTCGTCTTCCACTTTAGTTTGACACACAGGTTCAAGTTTGAAATGTTCACCTTCATGGTCCAAAATAATTGTACAAGACATCACAAGAGAGATGTTTGAAATCTCATCCCATGCTTTGGCCAACTACCTTATGGCATCTAGCAAGTCAACTTTTTTCAGAGTGGTTATGCAGTCGTCATTATTATCTATTGCTGATATCAAGGAACTGAGAAGATGCCGATGATACTTCTTCAGCATTTCAAGGATGCCCAGGTCCATTGGCTGACAAACAACAATCTCATTGGGTGGTAAAAATAGAGCTCTGATGTCTCCATCTGAGAGCTCATCATTGACAGGATGCGAGGGTGTGTTGTTAAGCAGTAGAAGAGCTTTTCTCAGCAAATTGTTGTCTTTCAAATGTTTTTTTACAGTTGGTACAACTTCGTTTTGGAACCAGGTTTTGAAGATTTCTGAATTCATCCATGCTCTCTTTTGATGTGTGAAATAGAGGGGTAATGATTCCTGATTTTTCAGTTGTTTAAGCATCTAGGTTTCTTTGATTTCCGTATTAATGTAAGCCTAAGCTTATGATTGCCAGTTGCATTACTACAGGCCAAGACAATGACTCGCTCCTTACTTTTCTGGTGTCTTGGTGCAGCAGCTTTTTTTTGATGCAAGCAATTTCATAGGGAGCATCTTGTAATTCAAACCAAATCGCTATTGTATAACTGCTGCCCAGAAATTCCCTCCTTCCCAATCAGTTTATGAAGATAGTCTTTGAACAAAGCCTCTCCACTGACATTAATCTGCTGAATAGTGAATCATTTGTTCCAATATCTAACCATCCATCACTGGCAGTAAGTTCTGAATCTTTTGCTTATATTTGTAGCTTAAATTTCAATGCTTTCTCTTGCAATATTGGCCCAGTAATAGGTAAGGCTTTTCCTCAAGTGTTCATGCCACAACAGTAAAGCTTCCTCAACTTCTTTATGCTTACCTTTCAGCATTGTTTTTCTTACTTTTATTCCACTAACTTGGTCAGCACACCACTTTTCAATTTCTGTTCAATTTTTCTTCAAGTCTTCAACTGTACTTTTCCCAACACCTAACTCCAAAGCAATAGTTTTTGCAGTTATCCCAGAGTCTAGCCACTTTTTAGCACATATCTTCTCCTCCATAGTCACTACAACCTTTTTTTTTTTTATTGCCCATTTCGTTATCTTTATGAAAAAACTATGAAGTGCACCAAGCAATAAGTTGACTATGGTAATTAGGAGTGGCAAATGCACTTAAAACTTGTGGACTTCTAATGCACATCTGCCAGGGCAAAAAAGAGGCAGAAAAGGCGGCAAAAACCTTTTTTATACACATGGCAATTAGGAGGATTATTGTAGAAGGCGCCTTGCAGAGTGCAATGCCTAGAAAAAGTACAGTACTCACAACAAATTATTCCTTATTTGAAAAATGTTTATTTCTGTATTTTTTATGTAGGGTGGTTATTGCGGAGGCCAAATTGTTGCCAGCCGGTAGTCGAGTCTGCTGTACTTTCTTCTCAAAATGTAATTAACCTTTCTATATTCATTGTACTTCATGTCCAACTTTGTGATCCATATAGCAAGGCAGCTCCAATCAGTATTTGTATAACTTAGCTTTTGCTTTTATGCACAGAAATTTGGATTGGAGCTGCTTTAATCCACAGCAGTATTTTTTATCCTTGAACATATTTCATTGTTATATTATCACCTGTTTTGATAAAAAAAAGCTGGGGAACTAGGACAGGTAGAAACATAACATAATATAGACAGAATGAGGCAATTTTTACATGTAAATTGTCCGGATAGTTAATTAACTGCAAGTTTGAAAGTACTCGGCCACTTGATTACACAGCAACTTGATGGGTTCACGAATATTTAGTATTGTTTTTCTTTGTATGGTCAAGTGATTGTAAAATATTATTATAGAAATTTACTGTATTAAGTGGAAGTAAATCCTTAACAATTCAATGTACATTTGTTATGATACTAGGATACTTAAATTGCGTAACACTTCAAAATTTATAATTTTTGCTGTGGAATTTTCCCCTTCTCTATGTGTTCTATGCATGTGTTTGGTTTAGCTTTCACTAATTGACCTATGGAATAAAAAAAAAAAAGCTTTTCCTATAGCCGAAATAAAATAGGCCAATTCTTATGTAAAGTGATCTGCTGATCCCAAAAATGCTGTATCACATAATGTTTTTTTTTTAGATATTCTTATTTTTTTTTTTTATTTATTTATTTATTTTTTTTTTTTGAAAACTTACTGAAATGCCATATAATTACTCATATTTACTTATTTGAAAGTAATAGGAATTGGATTGCAAAATAACATGAAAATTATAATTATCAATTACTATAATTAAACTAAATCACCTCAAAATAATGATGAAAACTGAATAATCTCAGAAGTGTTTCACTGTGTATTCTTTCTTGTATTGACATGTACTCTCCCATTTGAGGAACCAACAATATTCTCCCAACATGGTAACGTCTATCCATCTCAGAAATTTCCAAGTGAAAATGCTCACCTTGCTTATTAGCTCCTTGGTTTGTGGGAAACTATCATGGCAAGAGTGCAAAAAGTGGATTTTAAGTGACAGTCAGCAACCCATTCTTTGTAGCTCTTTAATAGTTATGAAACCAAATTTTCACCATTTTCTTCTTTTTTATTGCCCAGGAAGTCTTTCATCATTGATTTAAATTATTTCCATACTGCCAATTCAACATTGTCTTTTAGAAGTAGTCTAATTTGAAAACCAACAAGTATGTTTTCCTTTAATTTAGATTCACTTATTTTTGGAAAGATACTTCTTAAATACTCAAATGCACTTCCACTTTTGTCCAAACCTTTAACAAAATTTTTCATTAGCCCAAGCTTTTTGTGAACTGGGGGAATAAGAATGTTGTTTGAGTCTACTAGAGGCACATACGTAACACTGCTTGCTTCCCTTTTCTCCCACTCTTTCACTATAAAGTGCTTATCAGTTGCCCAACTGCCCCATAAGCACAAAAAACAACTATATTTTGTGAAACCTCTCTGCTGTCTCATTAGCAATGCAACTACCTTGAGGTCACTACAAATTTTCCAGCCATGGATTTGATAACTAATAAATAGCATCTAAAATTGCGGACATGGCATGTAATGAAGATATTGATGATAATAAATTGTCAATATGTAGCAACACTGCCTTTAAGCTGAATTTAGAAGAGACAACAAAGAGGTGCCAATCTTTGACATAATGCTCTATACCTAATTCCTTCATTATACTACGAGGGGCATACTGAAAGTCATGAGCAACACTGTTTTACAGTCTTAATATTTAATTTTAAGCCAAACCAAATACATCATCATAATCTACAGACTTTCTTTTACTTTTTGGCATAGTCTCCATTGTTTTGCACACATTTTTCCCATCGTTCTACAAGTTTGAAAATGCCCTTGTGATAGAACTCCGTTCCAGCTGCCCGCAGACCCTGACGCACTGCTTTCCGAATATCCTCCAGCGTCTCGTAGCGTTGGCCTCGCACCTGCTCCTTCACAGAACCGAAAAGATGGTAGTCGGAGGGTGCCAAGTCGGGACCATAGGGAGGATGTGGAAGAGTTTCCCACCCTAATGCCCTGATCTTCTCCATAGTGGCACGGGCAGTATGCGGATGCGCTTTATCCTGTTGAAGGATGATCCTCTTTCCAGGGCGTTTATCACACAAAGCCCGACGGAGCTTTAGAAGTGTCTTGATGTAGCGGGTAGAATTTATTGTTTGTCCAGGTTCAAGAAAGTCAACCAGAATGCAACCTTGTGCATCCCAAAAGACACTTCCCATAACTTTTCCTACAGACTGCACTGTCTTCGCTTTCTTCTTCGATGGTGAGTTCAAGTGGTGCCATTCCATACTCTGACGTTTCGTTTCTGGCTCATAGTGGTGGAACCAGCTCTCATCTCCAGTCACAATACCCGTCAAAAATTCATCACCTTCATTATGAAATCTCTGAAGAAGGTTTTGTGCAATGGTTCTTCTCTGAAGTTTGTGGTCTTCAGTCAATAAACGGGGGACCCAACTACAACAGACCTTTCGATAACCCAAGCTGTGGATCATTTCTTGCACTGCACTATGTCCTATTCCAAGTTGCGCAGCAATTTCATTCACAGTGAAACGCTTATCTCCTGTAATGAGCTCATCAACTCTTTCCTTGTTGCGTTCTGTAGAGACAGTTCGAGGACGCCCGCTACGAGGTGCATTTTGCAGACTCGTGTTTCCATCTTTGAAATGTTTTTCCCATCTTCTAACACTGCTGGCACCCATGCAGACACCTCCATATGCATGTTAAAGTCTGAGATGAATTTCAGGAGCAGATTTTCCTTCTTTCACAAGGAATTCAATGACAGCACGCTGTCGAAACGAAACATCAATGTCAGCCATTTTTCAAACACCGTCTGTGGTCACGTGATAGAAGCTAATGACGTCACAATATGTCAACATGTGGCTTAAAGTCTGTAGATTACGATCCTGCAATTCGTTTCTTTACATTGTTGAAATTTAAATTTTTACAATGGGTTGCTCGTGACTTTCAGTATGCCCCTCGTATTAACATTAACGCACAAACATTTGTTATCTCATTGTGAATGATATGAATACTGTTTATGTCGATATTGGTAAAATGTTATTTTAGTGTGTTTTGCCAGGAAATTTCATTCCTATAGCCTTTAACCCAGTAATTCTGATTCTTTTTTACCTAGTTTCAAATCATGAATAAGATTGCTTGTTCTTCTTGAGAAACCAAATGTCTTTCTTCACTTCGTTCACATTGATATGTGGGGCCTTGGGATGTTGAGTATTCACTGTCATCGACATCATGATTTGAACTTTATCCATCATGTTCTTCAATCCATGCTTTTGGAGGATCAGGCACTGGAAGATCTTCACTATGAGGAACTGGTCTTATTGCTGATGGAATACTAGAAGATTTAACACTCTACTTATTATTTCTAGAAACAACCAAATCCTAGTATAACAAAATAAGTCATTTAAATGGTTAGGTTCTTCTCTCCACACCTGAGGCTCTGCAAACTGCAGATTTGCGTTTACTGTGTAGCCATTGATTAAGACCAGTTTTGCATGACATGCAGCAAAATCCTTATCTTGTTTGCCTAGGGCACAATCAAAGTATAATGAATATGCTGTTTTAATAACACTTATTTTTCTGCTACAATTTAGGAGTGAATTGTCCACACACATAACAGAAGTTGTTGGGATCATTAGTACATTTCCTACGCCTACTCTTATCCATATCTGTAAGCTTTCTTTAGCACTGCGAATTAACTACATTACACTTTTACAGCTAAATATGAACTGAAAGAAGAATCCAATACAAAACAACACAGTGGAGTACTGAAGATAACAAATCTGTTTATTTCCTCAGTGAAATGAAAGAGTGGAGAGGAGCATGATAAAGGAGGGTGGCTCTTAACCTGAGGGCCATAAATTGATTACTGCTCAAGTTAGGAATCTTTTCCATTATAGAAAACAATTTGCTGATAAATCCTACATGATGGAAAATTTTTCTAGTTATTTTGGATAATATGCATATTCTTTACAGGCATAAAAATTGTATTCAATAATAAAATGGCTATTATTTTGAATTAAGTAAACCTGAGTTGGTATAATACCATATTCTGTAAGCTTTTATAAATGAATAAGAATATTTTAAAAATGTTATATAATACATCATTTTAAGAGGCATTTTTGGAATCAGCAAGTCATTCTGCATAAGAATTAGCCTATTTTGTTTCAGGTACAGATTGTTGTGTTTCCAAGTGTTATTAATCCCTTTCTTTTTGCAGTTTTTTTTGTAGTTAAATACTTCTATTATGACGCTTTCAGGTATTTCAATTTAATTTATGTCATCTACATATGCTACCAGATTTATAGGAAATATTACTTCTTTTGTCTATGCCTGATTCTCTGTTTACCTTGAGTTCAACACTTAGGAGCCCTAAATACTGTGTAGGGTTCAAGGATCATTTCATATCATCATTGTTAAAATTGAATAATTATGAATGAAAAATTAATCTCCTAATGGTTTCACATAGGTTGTTAAACTGCTGTGGGCAGTATATTTTTATGTTTTGAGTATAGTGTAACATCAAAAAAGTTGAAATAATCAGAAGACTTCTAGATTTTTCTATTTTCACATATTCAGTGCCTTAAGTATAAATATCAATCCATTTAAATGAACTACCAGGTTTGGTATATCTCCAAAATGTCATTTCTGAATTTTATATTCATAAGTGTACAGCTATTATGGACTTAATGAACTTCAGAACATGTATTTTGGAAAAAAGGCTGACAGTAATCAGTGTGTCTATTATGATTCTAGGCCTGACACTCAAGGTGATGTGAACGTGCGAAGTCATCATGTGGCAAATAACACCTGTTAGCTGCACTGGAAGAATCTCATGCTGTGTTCATAGGTCTACTCCAAAACTGATGTGTTGATTCCCTGAAAAAATTGCAGGAAGATATCCAACAATCACTGGTCTTTGAACCTAACTCAGCATTGGAGCCTTAGGTAAACTGCACATTTAAGTTTTAAAACTAAATAGAATGGACTGTAAAAGTGTTTCACATAGTTGTAAAATGAATGAAAAAATCTGATGTGTTACAGTCACATTACTTTCTCTATGTTAGCTGCAAAAAGTTTTTCTTACAAAAGCTGATTCTTTTCTCTGCTTATGCTAATCAAGATAAACATTAGCATGTATGGTTTTATTACATAGTTCCTTTCATATACTATGCTAGAGAGATATTCAAATTATTTAACAGCTGACTACTATGTGATGCAACTTAATTCCCTTCCCTTTGAGTTGGAATGGCAACTCTTATCTCACTTAAAATGGATAAATATCCTAAAAAATATGGTTAAAGGATATTTGCTATCGTCTTCAGTTAAAGATCGACTGCTGGCCAGAAATTGTGCTTTTTGGTCTGCTATGTTGAATATATTTGATGTTCATAATTGTGTGGTGATATATTCTAACTAAATGTTATAATGCTTAAACTGCTTCACTTTTTTCATCCTTCTGAGTTATTTTATGTCCCTTCTCTTTGCTTGAACATGATGAAATAATGTGAATAAAAGATTCTCATTTGAGAAAAGTGTTAGGCATTAGAAATTAATAACTAAAAACAAGAAATATCTTGGAAAAGGTTAGCCATTCATAAAAAAGAAAAACACTTAAATGGCCTAAATCGTTTCTTTCAATGAGATGTATATTTTTTGTCAATATGCTTCTGGCTGTCACTAACGATTTTCCTTTATGCACAAGTTAACCAGAACTAAGAAGAGTTCAGAAGTCATTCCCGAAAATTCAATATTATGTATTTCATGTGTCATGGAAATACCTTAAGCATGTGATATTTTAATCACATGCATTAGAGCCATTCTTGAGAAACAAAATTTTCATATAATTTACCTTATAAGTCAGTTTTGGGAATGGGATTATTATCTTGAAAATCTTTGTGTAGCACCCTTTGAATATGATAAACTTAAATATCATGCTTCGCATTTAACAGCCATTACATATACACACCCACACATGCACACACCCATTCAAACATGCACAGATGGACACCAACACACAGAGAAAATACTTTTTGATTTGGAGGGCCTCAAAATATATATTTGCAGTAAAATCTAGACATCAAATTTCTGTGCTGTTTAAAATACTTTCCCTACCAGTTATATCTATTAGAGAAAGTAAACAATTAGGGAAAGTATCTATTTTATTTTAAAAACTCATGTTTACAATACAGGAGACAAATTCCACTACAATCGGGCATACAATGAAGAAAATTTTCCTTCACTGACTTAAAAAAAAAAATTATGCTTTAGGTTACATTCTTATAGCACTGTTTTGGTTTGTTGATAACAGCTTACCTTTTGGTCACATTCATAATGAAAATTAGGGATAACATTAAAATTAAAATCTAGATCATTCATGTTGCAACAGGACTGTTTACAAAAATTCACATGAACATTAAAGGAAACATTGAATTAAATATAAAGTTAGAAGATCGCAGGCTCCAAGCATTCAAATTTAGTCTGTTATCCATAAGCTGGCCAATCAGGTAGGGAATTAAATGACCATTCTGGCAAATCAGATGTCTCAGGTTGCCATGTGTTGACTTGCTAAGTTTGTTTCTAAGTAAGATTGGGTATCTGAGGTATGTATAAAATTGCAGCAGAACAAATTGTGATGATAGATGGTACTAGTTTGTTTAGGCGTGTAGCTGGCAAAGTGACCTAAATGCTCATTTCCGGTGTAAAAACATCCGCAGATACTGTAGTAGATCCGAATGACGTGGCTAACACTCTTGGCCGGTTCTTCGCCCATGTATCTAGCTCAGACAACTATCCGCCTGAGTTTCTTCCTGAAGCTCAGGTGGAAGCTCAAGGGTTCGCCTTCCGTTCTGGAAACCTTCAAGACTATAATCGCCTTTTCACCATGGCGGAGCTAGAATACGCACTTTCATCTTCGTGAAACTCTGCGCCCGGTCCTGATGGCATCCACGTCCAAATGCTACAACATCTCACTCCTGAAGGCAAGTCCTTCCTCCTCGAGGTCTACAATCGTGTCCGGGTTGATTCCACTCTTCCAACTCAGTGGCGGGAGGCCACCATTATACCTATTTTGAAACCTGGAAAGGACCGTCAACTTCCTTCCAGTTACCGTCCTATTTCCCTCACAAGCTGCGTATGCAAGGTGATGGAACGCATGATCAATGGACGGTTGGTGTGGTGGCTGGAATCCCACGATCTTTTGACCCCCATCCAGTGTGGTTTCCGACGACGCCATTCAAAACTGACCACCTTGTTTCGCTGTCAACTCAGATTTCTGACGGGTTTCTGAGGAACAGCCAATTAGTTGGTATATTTTTTGACCTCGAGAAGGCCTATGATACGTGTTGGCGAGCGGGAATATTACGTTCCCTCCACAGTTGGGACATTCGAGGACGCCTTCCGCTATTCCTTCAGGAGTTTGTGCAAGACCGCGTTTTCCGGGTAAGGGTCGGCTCGGTATTTTCTAACCCTTTTAGTCAAGAGAACGGAGTGCCGCAGGGCTCGGTACTAAGCGTCACGCTGTTTGCTATAGCGATTAATTCGATATCGCAATGTGTTCCCCCAGATATCTTGTCCTGTTTATTCGTGGACGACTATGCGATATACTGTACTTCTCAGCGTACACCGTTTTTGGAACGCCGTCTCCAGCGGTGCTTGGACAATCTCTATGATTGGAGCTTAAGAAGCAGCTTTCGATTTTCCCCTGAGAAGACGGTCTGTGTTAACTTCTGGCGCCGCAGTTGGCGCATGGCACCTACTCTTCACCTTGGGCCAACTTTACTTCCTTTCGCAGATGAGGTGAGATTCCTGGGGTTGGTATTTGAACGAAAACTCTGCTGGTCACAACATATAGCACAGCTTAAGGCGCGGTGTGACCGTTCTTTTAATATTTTACGGATACTAAGTGGTAAATCTTCGGGAGCGGATCGGTCAGTTTTGCTGCGTCTTTATCGTACACTGATCCGATCAAAGTTAGACTATGGATGTATTGTTTATTCCGCGGCACGACCATCTGTGTTGAGAAAATTAGATGCTGTCCACAATCAGGGCATCCGTGTGGCTGTTGGAGCCTTCCCAACTAGCCCAGTTGTGAGTCTCTATGCCGAATCGGCGGAACCACCCCTTCGATTTCGGCGTGATGCCCTGCTAGCAAGTTATGGTAGTGGACTTAAAAGCCAGCCTATGCATCCAACATTTCCCCATTTTTATTCTACTGAGCTAGACGACCGTTATTGTCGCCTAACACTTAGTCCCAAGCCTGCAGGTTTTCGTTTTAGAGAGCTCCTTCGGGACTCCAATATCGTAATGCCTAGCATGTTTCCTAAGGGAGAGAGGGTGCACCCACCTTGGTTACGTGCTGCCTCCCACGTCGACCTCGGGATGTTGGCATTTGGGAAGTCTGTGATGCCCATCATTAGTATCCGTACTTGTTTTTTAGAATTTTTATCCCGTTACAGTGACCGAATTTGTATTTATACCGATGGCAGTAAATCTATCGACGGTGTTGGGTGTGCCTTTGTAATTGGCACCGAATCACATACTTTCGGTTTGCCTCTTCACACATCCGTTTATACTGCGGAGTTGTATGCTATCTATCGAGCCATTCAGTACGTTTGCCGTCGAAACTTGGGTAACTGCCTTATTCTGAGTGATTCGCTTAGCGCACTTCAGAGCGTTCGTGAGCTGTACAACTACCATCCTCTAGTGCAGCTCATTCAGGATGCCCTCCACGTTTTGCACGGCCTTGGCGTGAATGTGGATCTCGCATGGCTTCCAGGACACGTTGGGTTGTCAGGCAACGAATTAGCGGATGAGGCGGCAAAGTCAGCAGCCACGGAGCCCAGTGTTACCATTAGTTGTTCAACAGCCGAAGATTTTGGACTTGTTTTGCGGAGGGCGGTGATTTTGTGCTGGCACGCGGAGTGGCTTGCTCTCCGCAACAATAAACTAAGGGCAGTGAAAGATCTTCCGGTACACTGGACTACTTCGTCACGCACTTCCCATCGTGAGGAAGTGGTTTTGGCTCGTCTCTGTATCGGTCACTGTTTTTTACACACAGCTACCTGTTCAAAAGGGATCCTGCTCCTGCCTGTCCACAGTGTGGGCAAGCACTGACTGTTTGCCATGTGCTGGTAGAGTGTGCTCTTCTAGCCTGATTACGAGCCACTCTACACCTGCCGGCCAGTACTAAAGAGATCTTGTTGGACGATACCAGAGCAGTAGATCGGATTTTTAAGTTCCTATCATCATTGCCTTTTAACCTGAATATCTAGTTCTATTTTACTTTGCAGTCTGGTATGTTCCTGAACTGGTAGCTGCTTTTACCTATGTTAGCCTCTCAGGGCTAGGGTGTGTTTTATTTATGACATTTAGATTCTGTTTTACCAGTTTTTAGCTGTATGAATTATGTAGTGAGCAGTTTTCCTCTATCATTTTATTTAGTTTTATTGACTGATTTTAACTTTTTATTGCGCTTTTATCTTGTCTTAGCACGACTTGTTTTTATTGGGCGCTCATGACCATGTAGTTGTGCGCCCTTAAACTTTAATCATCATCATCATCATTTAAGATGAATAGTGAATGTTTAGGTGGATAAATGATGCATTATCTTCCATATCATAAGAAGGAACACTGATTACTAACTGTTTTTGGTACTAAACATCACACACTTTTTAAATGCACTAGATATACTACTTATATATCTGCTAAACATTGAATCCTATGATCGGTGGTCATCCATGATGAAAACTATATTTACTGAAGAAATCTAAGACATTGTCATATTCAATTTAGTGGCAAACAACTTATTTAATGGTCCTTTTTCAAGCTAAATTTAATTGGTCCTTTAATATTTAGCTGAAAGTATTTTTAAAAAACTACAGCACTTTCTTTATTGAACTTGAAAAATGCAGCACGAATGTGTTCATGTGGTGCCAAAATGAAAATGTGCAAAACTCAAGGTTTGGTAGTAACACATCCAGTTTGATAAACTGATACGATGCAACAAAATAACAATAATTTGTACTTAACTGTTACTAGCTTCATTTTTACATATTATATGCCACAATAAATCTTCAGTATCACATCTGATGATGCTCAAACTAACTTAACTGCCAAAGACCAAGGGCTTTGTCTTGTGTCCAGTTTTTTAAAATGAAGAGCAAATCTCCAAAAAAAAAAAAAAAAAAAAAAAAAAAATAACATTGCAGCTGTTAAGTATAAACTTAATGAAACAATAAGTTATAAAACTTTTATTGAAACTGCACATTATTTACTTCTGTGAAAAGTCTGGACAGTGATTATCAATCTTGGCACAACCTGTAATCATGCTTTATAACAAAAGTATCTGATTTTGTCCTTTGTCTAACAGATCTGATTACTTAAAGGAATGGAATGTTAAGAAGTAACTAAATGTGTTATTACTTCAGCTTATTTCCAATACTGTTAGTAACGTTTTTCATAAAACACATTTCATGAAGCCTATCACACAGACTGCCCAAGGTCTATAGTTTCCTTCTTTCCTACACCAGAAACAAATGAATGCTAAGTGTGCACTAATATGCACTCGTATTATGTCTTAAATCAGGTCAACCTTCTAAACACTACCACTAATTGCAAACAGCAGAGAATTACATTTCATAATAACCTACAAATTAGAGTTGCGCTATATGCCAGATGGTTTTGTGCATAGGACAAATTTGAGTAAATGTTTTCTGTAACAGCTGCATGTATACTATCTGAAATTAGAAAGCACAGAAACCAAGGTATTGTTCTTTTGTTATGTAATTGTGCATTTTATATTGTTCACAGAAAGAAAATGCATCACCCTCAAAGTCCAGTAAAAGCGTTCTGTCTTGGGCAAAGGATAGGAAGGAAGTTGCTGTACTTCGACAGTTGCTCCAAAAGAAGTTTGATAATAAACAGAAAAGGGAGCAGGAACGATATGAAGCTGAAATGGATAAGTAGGAACTTCACGAGGCCAAAATGAAAATAGAATAAAAATGTATTTTGTTGGATTTGAAAATAAAGTTGTCAAAAAAGCAAATTGACCAATAAAAAAAGGCATGATTTTGTCAAATTTGTTTATATCCATTGTTAACCATTTTATCCTATAATTGACACCATTTTTTTTCCAAGTGGAGGAAAATGTTCTTTTAATACACTGACCCTAACATGCTAGGAGTGTGGGACTCTTCCATACCAGTAGTAGGAAGGAAGGAATTGCTGCAGAAATGCTACTGCACCTGTGCTTTGTAGGTCAAAGTGAACAACTACGGTACAATGTGGTCAGGATGGTTGCTATGAGACATGCTTGACCAAGGCCCAGCCTGCCCCCTAGTGAACCTGAGGTGTTGGTTATCGGCATTTTCTGTGAAATATTGAAATTCTGGGAGAGCCACCACTATCTCCCTGAGTGATGGTTTCTTCCTTTGTTAGTAATTGGTAGCATTGGAAATATAGTTTCCATAAAGATTCTGATGAGTGTGTAGCTTTCCTGAAGGCGATGGCTGATATGTGATTGTTGCTGCAGCAACAGAGGCCTTGAGGGAGACCAGTCAAGTGTGTCAGTCGTCGCTGTCCTCCAGGTCAGATAAATCCATGAGGTGGCACTCAATTTGGGCCAACTTATGCTGAATAGACACTAACAAGCACTTTGCCATTGTTTGCTTTGATGC
The DNA here is from genome assembly GCA_030762935.1 of Hymenopus coronatus. NCBI lineage: Eukaryota > Metazoa > Arthropoda > Insecta > Mantodea > Hymenopodidae > Hymenopus > Hymenopus coronatus. Next base: position 433,848,410 of record CM060900.1, on the reverse strand, counting down.
AAAATGAGATAGACATTTAACACTAAACATATTAAAAGCACAAGCTTTTTTTAATAATAGTTAGCTCATGCCCTAAAAATCACAAACAACAGTTTAACATAATCACAATTTTTCTACATTTATTGGCATAAACCCTGAACAAAGACAATTTGACAGGAAAATAAAATGAAATCTTTACACTCAAGTGGTTAACAACCACACTTCCTCTAACAACAGTAAAGTATATGATATATAATAATACAAGTAGGTAGTATTCTTCACATTTGCTTTCTTTCTAATATTACAAAGATAGCAGCTACATTTATTGCACTCTGTGTGCCTGTAGTCTGTTGCGAAAATATTGTACAAATGTTCTACGCACAGCATCATGAACACGATTTGGAACACGTGCTTCTTGGAGCTCTGCCAGCATTTGTTCCTCTTACATGTATGTGTGTAACCGAAGCTGGAATTCTGCGTCAACTGGAGGAACATTACCATCATTTGCTCGTGCTATGTTGTGCAGCATGCACATGTAACTATAATGTTCTGCACTTGGTTCACATTAGTGTGAATCCCCAAAGAAGAACAGGGAACCTTGCTTTTAACACACCATAACATATTTCCACGACATTTCTTGTATGTATCTGGGATTCATTGAAGAGCTGCTCCTCTGGTAGCTGTGGAGCCTGCAAAGGAGGAAGGAGATGTGGACCTACTGCATATGCAGAATCACATAGCACCACACTGTTTCCTAGTTCATTATTTTCCAGCTGATTCCTCAGTCTAGAATGATTAAAAATGGTGGAGTTATGTGCAGACCCAGGCCATCGTGCTACAATCTCCTGGATCATTAATTTGGCATCCATCAGTGTCTGGACATTAAAGGAAAAATATCCTTTTGGTTCCGGAACTGTTCAGCCTCCTCACCACCTGGAGATTTGATTCAAACATGGGTGCAATCAATTGCACCTGCCATTCTTGGGAATGCTGCAATCTCAAAAAACTTCCCTTGGACATTCTGCACATCTTCCCTTGTTTGGTGTAGGATAATGTATCTTGGCCTTAAGAAAGCAATGGCAGCAGTAACATTGCTGATGACTCGGCCTGCTGTTGCCTTATACAGACCACTAGTATCACCAATTGAGCTGTATAATCCAGCAGTTGCATAGAAGCGCAGAGTCATCAAAAGTTGCTCCATCGCTGGAAGACATGAATTTCTGAAAAGACAAATTCCTTCAATTGTAATCACTGACTCAGGGTAGGTATAATATTCAAAGGGAATACAGATGTATCAAGTTGAATTGAGTCAAATTTAATTACTAATAATAAGTAAACCTTGAATGTAAAGTTTTGCCATTATCCGTGAAAGTCTTTCAGTAATATATGATAGTGCCATTAATGAGCAAATATTTATTTTATAATAAATAAAATGAACCTTAATACTGTATAAACTGATAGTATTATTTATTATGCTTATTACACAGAATAGAAAAAAGGGAAAGATATTTATTGTAACAAATATTAGAAATTTATGTAAAAATGTTTATTTTTCCTTACTTGTAATGTTTCCAATTAATGTGATTAGTAAGCAAATACATTTACATCAAGCCTTATGAAAATTTTACAAATGTATGAAGACCAAAGTGTTTAAAAATAGAGGCACCTCTTTGTTATTTATAATGGGGATTATGATGATGATGATGATAATAATAATAATGCACAACTTTTATATTAGAAATCTGGTTATAGTTTAATATTATGGATAAATCGTATTCTTCTCAAATGAATTGTCATAAAGTATGTCACAGAATGTTTGCAAAGAGGGAATGTTCAAAAACTATAAGGTATATCCAGGAATAAAAGCACATTTTTTATAAAATTTGCCATCCACACCAATAACTAACCAATTTTTTTTTTCAACACATTTGGCCAGATATGAAATTACAGTCATTTTGTTTTAATAAAATAGCTTATGTAAAAATTAGCTATATTAATCTTGGCTATTGAACTTTTCAATCCAAATGCCACATATTAGTGAAAGTATTATATCTTTGATATGAAAAATTGAGAAAATAAATGACTTTATTTAAATCCCACACATTATACCTTGGGCAATCCTTTGCAACACTCCAAATGTATTTATGCACTGAAATTACAGGTTCTGTACCATGACAAAATTTGCAATCTGTAAGCTTGCATTGAGATAGTTATGTGTAAATTGTCTACTGTATGCAATTCACGAGTTTCTGGCTGTTTTAGTTACGGAACCATACATAGTAAAACATCACAAAACTCTTAATGGCTTTCAACATCTGATTTGCGATAGGTATGGAACTTTAGCCTAATACAATTTTTAAATTGTACGTTATCACACAGAAGTAATTATTGAAGTTAACTACCTCAGAAATCTGTGAAAAGTTTGAAGACATTTACAAACCATAACCTAAAACATATATTTTTTTATCCGTTATTGCTTTCAGTTGCCTGCTCCTTGTCATACCTATGTTAATGAAAAGCAACATCGTCATTTTCATCCATAATGAATTTAATGTTTAACAGCAATTATCTCAGGTTCCGCGTGTTTTTGGCAAATTTATATTATTCAAGCTTTTTTACAAATATGCTCATTTTGAAAAACTCCATGTGGTGACTTTTAAAAGCCTATACATAACATCGAATTCTAATAACAATCCATCTGCACCATGGGGCACTAGATTTTTAATTCCATAACCTCTGCCGTAAAGATATATCTAAGGCCCACGTTGGTTTATTTATTTAATTTTCAAAATGTCAAATATGTCACTGTGCTTGCCTAAGAGTATGTAATAGCTGAAAACTTACCTTTCTGAAGTAAATTCTATTCTGTGCCTTATGTCCTCTAAAATTTGTGATGTTGTAGCTTTAGACAATCAGTATCACTGTCGAAATTCCTCCTCGTAATGATCTTTCCCCTGTCTTATTCTCTTTGCTCTTCTTCTGTAGAATAAGCACTGTGCCAGCATTTCATCTTCAGAATCGCTATCGACATTCAATCGCGGCTGGAAGTACGCCATTTTTCTGTGTCAAGTACGAATAAACTCCAAGTTATCTCAGTGACCACTACTCGAGGTGGCGGTCAGTTCACCTCCAAAAATACTCTCAGTTAGCCGTTAACCGTAACACAGACATCGTAATACAGACATCTAGATGTACCTCCCAGTTAACTCATAACCGAAACCTTAACCGGAGATCATAATACAGGCCCTTAAGCAAACTTTTTAGCAAGGAGAACAAAAAGGTAGGGGAGTGTTTAGCTAAAGTTAAAATGAAATGGATCTGGTCCGCAAAAAGAGAAGTAGGTGAAACATAAGTTTATAGGTTGTTTTAAGAAATATTGAGTATGATTGTTGTACACTATTGTATTATTGTTATTATTATTATTATTGTTATTATTATTATTGTGGTGGCAGCGGTAGCGCCGGCCCTGGCACCGCCTAGTACAAATAAATAATAGCTTCAGCACCAACACTGTAAGAGTTGCTATGTAGGAGAAAACAAACAAATGGTTATTATGCCATGTTGTCACATGACTGAATGCACCTCTGCTATATGTTGGATTGAACTATAGTAAGTAATGGAAATAATCCTGGGTAAAGATAGTAGTTTTTGGAAATAAACCCATATTTACTGCATTTTAGATACAAAGATATTGATTATGGAAGAAATTGTTACTGTTAATGGATGGAAGAGCCCCTGAATTATAAGAATTGACAATAATTTTTTTTTTGTCTTAGTGGGTTTTGGAAATCACTTTTTCAAATATTTAAAAAAATCTTAAAAATGACAGTGTTCATTACTATCAAGTGTGAACTTCTTGTGGAAATAGTTTCATGAAATGATTTCACAAAACTAATGCAAATAGTTCCATTAAGGAATTATGGATATCCCTATGTTGGGCATTAAAATATTACATGGTTCAGTAGAAATTATTTTACAATGCTTGCATTCAAAAGTTGAAAAATTCATTATATATGAAAAAATTATTTTTCTTTTATATTGATTCAGAAATGTCTGCTTTTGGCTCAAAATAAAAACAACTTCCACTTTTTTTTCTCTCTCTTTCCTACATTTTATGTTTATTGATGGATCTATTCCATAAGATACTTTGTTGACAGTATGTGGTGGACTAACCTTCAAAGTCTCATCCCTGTACCATACTACTTTCACTATACATCAAGAAGATGGGATCAGGGGTGCCATCTAATCTACTGATTTTGCTCTCTGTAGCTAAATGGCAATGCGATCTATTTTAGTCATACTATTGTTTTAGACTGAAGATGGAACTCGGGGTTGGGGTATTAAATATTCAGTCTGGCATTTACCTTGATGACTGAGAGAAACAATGTAAAACACCCAGCCAGAATTTTTGGTCCATGGCATTGTCGGCCTTCCAAATGTGGAACATAGATGTTACAGCTTGAGTTATTCTGCTTGGTAACTGCTTCTTTTGTTCAACAACCTTCTTAGCCCAAGACTGCTCCTAATGATTCTCCTCCATCTGGTTCTATCCGATGCTTGCATTTTTCAGCAGCTTGATTTGTCTTAAGATCCTCTTCCCTATTTTCAAGTCATTCTTATTGGTGGTCTTCCCACTTCATGTGCTGCTATTCTGAATCCTATACATATGTCATAACCATCTCAATCGGTTGACCTTAATTATATGTAATTCATTATCTTATCTGATATGCCAGATACCCTTTTTCCTTCACAGTTCATAAATAGTACTTAATACTTTCTTTTCAAATATCTTAGCCTTTCTATATTAATTTTACTTCATGTCCAACGCTCTGATCCATAACAAGGTTGCTCTAACCTTGTAACATAGATTTTGCTTTTATGCTCAGAAATTAAGATTGGAGTTGGTTCCTTAACCTACAGCAGCATATTTATCCCTGAACTTATTTAATATGTTATATATCACCTGCTATGATAAAGATAAGGAACTAGACTAGCCAGGAATAATAATTTAATATGGATAGAGACTGAGGCAATTTCTACACCTATATTGTCTGGATAGTTGAATAACAGCTAAGTTGAAAGTACTCGGGCCTCTTGGTTACACAGCAACTTGGGAGGAGTCACTACTATTTAGTATTGCTGTTTTTTCTTTGTATGGTCAAGTGATTGTAAAATAGTATTATAGAAACTTATTGTATTAAGTGGAAATAAATCCTAATCTATTCAATGTACATTTGTTATGACACTAAGATACTTTAACTGTGTAACTATTTCAAAACTGAACTTCAGAACATGTATTTTCTATGCAATCTGGAAAGGAATTTTATGATGTGTTACATTCTCTTACCCCCCCCCCCCCCCTATGTAGGTCTAGTCAAAGTAAAAGGCTGGCAGTAATCAATATGTCTGTTACGACACTCCAGGTGATATGAAGGCTATGCAAAGACATTGTGAGGCAACTAATTCCTGTTTGCTGCACTGGAAGAATCTCAACCTGTATTTATAGGCCTACTCTAAAACTGATGTGTCAGTTCCCTGAACCAACTGCAGGAAAATATTCAACAATCACTGGTTTTGGAACCTAATTCAGCATTAGAACCTTAGATTAACTGCACATTTAAGTTTTAAAACTAAATAAAATGGACTGTAGAAATCTTTCTCTTAGTTATAAAATAAATAAAAAAATCTGATATGTTGCAGTCACATTACTTTCTCTATCTTAGCTGCAACAAGTTTTTCTTACACAAGGTTAATCTTCCCCTACTTATGCTAATTGACATAAACATTGGCAGCAATGGTTTTATTACATAGTTCCTTCTAGGTGGTAGGGAAAAAATAAATATATTAGGCTGGAGCGATAGTCAAATCTTTTAAAAGCTGATTGTTATGTGATGCAATTGAAGTTCCCTTCTCTTTGAGTTGGAATAGCAACACTCGCCTCACTTAAAGGAAGTATTGCATTCCAAACAAGCATTCAACATGAAGATTTCATCAGGAATACATGATATGAATCAAAGTGGTTTTGGTTGTCTCTATGAACAGGAAAACTCAAAATAAAAAACAGCAAATTTATTTAAGTGCATCATCTTCCAAAGATATTGCACCGCCTGCGGTGCCATTAGTAGTTAAAGCGGGCGTTAAACACTACCAAAAAAAAAGATATTGCACAAAGAGTGTCAAAACATCTCTAGATACCAAACTAAAGTATACCTGGAACTGATTCTCAAAAATGGCTAAAGCATTTTCAGTCATATTTACATGATAAATAAAATGTGCACCTTGAATTATTTTTAAATATCCTATGAAGTTTCCCTCATTTAGGATGAGCTTTATATAACTGGTAAACCATAAAATGACTACTATAATACATATCACATTACAGTGTACAGTTCATTGAGTTTCTTAATTTTTTTAATTTAACTATTTATTTTTTTATTTTTATTTTGTGGCATCAGCCATTTCCAAGATACTTATGGTTAGCGATTTGAATTAATATTTTGTTATTTTTTGAAGGGGCTAGAATTCAATTGTTTCACAAATGTCCTGGAGAGTTTTTAATGAGTAAAGAAAACTTCAACTTCTACCTACAAGAAAATGCGTAATGAAACCATCCTTGCAAACATTTACATATTTCAATTAACATAAATAAAGAATTTCATGAATTGCCAGAGCTTCTACCAGTAACAAAAGTATCTAAAAAGTAAGTAATTTAGGCCTGTTGGCCATAATGGCAATGGAAGTTTCCCTCTCTGGCATATTGAATGTATCAAAGTGTAGCCCAGCAAGATTGCATGTTGCTTTGATCAATCAACTCTGTTAGATTGATTTGCAGTTGATTTACCACCTTATGGTGGATTGTAGGGTCTCAGTTAAATGAAGATTTGTGACAACACTAAGTAGCATTAAGTGCAGGTGTGAGGGAAGACCATTCACAATGCGGCTGTGGACATAGCGCAAGAAAGATGGCCACATCCTTCTAGATCCATAAATTATATTGGAACCCTTCTGAACGTACTGCAAGTTTCAAATTTAATAGTGTAATCAATAGTATCCATAATGAAAGTCCACCAATCTTTAAAAATACATCAAACATAAAAACTGTTGTACAAATCAAATAATATCTGTATACTATTAAGGATACCAGTACTAACAGTAATAACAGATAGCTATTATGGATCCATGTTGTTGCATTATTGCTGCAAACAAGGCAAGATTTGTTAACAATGCATTTAGGAAGTGCATGGGAAGTAGCTTCTCATCCTATATTGCACTCTGAACACAAATTTCTTCCATAAAATGTTCCATTTCCATATTTGCTAAATGTTTGAGTGACATAAATCAGAGTTTCTCAGAAAATATAAAAGCACAAGCCACATGGGAAACACCAGGGTCAAGTCACTATGGCTCTGCAGCTAAGCACCCACAGCTATAAAGCAAAGCAGCACTCAACAATATGACAGCTCACCAGCCTCAACCAGACTATCCAAATTTCAGACCATGCTGCAACACAGCACTTCAAAAGCTGACTCAGAGACTCTTCTGTCTATACAGCATAAGCTGTACAGACTGCAAAATACTTTGAGGACCCCAAAACCCAGAACACAACAAACAACCTCCAAGCCGTAGTTCCATATTGGTCGACTGCCACCAACAACAATGATGAAACACTTCTGTCACCCAGCATCGTTGAGGCCATGGTGAAGGCACCTGCAGTAGCCCAAGACCAAACACACGTACTACTCCAGTAAGGACTCAGATTATGCAGGTTCTTCGCCGCCAGACATCGCTACTGGACATACTGGAAACCAGCCAAACTTAGATGCATAACTTCTTAGAACAGAATCTGCTCTACAGCCAACCACCAGCAACTGGCATAGAGCACAACAAGAGGTGCTAGCACCACACCACTCTCCCCTGGCTATGTTGTTCACTTAATTGATGAATTAAAGTACTCTTTTCCCTCCAATCCTTCCCATTTCTAACCTACTTTTCCCACCTTATCCCATTCACTTCCTAGAATATAGTCAGGGCCTTCGGGGCATGTCTATAGCCTAGCAAACCAACCAGTTAGCAGACACTAGAGGCACTAGATTATTAATGGCAGTAGTTTTGGTAAAACAATGTCACTTCTTGAATTTATCATTATAGGTTTTCATGGATTCTGCACAGCATACAAATACGGTTTATTATTGTGCAATACAATTTCACTATAAAGCTCTAAACACTACAAAATAATTATCCTTGTTAACCTCCATTATAGACAATTAATGCAAGATGGCAACTGCTTTCCTTATTGCTTAAATGGTAGCTGGAACTACCATATAGGAATAAGTAGTTCCTTATTTGCCTGAAAAAGTGAAGTCTGTGAATTGAAAATTAATGTGTATGAATTTCCTTGAAATAAGTGATGACTATGAATTTACCTTAAGACATACATGAGCTATAGGTAGAGTGAGTGAGCGAGTTTGATTCATTAAATATAAATGTCTTCAATGATGGTTTGTTTACAGCACATTATTAAGTACCTCCTGCATTCATTTGCAACATACATGATAAACAGAAGAATGCCTCTCATAATAATCGTCATGTGCACTGATGGGCAAGCATATGCAACGTACATATCTAGGAATTGGAATAGTCTCGGTTTGAATTTTTCATTACTTATCGCTATCTATGTAGATTGGTGTTTCATTTAAATTTAATGTTAGATATATCACAATGCTGTATGTTTTGCATAGATAAGATATCCTTTAATTTTAAGGGAACCATGCTTAAAAACAAATATAATTTATCTGTTTCATTTTCAAAATAAATGCTGTATTAATATTTCAAAGTAAATCACTAAATCAATCAAGTAGGGTAGCTCAGGTGGTAATGTATGTGGGATACATCAAGAGGTCTTAGGTTCAAACACCTGTGGTGACCAACCTAACCAAGGTCAATAAATGAATGCTGGGTTGGTTAATTTGTTTTGCATATTTCATCATTACATTTGATTTCCTCCTTCCCACTATACCAGGCATTGAGCTAATCATCTATTTTGGATATGATATGATCCAGTTTGTTTGTTTATCCATGGGCTGCAGACCCAGGGTATTGTAAGTCCTACATAAGAGGAGGGTGATCCTAGATGGAAGAACTGATCCAAATATTTAATTAACTGAAAATTGGATGTGTAAACCTTCTGTCTATATTATTGCACTCATTCTTTAGTTATCATAGGACACTAATGAGATTGTGCACACTTATAGTCTTGAGTTCTCCATAATTTGTCGCCCCCCAGGGGCCTACTACGGTAGGTACGGGTTTGGCGCACCCAGGGGTTCCCGAGCCACTCGCCACCATTTCATCATCATCGCCACCAACTGAGCCACGTTTTGTGTTTGTGTGCATATTTGTTTGTTTTGTGAGAGCGAATTTACTCGCCTCGTCTTCTTCCCCTTCTAGGCTTATTCTTTACGTGTTTAGTATTAAGGCTTTAGATTTATTAACTCCTACCTCACCAACAGGGATCTTTATTCTATCTCCGTGGTTCCTGTCCCACGGTTCCAGCGCGGCTTCCAACATGTGTGCTCTTCGGAGGTCTCAGGCGTAAAGGTTGAGTGGACCCTTCCTACTGCCCCTATGTGTAAGCCTTAGGTGCGGAGCCCGTCCATACCGTTATGTACACCAACGTAGCTTCCTTGGGGGCCCGGTCCGTTTTAATTTACCGAGGAGCGCTACTCGTTGGGTTAGAATTACGGACCGGTCGTGTTACCGCTATCGGAAAACCCGGTGTAATCAACCACAAGTCCCCTGAATCCATGTCTGCTTTATTACGCAGCATAGCCTAAAGTGGGGAGCCTCAGGTGGTTATACCTGTGGTAGGGGCTTAAAGCCGAGTTGTACATGGTGAAGGGCTTACCCGTATGGACCAGCAGTGGTGGCTGGAGGGTAACTCCTTCTGAGGTATTCCTTGAGATCGGTCTGGTAGGGGCTACCAGGCGGCACAGACCGGAAAGTATTTTGGTGTCTTTTCTCTCTACCCCCGGATGGCAGGCTGACGCCGACGGTTCCGGAAGGGGGGTCTCTCCATAATGCTTGCTCCGCGCAAAACCTGTTCTTTTGACCGCTTTATAGTTGTGACCTTGGCATGTGAAAAGATAACTATGCGAGATATCCGTCCGTTTTACATACAACGCGAGATTGACAGGATATGCGGTAAAGTGACCAATGCCACCCGAACGCGAGACGGTACGCTTTTGATTGAAACGAAGACGGAAGACCAGTCCAAGAAACTCCTGAAGGCCAGCTTGTTGGGTTCCTACCCCATAAAGGTGGCCCCCCACAAGACTTTGAACACCTGTAGAGGCTACGTAACTACCTCTTGTTTAGACGGTCTTTCCGAAGGAGATATAATCACTAATTTATCTGACCAGGGTATATGCCAAGCGTACCGTCTGCTCGGCAAACGAGATGGTGAATCAGTGGCACTGCGTACGGTATTTCTGACTTTTAAGGGCACCACAATACCCGAGACCCTATATTGTGGATATGAACGCGTCTCTGTGCGACCATATGTGCCAAACCCAATGCGCTGTTTTCGGTGCCAACGGTTCGGTCACACGCAGCCTCGGTGCAGCTTCGACGCTACCTGTGAACGTTGCGGACAAGCTGCCCACGGAGAAACTGCTTGTGCTCGAGACCCTTGTTGCGTCCATTGTACAGGGAAGCATCCATCTAGCTCCCGGCAATGTCCACGTTTTCTCGAGGAAAAGGCCATCCAGGTGCTGCGAGTTAAAGAACGCCTGACTTTTCCGAAAGCCAGGCGTCGCTTCCAAAATCTGCAGCCTGCAACCATCTCAGGCTATGCCTCAGCGCTCCGCCGCACTCCTGTTTCCTCAGTGGCACTACAAACCGTGCCTATAGCCGACGCGTGTACTCAAACAGAACAGACGCCGACCACAACAACCTCGCAGTCTTCAACATTCACACCACCCACTGCCACAAGTTCTATTTCTCCCGAACCTGCACGTAAGCCGCTAGTGAGACGGACATCGCCTGTCACTGCTCCTCATGAGCGCAGTCGCAAGAAACTCAAGGCCACTGATAAACCTTCCAAGTCCCGTACTCGTTCTACGAGCCGTAGGGGATCTTCCACATCCCGAACATCAGCGGATAGCGCCGACGAAGGTGGCTATACTCTTGTCTATCCAAAGAGTGCAAAGCACAAGAAACGCCCACCTTAACTCCATCTACTTCGTCTCCCGCCTTCGTTTGCATCCCAGCTGCAAACTCATATTATGATTATTCGGTAAGCTTTCACGCCTCTAACTGTGCCCCATGACTCTCCTGACGTGGAATATCCGCGGTGTCCGTACCCATAGGGCCGAATTGCAGCTGTTTTTACGGTCCTATAACCCTCTGATTCTGTGTTTGCAGGAGACAAAACTTCGCCCCCATGATGCATTTGCCCTGCACCAATACCTTCCCATGCGGTTTGACGTTACACCGGAGGAGGGCTCTCCTGCTCATCGGGATGTTATGATCCTCACGCGCAATGACATCTGCGGTCAGCCAATCTCGCTTACTACTACCTTACAAGCTGTTGCTACCCGACTTGCCCTTCCTGGTTTCTGCTTTACCGTATGCAATGTCTACGTTCCGTCTTCAGCTATCCTCTGCGCCGCTGACATGCTCCATCTCTTGTCACAGCTCCCAGCATCTTTTCTTCTGCTGGGTGATTTTAATGCCCACCATCCCCTATGGGGTTCTCCTAGGGCCTGCGCGCGGGGGACCATTCTTGCTCACCTTTTCGAACAAAATAGTCTCTGTGTTCTGAACACCGGTGAACCTACTTTCATTTCCGATTCTTCTGCCACGCTTTCCCATCTGTAGCTTTCTGTTTGTTCAGCACAGCTTGTTCACCGCTTCCAATGGAACATAGTATCTGACACTCATTCCAGCGATCATTTTCCCTGTGTCCTCACCATACTTTCACACCACATTTCCTCATCGCGTGCCAGCACTTGGCAGCTGTCTAAGTCTAACTGGGCGCTCTTTTTTTCTCTGGCTGTGTTTGGCGACCGTCAGTTCCACACGGTTGACCATATGCTTGAGCACTTTAGCTGTGTTATACTCTCTGCCGCAGAGCAAACCATGCCCCGGACATCTTCCCGACCTAAACGCTTACCGGTCCCTTGGTGGACTGCTGAGTGCCGCGATGCCATTCGTGCTCGTAGGAGGGCTCTTAGGGTATTTCACCATCACCCTATGCTGGAGCACTTGATCATTTTTAAACAAACACGCGCACGGGCACGCCGAATTATTCAAGATAGCAAAAGGTCTTCATGGAATTCGTTTGTATCTACCTTTAACCTCACAACACCTTCATCCGTTGTGTGGGAGAAGCTCCGCCTTGTTGCCGGTAAGCAGACTGGTACCTCCATACCGGGGCTACTCGTGGGCACCGACACCGTAGTTGATCCGGTTGCTGTGTCAGACGTCCTAGGCAGCACATTCGCAAATGTGTCTAGTTCCTCCAATTATCAACCGGCGTTCCGTGCCATTAAGACGGTCTTTCTGGTCCTCTGACACTGAGTGCTATAACACATCTTTTAGCATGCGAGAGCTGGATGCCTCACCAGCATCTTCTCGGCATTCCGCTCCAGGATCCGATGGTATCCACATTGCAATGCTGCAGCACCTCACTTCCGATGGTAAGCTCTATCTCCTGAGCCTATATAACCGTGTTTGGCAATCGGGTGTGTTTCCTGCGGCTTGGCGTGAAGCCACGGTTGTTCCCATTTTAAAACCGGGAAAGGATCGTAGACTTCCTTCCAGTTACCATCCTATCTCCCTCACCAGTGCAGTTTGTAAGGTGATGGAGCGCATGATCAATGGGCGGTTACGATGGTGGCTCTAGTCTGAGGAACTCCTCTGCAATATCCAGTGCGGTTTTCGACGATACCGCTCCTCGACTGACCACCTAGGTTCCCTCTCGACTCATATCCTGAATGGATTTCTGCGCAAGTGCCAAACTGTGCCCATATTTTTCGATCTCGAGAAAGCATATGACACCTTGTGGAGGGCTGGCTTATTGCGTACGTTGCATAAGTGGGTTTGCCGTGGCCGCCTTCTAGAGTTCCCCCGCGAGTTTATGGAAAAGCGGGTATTTTGTGTACATGTTGGTTCTGTTTGCTCCTGCGCATTTAGTCAGCAGAATGGAGTACCTCAAAGTTCGGTTCTCAGTTGCACCCTCTTCGCCATCGCCATCAATCCTATTGCTGATTGTCTTCCTGCTGGAATTTCCTCATCCTTATTTGTTGACGACTTTGCAATTTATTGCAGCTCTCAGCGCACATGCCTTTTGGAGCGTCGCATTCAGGCTTGTCTCGACCGTCTGCATAGTTGGAGCGTTGAGAATGGTTTCCGTTTGTCTGCCGAGAAAACCGTTTATGTCAACTTCTGGCGTCGGAAACGTTACGCGTCGCCTTCCCTACACCTTGAGCCGGTACCGCTACTCTTCGCCGAAACTGTGAAGTTTCTTGGCCTAGTGTTTGACAGGAAGCTTAGCTGGTCGTCTCATGTTTCTTCGTTGAGGGCTCGATGTGACCGAGCACTTAATATTTTACGAGTTTTATGTGGCACATCCTGGGGCGCAGATCGCAATGTACTATTACAGCTATATCGTTCGCATGTTCGCACTAAACTTGATTACGCGTGCATTGTGTACTCTTCGGCATGTCGTTCAGTTTTACGTCGCTTAAACCCCGTTCACCACCGAGGAATTCGCCTGGCACTGGGTGCGTTTCCGACGAGCCCAGTTATTAGTTTGTCTGCTGAGGCTGCTGAACCTCCGCTGTGCTATAGGCGTGAGGTCCTTCTTTGCAGCTATGCTCTCCGCCTCCATGCAATGCCGGATCACCCGTCTTTCAAGCTATTCTTTGACGAGTCTCTTGACCGTCAATATGCTGTTAGTGCGCTGACCTTGCTTCCTGCTGGGGTTCGCTTTCGTGAACTGCTTCGCTTGTTGGATGTTCAGCTACCGGCTCTGCTGTTACTGGGGGAATGTTCATCCCCTCCTTGGTTACGCTGCGACACCCCGGCCCACCTACGGTTGGCATCCATGACGAAATCAGTTACTCGGCCTTCCGCTCCGCTTTTTTAGAGTTGCAGGCCGAGTTTCCCAATCATTGTTTTATTTTCACTGATGGTTCAACGGAAGACCGTGGTGTGGGATGTGCTTTTGTTTTTAATTCGCGGAGTTACGCGTTTCACCTATTGGGGCAGTGTTCAATTTTTACCGCCGAACTTTTCAGTATTTATCAAGCTCTTGTTTTTATCCGGGGACAGGATTTTAGGCAGTTTGTTATGTGTAGCGATTCCCTCAGTGCACTACACGGCCTGCTTGAGCTGTATCCATACCATCCTTTGATACAGCGTATTCAGGATCGCCTGCATTCGCTGGCTGATGCTGGCTTCAGCGTGTCGTTTGTTTGGGTTCCTGGTCACGTAGGTGTGAGCGGGAATGAGCAAGCGGACGCAGCTGCCAAGTCTGCGATTTTAAATCCCACTGTTTTTAGCTCCACTGTTCCTCCCAATGATGCTCGTGTCCTCCTGCGCTGGGCCATTCTTTCGCGCTGGTTCGCGGAATGGTCCGGGGTGCGTGGGAACAAACTCAGAGAGGTCAAGTCCCTTACTGTCCCCGGGACTACTTCTTCGCGTGCATCTCGCCGAGATGAAGTGATTTTAGCGCGACTGCGTATTGGACACTGCCGTTTTAGCCATGAGTACCTTTTACGTGGGGAAGCCGCACCGCAATGTGCTTCGTGTAACGAGCCTTTGACGGTGCGTCATTTTTATTGGAGTGCCACCTTTATACTGTGCTGCGTGCGTCCCTATGTCTGCCTACTGACATTCCCACCCTTCTCGGCGACAATCCTGTATCTTGTGCCGGACTTAATTTTCTCCGCCGCTGCGGGATGTACAGTAGGGTTTAAATTTTTATCTTGGTTTTATCCTTTCCCGACTTGTTTTTTTTTTTTTTTTTTTTTTTTAGTACCTTGCTTTTAATCTGGCTTAGGTAGCCTTTTTATTCTCTGTCAAGTTTTAACCCTTGTGTGGTAATTCTGTTTTAGTGGTTTTTATGCCTTTTAACTTTTGGCTCTTTTAACTACTCTAGGGCGCTAATAACCAATGCAGTTGTGCACCCTAAGGCCATACTACTGCTGGTGCTGCTGCTACATTTTAATCATGTTTCGCGGAATAAAATCGCAGTTGTCAGAAAATTAGAACTTTGCAATGACCGGATATAAACAAGATCTAGGAAAAATTATTGTCAGGGATTATAATGAAATTAGTTTAGGAAAATAAACAATGTGAAAAGCAGAATAAAAAAAAAAAAAATGTAGTTCCATTCACATGACTTTATTTAGCTGTTCCACACACAAACCATTCTTTTATCTACATCATGCTAATCAATATAAGCAGAAGTCGTATTATTTACTTCTTTGTGAGTAGAAGGTAAATTAGGTAATATACTAGGCTAAAGCATAGTCGAAACCTTTAAAAACTGATTGTTATGTGAAACAGAAGTTCGGTTTGCTTTACATGGCAAGTAGCAAAACGAGAGATGAAACGAAATAGGCTTCCTGTTTAGAACAGTTAACGTACTTCAAAATTGAAACAAATAATAAGGAATATCTGGAAAATGGTCAACTTTAAAAGTAAAACGTATATGACATAAATTATGTATTTTAACGAGATCTACATTTTTTGTGATGTAAGTTTTTGTGTATCTCTTTATCAGCTAAGCAAAGTTCATCCAGAATAATTCTGGAGGCTATTCCTAGAAAATACAAGAGATATATTTTATTTCTGATACAAATACCTTTAATATACAGTATTTTTTAATCAAAATCTTTTGAGCCATTTTTGAGAAAAATAAAGTTTCCGCACATTTTTCCATGTAAACGGTAGTTTTGGGTGGGGGAGATTTTCTTCAAAAACTCCGTTTCCCATCATTGGAAGATACAGAACATAAATACCAACTTTGGTATTTGCAATATTTACTTTAATCTACTTAATTTAATAAACAAAAAAATTCATTCCAATGAATAAAAAATCCTTTGCGCTCTGCTGCCTCCCCCCACACACCGAAATATTCCTAATTTTTTTTAATCAGGGGACCTCAAAACATATTACTGATGAAATCTCGACATTGAATTTTTGGGCGGAATATAATACCTTCTCCACCTACTATGTACTTTATATGTACATACATGCTGGCAAAAGTAAAAATAAAATGCTTTACAAAGAACAATAAGCCTGTACACACGAAGAATAGAAGGTCCTTGAACATGATACGAGAAACAAATGCTCTGAAAACAGTGAAAGCTAAGAATAAAACATTAAAAGAATATTATTTTACATATCTATTATTTATTTAGTTACTTTGTAATAGACATGCTTCTATAAAAATTCCACTGTGTTACGGAGTGCAAAACTCTATTTTTGTAGAACATAACAAGTATCATGTCTCATGTGCCATAAAAGACAAAGTTGACGAACGTGAGCGGCATTTTTATATATACGTATATATAAAAATTAGTAACTGTGTCAATGAAACTAATAATTAATAACCCTCGTAATAACTTAATTGAAATAACTCAAAAAATTGTACTTATTAAAATACCTGTAGTTTCTGTTGAATATATTATTGTAATATTGCTTTGGTTATAAAAGCCTACTTGTGTAAATCATTTTTATTGTTGCTATTTGGGTCCCCTTTCCCTAATATACCTGCTTCCTCTCCATCATCACCATAATCAACCTCATGTTCATGCTCAACATTATAAGCTGATCTTCCTGCTGTTACCTCTCCACAGTCTTGTACCAAGAATCTCGTAATCATGTTCCTGCAAATGTTTATTATGGAGAACCATACAGTATACATAAACGAAGGTACTCTGTAGATAACGTTACGTGTTATTAAATTATTTTAAAACTCTTTTCCTGGCCAAAATATCTGTGTATTATAACACTTTCCTTGGCGAGATACCTACACAGGGCGTTTATGATGTCCATAACCCCCTCTTTAAGAAATAGTGCATTCATATCATAACCATTATTATTATTATTATTATTATTATTACTATTATAATTATTATTAATATCATCATCATTACCACTACCGGTATTATTATTATTATTATTATTATTATTATTATTATTATTATTATTATTATTACTGATATTTCTGCAGACATCTGAATTTTGCTCCTGAATGGAACCATGCCACTTGTAAACAACACCTTTTTTGGTAATGAATTCGTCTACATGAAATTTCTGATTTTTATTATTCTTATAGGGTGTAATTTAAAGCTCCAATAATTACATCAGGGAATGTATTGCACCCTTGCGAAGTTGCAGCAAACTTTCCAAATGGATATGGATACTGAACCCAGAGAGGCCTCTGTATCTTCTGGATGCCATAGTGAATTCCAGGGTTTACTATCTGCGGTCGAATGGTCAGCATTCTAGCTTTTCACCCAAAGGTCCCGGGTTCGATTTTCGGCTGTGGCAGGGAATTCTTTTTTAACTACAACCATCTTCTATACCTACAGAGTCTCTAAGTATGCACGCGAGCGTGCGTGTGTGTGTGTGTGTGTGTGTGTGTGTGTGTTTAATATAATGTGTGTACAACTAAAAAAACGCTGTTAAGAACCTTATAGTTCAGTGAAAAATCACCTGCAGTTGTTTCTAAACTAAAGCCCTCAATATGACTACAGAAGTTAAAGAGGGTTATATAAATGAAAAAAATAACGACATTAATATTCTAAACTTTGCTCCTTTGCGTAAAGCTATATCTTGTTCCTGTTGCTTCGGGAAGAAAATGTTGTACAAGCCACTGCACATTTTGCTTTAATCTTGAAGTTTGTTATAATTAGAATCCCCTCTGATTTAAGAAAGCTTCCTTCTGCGCTCAAAAACACCAAAACTGCACATAATTTGTCATAAGAAGCCGTGTCTCAAGTGTTGAGACACCTTGGGAGGTGACTTAAAAAATCATAAGACGCTTCTCATGAAAATGAGACGCGGCTACTTTTTATTCATTCCAAAACCTGAGACGCGTCTTATTACGTAGCGTGTGAGACGTTGGTTGCGATCAAGGTCACCTCCATCTTGAGTCGTCGAGTTTTATTTATACGAAAGTGAGACGCTTCTCATTTTTATTCATACCACCCAATTGTGGCTATGTGTCAAATGCTGCACCTATGTCCTGCTGGCCCAAAATCTCTATACTTGTGTGAGTGACTAGTTTTTGGTCATCAACTAATCTTTGCTGGTGGTTTTATTTTTGCTTTGAATCCATTGACACACTTGCATGAGTGAAGACTTGTCTAGTCACTTTTAATGTTATACATACACAATAGTTTATTATAGGGTCCTAGGTTCGATGTGTTATTTTCTCAAGAACTTTTGGCCGTAGCTTAATGGGACCAGGATTGTATGGGAACTATTATTACTGTACATCAGATTGGATTATAATTTGTAATTCTGGGTTTGGTTCGAGTCCATAACTTTCGATGACTTTTTAAGTTTTTGACTGAATCCTGAATTATAAGGCCTAAATTAGCATAAAAATCCAGTATTGATGGTCTTAGCATGCCGAACCATGACTAAATGTTGATTTTTAACCTAGAGTATCTCGATTCGGTTCTAGGTTGATAGATTAAATTTTAATCTCTTATAGGGGCTATACTAATTTAGATACTGACTTCAAACAAATTTTATTCAATATACAACATTACGCGCAATGCTAAATATGTACAGCATTACCTGAAGGTCCCGAGTTTTAGCAAAACTTTTAAAACTATTTATCTCGAGAACTATTAATCCTAGCGAGACGGAGAAAAGCTTCCAACACTGTTACTATTACGCGACAACAGTTGTGAGAATATATTATGTTGTAGGTCCTTAGTTCAAATCTATAACTTTCGAGGACATTTTAAGTTTTGTGCGTAATCCTCAACTATTGGACCGACATTAACAGGAAAACGTGTATATTGATGCTTTTAGCACATGCATTTAAGATACTAAGTACCTCTTAGTCTAGAGGACTCGCTTCGATCCTCGCCTCTAATGGACCTTATTTTCTAAGTGAATAACTCAGAGGAATAGCCATGAAGAGAGCGAATAAAGTGGAAGCGGATGCCTATCCCTCCGTTTGATACAAACAAAAAGATAGCATCAGGCCTTAGTTCGAGTCTATAAAGGGCCCGTTTTTATAACTTCTAAACTAAGAGTTTTGTATAGATTAAATAAATATACACAATAAGAGCTAATATTGGGAATATAAAATCGGTTAATAACTTTATATAAAGAACACGGTTTCGATTCCCGTCCTTTCATGACAGGAATTTCTAGGATTTCATGTGCACTGCAACTTTTATAGCTAAATAGCCCCTGAAACGCGTATGTAAATGTATTAATATGCTGAATTAGCTATATACAACACCCTTATCCTTACAGTCTAGGCTTCGAATAATGAATATTTAGAGAATACTAAATTAAATGCAACTGAATTAAATAATACTTGAATCAATAAGGGTGTGTCTACGATGCTGCCCCGGGGCTATATAACCTAAAATTTAGTGAAAATATGTCGAAAACAGGATTTTCAGCGCAAGGTAGATGCACTAACCTGTTGGATAACGTTTATGTGGAAACAACAGGGAAATGAACCAGAGGCTTCCAACTTCACATGTAAAACACTACGAAAAATGAAAATATATGCATATATCTGTATAAAAGTATTTAAACGCTAAAAGATATATTAAAATATACAACATCAATCAACTGCCATAATTTAACTTCTTAAAGGCTCTAAAATATGGGTGTCTTGTCCTAGTGTGGGGAGTGAGTACAGTTGGTCTAGCTGCTATCCTTCTATCGTAGGTAGTGGACGGTATGTAAGGAGAGCATATCTGAACATGATGATTCAAGAATAGCCATGATGAAAACAAGGATTTTAGGAGGTGATGTTAAATACTGGCGTATGAGGTTGGGAAGAACATGCAGGGGAGGGGGCGGTTAAACATGAAAACCGCTTGTAGGAAGGGGAAGGTAGATGCACTAACCTGAGGGAACGCTTTAATAGGAATAATAACGGGAAATGAACATTGAACTTCAACTGTACGTGCCTAATTCTCGATTATATGATAATTCATAGATTTATGCAGAAAAAAGTATATAAAAACTGTAACATTTATTAAACCATGCAAAAACACATGCGATACACATATATTTTAACTTTTTAAAGCCTCTAAAATATGAGTACTAGCTCGCGCAGGAAACGCAGCAAAACCAGGGAAATGGTTTTGCTTAAGTCACCTGACCCAGCAGGTGGTATAAATAGGAGGAGCTGTCTATAGCAGATCTTCATTGCGGCATTTTGCTTCGAGTCGAGTATATTAGCTCCTCTTGGTGAAACTAGCCATCAATTGCGACAAGAACGTGTTACGGCGAGAAAAGTGCTGAGCCTTTTAATCATACTAAGAAGAATTTATCATGCTAGAGGCATGCTGAAAGCTACAGACAACGAAGAATCTACGAACTCTACTTCTGGCTGTAGTTGTGTTAAGTGTGGCAAAATTTTTTAAGGAGTAATGACAAGAGGCGGCATGAAATGAGTTGTGGACAACTCTTCAAATGCAAACACTGTGCTACAACCTTCGCGAACAGTTACAATGGTAGTCGACATGAAGAGCATTGCGGTGCTGGCATGGCTCAGAAGAAAACAAAAACTGAACCTACCAGACACCAATTATTGACTACAATGGAGAATGAGTATGACATGAAAGAATATGAGACGTCGTTTGAAGGACAATCTGTTCAAAAAGAGCTGGCCATGCATAAAGCTGTGAAGATTAACCTCCTTGTGGATTGCCGATTTGTTAACAGTGCTGGAGAAACTACAGACAAGACCTTCAAAACCAGGAATCAGTCGGTATTTCTAAAAACTGATTTAGACGCCATGTTGGAAACGAAATTCAAGAAACTGGATACTGAAAAGAAGGAATCACAACTCAAAGGAAGCAGTCGCCCTCCGTGGTGTAATGGTTACCATGCTGACTTCATATACCCAAGGTCGCGTGTTCAAATCCGGCGGAGGACGATGAATCTTTTCGGGCGTAAAAATCCTTAGCATGGCTTCCTTCGGAAGGGAAGTAAAGCCTTTGGTCCCATGTCGTAGATTTACGGCACGTAAAAGAACCCCAAGCTTGATTGAGAGGCCTCTGAGCAAAATTAAGCAGTCTTTCACGCCCAATTTAAAAAGGGGACGCTGAGAACCACAGCAGTTAAAGAGCGTCCATAAATAACACGACATTTATTTTTTAAAGGAAGTAATTGGGCTCTGCTTGCTGTGGAGGGGATACGCCTTCGAATTAGCAAGTACAACCCCTTTCGTGGAAGTAGTTATATTCCTCTACCTGCAGCTATAGAAGCAAAGAAAGCGTGTGTCAACCCCCAGGACCATCGTGATGAGAGGTGCTTTTTATACGCTATCCTTGCACAATTCATTGAAAAGGACCCTTAAGTGTCAGCAAATACAAGAAACTCGAGGAAAAATATGAGTTCTCATGCATCACGTTTCCTACGCCATTGTCTGAAATCCCGATATTTGAGAAGAAAAATAATATATCTATCAACGTGTTTGGACTGGGTGAAAAGAAAGTAGTGTTTCCAATAAAGGTTGTAGAGGGAGAACTACCTGATCACCGGGACCTCCTCCTGCTGAGTGATGGACATGGTACGCATCACTATGTATATATCAAGAACTTTGAGAAGCTCCCCTAGGGGCCTACTACGTTAGGTACGGGTTAGGCGCACCCAGGGTCCCGAGCCACCTTAGCTCCCTCTGTGGGCAACCTCAAAGTGGTGAGGGAGTCAGCAGGTCAAAATGCCCACCCACGTGTAGGCCGTTCGTGGAGACCCGTGTCGGTGAAAAAGAATATCCTGGTTGGTTGAGGGTTGCGTACCTGAGCCTGGGCTTCTGTCTTTCAGTAACTGGGGAGGGTGCGCAGCTTAATACACCGCTTTGGCTTCTGATTTGCCTAAACGGGAGGCTAGGGACTAACCCACCCCTAGTCAATCGGCCAGGACTAGGTATTATACCGAACTCCAGGATGAGTGGGACGGCGTGCCTGCTATATCCCCTGTGGGGTGACCCCATGTTGGGCTCTGTGGTGGGTGGGGAGCACTGGGGGATGAATTTATTCTGCTTTTTTCATGGCAAAAAATAAACCTTTTCATAGTAACGAGTGTGGAAAGGAAGAAGTTGAGTCCAGTGGTCCTCGCTACTTGGTTATCAATAGAAGAGAGGAAGGGAGGAAATTTATCTCGGTTAGCCCTTTTGCTATCCAAAAGGTTTTAGCCAAATTGCTGGTCCGGTGAAATCTTGTATCAGAGCCCGAAATGGAACTCTCCTGGTGGAAGTACTGTCAGCATCCCAAGCAGAGAAGATACTTAGAGCCAAACTCTTAGGATGCTATCCCACTAAGGTCGAAAAGCATAAGAGCTTGAACTCCTCGCGTGGCTTTATCAACACCCGCGCCTTGGACGGTTTGTCCAACGAGGAGCTTCAAGAGGACCTGGCAGACCAAGGTGTATATAGTTCAGAGGAAAGTTAATGATGAGTTCGTGGCTACCCTTACCCTGTTCCTTACCTTTGATCGGGTAGATCTTCCCCAAAGTATTAAGGCAGGGTACGAAGCCAACGAGGTTAGGCCCTATATACCCAACCCACTCAGATGTTACAAATGTCAGCGGTTTGGGCATACAAGTGACTTTTGTACTGGCAATTCTACCTGTGCTATCTATGGAGCCGCATCGCACGATGGAAGTTGTACTACCACTCCATCTTGTGTAAATTGCAGTGGGGAACATCCATCTAGTTTTCGCAATTGCCCCCGTTTCACAGAGGAGAGGGCGATCCAGGAGATATGGGTGAAGGAGAAGGTGTCCTTCTCCGAAGCCCGTAAGCTCCTGCGCCTACACCAACCCTCAGTCCCGCGCTCTGGTACCTATAGCTCGGTTGCAGCTAAACCGGTACCGAGCCGGGACATCGCGACCCAAACCGGCGATATAAACGGGGCCACTGTTGCAGAGAGGATTATCGTTGCCAGTCCAATAACGACGACCGCTACATCTAGATCGGCTGCATCTACCACGAAGTCTACCATCGTGAAGAGCTCTCCGGCAGCAGCGTCACCCAAACCGTCTACCTCGGGCAAAAACACCGCTACACTCGTAGGTTATTCTGCACCTGTAAAGACCTATAAGACCAGCTATGTGCGAACCGACTTTCTGAAGAATAATTCCAAGCCCTTTCCTAAAGTATCTGCGGGAAAGAAAAGTCCATGTTTTTCTCCTCGCAGATGCTCTTCTGAGGAATCTTCTGGGAGGAGTACCGATCGGCGACGAACATCTTCGCCGATCTGCACCTCCAATCGGTTCGAGGTTGTCGAACCGAAATTCTCAATTGGACAGGGGTCCTCCCAGATGGAGGAGATGGACCAGGAGGATTCTGCCCTCCCTGCAAGACGGCCAGTGCGTAAGCGGCATGATCGTGCTCCTGAAAAAAATATTAGTCCAACGGCCAAGAAAAAGAAACTAAACCGACCAGCGCAGCCAAATATGCAGAAACGTCTTTCCATTTAAAACTTATTATACCAAGCCCCCAGGGGCCTACTACGGTAGGCACGGGCTTGGCGCACCCGGGGATTCCCGAGCCACTCACCACCTCACTCCGCCCTTCTCCATCCACTTAGCCACGTTTTTTATACTACTTTAGTTTTATTTCTTTTTTCACGTTATCACCCTCTTTCCCCCAGGGGCCTATTTCGATAAGTATTGGTTTGGTGCACCCTTGGTCCCGAGCCACACGCCACATCTTCGCCTCCCATTCTCCTTTGTTTACTCCAAGCTCTTTAACACTTTCGTATCTTCTTTTCCTCCTCTTGGTTTGGTCTTTATTGCTGTTCCCTCCTGTCACATTTGCACTTCTCAGCTCTTTAATCCGCTCCTCCGACGTATGTCCTATCATTGTACGGAAGTCGACAGCAACACCTGTGTTTCTCTACATCATTCACTGAGGTATCATCTTCATATACTGTCATAGCCATACCTTTTCATGAAGCTTAAAGTACCTTTCTCTTCTAGGTTTATTATATACTTATATTAGGCTAGCTATCTAGGATTATTAACACCTGCTTCACCAACAGGGTTCTTTCCTGTCTCCGTGGTCCTTTCCCACGGTTTCTGCATGGACTCCGACTTGTGCTCTTCGGAGGACTCTTGAATGAAGGTTGAGTGAACCCTTCTCACTGCCCCTCTTTGTAAGTCTAGGTGCGGAGCCCATACCATAAGTAAAGTACACCCACGTAGTCCTTATTTAGGCCCGCTTCTCCTCAGATGTCTCCTTGACTGCATGTCAAGCGGACAGATTTGGAGCTGCGACGTCTTACCGCTGACTGGAAGTGCAATGTAATCAACCACAAGTCTCCTGAAAACCCCTGACCCTGTACGGCCGGGGGGAGTATAGTGCAGGGCCACAGGCGGTTATGCCTGTAGTAGGGGCCTAAAGTTGCACTCGCCGATGGTGCAAGACTTACACTGGGAATCCGTAGTAATGGTTGAAGGCTAACTTTTTCTAAAGTATTCTTAGGGCTCAGGCGTAGCGGAGGTCCCTGCGCCGGCACAGACCGGGAGGTTATGGTGTCTTTCTTTCTTCATCCCCCTGATGGCAGGCTGTCGCCGACAGTTCCGGACAGGGGTCCTTTCATCATGGCTACTCCGCGCACTTCTTTGTCGTCAGAGAGTGGGGCTCTCTCTGGCGCGACTCCTCAGGCTCAAATTGACCACCTTGCAATGAAGGCGGCCTCTTCCCCACATCCCGCTTCCAATAAGAAGCGCTGCCTCGACTGTTTTGACCTTGCTACAGTTTTTGGCGCACCCAAAAAACCACGGTTTCTTGTAATGGGTTGTTCAGAGGAGGGCAAGTCCATGCATAATGTTAGTGCATGTCGATAAGCCCGCTCTCTTGATTCACTGGTTGGTCCCCTCCGTACGGTAACCCGCCAACGTAACGGCACGCTACTTCTCGAGGCGAAAACCGATAAGCAGATCGACTTGCTGATGTCCCTCAAATTCATAGCTGGTATTTCTGTGACCGTTACTACACACCCTACCTTGAACTTGTGTAAAGGTGTGGTCACCCACGAGGTTTTTTCCAACGAGACCGATGAGGACCTGAAATTCTTCTTCGAACCGGAGGGTGTTGTTGATATTTCCCGCGTAAAACGCAAGCTGGAGGGAAATTTGGTGCCCACCTCCACCCTCATTTTGACATTTAATAATTCGTCCTTGCCTGAGCGCATTTCATTGGCTTTTTAACCTCCGTGTACGCCCGTATATCCCCAGCCCCATGCGGTGCTTCAAATGTCAGAAGTTTGGTCACACCTCCCAACATTGTCGCTCTGACTCAGCTATTTGCATGCTATGTGGTGAGAAGGCTCATGACTCTATTGCCTGCTGTGCTCCACTCCACTATGTTAACTGTGACGGTGCCCATTCTTCAAATTCTAAGGACTGTCCTAAAGTTGTCGTTCTCCGAGGCCCGTCAACAGTATAAACTTCGACATCTTGTTGAGCTTACACACTGTTACGCTACAGCTACCGCCAATCTGACTCCAGCTTCTGAATTGCGAGCCCGGCATCCATCCATTGAACCTCGTATCGGTCAGCCTACTAGGCCTCAAACCCGCTCCTTACACTGTCAGACAGGTGAGCACCTGACCTCATACTCTTCCGATACTTCTTCGTCGAAACTAAAGGTTATTATACCCAGTAAGTATAAGCAGGTTGTGTAAAGTTCCAGTTCCACTGCCCATGTAAATCTGCCGTCTACCAGTACCTCTCGGCTCAGGGACGCGGTGGTCGGAAGACATCGCTCTCCCCTGCTTCCAGCGCTAAAATCAGCAAAGTTGTCCAGCGGACATCCTCTGGCAGTGATGCTGAATCTTCGTCAATGGACGTGACTGGGGACTCCAGTTTTCAACCTGCGAAACACCACTCCCGTCCGAAACTCAAACGCTGACCATGAGTTTTCTGTCCTGGAATCTCAATGGCTACCGCTCCCATATTGAAGAGCTGCAACTTCTTATCTTCCGATTGGATCCCCTTCTTCTCTGTCTCCAGGAAACGCGCCTATCAGAACAACAGCCACTGAGTTTGCGTTGATACACAACCTATCGCAGTGACCTTAATGATGGGCTCCGCGCCCACGCTGGAGTTGCTATATTGGTGAAAAATTCTACCTTCTCTAAGCAAGTGACTCTTACTACTACCCTTCAATTTGTTCGTGTTGAAGTCTTCTTTCCCGCCCTAACTCCCACAATATGCAACACGTATCTGCCGCCTGCCGCTCTCTGACACTGACCTTGGAAACATGTTGTCTGCTCTCCCTACTCCTTGTGTGGTAGTTGGGGGTTTTAACGCTCACAACTCTATTTGGGGTTCTCACCGCACTTGTGTTAGGGGGACATTGATTGAGCGGCTCTTAGGCATGCACAACTTTGTTCTACTAAATACAGGAGATTCCACACACCTCTGTCTCTCCTCTGGGTCTTTCTCAGTTATTGATTTAGCGTTCTGCAGCCCTTCTGTTGCGCCATCCTTTGAATGGAGCGTCCTTCAGGAACCTTGTGGTAGTGATCACTTTCCCATACTTCTTTATTTTCTAGCATCACCTCAGCCTTCTCTCTCTTCTCCAAAATGTGTTTTTCGAACACTGCTAGGACTGTGTTTCAACAATCCTTCCGTCTTTCTGACGGGTGCTTTTCCAACGTGGACGATATGGCCACTCATTTTACTGAGGCTGTCCTCTCAACCGCCTGCTCTTCCATTCCACAGTCCTCTGGAGGTAGCAAACGACTATCCGTACCATGGTGGAATACTACATGCGCGAAAGCCGTTTGTGCCCGAAAAACTGCCCTTCAGCACCTTAAGCGCCATCCTACAATGGACAATTTAATTACGTACAAGAAACTCAAGTTCATGCACGAACAAATTATTCGGGAGAGTAAAACCACCTCTTTGAATGTTTACATTTACTTTATTTCGTCCAACACCCCTTCCTCGGAAGTTTGGCGTAAGATTCGCAAACTCAAAGGCCGTTCCTCTCCTCTTTCTGTCAGTGGGATGCTACACAACCGCTCCATTGTATCAGTACCAGCAACTGTTGCCGAATTTCTTGCCTCTCACTGTGAGACAGTCTCGAGTTCTGGAAATTACACCCCGGAATTTCAGGCTCATAAAGCATTGGAGGAACGGCGTTCACTGGACTTTTCCTCTCGTACCACTGAGGATTACAATGCGGCCTTTACTTTGCCAGAGCTTCAGACAGCACTCAGTTCCACCAGAGCTTCTGCTCCTGGACTTGATGGCATTCACAATGTCATGCTGCAACATCTGCCACCATGTGCTCTGGTTTTCCTTGTAAGGCTCTACAATAAAAATTGGACTGACCATACTCTTCCTACTTCATGGCGTGAGGTGTTTATAATCCCTATTCCCAAGGAAGGGAGGGATCGCTCTCTACCTTCCAATTATCGCCTCATTTCCCTGTCGAGCTGCTTATGTAAGCTGCTGGAGCGCATGGTAAATCGTCGCTAATTATGGGTTCTAGAACAACGGAAACTATTGTCCGCTCTTCAGTGGGGGTTTCGACCAGACCGCTCGACGTCGGACTATCTCGTTTCCTTGGCCAATGCAATTTCCCGGGCCTTTGCGATGCGGCAGCACCTAGTGGCTATTTTCTTGGATATCGACAAGGATTTTGACACTACTTGGAGGCATGGAATCCTACGCAAGTTACATTCTTGGGGTTTCCGGGGCGCACTTCCCTTGGTTCTCCAAACCTTCCTCTCGGAGCGGTATTTCCGGGTAAAACTGGGAACTGTGTTGTCGAGGAGACACACACTCGAAAATGGTGTTCCGCAGGGCTCTGTTTTAAGTGCCATTCTATTCTCCATTGCCATTAACAGTATTGTGGACACCGTTGGCCTACCAGTCCGCGCCTGCCTATATGTTGATGACTTCGCTATTTACTGCTCATCCGCTAGCATTCCAGTCATCGAACGCCAGTTACAGCTAGTTTTCTGCTTGGAGTGCTTACAGCGGCTTTCGGTTTTCCAAATCGAAGACTCTGTGTGTTCACTTCTGTAGGACGCGCACCTTACACGACGATCCATCTCTGTCTCTTGAGGGTAACTTGTTGCCATTTGTCCCCACCACCAAATTTCTTGGTCTTTTCTTCGACCGGTCGCTTACCTGGAAGCCTCACGTCTCTCACCTGCGGAAACGGTGCACTTCATCGCTGAATCTGCTTCGGGTGTTGAGTGGGACCCAGTGGGGAGCTAGTAGAGGGTGTCTTCTCCGCCTCAATCACTCTCTTGTTCGCTCCATTTTAGATTATGGGAGTGCCGCTTATGGCTCTGCCGCTCGTAGAACGCTCAAGCCTGTGACTCTGTTCACCATACAGGTATTCGCCTGTGTACCGGAGCTTATCGCACTAGCCGAATAGGGAGTTGCTTGCTGAGGCTGGTGAACCTATTCTTGCTTTACGCCGCGAAATTTTATTGGCCAAATATGCTACAAAACTTAGTGCGTTGGTTGACCATCCTACACACAGTGTGCTTAAACCATTCTGTGCCTCTTATGCAGATCGTCCTTCCCTCCCTCGCCCGTTAGGTGTACGTTTTCGCTCCCTGTTAGACAACCTCAGTGTGACCCTGCCAAAGACGCTACCCATGGTACGCTGCACATCCGCACCCTGGAAACGCCTCCACCCAGTATTAAACTACGACCTCTCCGCCTTCAATAAACAGGATACCCCTCCATTCATCCACAGGCTCTCTTTTGAACAGCTTAAATCCTCTTACCCACAGTTTCAGTTTATATACACAGACGGTTCCTCTAATGGCACCTCAGTGGGCTGTTCATTTCATACAACCCGTGACACACAGTACTTCAAGCTTCACTCTTTTAACTGTATTTTTACGGCCGAACTGACAGCTATTCACCAGGCTCTGCTGTATATACAGTCTTCTGCTGACACTCGATATGTCATCTGCACAGATAGCTTCAGTGCTCTACAATCTATCTCTGTTTTGTATTCTACACATCCCCTTGTACAACGAGTGCAGTTACTAATCTACTCGCTGTTACAACACCGCTATGCAATTGTACTGTGTTGGGTACCAGGTCACGTAGACATATCAGGTAATGAAGCAGCATATAGAGGCGTAAAACAGGCATTAGCGAAAACTAATATTGATATATCTCAGGTGCTATCTCAGGATGTGCAGCGTTATCTTCAGCGTCAGCTATACTCGCGATGGCAATCGAACTGGGCAAGAACATCTTATAAACTTAGCGAAATCAAGCACACTATAAATCCTTGGAAAACGTCCTGCCGTAAGAACCGTCGCAAGGAATTTGTTCTCTGCCGCCTCCGGATTGGTCACACACACTTGACGCACAGACATCTCCTCCAAGGTAAGGATCAACCGCTGTGTTCATTTTGTACGCTCCCCATCACCGTGAAATATCTTCTCGACTGCCGTAATTTCACTGTAAGTCGTAGCAAACACCGGTTGTCCCCCAGTCTCAAAATAATTTTATCCGACGACGATGACATCATTGCACGTTTAATGTTATTCTTACGCGAAAGCGGACTTTACAGTTTTATCTGATTTCACGTTGCCTCGTCTTTTACTTTCCTGCTATTTTAGTTGCCCCTGACTGCTGGTCGCCTCCTTAGGAAGTGCATGTAGTTGTTATCTGTTTTTACTGAACTACTATTCATGGGCGCTAATAACCCCAGCAGTTGATTCGCCCTAAAACTCCTACTCTACTACTACTATTATACCAATTCCATGGCTATCCTTCAATGGAAAATACGTTGAATCCGATCACATAGACCAGACCTAGAATTGTTGCTCCATCAGAATCAGCCTTTAGTCGTTTGCTTGCAAGAGACCAAGCTCCTCCCCCAAGACCACCTTACCATATAGCAGTACGCTTCTGTCCGGTGTGATATATCACCGGCAGATGGTGTACCTGCACATGGGGGCACCATGATTCTTGTCAGAGATGATGTTTTCACCGAATCATTACCCCTTCATTCCGACATACAGTCCATTGCTGTAAGGATTAAGCTACCTTCCATTTGCTTCACCATATGCAGTATTTATATACCTCCATCTGACAACCTCTCGCACTCTGATATAGCAGATCTAGTCTCCCAGCTACCAACAACTTTTCTGCTGGAAGGGGATGTGAATGCCCACTACCCACTTTGGGGCTCCCCTCGATCTTGTGCGAGAGGACAACTGCTTGCCGATTTCGTGGATTCTCTTAATCTCGCTCCTCTGAACACCGGGGAGCCTACTTTTCTTTCTGACGCCTACAATAGTTTTTCTCACCTGGATATATCAGTTTATTCTCCACAGCTGGCAGTTTCCTTACAATGGAATATCATCTGTGACCTACATTCTAGTAACCACTTTCCTATTCTTATTTGTCTCTTAGCTCAGGATGTATGTTCCACAAGCGTACCTAGATGGCACTTAGGACGAGCCAACTGGAATCTTTATTCAAACTTGGCCGTTTTTCAGTGCAACGAGCATGACTCGGTGGATTGTTTAGTCCAGCACCTCACTGGGACTATTATTTGCGCTTCTGAGCTTTCTATTCCGCGGTCGACAGGACGCCCCCGTCGATTCCCTGTCCCTTGGTGGACAGATGAATGCCGGAATGCCTATCGTACTCGCCGACGTGCTCTCAGGGTTTTCCAACGGTGCCCTACTCTCTGTAATCTTATACAATATAAAAAGCTGTGTGCTCAATCTAGGAAAATTATTAAGGAAGCAAGAAAACATCATGGAACAACTTTGTAGCCTCTTTTACTCGACATACCCCTTCCTCTGTTGTATGGCATAAGTTAAGGCGTGTGGCCGGAAAAGTGACCCATTTGGCAATAGCCGGTCTGAAGACACTTGCCGGCACTGTGGCTAATCCGTTGGACGTGGCTAATACTCTTGGCAGTGCTTTCGCTCAAGTGTCTAGCTCAGAAAACTATTCCCCTGAGTTTCTTCCAACTAAGGCCCAGGTGGAATCGCAAGGGTTTGCCTTCTGCTCTGGAAACCTTGAAGACTACAATTGCCTTTTCACCATGACGGAGCTAGACCATGCACTTTCATCTCCGCGAAACTCAGCACCAGGGCCAGATGGCATCCACGTCCAAATGTTGCAAAATCTCTCTCCTGAAAGTAAGGCTTTCCTGCTCGAGGAATATAACCGTATTTGGGTGGACGCCCCTTTGCCAGCTCCGTGGCGGGAGGCCAACATCATACCCATTTTGAAACCTGGAAAGGAACGCCATCTCCCTTCCAGTTACCGTCCTATTTCCCTCACCAGCTGCGTTTGCAAGGTGATGGAACGCATGATCAATGGACGGTTGGTGTGGTGGCTGGAATTTCATAATCATCTGACCAACATCCAATGTGGTTTTCGAAGGCGTCGTTCAGCGGTTGACCATCTTGTGCCACTATCGACGCAGATCATGAACGGCTTTCTTCAGAATTGTCAGACGGTTGTGATCTTTTTTGACCTCGAGAAGGATTACGACACGTGTTGGAGGGCAGGGATTTTACGTTCCCTCCACAACTGGAACATAGGTGGACACCTACCGTCGTTTATTCAGGAATTTCTGAGGGACCGCGTTTTCCGAGTAAGGGTCGGCTCGGTTTTTTCTCACCGTTTTATTCAAGAGAACGGGGTGCTTCAGGGCTCGGTGCTAAGCGTGATGCTATTTTATATAGCAATTAATTTCATATCGCAATGTGTTCCCCCAGGTGTCTCGTCCTGTTAGTTCGTGGGCGACTTTGCCATCTTCTGCACTTCTCAGCGTACGCCGTTTTTGGAACGGCGTCTCCAACGGTGTTTGGTCAATATGTATGATTGAAGCTCGAAAAACGGTTTTCGGGCCAGATATCCTTCCCTTCGCAGATGAGGTGAGATTCCTGGGGTTGATATTCGATCGAAAACTATGCTGGTCATCTCATATAGCTCAACCTAAAGCGCGGTGTGACCGTTCTCTGAATATTTTACGGATACTAAGCGGAGAATCTTGGGGAGCAGATTGGACAGTACTGCTGCGTCTTTATCGTGCGCTGATCCGATCAAAGTTAGACTATGGATGTATTGTTTATACCTCAGCACGCTCATCTGTTCTGAGGAACTTAGATACTGTCCACAATCGGGGCATCCGTGTGGCTGTTGGAGCGTTTCCAACTAGCCCTGTTGTGAGCCTCTATGCCGAATCTGCTGAGCTCCCTCTGCGTTGTCGGCGGGATGTTCTTCCATCTAACTATGGGTGTAGCCTGAAGTGTATACCTGCGCATCCATCCATTACTCCCTTTTTTGATTCCGGATTGGACGACTGTTATAAAAACCTCTTACGTAGTCCAACACCTGCAGGATTTCGCTTCCGAGAGCTGCTGCGAACTCACGGTCTTGAAATGCCTGACATGTTTCCCAAGGGGGAGAGGGTTCACCCACCTTGGTTACGTGCTTACTCCCACATAGATCTCGGGATGACGGCTTTTGCGAAATCTTCTACGCCTATGTTTAGTATCCGTTCTTGTTTTTTAAAATTTTAATCAAAATACAGTGGCCGCAGTCATATATATACCGATGGCAGTAAGTGCGCCCATGGAGTTGGATGTGCCTTTATCACTCTAAACGAACCTTTTACTTTCCGTTTGCCGAGTAGCACATCAATTTATTCTGCAGAGCTCTATGCTATTTACAGAGCCGTTTTATATATTCGCCGTCGAAACTTGGGTGACTGGCTTCTTGTGAGTGATTTCCTTAGTGCACTTCAGCGCCTTCGTGAGCTGTACGTTTACCATCCTCTAGTACAGCACATTCAGGACATCCTCCAGGTTTTGCACACTTCGGGTGTAGCTGTGGAGTGCGCTTGGGTTTCTGGACACGTTGGCGTGCCGGGGAATGAACTGGTGGATTTGGCGGCAAAGAAGGCATCATTTGCGCCCAGAGTTACCACTAATTTTGTGACGGCCGAAGATTTTAGACTTGTTCGCAGAGCGGTAATTTCGAGCTGGCATGGAGAGTGGTCCGCTCTTCGCGGCAACAAACTTCGGAAGGTGAAGGAGCTCCCAATACACTGGGTGACTTCCTCACGTCGCTCTCGTCGCGAGGAAGTTATTTTAGCAAGATTGCATATTGGCCACTGTATTTTTAATCATAGCTTCTTATTTCAGAGGGAACCTCCACCTGTCTGCCCACTCTGTGGCAAAACGCTTTCAGTCCGGCACGTTCTTGTAGAGTTTGCTCCATTAGCACCATTACGAGCCACTCTACGACTGCCGGCCAGGCTTTCGGAGGTCCTGGCCGATGATCCCGGAGCGGTGGAGAACGTTTTTAAATGTTTATCTAAAGTGACATACGCCTTAGGTATCTAGTTTTATTTTTGCTGTTATAGTTTTGGTGCAGATACTTGAGTGATAAGTGAGGTTTTTGAAATCTTTTATAACCCTTGAAACTTTTAGTCACTATTGTTTTATGTTCCCTCTTGTTTTAGTAGTTTTAGTGTCATAGTTTTATCGCCAGCTCTGCATTCAGGGCTGGACAGTTATTTTATCTTGGTTTTAGTTGTTTGTGCTGATTTTATCTATATTTTAGCTCTTTTGATACAGATACGTTTTAGCATACAGCTCAGGTGTTTTATCTTTCCAGTTTTATGTTAAGGGCGCTGATAACCTAGCAGTTGAGCGCCCTTAAACCCCTTTCATCATGATCATCATCACTTTGAGAAGCTTATTCGAGAACAAAAGACAAAATATAAAGGACAAGTGTACACCTGTAAACGCTGCTTCACTCATTTTGATGACCGATATGGCCGTAGTGGAGTGGAAAAATTGAAGGAACATGCGATTATCTGTAGGCAGCATGCTATTGCTAGTATAGTTATGCCTACAAAGGAAACCTCTATCATTCAGTTTAAAAATGTAGAACGGATGTTGAAACTTCCGTATGTCATATATGCAGATTTTGAAAGTATTCTTAGTCCAATTTACTCATGGGAGTCTAATCCCGAAGCTTCCTATACAACGTCTTATCAGAGGCATTCTCCAATGAGTTTCGCTCTTTACGTCAAACCTGCGTCATCTGTTGAACAGCTGCAGTCTGATCTTCCTATTGTCCCTTATGTATATAGAGGATATGATGCTGCTGAGAAATTTATGGATTATGTAATATCTCTTGCAAATAAGATTAGTAGTATATACAAATCTGCTAAACTTCTTGAACTATCGGATCTACAACAGGAGGATTTCGAGTCTTCTACCGAATCCTACTTGTGTAATAAAAAATTAACTGAAGAAAACTGGAAAGTTAGGGATCATGACCGTTTGACTGGTGCATATCGCGGAAGTCTTCATAATGAATGCAATCTAGCCTGCAAAACACCGAAGTATGTTCCTGTCTTCATGCACAACTTAAGCGGATATGATACTCATTTCATCGTTACACAGTTAGGTTGTACAAGTGAAAGAGTGGAGGTGATTCCGTGCTCAGAAGAAAAGTATATTTCATTCTCGAAGCATGTTGCAGATATTAAGCTTCAGTCCGTGGATACATACCGTTTTCTCAGTTCAAGTTTGGATAAACTAGCAAAAACCCTAACACCGTTTCCTGAGACATGCAAATACTTTGGAGAAGAGAATATTGGTTTGGTGACACACAAAGGAGTATTTCCTAAGATTACATCACGTCTTGGCATGTTTTGAAAGAAACGTGCTTGCCTCCAAAGGAAGCTTTCTACAATACATTAAATGAAGAGGAAATCAATGATCAAGACTACGAACATGCTAAAAACGTATGAAGACAATTTAAAATCCAAAATTTGGGAGAATACAGTGATTTCTACTTAACCTCGGATGTACTTCTTCTCGATGATGTTTTTGAAGCCTTCAGAGAGCAGACATTGAATACTCATAAAGTTGATCCTGCACATTACTTTACAGCTCCGGGACTTACCTGGGATGCTATGCTTTTGTATACCGGGATTGAGTTAGGATAATTATTATTGGATTATGAACAGCTTCTCATGGTAGAATCTGGCATAAAGGGAGGACTACACAATGTCTCATTGGTATGCCCAGGCTAACAACACCTATATGGAGGAGTTTGATCCTGATAAACCAACTCAATTTATTACATACGAAGACGCAAATAACCAATATGGATGGGCTATGCAGCATCCACTGCCTTATGGAGGATTTCAATGGGTTTCTCCTGATAGTATTAATATAGAAACATTAAAAGAAGATGATCCTTTTGGGTGTATATTCGAAGTTGATGTGAATTATCCCACTGAGCTTCACGATATTCATAATGATTTGCCATTCTTGCCTGAGTGTCTGAAGCCAAAGAAATCGAGTGTAAAGAAACTAATTGCGCACCTTGGAAGCAGAAAAAAGTATGTTGTACATTATATGGCGTTAAAACAGGTACTCTCACATGGACTAAGACTTGCAAAAATCAATCGTGTGCTACAATTACAACAATAATGTTGGTTGGCCGCGCCGTGGCCGAGTGGCCAGACCACTCGACTCTCACCTAGACGGCCGGGGTTCGATCCCAAGCGACCGCATGTGTGATTTGTGGTGGACAAAACGGCACTGGGGCGGGTTTTCTCCGGGTACTCCGGTTTCCCCCGCCATCGCATTCCGCCGGTGCTCCATCATCATTCATGTATCATCAGTGTCACCGCCTGCGGTGCCATTAGTAGTTAAAGCGGGCGTTAAACACTACCAGAAAAAAATCATGTTGGTTAAAACCTTACATGGCGTTTAACAACAAGCTGCGTCAACAGGCTAGAAATGACTTTTACAAGCTCTTCAGCAATGCTATGTTTGGAAAAACCATGCAGAATATACGAAATCGCATGGAAATACGCCTTGTCACAAACGTGAAAGAATTGGAAACGTTGATTGCTAAGCCGACATTCGTTGACAGAAATACATATGGACCTAAACTTGCATCAGTGCATATGGCATCGCGGCAGATCATATTCAACAAGCCAATACACATCGGAATGAGCGTACTGGATATCTCAAAAACCACCATGTACTCAAACCAATATGATGTGTTATTGCCGTATTATGGGGTTGAAAACCTGAAGCTTATGTACATGGATACGGATTCCTTCATTCATCGAGTCACAACTGCTGACATATACTACGACAAAATTCAATTTCTTGAACATTTGGATACATCTGAATACCCTGTAAGCCACGTGTGCTACTCCACACAGAACAAACAGGTGCTTGGGAAGTTTAAAAATGAAGCTAACGGAAAAATCATTCAACGTTTTGACGGACTGAGACCTAAGATTTATGCTCTCGATATTGATGGAGGAATGATTAGAAAGATTAAAGGTATAAAACGAAGCGCTATTAAGCATTACATCACATTCGACAGTTATATAGATTGTCTTAAAACCAATGAAATAGTAAGAACTCCTATGAATTTGATCATGTCTAAACAGCATGTTTCGTCTGTAAAAGTCAACAAAATCGCTCTATCGCCCCATGACGATAAAAGAGTGATTGCTGATAATGGAATATCAACCTATGCCTATGGACACTACCGTTTTGTAAACGTATCATGAGAGAAATCACATACATTGCTCATCGTCGGCAACGAAGTAGGAAAATTGAAGTTCACACTGCAAACGCTCCCATGCGCCTAGTAAAAGACACATAAAGATAGAAGAATAAGAAGGATAAGAATGAGAGGGGGCGGGAACTCTGCCTGTAGAACACATTTCTAATGCTGTTCTCAAGTCCAGATAAAAGGGAGACGCCTAATCTCACTTGCTAGATATCTTTATACAAAAACTAAAAGTTAAAAATACTGGCTAGAACTCAGAAAGCATGCCCGACGCTTCAACAGAAACAACAACAATAACAACAAGGAAACAGGGCGGGACCACTATTCTAGGGAAAACACATCTTGATTAAAAGAAAGTGCATAAAAAACAACAAAAGACGAATACATGATATTCCCAAACCAATAAACACCTCGACAACAAAGGCTTAGACCCTTCTTTTGGGGTCCAGCCTGAAAAAGAGAAACATCACACAAATAAAAAAAATGGAAAAAACGAAAACTTAGGTTATGTTAGATTTACAAGAAAGACCTGAAACCGTGCAAACTTATTCCCCTTGCCTCACAAGTTAGTACCTGCATAAAGGATATAAAGGACTGCAAAATACGGAAACACAATACAGAAATGATCATAAAGGACCCAAACTATGGAAAATGTGGTAAAACTGTAAAATGTCGGATTGGCTATAAAGGCGGTCACATCATCCTGGAACATATGAAAATTCTATAACACATAGTAAATAGTGTGAAAAGCGTCTGAAACACTGAAACGATGACATCAATTACTGCAAAAATACATGAAATTGTTGTAGAAAAAAATTGCATAAACCGTCACAAAATGTAGCAAATCACCATCAAACATAAGAAATGGTCTACAAAGTCGCACGAAAAGGACATTGCCTTAAATACGTTTAAAGTGCTCCTAAACGTACAAAAATATCGTCAGTACAACTTCGTCGTTGTCATAAGGTTCTTAAAAAGCTTCCAAAAATACATTCAAAGTGGGTTGAAATACCTATTGCCTAAGGGTTTAACACTATTCTATAATTCTGAATATCTTGAAAGTCGTAAATGATCTGTAAGGAGGCACAAACCACTACAAAACTCTGCAAAATGTTGCCAAGTATACTCAAAATGTGCTAAAATGTCTATAAAAGTAATAAAATCATTATAAAACACTGCAAAAGATGTAAAATATTAATAAAACGTCTGAAAATGGGAAAAATACTAGCTTTAGAGCCCTAAATACTCCCCAAAATGACGTGAGATCAGTTGAACAGAGCTAAAATGTATATGAGTACCCCGAAACAGCTGACCTAGAGGCGTAAACACCCTCCCAACGGTATGAAATGACATTAAAAGCATTCGAAAAAGCTGTCCTAGCGCTCGAAAAAACCTACAAGGAGCTTATAAATGTTCTGTACACATAAAAGCACAGTAAAACACTGCAAAACAATAAAACTAAGAACATCAAACGACACCCCGTAGTACTAAAATTAGTTAAACTTTTCAAAATTTTGGGAAAACAACATAAAAATATATGTAAAAGAAAAGAAGCCAACCTTGAAAAGGACCGCAAAGGACCTAATACTCTGAGCTTAGGGTAGGTCCTCCCCTCCTCCTTGAATTCCCTATCTCTACCATGTATGCGCATTAGCCCTAGCCCTGAGCTCTGTCTAGAGATCCCCTCCTCCCTGAATTCCTTATCTTTCCCATGTATGCGCATTAGCCCCTGCGCCAGGATCCCTCTATTTTAACTACTGTTCTACTGATTTCATAAAAAAGAATTATTATTAGTATACATACTACGAGCACAGTGAAGTTCAAGGTATTTTTAGGAGATAATATAATGAAAAATATAACCTTTTTAGCGTAAGGTTATGAGTGGTGAACAAAGTCACTGCTTTCCAGCAGGGATTTAGACAAATGCAGTATATACATGAATTCTATATACCAAGACCAAGGATTCATTTTTCAATAGAACGTACATTTCCCTCATTTTTTTACTTTCTCTAGACCCGTAGATATATACTCTGTACATAGTGGATAGACAAGGTATTGTATTCTACCTAAAAATTATACCTATGTCAAGATTTCGCCGGAAATATATGTTTTGGGATCCCCTGAGACTGAAAAAAGCATTTTTAGAAAAAGGCCCGTGTGTATGTGTCTGTCTATGTTTGTGTATGTGTTTGTTTGTATGCGCGCGTGTGTCTGTGGACAGCATAGCTCAAAAAGTAAAAGACCGTTTATATCAAACTTGGTAATTTATGTTAAGTATCTTCCAAGGATGCGACACGAAGATTTTTGAGAACCCCCCCCCCCCCTCCCACAAACTACTCTTTACATGGAAAAATTTTTGAAAATTTTTATTTTCTTCGAAATGTATTCACATCCCAAATAAAATGTACATCTTGAATTTTCAGGGAATAGCCACTGAAAACCTCTTTAGTCTGGATGAATGTTCCCGAATTTTGCGTAACTGCTAAACCTTTAGAGATAGAGAAGAACTTTCTGCACAAAATATATAAATCTCGTCAAAGCACACAATTTATATCCTTTGCGTTTTTGTTGTGGAGGTAATCGTTTCCGAGATATTCCTTGTTATTGCTTTCAGTTGTAAAGTACAGACTGAAAGTGTCAGACAAGAAGTGTCCGTTTTTTTTTTCTTTTCATTCTACTCCTGGCGGAACAAAGAACCGATTGCAATGACAATCACATAACGACAGCTTTTAAAACATTTTACTAACGGTTTAGCCTAGTGAGTTCCCTTAGTTCCCTTCTACTCACAAGGAACTAAGTAATAAGAACATTCTGCTAATGTTTATCTCGATTAGCATAGCGTAGAAAAAAGAATAATCTAATGTAAAAAGTTTGTGGAACAGCTACAGAAAGTCATGTGAGTATAACACATCGGAATATTTTGTAACCATTTTCGTACTTGATAAATTAGTAGATGTTATATATGTGTTATATATGAGAATTTGAGATAAGGACATTTTCCTTAATTTGCAAAAGCGGGCAAGAAAAATGTGTCGGCCGGGTGCATGCTAATAGCTAGAGCTCGGTCTGGGGACACGAAACTGCTGCCTTGAGGTTCGGTGCATGCAGAATATAACTATGACCTCATGCAGTAGGCATGTTCTCTACAGCACATTTCGAAACGTTGTTCTCTTTAGAAATGCGCACTGCCTGGCCTCTTTCAGCTAGGGTTTCTTTTCTTTTGTTTTTACCTGCTTTCTTTCATCTTTATATTTATTCCTACATTTCTGTTGTTTTCCTATTTGTTTCATTTTTTACATACAGATACACAGTTATATACACATTCACCAACATTGACATTTTCTAAATTCAAAATATTCCGCTCGATGCAATATTGTGCTAATCTATCAAACGTTCATTGACAGTTTTGAGAATAACCTGAAACAACCTAATTAGAAATTATTCCATCTTTATTCATTGTCCTGAATTTTTTTTCCATACTCCATTTCTTCATTTTTAAAATTGTATTATTTGGGAAATTTTCAAAGGTTGCGACACGAAGATTTTCAAGAACCCCCATCTACAACTACCCTTTATATGGAAAAGTTTTCGAAAATGTTTATTTTCTCAAAAATGTCTCTAATGAGTTTGATTAAAATAGCTATATTAAAGATATTTACTTGACAAATAAAATATTTATCTTGAATTCTCTGGGAATAGTCTGTGAAGACTACTTTATTCTGGGTGAATTTTACGGAATTTAGTATAACTGGCAAACCGTAAGAAATAGAGAAAAACTTACAATCAGAAAATGCAGAGCTCGTTAAAACACACAATTTGTGCTAGATATTTTTTCCGTGGAATGGATCGTTTTTTATATATTCCTTGTTATTTGTTCACACGGGAATTTGTCAACTCCTGTGCATAGAAACAAAGGAACTTGAGTCACATAGCAACCAGCTTTTAACTAACACTTTAGCCTATACTACTCCCTTATTTCCTTTCTACTTGCATGTAAGCCAGTAATTAGACTATCTCTGCTATAATTTTCCTCGATTAGCGTGAATTAAAAAGAAGCATAAGATTTTAACAATAATTTGTTGCAGAGATATAGAGAAAGTGCGTGTGAATGGAACACATCAGATTTTTATCTATAACGAGGCGTAGTGCAGCTATTTCTGAAAATTTTAGCTCGATTAAAATGAAGTAAGAAGATAGATAAATAAACTCATAAGACTGCCCTGAATACTAGTTAATAAAGAAGAGCAGTAAGGAAAAGTAATGCGAATGTAACAGGTCAGATTTGTTAATGATTAGACTGATAGTTTGGTTTACGGTTTGTAATGAATAAATTAAAGCAACGCTTTGTTGTTATGTGGTTTGATAGTTATTTTATCACTATTATTTAACATTATTAGTTATTTAAGCAATTCATTAATAATTCGGTTTTGCCTTCCGATTCTGTGACATCTAGAAATTCATTTCTAGGACGTTTCCGACCCCTCAATCTCAGACATAATCGACTTTCCCATATTTCTGTCAAATTTTAACAAACTACTTGGCCAAATTACTTGGTGGTTTCCTTTTGGTTGAGCGAGTTATTTAGTAATTGGGGAAATTCAAAGAACAGCCAATGAGTGTGAATAAGGGTAAAGGTAGGGATAAGTACCACCCCTTTTTTCTCCTATGCCGTCAATCTCGTATAAATACAGGCGTGTTAGTTTGCTCGTTCCTATTTTTTGTGCTTCTTTCAGTGTGGTAGTGTTTAAGTGATTAGCACCGGATGAACTAAGTACTTTAGGAATTATATTAAGGTAAGTGATCACTTTATAGATGAAGTGTAGTTATAACTTTGTTATAATTTAACATATGAGGCCATTTCTAACTTGAAATAGGTAAGATTTGATAAGAAGTGTAATCTTTACGAAACCTTGAGTGCAAGCAACAGGTCTTCGATTGCAATGAGCGCAGACGTTAGAATTACCCCTCATATTTGCGTGCAATGCTAGATATACCTTGCAAAACTCTCTGGCTATTAATGAAATCGAATACTGATTTCTGCAAACACAGAAATGGTTGGACATGTCTGGTTCGCTAATAACCCACCTCTCTCACCGGATGATACGAAATTAAGTTCACATTTTTTTCTGCGCTACATTCGGAGGTCTAATGCTAAGATAATTCTTGAAAGCAGTGGACTAAATTAATACACTTATCACATTTCCATGGGAAATTGAAATGATTTAAGTACATTTATCGTATTGAATACTGTATGAAAACGCGGATTCAAACCGTATCGAACCTTGTCTCCGATCCTCTTAAAAAGTGGGATTGGAATTAGATCGAATCGAAACACTTTTGAGTACGATAAAGAAAATTTTTCTGCTATACTCGTTGCACGCGGTAGTCCTTTATTAATATAATTTTTATATTCTCTAACCCGCATGTTCAATGTACTGCATAGTGAATAGAGAAGGTATTGTATTCCACCCAAAAATTCAATACCGAGATTTCACTGGAAATATATGTCTTGGGGAACCCTGAGTCCGAAAAAGCATTTTTACTTTTTCTACACGTACTATGTACATAGTGCATAGACAAGGTATTGTAATGCACCCAAAAATTCGATACCGAGGTTTCACCGGAAATACATTTCTTGGGTCCCCCTGAATCCAAAAAAAAGCATATTGAGAAAAAGTATTTAAGGTATTTTTTGATATTTGTGTTTGGTATTTTCCAAGGATGCGACACGAAGATTTGCAAAAAAAAAAAAAAAAAAAATCCCCCCACCCCAACTATCCTTTATATGGAGACAATTTCGAAAATTTTGATTTTCTCAAAAAATGGTTGAACCGATTTTTATTAAAATCTCTTATACTTACATGACAAAGGAAATTTATATCTGGAAATTTCTGGGAATAGCCTCTGAAGACCTCTTTATTCTGGATAATTTTATTGAATTTTGCATAACTGGTAAACCAAAACACAAAAAATGTTGATCACGATAAAGCACAGAATTTATGTCATATATATTTTTTTCGTGAAGTTAGCCGTATTCGAGGTGTTCCTTGTTATTAATTTCAGCTTTGTGTGTGTGTGTGTGTGTGTGTGTGTGTGTGTGGGTGTACGTGCCTGTGGGCAGCATAGCTCAAAAACTAAAAGGCCGTTAAATACCAGACTTGGTATTTAAGTTTCGGTATCTTTCAAGGATGCGACACGAAGACTTTCATGAAAATCCTCCCAACACCAACTACCCTTTACACGCAAAAGGTTTCAAAAATTTTGATTTTCTCAAAAATGGCTGTAACGACTTTGATTAAAACCTCTTATATTTAAGATATTTACATGGCAAATAAAATGTATATCTTCAATTTTCTGGGAATAACCTCTAAAGACATGTTTATTCTGAATGCATTTTGCGGAATTTTGCATAACTGATAAACCTTACCTAACAAAAAATGTAGTTCTTGATAAAACACACAGTTCATATTATATACATTTTTAGGATACCTACTTCTTGTTATTAGTTTCAGCTTTAAAATACCTATACTTTTCTAATAAGGGAGTTTGTCAACTCCTGTCCATAAAAACAAAGGTACTTCAATCACGTAGCAACCAGCTTTTAAAAGA
The DNA here is from genome assembly GCA_030762935.1 of Hymenopus coronatus. Classification (NCBI taxonomy): domain Eukaryota; kingdom Metazoa; phylum Arthropoda; class Insecta; order Mantodea; family Hymenopodidae; genus Hymenopus; species Hymenopus coronatus. The sequence goes on along the minus strand of CM060900.1, from coordinate 433,805,012 downwards.
TTTGACTATCGATTTAGGCTATGGTACCCCTTATTTCCCTTCTACTTATAAGGAAGCAAGTTATAAGACCCTATCTGCTAATTTTTTCTCGATTAGCATTAAGTAAATGGAAGAATAATCTTTTTAACAATAATTTATCGTAGAGATGGAGAGAAAGTCATGTGAATGGGAGCACATCAGATTTTTTTTTTGTGTGCTACATGCTGACGTTATAATGCCAAAACAATGTGCGCAAGTGGTAGACTAAATTAATACACTGCTTATACAAGTCAAATTGTTCTGAGAGAGTGTCGAGGGGGGGGGGCTTAGGGTTAAGGGGCGGATTGCCCAATCGGTTTTGCATTTTCGTCGTAAGAACCGAATCCCCGTCAAACGTTCACATTTTGAGCAAAGACACAGCACGCAGCACAATGAGTTGTTTTTTGTTTTGTTTGTTTGTTGTTTTTTTTTTTTTTTTTTTTTTGCCTTTGAGTGTGCAACTATATAACCGTTTCCTAGTATATGTGGATACTAATTTATGAAACAGCGTCTTTCTAACAACTGCATTTTTACACTTTCAAGATTATTAAAGCGTCTCGATTTTTTTAACGTCCTGGTAGGTTATATCTGACAAAGAATGAACTCGTGAAATTATCCTGTAATGCGCTCGGAGTCTATGGAACTTGAAGTTACCCGATACTCGTTCACAGGATAAGGAAAACACCGTGAAAAAATATTTTCTGGGTAACACATTTACGCGTCTGTTTTTGTGTAAATTTCATCAATATTTCCCAGAGCGTGCAGGAATATCCACGTTACATCATAAGGACAAAAAATACTAATACTAACAACAGTTTAATTGTAAATTTGTTTATAAGGTGAAAAATCCACAATTCACTTATGTTTATTTAAAACGTCTCTTCGTACAATTTTGGTTTGAGGTTCAAAACAGCAATTGAACAAATTGCAACAGACTTCCTAAAATTAGAAAACGCACAGAAAAAATAATGTTGCGACATATTTACATAATAAAATTATAAAATAATATATAACCCAATAATTAATTATCCGTTTGAATGAAATTTGGTAGGTATACATCAGCTTCCATACAAGGTATGGGATTTGGAAAATTCAATTCCAGAGTCCCTTCAAATGATTTTTAAATTCGTGTAAGCCTTAGACTTCGGGGTACAAACAGCTTCATATGTGTGTGTATACATATGAAGACATTCTGAACATATTTCAGGTAAGTGCTATTTAAATTCACAATTTTACACGGAGTTAGATACAGAACAGGAAGGCGTCACACATTTCTAAAGTTTTCAATTTGGAATAATTATTCCATGTACGTAGTAATTTTATGTGCTATAATATTTGGAAAAATTGGTAGAATATAATATTGACCTCCGTTTCGTATCAAGTGATAAAAGAAAGTTTAACTGTGGGACTTGATTCGTATTACAATTTAAATAAGAGTACTCAGTTCCATAAATTTCTCCAAATTTAGATGAAATGTACACTACAGAAGTTTTGAGGATAAATTATTAAGAGAGACCAGGACTAAGGGTTTTGGATGAAAGTGACATTTTCGATGTTTAATTATATAAAAATTTATGTAGACACCTATGAAACACTTTCGCCAACTTAAGATTTTTAAAGTCCAAAACCATGGTTAAATCACCCTTTGCTACTTTTAACCCGACTTCTTCCTTCAGTATGTGGCAGTTTCTTAGGTTTACATTTTAAAGGATTAAATGTATTCCTTGCGTTTCAGTTTTTCTCTGAATAGTTAGCAAATTTATATTTATGCATAATTTCAAGTGTATTTACTTAAGCTTTAAATATGAGTTTCATGATTTTTATCTCTTAAATAAAAGTTAATTTATGCTGAAAAAGAAATATTTTAATAAGAATTTTATAAACACAAACATTTATTTCTCCACAACTAATAACTTCGAATTAAATCAAATACATTTAGTTTCACTGTACTAAAATATCAGAAATTGTCGTTATCATACATCGATGACAAATTTGAATGCGTAGGTGAGCCTATTTTTGAAATTTTGATTTTTTTTTCGCTAATTAGAATATTCAAGTGTCAGATATGAGAAATTATTTGGTCCAAAGCTTACAGCTTTCACACAGCCATTCATTTGCTTGCTCGTATCACCTAGGTGTGCACATTTTCAATTAAATACCTTTAAAATAAGTAACGTTAGAACTTGAGGTCCTAACTTCCATAAAATTGGTGTTCTGTAAGTAACTGTCCGAGAAAACTATTTTGAAAAAACTAAAATCAAGTGTCGTATGAAATGTATTACGTAATGACAATTATAACCTTTTTAGGGCAGTGAAGATAAACTTTTATCACAATGGGACAAAATATCGAAAATCCATTTTGTCGTTATTGTTGTAGCAAATGGTTGTTCGAATCTTTGGGCATCCAGATAGTCAACATTTAGATATATTCGCACTCTTGTTTCTGGCTCTACATTTATTCAAAACATTACAATACATATTATTGAGAGGTGGGATTAGAAGATGAAGCTGGAGTGTTTTCAAATTATAAATGTTTTGTACAACCAGCTGCTTTTAAATATAAAAATATTTCTTATGTTTTGCAATGCTGTTGCACTTTGACACGCTTTATACCTCGTGTAATTTGCAAAATAAACCAACTCCCTCAGTAGTGAGAATTTGATGACTAAATTCATAACCTCACACTACAATTTTCACAGACCAGACCCTTCAGTTCAGGCCTGTAGGTGTACACTTAGAATGAAAATACAATGACCGGTATCCAAAGGCTTTGAAAGCAGAAAGATGAGGGAAACAAAGATAGGAGCCCTTAAGAAACGACCGAGCCTGCCTCCCTGCTTCCTTTGTATTTTCAATAATTGGCTGCTACTTGAAATTATAATTCTATTTTTCATAGCTGCCGAATTAAGAGATGAAATTCACTTTCTGTCCCCCCCCTAACTTGAAAAGTCAGCGGCATCGCCCCCTCAACAATTTCCAAAATTCCAAGATAGATTTCCCATTATGAAAAGAAAAATAGAATCGTTTGAATAGCTCAAATAGAGCTTTAGTGATTAAAACTTATGTCAAATGGAGAGTTCAAATGATAAACAAAAGCATTAATGTTGCGACATTAGTTTCAGTTTTGTGCGGATCAGAATTGGATCAGAATGTCGTACCAGGTCACCATTGAAAATCGTCGTAAGATAGGAGTCCTGTCAAAGGTTCACATTTTTAGGCGTTATTTATTTATTTATTTATTTATTATTTTTATTTTGGGTTACAGCTATTTATAGGTAGTACATACATATACCCGTTTCCTAGTATAGGTGCTATTTTATATAACAGCGTTATTCTACCAACTGCATTTTCACACTTTCAAATTTATTAACGCGTCTGAATTTGTTTAACATCCTGGTAGGTCATATCAGACAATGAATGAAATCGTGAAATTATTCTCAAATGAGCTCGGAGTCCATAGTATTTGAAGTTATTCGATATTCGTCTTCTCAGCATAAAGGAAAACAAAGGAATAAAATTATCTTATCCCGGTAGCACATTTACGCGTCTCAGTTTATTTTAAAAGCAAATCCATATTTCCCAGAACATGCAGAAATATCCACTATATATAATACTACCACTACAAACATTTTAAACCTAAGTTTACTTATGACATAAAAATTTACATTCGCATATCACTTTTATCTAAAATATCTTTTTGTTTGACGTTGAAAACTGCAATTGAAAAAATTGCAAAAAAATTCCTAAAGTTAAGAAATGTGCTGAAAAAGATGACGTTGCGATAAATGTACATAATAAAATGTATAAAATGATATACTTATATCCCTCAAAGTAGTTATCGCATGTGAATGAAATGTGGTATAAATTAGCTAAATAGCATTATTGTGTTTTCTGAAAAACACATACAATGTTATGAGACTAAAATTTCACTCCCAGCGTACTTTCAAACAATTTTTAAATTCGTGTAAGCCTTAGACTTCGGGTTACAGATATCTCCATGAATGTATGTATGTGTGTGTTTATATATATATATTTTTTTTCTTCTGGAAATCTTTCAGATAACTGGTAATAGGTAATGTATAGGTAATTGTGAACTCCGTTTTCGTTTCAAGTGATAATAGACAGTTTAACTACGGGACTTGATTAATACTACACTTTAAATAAGAGTACTCAGTAATGAAATTGCTATGTTCCTCAGAAATTTTCCGAAATTTACTGAAGTGTATACTACAGACGTTCTGAGAATAAATTATTAAGAGATTAGGTTTTTGGATGAAAGTGACATTTTCGATGTTTAATTATGTATAAGTAAATATTATATGGATACCTATGAAAAATTTTGGCCAACCTACAATTTTTAAAGTCCAAAAACACGACTAAATCACCGTTAACAGTGCTCCTCCTTTCTGTATTTTACATTTTCTATTCCTTGCGTTTCACTTCTCTCTGATTAGTTTTCCAATTTACATGCATAATCTCAGGTGTGCAATCTAAAAATTTCAGTATCCGTTTAATGATTTTATTCCATTTAATAAAAATTAAATTATCCTTAAAAACTAATATCTATTACCAATAAATGTAAGAACACAAGCATGTATTTCTCCAAAACCGAAAGCTTTGAATTAAATCAAATATATTTATTTTCGCTGTAACAAAATATCAGATACAACCGTTATCATACGTCGATGGCAAATGTGAATGCCTAAGTCTGATTTAGAAAATTTGCGCTTTATTCGCTAATTACAAACATTAAAGTGTCTGTTATTATAAATGATTAGAGATAGAGCTTACATGTTTTATACAGTCGTTCATTTACTTGCTCCTTCTCCTTTCTGTATGTGATATTTTCTCTATTTTAAATTTTTGGGCATTAAATGTATTCCTTTCCTTTCAGTTTTTTTTTGATAAGTTTGCAAATTACCTTCATAATATCAAGTGTGATATCTAAAGTTTTAAGTGTGGTTTTATGCTTTTTATCCTATAAATAAAAATTAATTTAAACTGAAAAAGAAATATTTTAATACCAAGCACTTTATAAATATAAACATTTATTTCTCCACAACTAACAACATCAAATTAAATAAAATACACTTAGTTTTACTGTACTAAAATATCAGAAATTGCCGTTATCATACATCGAAGACAATGAATGTGTAAACCTGTTTTTGAGAATTTGCATTTTGATCGCTAATTATAAATATTCAAGTGTATGATATGAGAAATTATTTCAGCTAGAGCTGACAGCTTTTGCAGTCATTCCATTGCTTCCTCTTATCGCATAAGAATACCAATTTTCAATTAAATTCCTTTAAAATGAAAAACGTTAGAGCATTCGGTCCTAATTTCCATAAAGTAAGGATTTAGTACCTACTGTTGGTGTTCTGTAAGTAACTTTCCGAGAAAACGATTTCGAAAAAACCGAAAATCATTGTGGTGTGAAATGTCTTACATGATGAAAATTGGAACCTTTTTAAGGGTCAATGAATGATATGATTCTCATTTCACAGTTAAACAGTTAGGTTGTACAAGTGAAAGAGTGGAGGTGATTCCGTGCTCAGAAGAAAACTATATTTCATTCTCGAAACATGTTGGAGATATTAAGCTTCGGTTTGTGGATACATACCGTTTCCTCAGTTCAAGTTTGGATAAACTAACAAAAACCCTAACATCGTTTCCTGAGACATGCAAATACTTTGGAGAAGAGAAGATTTGTTCGCAAAGGAGTATTTCCCAATGATTACATAACTTCATGGGATGTTTTAAAAGAAACATGCTTGCCTCCTTAGGAAGCGTTCTACAATAAATGAGGAGGAAATCAATGATCAGGACTACGAACATGCTAAAAATGTTTGGTAGCAGTTTAATATCCGAAATTTGAGAGAATACAATGATCTCTTCTTAACCTCAGATGTTCTGCTACTCGCATATGTTTTTGAAGCCTTCAGAGAGCAAACATTGAATACTCATAAAGTAGATCATGCACATTACTTTACATCTCCGGGGATTACCTGGGATGCTATGCCTTTGTATACCGGGATTGAGTTAGAATTGCTTTGGATTATAAGCAGCTTCTCATGGAAGAGCCTGGCATAAGAGGAGGGTTATGTCAGGTGTCCCATCAGTATGCACAGGCTAACAACATCCACATGGAGGATTGTGATCCTGATAAACCAATTCCATTTACTACATACAAAGACGCAAATGACCAATATGGATGGGCTATGCAGCATCCACTGCCTTATAGAGGATTTCAGTGGGTTTCTCTTGATAGTGTTAATATAGAAACACTAAAAGAAGATGATCCTCTTGGATATATATTCGAAGTTGATGTGGATTACCCTAATGGCTTCACGACCTTCTTATGATTTGCCCTTCTTGCCTGAGTGTCTGAAGCCAAAGAATTCAACTGTAAAGAAACTAATTGCACACCTTGGAAGTAGGAAAAAGTATGTTGTACATTACATGATGTTAAAACAGGCTCTCTCACATCGACTACAACTAACAAAGATCCATCGTGTGCTACAATTTCAACAATCGTGCTGGTTGAAACCTTACATAGCGTTTAATAACAAGCTGAGACAACAAGCTAGAAATGACTTTGAAAAGGACTTGTACAAACTTTTCAACAATGCTATGTTTGGAAAAACCATGGAGAATATACGAAATCGTAAGGATATACGCCTTGTGACAAACAAGAAAACATTGGAAAAACTGATTTCTAAGCTCACATACGTCGATAGAATTATCTATGGACCTAACCTAAGCTGTTCATATAGCCTCACGACAGATTATGTTCAACAAGCCAATATATAAATATATATAGGAATGAGTGTGCTGGATATCTCAAAAACCCTCACGTACTCATACTAATATGATGTGCTATTGCCATATTATGGGACTGAAAACCTGAAGCTTATGTACATGGATACGGACTCTTTCATTCATCGAGTTACAACAGCCGACATACATCACGACAAAATGCAATTTCTTGAACATTTGGATACATCTGATTACCCTGCAAGTCACATATGTCACTCTACTCAGAACAAAAAGGTGTTGGGAAAGTTTAAAGATGAAGCTAATGGAAAAATCATCCAGCGTTTTGTCGGACTGAAACCTAAGACGTATGCTCTCGATATTGATGGAGGAAAGATAAAAAAAATTAAAGCTATAAAACTAAACGCTATTATGCAGTACATCACATTCGATAGTTATGTAGATTGTCTTAAAAACAGTGAGATAATAAGAACTCCTATGAATTTGATCATGTCACAACAGCATAACGTTTCGTCTGTGAAAGTCAACAAAGTCGCTCTATCGCCCCATGACGATAAAAGAGTGATTGCTGATGATGGAATATCAACCTATGCTTATGGCCACCACAAAGTTGTCAACGTATCATGAGAGAATACTACATGCATTGCACATCATCTGTAACGTAGTAAGAAAATTGAAGTTTACACTACAAACGCACTCATGCACCTAATAAAATACACATAAAGATAGAAGAATAAAAAGAATAAAAGTGAGGGTCGCGGGGCAACTCTGTCATTAGAATAAATTTCTAATACTAGTCTCAAACCCAGATAAAAGAGAAGAGACTCTTAACCTCCCATGCTAGATATATTTATATAAAAACTAAAAGGTAAAAATACTAACAATGAGTCAGGAAATATGTTCAACGCTTCAACAGGAACAACAAAAAATGTCGATATCATTATCCTAGAGAAAAAAAAAACATGTTGAGTAAAAGCAGGTAGACTGTGAAAAAAGAAAACAACAACAGTAAAAGACGAATAAAACACTAAGAATCACAATGCTCACAAAACTGTTAACACTTCAACAACAAAGGCTTAGGTCATTTTTCTAGCGACATCCTAGGAAGAGAGACATCATACAAAAAGATGGAGACATGAAAAGTTAGGTTATGCTAGATTTACAAACTAATTAAGACTGTGAACCATACAAACATATCACTGGTTTCATAAGCTGGTCTGAATAAAGGATATAATATGACTCTTAAAGGATTGCAAAATACGGAAACACAATAAAGAAATGATCATAAAGGATCCAAACAGTGGAAAATGTGTCAAAACTGAAAAATACCGGATTGGCTACAAAAAAAGAATCACCTCATTCTGAAACACATCAAAATGCTATAAAACAGTAAATAATGTGAAAAACGTCAGAAACACTGAAACGATGACATCAATTACTACAAAAAGGCCGAAAATTGTTTAAAAAAAGTGTCATAAACTATCACTAAATGTAACAAATCACCATCAAACGTAAGAAAAGGGATTTACAAGGTCGCATGAAAAGGACATTTAAAGTGCCCTAAACGAACAAAAATGTCGTCAGTACACCTTCGCGGTTGTCATAAAGTTCTGTATACTGAAAATGTTTATAAAAGCGATAAAGCCATTATAACACACTACAAAATACTATAAAACATTAATAGTACCCCTGAAAGGGACTAACATATCTGTTTTAAAGTTCAATATACCAACAAAACAGTTCGAAATGTATGGAAAACATCTAAAATGTCTAATCATTACTCTGAATCTAGCTGTCTTACAGGCCTTAAACACTCTCCTCAAATGGCTTGGCATGACATTAAAAGCATACTAAACAACAGTGACAACCCTAAAAATCGTCATTAAAATCCTGAAAAATGTATGCGAAAGCATTACAACCACTGAAAAATGCTCTAAAACGTTTAAAAATGCTTGTAAAGGTTCTAAAAACCATAGAAAACACTGCAAAATAAGGTACAATATGAGCAAAAACGTCTGAAAAAATCTAAATTACCTGTCTATAGAACTCCAAATACTCACAAAATGACATGAACTCAGTTGAAAAAAGCTAAAAATATGTCTGATGAATACCCCGCAAATAGCTGTCCTAGTGTTCTAAATATCCTCCATATGACATGGAATGCCATTAAGAAACATTTAGACAACAGCATCAACACTAAAATCATTTTACAAATCCGTCCCTCCCCCCAAAATGCAAGTGGAAACACTACAATCACTGAAAAATAACGCTAAAGCATACTAAAATGCTTATAAAAGCGTCAAAATCAATAGAAAGCACTGGAAAATGATGTAAAATACGGACAAAGACGTCTGAAAATGTCTAAAATACTAACTTTACAGTCTTAAATACCCACAAAATGGCATGGAATCAGTTAAAAGGAGCTAAAATGTCTGAAAAATACCCTGAAACTAACTGACCAAGAGACATAAACACCCACCAAAGGACCTGAAATGAATGTCATTAACCGTTTGAGCGATGGCCATTTAAACGCTGCAGGGCCGGTAATGGATACCCAATAAACAATTCAAGGCATTTAAACTGTTAAATGTAGGTAAATGTGCTTCGTACATAAACATTCGTATCTTTGGCATTTATTCAGATATTTTAATGAAACAAAAACTGACTTATAGCCCATTAAAGCCACTATACATCCATCGTAGAAAAGTTTAAATATCACTAATTTTTTCCGTGTAGTAAAAGTCATTCTGTACGTCGAACGGACCTAGTTTGTGAGTCTGGCTTGTAGTATGCGCGTACAAATGTGTATACGTAGAGCTAGCTATGCACATTGTTCTCGGCTTCAAGGTTTTATCATTCTGCTTATTGCAACGACGATATTACGTGTTTGTGTTTGTGAGGAACACCCAAGCTGCAAAGAAATCAAACCTCTCTGTCAGCGTTTCTATTTACGCCTTAGAATAAATACACAGTGGGGATTTATGGTAGAGCCATGTAGCTACGGGGTTCACAGTTTTTTGTATTAGCTATCAGAAAAGCACATTTGAAAATGTTATATCTCAGTTCTAACCATGGCTTCGACTAGCAGTGTAGCTAACAAATTAGCTCGTGCAGGCTTCAGAAATAACTTCAGATAATGGGAGGACTTTTTGCTATATGACAGTGACTTTGATATTGACGGCTAGTTTTCAGATTTTGAGGGGGGCGTCGAGGATATAGGTAGCAGTGAGGAAGAAAGTGACTCTCTTCCTTCAGGTGTTCGTGAACAAACCACATTGTGGGGTAGTCAAAATGACTCTAAAACAACTAGACATATCTTCACGAGCACAACCTCTGGTGTACAACCCCAAGCTCAGCTGCCTTCTGACACCCAACCAATTGACATTTTCACAACATTTTTTACTGCTGACTTAGTGTCTCTCATTGTTACAGAAACAAATGCATATGCGAGTAAGATGAAGGAAGACTGAATTCTAAAGGAAATGTAGGGCCTAATAGTAGAATTCAGAAGTGAACAGAAGTAACACTGAATGAGATTTACAGGCTAATTGGTCTAAATACACTCATGGGTTATTCGTAAACCAACTTTAGACATGTACTAGTCTACAGATGACATGCCAGCTACTCCATTTTATGGGAAATGCATGTCAAATAACAGGTTTACTTCCATTTTGCGGTTCCTTCATTTCACCGGCACAGAAAATGTAAACGATAAACTACACAAAATTAGGTCAGTTTTGGAATATATTATTTCAAAATTCAAAGAAAATTAGGTGCCTGGTGATAAGGTCACTGGAGACGAAAGCTTGATGCTTTGGAAGGGCCGCTTAGGCTGGAAGCAATACATCAAAACAAAGAGGGCCAGATTTGGCTTAAGAGTTTTGATCTTTGTGAAAGTAAAACGGGATATCTTTACAATAGCTGCATTTACACTGGTCAAGAAAATGATAATACTGGAGACAACGATTTGGGGTTATCTGGCTCCATAGTAATGCACCTGATGGAACCTATACTTTACCAGGTTAGGAATGTATATTTAGATAATTGGTACAGCTCCACTAAATCATACATGGCCTTATACAAAAGGAACACAAATGTAACTGGAACAGTACGTTCAAATCGTATTGGTTTGCCGAAGAATGTGAATACAGACTCTAAGGAGAGGAGAAATGCAGGTGCGTCAGCTCTTTTTTTTTTTTTTCGAGTGGAGTGGAAAAACCCAATCTACAGGCGACAGAGGGGATAACTCTGCCAAGTATGGGGGTCGCCCTAAACTGGCAATACCCACTAAAAAAACACTCCACCGGAGAGAATTCGGGTGCAGGAATGCTGCAGTACCGCTTGTTGCACCTGCAGATTCAAGGAGCGGGTGTTATGGCTGGCCAGAAGCCATAGCCAGGAGAGAGTGAGGGCCAGGACGCAAACATGACCGGAGCCCTGATTGCGCCCTTGGAAGATTTGTGGTGAGGAATAAGTACATATTGCATGTGTATATATCTGCAGCCCTGTAACAAAAGGACGTAGTCAGTATAACATTTTCTGCCCTTTCGGGTAAAGTCGTTGGTGTATTTCGTATGTCTGCAGCCCTGTAACATAAGGACATAGTCATTTAGATATTTCATTTTGGTATATATTCTAAGCTAGTTATATTTTTACAACTACTGCTGCCCTGTCTGGCGAAGTCATTAGTTATTAGTTGTGTTCAGCCCTTTAACTAGAGAGGGCGTAGTCATTTAGCAGAGACGTCATTGGTTTCTCATGGCCTTAGTGGTCATCCATCCAAGTGATGGCCATGCCCAATGCTGCTTTACCTCGTCAGCTCCCACCCTTGACCTACATTACTTGGCAAGATAGGAGGGTGGTTACGGCATTGTCCAATTGCAGCCCTAAGATATTTGATGATTGACACTAGAAAAATAGATGCCCACACCAAAATGTCAATTTTCAAGCCTGGTGTTATCCAGGAATACAATATTTAGCATTTAGTATTTATTTGTTTAGTCATTAGGTACATTAGTACAATAGACATGGTCAAAATAATATATCAGTCATATAACAATTCTAGTATTAAAAAATTCATCCAAATTGTAAAATACATTGTCCATCGACCATTTTTTTACTTTAGCCTTAAACTGTATTACATTTAGATCTTTCATGTGGTCCGGAAGCTTATTATAGGCTATAATGCTGGTTATCAAATAACTATCCTTAACTTACTTTAGTCTAGTGTATGGAACATGCAATTTATCAATATTTCTGGTATTTAATGTGTGTACATGTCTGTTCAGTTTAAATTGACTTAAATTCTTGTGCATGTGGATGGTGTGGATCTAGTAGATCAGGTATTGCAATCATATTCTTCTTTACAAAAAGCAGTTAAGCGGTATAAAAAGGTATTTTTGCACCAGCTGGATATCACCATATACAATTGTTTAGTAATTTGGAGAACTCTAAACCCACGCAAGACCCACCTTCCTGGACTTCCGCATATCAATAGCTCGTAGCCTAATTGAGCACTATAGAATTCAGAGGCTTCTTCTTACAGGGGGTAAGAAATCTACAACCCCCACATCCCTCAGACTTGAAGGAAAACACTTTCCTAAAACCGACAGCCAAAAAAATCGCGTCCATTTCGAAGGTGTTTGGTGTGTCGTAAAAAAGGAGTCCGTCCTTATCGGTTCTCCTGCATTTTGAAATTGACGTCATATGACGTCCATATCCGCGAAAAGGTTAAAAGCATTCGAAACAGCTGTGTTGGCACTCTAAAACCTACAAAATACTTGTTAATTGTCTGTAAGCGCTCCAAAGCAGAGCAAACACTGCAAAATAATAAAACAAATAACTTTAAACGGCACCCCACAGCACTAAAAATCGTTAAACCTTTCAAAATTCTGGGTAAAAACCGAAAAAATAAATGTAAAATAAAGCAGCTGACCTTGAAAAGGACACCCAAAGGACTGAAAAAATACACCTAATACTTTGAGTCTAAGATAAGTTCCATCTCCTCCTAGCATGATCCCTTGAATTTCCTATGTTAGCCATGTATGCTCACGCTAGGGTAGACACCCTCCTTGAATTCCCCATCTTTCCTGTGTATGCTCACTTGCCCATGTGCCAGAACGCTCTATCTTAACTAATGCTGTACACTTAGAATGAAAATAATACAATGACTGTTAATCAAAGACTTTGAAAGGAGAAAGATGAGTAAAACAAAGATATTAGCACCTTTAAAAGGAAAAAAAAAAAAAAAAAAAAAAAAAAAAGCCTGCCTCTCTGCTTTCTTTGCATTTTCTAAAATTATGTGATACTTGAAATTATACATTCTATTATTCATAGCTGCCGAATTAAGAGGTGAAATTACTTGAAAAGTCAGGTCCCTCAACAATTTACAGAACTTCAAATTGGGTTTCTCATTAAGAAAAGAAGGATACAATTGTATGAATAGCTCAAATGGAGTACAATGATTAAAACTTATTCCAAATGGACAGTACAACTGTTAAACAACAGTATAGATGGTGCAACATAAGTTTCAGTTTCAGTTATGTGCGGATCAGGGTTGGAGCACACTGATATTAATTCCTAGTGTTGACATATTCGCAGCATCAACTATCTTAGAAAAATATGTTGCAGTTTTAATATATGCGAAAAAGTTTACAAGTAAGGTGGGATTAAAAATGCAATTCCTTTTGTATGTGGTGAGAAATCCACTTTAAGAAATCTTTGTGTGTCCAGTTTTGAGTCCCTAAACTATCCTTGCATCCAAGCAGTATCAGACCTGTAAAATTACTTTTTACTCTCTCTAGCCTCGCATGTACAATGCACATAGTGGATAGAGAAAGTATAGCATTCCATCCAAAAATTCGACACCTAGACTTCGCCGGAAATACATGTTTTAGGACCTGCTGAATCGCCCCCAAAAAATTCAGAAAAAGGTCCGTGTGTGTCTGTATGTGCGTGTGTCTGTGGACAGCACTGCTCAAAAACGAAAACACGGTAATTACCAAACTTGGTATTTAAGTTTGATATCTTTCAAGGTTGCGACACGAAGGTTTTCAAGAAAATCCCCCCCTACACCTAACTAACCGCTACCTGGAAAAATTTTCGAAAATTTTGTTTTTCTTAAAAATGGCTCTAACGATTTTGATTAAGATACTATATAGATATTAGAACCATTTCCATCACAAATAAAATTAGTATCTTTAATTTTCTGGGAATAGTTGCTAAAGACCTGTTTATTCTGGATGAATTTTGCTGAATTTTGCAAAACTAGTAAACGTAAAAGTTAAACAAAGACTTACTACACAAAAAATGTAGATCCCGTTAAAATACACAATATATGTCCTATACGTTTTTCGCGGAGTTAGCGATTTTGAGATATTCCTTGTTATTAGTTTCAATTGTAATGTACTTATACTTTTCTGAGACAGGAAGTGTCCGTTTTTCTTTTGCTCTACTCCTGGTCAAGCAAAGAAGCGCTTTGCAATATGAATCGCAGAACGACATATTTTAAAACATTTGACCATCACTTTAGCATAGCGCATTCCTTTAGTTCCCTTCTACTTATAAGGAATTAAGTAAAAGAACATTCTGCTATTGTTTAGCTCGAATAGCATTGTATAGAAAGAAGAATAATCCTTTGTAAGATGTTTGTTTTTAAAGCATCTAGAGAAAGTCATGTGAATGTAACACATCAAATTTTTATCATTTGAATGGACACGGATTGTATTTTGTTTTATTCATCTAAACACTGTTGCTGTCATTGATGACTGTTTTCTTAAAGAAGCCCTGAACTTGAATCTTCATTTTGTAGCTGTCGAATTCATAAGCAGAAATGAACGTTACGCGCCTTCTTACTGCTTGCGGCACCACAGGCAGTGGACAGGGCTACATGAAGTGATAATAAAGAAAATAAATGTGGGAAGGAAAGTTTCCAGGCATAACTTAAGGGTTTTTCATTGGCATTTGCCTGTTATGAGGACTGAAGGAAACCTGAAAATCTGACAGGAAGGACGGTCCTGACGGATTTGGAGCCATGGAACTCCCTCCCGTTCACGACACCATGTTCCCCCTTGTTGGTAGGAATCTACTGAGATGCAGCACATTCACTGGAAAACAGTTAAACTCAACAAACTTAGCATTATTTTTCTTCAACTTTTAAAGCAGCCCCTAAATGTTCACTATAAAGGGCCATTCACATCGAAAATCAACCTTAGACGTAACGTAGGTACAGAGGCTTGTAGCCAATATATGTATAGGCTCATTCACGATGGTTACATTAACATTGACGTAGACATATGTAACCGTAGTACGTTAACATACAAGCTTGCAAAAGCCAAGCTTTTGCGTAAAAGTTAATATGCAATGTAGGAATCAACCAATGAGAACCACTGAGAACTAGATGATTCTCTCTAATTTCTCTTCCGTTAATTCGTCTTTTATTAAGGGAATGAGTTCATCATCGTCTACGACAAAACAACCGTTCTTTAAAATATAAAACACCAAACAAATTGACTACTCCAGTTTGCATGTACACGAATGCTGCCACATTCTCTTCCCTGCTAGGCATTTTAATTTGCTATTCAGTCGCAAGATGCAGTTCACTTGTTTTAATTTCTGATTGGTCATTGTCTACGTTTACGTTTGTCATTGATAATGCTCATAGTGCATTTAATTCTGCTTCTATATTTTTGTCAGTGCGTCTATGGTTACTTTTAAATGTGAATGGCCCTTTATTGTGCAATATTGAGATGCTCTCTAGCTCCAGATGATTTAATACTTTGCTCTCATTAGTTAGTCTTTCTCAGTGACAAAGACAGTGTTTTAGCTATTGCTTTACCATTTTATCTTAATACAAAGAAAAAGAAAAGGAGATGGATGAAAGATTGTTACAAGAGAAAAACACTTATACCGCCATTAAAATTTTGGTTTAGTGATCCAATTTTTTTAAACACATTCTAAGGTTAGACAATTCAACACTGGATGAAGCGTTAAGCCTTGTTGCATCTTAAATTGAAACAAATCTTATCTATGTGATATTCACATAACTTCTCTAGTCACTCTTTTTAACTATTCGGACAACAGCTTACTCTTCTACTCCTTTTTGCAAGCTAAACTGTCCTTTAACCTGGCAATTCATATCAGAGGATGGATGAAATTGGTTATATGATGTCAAAATGAGTCAGAGTTCTGCGGAGTTTAAGTTACCCGACGTTCATCTTGTCAGGATGAGCTAAACCTCTGAAAGACCTCCGGGTAACTCAACCTAACCGAGATTAGAACTAGGAGTCTCTTTTATTTGAGGCAGACACGCTATCTATGCACCACAGAGCCGGAATTATGTACTTCCTGTTAATGTCGATAAACCTTCAGTATCCATTTACACATTTCACTGTAGATATAAGAATAATAATATAGTTAAATAAAGCAATAGTCAAGTCTTCTGAAAGCCGGTTGCAGATTGATCGCTTCGAGATCCTGTTTTGTTTTTATGAACTCGAAAGAAAGAAATCGGAATATTAGTAAGTTATAGTTAAGAGAAGTATTCCTGTTAAATTGTGATGGATAATGCCACCACAATTTTATTTCAGACATTAACAGATCTATGTTTTTTGTGAGGTAAATTTTTATTTATCTCTTGCAGTTTAGCAATTATAGAGAAGTCATTCGATTAAAAGGCAATTCACATGTTACTGTCAGAAAATTCAACATATATACCTACGTTTAATTTGACACAAAAATATCTTAAACACACGCTACTAGTATTTTAATTAAACTCGTTAGTCACATTGGAAAAAATTAAAAATTGCGAAGCTGCCACTCATTCTCGTTTGGAGCTATGTTGCACACTGAGGAAATATTGCTCAGTATCTGCCACAGACGATTCAACCTCATAGTATTGAACGATGTATTTCAAATATATATATATATTGATTTATAAAATATATTGCACAGACCTTGAATATAAACACTAGAAGGCCAGTAATATTCCACAATATCAAATATTTCTCTATAATATTGTCTGACTAAGGATCACCCAAATTCATGAAACATACCTATATTTAACATCCAGGGAATTGAAACCTCGTGTACACTCCAAGACATTAAAAATACGCCTGGAAATACTTATCGTTAAGACGGGGTCTTTTCGCGCACTCCATGCAATGCTTTTACCAGTTTTCTATGCTCTTAAAAGTATAGAATATATTTACCGACGGAAAGGGGATGGACATGAAACGAAGCTTGCAACAAATGAACTTCTGAGTTGCGAATTGGTGATCACTAAACTTTCTTCTTCTCTCTCATCGTGTGATACAAAATTAGATTAATCTTTTCTCTGTACTACATAATGAAGTTCTAATATCAAGGTAATTAGGGCACCTGGTTGACAAAATTAACACACCTTTTATGCAAGTCAATCTGTTCTGATTGGGCATCGAGCGGGTTTGAGGGGTGAAGGGGTAGAATGTCCAATCGGTTTTGCCTTTTCTTACTCGCCTAGCATTTTGTACCAGAAAGGCACCAATGAAAATCATGGAAAGACCCGAGTCCCCGTCAAACGTTCACATTTTCAGCAAAATCACAACGCCAGACGCATTTTTAATGCATTGAGTATAGTATAGTGTCATTAAATACCTTTTACTTTAGTAATTGGACTGATGATTCATTAATACCTGTCTTTATTGCACAATATATCACAAATGTATATCAAATTCACGCCTATTATACTTTATCTGCATTCCAAGAAAATTATTTTATGTTTAAAAGCCTGAAAATGCTACTAAAGAAATTTGCACAGCACTATTAAGGAAAATATAACCATTTTAATTAATCCCGATGAATATTTATCTAATCTAAGTACAGATTATCATGGTGATTTTAATTTTTGAATGAATAATACAACAAATACCTAAGCTGTTTCACTGATATGTCATAAATATGGCATATAACATTAAAATATCAAAATATGCATTCATATGCACAAAGCACTATTTTAATCAGACTGTTATGAAATTAGTTTAGGTACATTGCTTTAAAAGATTCCAAAATGGTGAGTAGGAAAATGTAACAACTAGAAATCATCCTTGATTAATACCTAAGACGTATTGAAGAGAAAGTGGCCGTTTAGAAAAAACATTAATACACTTGCATGAAATGGTAATTTTATGATCCTATGAGGTCATTGATGCGAGTTGTTTTAAGCTCAAACATTTATTTTCTTTATATTTAATTATTTCGCTTGCTGGACACTGATTCCTGATATGACTGTTTATATAACTAAGTTTGCATATCACGAGGTTTCAAAGTTATGCTTATGTTATATGCCCACATTTAAATCCGGAACTTTGTGTAGGTCGGATTTCCAACAATTGTATAGACCATGGAAGTAATCTGGGAAAATGGATTACGTATTCCATTTTTCGTCCGCATTAAAAGCGTTTAAATATTAACACCTTACATTATTTAAGTAAGGGTTTGAAAAATGGGGATACAGTTAGTATTTTTACCGATGATTAGCCTACAATTCTTAAACGTAAGAGAAGATTGAAAGCTCCTTCTAATGTTAAATTGCTAAATTCATGACTCATCGGAAGTAATGCAAGATATCAGAAGTATGTAGATGCATACCTTCTAAGTTTTCACTCCTACTTTTGCTTACAAAAGGTTAATTATTGAGAATCATACGAAATTTTGAATAAAATATACTAAGAATCTTTTTTTTTAATAACCACCCATAATATTCACACGAGAGTGGACCCACAGCATCACATTGAAGTTATTTTTGTCATCCTAATATTTAATTTCTGTATCTATAGTAGTTCCTGAGTAAATAGATGTTATTTACAGACAAATCTGTTAAAAAGCAAAAAAAAAATCGAGAAAAAAAGTGCATATATTGACTATAGGGCCAAAACTGCTTCAACTGCTTCAATTTATGTAGTACATGTTTGCAGACCCAAATGCTCACTAAAAAATGAACTATGATATTTCTCAAAGGTTACACCAGTTCATATTTTGTTTTAGGGCCATACAACTCTCTCTCTCTCTCTCTCTCTCTCTCTCTCTCTCTCTCTCTCTCTCTCTCTCGCCTCGCCTTCTCTCACCCACACAACCCTATATACTCCCCCCCCACACACACACACTTTCTTCATTTGTGCGGCAGGGTTATTTTAGTGCAATTAATATCCAATGATACAATAATACAGATTACCCGAAAATGAAAAAAATATGCGATTACGTTAAAGTTGGAAGAAAAATAATACTACGTTATTTGAGTTTTATATTACTGTTCTCCGGCAAAAATGCGAGTACTCAGCAAGTGATACTTCAAGGTCAGGGCATTTTTAGCACAGTTTTCAAGCAACATTCTATGTAAACGGGGATGGTTCAAGCACAGGGCGGTACAAACCCACTGCGATGGTTCAAGCCATTATGAGTGGGTCTTACGTGTGTAAACACGTGTAACAGTTAATTGTCGGCTTCTTTGGGCCTGGACGTCCCTTCCTCGTTATTCGATGATTGCTTATATCTCCTGAACGGCTTAAGATAGAAGGATGCAGTAAAAAGTGAACATTTGCTCTGTTTACTGTGTCCCAAATATCATTAATGTTGAGGCTCCAGATGGTTTAGGTTCGATTCTGGGTGGATTTATTAAACTTTAGATTCATATATTCTCTAATCTAATTAAGATAAAGACTTCAAGAAAAGTGCATTCATTAGATGGGATTTAGTGAAATGCTATAAAGATACAAAAGTTCACCTTAGGGTCCGGGATTTGATGTGAAAACTTAAAGCTGATTTTCTCAGCAACTGTTAATCCCAGCAAGATGTTAAAAATATTTTTGGCAACTATTACTACACTGCATCTGATTAAAATATAACTTGTAATCATAGGTTCTTGGTTCGAAACCGTGACTTTCAGTGACTTTTAACGATTAGGATGAATCCTGAAATATAGGGTCCACATTAACTTTGAAAAGTGAATATTGATGCTCTTGGCATACCAAACTAAGATTATCTATTGATTTTTAAACTAGATGATCTCGGTTCAATTCTACATCGATGTATTAAATTGGAATCTTTTATAGGGGATATACTAGATAAAAAATATCTACTAGATAAAGACTTCGAATAAATTTTATTTAGTATATAGTTATACTTGCAATGGGTTAAATATATGCAAATACTCTTGAAGGCCCGGGGTTGGAACAACATATCTAAAAATAATTATCTCAGGAACTGCTAATTTTAGCGAGATCGGCAAGGCTTTCAACACTGCTATTATTATGCAATAACAGTTGTGAGAATAAATTATGATTGTAGGCCCTTGGTTCAAATACATAACTTTCGAGGACATTTTAAGATTTTGGCGTATCCCTCAACTATTAGGCGGACACAAACGGGAAAAGGTGCATAGTGATGCATTTAAGATTCTAAGTACTTCTTAGCTAGCGGACCCTCTTCTATCCCCAACTCGATGGATCTTAATTCCAAGGTGAATAACTCGTTGAGAAATGGGCATAACGAGAGCGAATAATACCGAAACGGATGCCCCTCCCTCTGCCTTGAATATTGATAAAAATAAAAATAGATATCATTAGGGACAACCACGCTATCCCACTTTCAAGAAATGTTAATTACAATTACGCTAATTAAAATAGAAATAACATTGAAGAATTGTGGTTACAATAAAACGCTATAAGGCTTTTCTTATTCATTTATCAACCCCCTCACCCGGTACAAATATTTGATTCTTGATGTAGTCAATAATTTGTAATTACAATTACGCTACTTCATTAATTAAAATGCAACACTATTTTCAATACTAAAGCGAAATGGGGGATGGAGATCCTTCACGAAATTGCACCCACATTCCAATTCTATACTTGGATTATGCGCCTAGTCCATTAAAAAAAACATTCGTATAATTATCACTAGACATATAGAATGCTTGCGTTTGCGGAAATCTCGGTCCTAAAATCACTTAGATTTTCTACAACTCCACTCAGCAGTATACTGTAATTTCAGTACTGAATTATAATCTATAACTCAAGCACTCATCAGATGACTTTACGACTGTGCATAATTAACATTTTCAAAAAGGGAATACCATACTAAAAACAACAGTTAACATTGCTTGAAATTATTTAGATATCCTGCAACGTTGCCCAGCAGTATTCCCTAATTTTAACATTGAATTACAGTTTATAACTCGAAGCACTCATTACCTGACTTTCCGATTGCATATACACATTCAAAAAAGAAATATTTAGTACCCATTATCACAATCGCTGCGAATAAAAGCTACGCATGGTTGTTCACTTCTTGGCTAACATAAACGACAAGGGGAAAATGAGTCATGCTCCTACAACAGCAAAGTATGACCCGACCTGTTTGAGACAATGAAGAACCCAGACGCCACAGAGGACACACAATTCCTTCCTTCAGCAACACCCCCATTATGTTAAGTATCTCAAAACACGCAACGAATACAATTTGAATGTAAATAAAACATTTTAAAAAAGATCAACATAAGGTTAATATCCCTACTCAAATGGTTTATTGAACCCTGTAACACTTATTAATTGTTTATTAAACCCTGTAACACTTATTAATTGTTTATTGAACCCTGTAACACTTATTAATTGTTTATTAAACCCTGTAACACTTATTAATTGTTTATTGAACCCTGTAACACTTATTAATTGTTTATTAAACCCTGTAACACTTATTAATTGTTTATTGAACCCTATAACACTTATTAATTGCTTATTAAACCCTGTAACACTTATTAATTGTTTATTGAACCCTGTAACACTTATTAATTGTTTATTAAACCCTGTAACACTTATTAATTGTTTATTAAACCCTGTGTTAGAGAAGACGGAAGCGGGAGCAGGACTTGCACTTTTAAGAAATCTAGCAGCGAATGTTCACGAAACCACTCGGATATCTGCTCCAGCTTAAAAGTCATTTAGGGTGACGAGATCGCAAAAAACAACGAGCAACTTAATGAGAAAGCAACTTCTGTATAACGTAGACACAGGTTTATATATTAAACAGGCTCTCCGAATACGCTGCAGAATGCCGAATATATCCATAACCTTAATGGAAACTGTAGCTGAGATCTGAGGAGGCTGCCAATAGAGAAGGGGGGGGGGAGAGGAATAAGTTCGACTAAACAAAAGTGACTACAATGCTCTACATACATATATATTATGTCACACTTAGGTCACTGTTGTGCTATGTTTTTATATATTGTGTATATATTATGTGTATATATTTCTTTTAAGTGTAATTATCTATTATAAGAGGGTGCATTTACGTCGCTGTGCTCTGTGCTGTAAATTTAAATTGCTATATTTGAATATCTTTGTATTTTTATTTTCGGGTTTACTCTTAATTCTTTATTGTTGTTTAATATTGCTTTTGACTGTGTATTACCTTTGTCTTTTTATTTTCGTGTTTACTCTTTTAATTCTCTGTTGTTGTTTTAATATTGCTTGTAATGTGTATTACAAAAGCACGTACGGTCTGTGGATTCGTGCGATTGTTGAAATTCTATGTATGATATTGCTATGTCAATAAATACACTTATTCATTCATTCATATTAAACAGAACCCTTATATTACAGCCCAATAGTTTAAATGTGTATACAGGGTGTTTGAAAACGACACCAAACGAAGATGTGGACCTTGTTGGTCACACCGTACGTGATACGTGACTATAATTTTCAGCTCTAAAACCGGCACATACAAAAACTGCCATAAGATCAGTGTGCCTTAGGCAGTCATACATAACCAAATGACACGTGCCTGGCCCACTCAAAGAGAGATGCCGGTTGGTAGTGAAGGTCCCAGTCACGTGATGTAGGCGTGTTTTGATAGACACGCCGGCGCGGCACAGGCCACCTTAATAATGCAAAACGTAGCATGTGGGTTTTGTTATGTGTTTCGTATAACACGTTCTGAGGTTGTTTACGTGGCGTATGACAACCGTCGTTTCTTTGCTGCCTAATCCCGAATGTGTGCGATTTTTAAACACACATAAAACTTTAAATAGCAGATTTTGAAAGTTGCAGCATCGAGTTTCAGATAAGTCAAAGTGTAAGCTAATCGAGTGCTATCTTGGTTTGGTGTCATTTTGAAACATCCTGTATATTAAATACAACTCTTATATTACAGTCCAACAGTTTTATATCACTTATCTGAATTAAAAGAAATACAATAATCTCCTCAGTGTATGTGTAAATCGAATAACGTGCGTGTCAGAGAAGATCCCATTACTATGTGAAAGTTGTGATTATACATATATAGTTTTATGATATACAGACTTGTCAACAAACTATATTCACATTGAAAGTAAAACGCCAAATAAGGCGTCTGCCCTTTTTCATTGAGCATGTATTTGGGAATGAGCAACCTTACTATTTAAAGGATCGGTGGAAGAACTTCAAGCTCCAGCGTAAACAATCAAAAACAGATGACAGTGTTATTAAGATTTTCGTAATGTACACACAAGGAATTACTGTCATTGCTAATTTAAGCTATGTGTAAGTATATACTTCCCGTTGAATGCTTTAAAAGCAAACAGAAAATCTCATTGTAAAGTACAAGGGCGATTTTGCGTATTGCTAACATGTAGAAATAAAGCAGACCTGTTTAAGCAACTCAATGCTTTTAAGAGTTATGATAAATACTTAGATTGAAATATTATACATATAATAAATCAGAATATCCTGTCCATGCGTGCACTTCCTTATCTGAAAAACTATATTTCCACATTCAAACATCGGCTGCCGTGTCACATGCAGTAGAAGCGGGCGTAAAACACTACAAATACACGTTCAAACAAGAAATAACCTATTGCTTCATTACCTCACCCTCTATTATGTTAGAACTATACATCCTTTACACACCCAGATGACTATAAAGGACGGTATCGCTAAAGCTCAACTCTGTTTGGCATGGCACCTTCTAGACTTCTAGAGGGAGAGTGTGAGATAAAAGCTAATTGATAGCTAAGAACGAGCGATTGTGCTATACCAAGTGAATACCACAACAAGCTTCTGGAAATGTCCGCATCTATCCTTAAATGTAGTTCATGCTGCATGTTGGTGCGAGGGTCGCACCGTGGCCGAGTGGTTAGACTACTCACCTCTTACCTAGACGGCACGGGTTCGATCCCAAGCGCCGCATGTGAGGCTTGTGGTGGACAAAGCGGTGCAGGGGCGGGTTTTCTGCGGGCTCTCCGGTTTCCCCGCCATCTCTTTTGCCGGTGCATCATCAGTGTCATCGCCTGCGGCGCCACAAGTAGTTAAAGCGGGCGTTAAACACTACAAACAAAAACAAAAAGAAATGTTGGTGTGAGTTAGTATATAAGTTTTTCAAAACACAAAATCCTATAGAAGTGGTATCTTAACTTATATAGACAGAAATATGTTTTAAGAATTCTACAATATTAGTAGTTGTAAGGAAAACCTCAGTATTACTTCTAATATTTTCTTAAAAGCAGAGAATATTTAAATGTTTATAATCTTCTTTAAACAAGAGAGCATGTCCATAAAACAATATATTTCGCTTTTTTATATACAGGAACTCGATTGTCTGAATTATCTAAGAATATGTAAACATGTAATAAATGCAATATTTATTTCAATATTTAAACTAAGGAATGCAATATTATGCTTCACAGCCAACCGGGCAGATTAAATGAAGGAAGTAGACAAGGAAAGTCACATAGGCCCTTACTTTGCCACTTGTTCCATGCATTAACAATATCGTACATAGTAGGCAGAGAGGACATTATATTCAGCCCAAAAGTTGATATCCTGATTTCACAAAAACTATGTTTTGAGATTCCCTGTGTTTAAGAAAGTAGTTTTTTTTTTCTATTTAGTACATAGTAAATAGAGAATGTATTGTATTCGAAACATGTACTTCCAGTAAAAAATAGGTTTTAGGTGGAATTGGATACTTCCTCTAATTATTAAATTGAAGCAGTACAGAAACTAAAACTCTAGCTTGTTATATTCCAAATGTCTTTGTTTACCGCTGGTATTTATCATCACTTTTTATTTCTGATTCATCATGTTTACAGGCATGTGAAAATAGACATCCGCTACTATTTTCCTGAATATGCTATTTTCGGGTACAGAGGGACCTCAAAAACAAATATTTCAGGTGAAATCACCGTATCGAAATGTTGTGGTGGAATAAAATACTTTCTCTATTCACTGTGTAGTAAATAGAAAAAAAACGGCTGTTTTGGACACAGGGGACCTCAAAGCATAGCTCTCGTAAAATCTAAATATCAACTTTTGGGCTGAATATGATGTCCTCTCTGCCTTTTATGTACAGTGTTAATGCATGAAATAAGTGGAAATGTAAGTGCCTATTTGACTTTTCTTGTCTGCTTCCTTCATTTAATCTGCAATAGGTTATTTCTTATTGGAAATATTGTTTTTCAGATAAGGAAATACACGCATAGTTAGGATTTTCTGATTTCTTAAACGTTTTATATTTCGGTCTATGTATTTATCTTAACTCTTAAAAGCGTTGTGTTGCAAAAACATGTTTGTCATCAAACAATCAGATTCAGCAATGCGGGAAGTCGTTCTTGTTCTTTAGACTGAGTTAAAACACTGAGCGGGAAGTGTATATTAACACGCTTCAATTAGCAATGGTGGCAATCTCTTGTGTGTATGTGTCAAAAGATTCTAGCAGCGTTGTCATCTGTTTTTGGTTGCTTATGCAAGAGCTTAAAGGTTTCTCACCGATCCTTTAAACAGTAAGATTGCTTATTTCCAAATACATACCTAATGCTGAGAGGGCACACGCCTATTTGACGTTTTTATTTCAATGTGAATATAGTTTGTTTGCATATCATAAACCTATGTATGTATAGAAGGCACAAAAAGGCACTCTCTTGTTCCGTACACCACATTCCCTACCGTTTGTAGGGTTCTTTATTACGTCATGTTTTCATTTTGTTGGCTGATACTGTGAATATTCTATATCGAACCAGCAGAGCATACCTGTGCTGGGTTTGTCAACTCATTCGCTAGTAAGTATAGCCACCTCCCTCAACTGGAAGCGAGATTAGTTAACATTATAGAATATAATTCAATGCTGAAATTAGAGTATACTGCTGAGTGGAGTTGTAGGATATCTAAGTGATTTTAGGACCGAGATTTCCGTAAACACAAACATTTTATATAAGTCTTGTGATAATTATACGAATGATTTTTAATGAATTTGGCGTATAATCCTATTATAGAATCGGAATGTGTGTGCATTTCGTGACAAGCGTCAAAAATAGAGTTGTTATTTACATTTTAAGGCAATGCATCTGTATAACACACTAAATTTGCTAATTTTGATTATATCAAGCTGAAATTTTAACCACAGTATGATTGCATATACTATATGCACTGTATCAAGTATAATAGATCTATGGTTTTTGGTTTGAAGGATACAATGTTTTCTATTTGAAAAATTTTAGGTAATTTTTAACATGTTTAAAATATTCCACGTAATGAAGTATTTGAAAAATGTTATAAAACTTAAATTATATACTGCAAAGAACAATATGAAAATACCCACATCAATGCTTTTTGTTTGTGTTTAAATATTAAATAAAAAATAAATACATTTTTATGGGCAAGCTAAATTTTCAATTTTCTTACAATTTTCCTACATATACTTTTTTTTTTGTCTTTTTACTGACAATAAAATGCACAAAGGAGCTTTACAGGTTTCTTTATTGTGCTCTTTTACACTAACTATGAAAGTTTGAAGGTATTCGGTTGAAAACTTCACCGCGTGGAGCAATTTGTATGTTAAGAAATACAGTATTTTTGTTTTTTGTGTTGTTGTTTTTTTTTTTTTTGCTTTTTTGTTTTTTGAGAAAACAAGATTTAAATATTTAGTCAGCTAGCTCTTAAACAATTTGCCTGCTTTCCTGGGTTGAAGCTGCCCAGCTGCATACATTGGATCCTCTGCTACATTCTTCTTCTGTTCTGCTGAAAGTTTTGCCAGTGTTAGCATCCTTCTGTCCTAACACTGCGCTGCACTTGTCTCTCATAATGCTGATTTTTTATCCTCTTGCCGGAGTCAGTCAAACTACCATCAGCCTCATTTCCTTTCAGTTTCCCTGTTGCCTCACATCCCATATTGCATTGCCTTATGGCTGAAGTAGCTGCAAGTTACAATTTTTGCTTTGATACAGAGGTATCCTTGGGGCATTTTGATCATATCAGAATGCAAGTATTTATTTGCATTTTGAGTTTTACTTGAAACGCACCTGCTCAACAGTTCACTGGAAGCTAAATGTTGGTAGACAAGCATGTTTTTGTGCAGTATTTCCTCTTTATAAGGGTGTTTTGATTATTTTAATGTCGTGCCTTGGCGGTTTTTCCCCATTAGCAAGAACCCGATTAAAAACACACCATGTGTTCTCACCACCTAGACATTTGAAGTAAACCCACTACTGACCTTAGAATCTGTAGCTACCTGAATGTCAGTGAATAATGAAAGTTTCGCTCCACTAATTGTCTATGTAGGTGGTTGAAATACTTCTGTACTTGAAGCAGAGGGTTGTGAATTTTGTGTAGCTGAAGTAGAGGGCCTGAGTTCATCTCCTGAGGTTTGCAAAGAAATCTGGCACATTTACTTATTACCTTTTTTGCAAGTCTAATTTGCGCCATATGTTTTATAGGTTTCTTACGTTTGTCATATATTTGCTGCATAGCTATCTATAACTTAATGTATATAAAATTCAGTAATATTTACAATATATTCACAGTAAGTGCCTAACCTTCACACTTTCCTTTGATAGTTTATATTATACAACCAGATATATCTATGTTCTAAACAACAATATATATATAATTGCTGATAAAATAATGCCAAAGCTATGTGAATAATATGGTTTAGAAGTATTATAAATCACTTGTAACTTCAATATGACAGTAATATCAGAGCACACATGAAAGCATACCGATCTTTTGTGTTGTTACTAATTTTACGAAAAATCACTATCATTTGTTTAAGGAGGCATCAACACAAACTTAGTGATTTTAAAATACACTAGGAATCACCAGGTGCTAAATTCAAACACAGCAGTTTGAAATAATCGAAATGATGGGAAATAAATTCTATGCTAAGGCATTTAAATGACCATGCCCCCTAAACGCGGACCTTTAAATGATCATAATTATGATCCCTTTAAAGAGTCGTAACTAGAGAAAATAAAAGGGAATACGATAGTTTAAACATTGAAGTTTCTTAGAACAACAAAAACTGAAAAAGTGAGATTTCGACATTTTTGGGTCAATTTTCACAGGTGCATTGCCTTAATTAAAGAAGTAGAGTAATTGTAGTTATAATTTCTTGATTTCATTAAGAATCTAATAATTGTACTGGATGAAGGAGATGATAAATGAATAAGAAGAGCCTTATAGCGCTTTATTGTGACCACAATTCTTTAATGTTATTTGCATTTCGATTGGTGTAATTATATATAATTAACATTTCCTGAATGTGGGATAGCGCGATTAAGTCCCTAATGATATCTATTTTTATTTGTATCAATATTCAAGGTAGAGAGAGGGGCATCCATTTCAGTTTTATTCGCTCTCTTTATGCCCATTCCTCTAAGAGTTATTCGCCTTCGAATTAAGGTCCCTCGAGTCGGGAGTCGAAGCGGACCCGCTAGGCTAAGAAGTACTTAGAATCTTAAATGCACATGCCAAATGCATCACTTTAGCCGTTACTGTCCGCCTAATAGTTAAGGGATTCGCCAAAATCTTAAAATGTCCTCGAGAATTGTATATTCCAACCAAGGACCTACAATCATAATTTATTCTCACAACTGTTATCGCGTAATAATAGCTGTGTTGAGAGCCTTGTCCGATCTCGTTAAGAATAGCAGTTCCTGAGATAATTATTTTTAGAGATTTTGTTCCAACTCCTTGCTTTCAGGAGTATCTGCACATACTTAAGTCATTGCACGTAGAACTATATACTAAATAAAATGTATTCGAAGTCTTTATCTAAGTTAGTGTATCCCCTATAAAGGATTCCAATTTAATATATCGACATAGAATCGAACCTAGATCCTGTAGGTTAAAAACCAGTACTAAATCTTAGTTTGGTATGCCAAGAGCATCAATACTCAATATTTCAATGTCAATGTGGACCTTATAGTTCAGGATTCAGCCTAAACGTTAAAAGTCATCGAAAGTTATGGCCTCGAACTAAAGACCTATGATTTCAAATTATACTTGAATCTGATGTAGTGTAGTAATAGTTGTCAAAAATATTTTTACCGTCTTGCTAGGACTAACAGTTGCTGAGAAAATCAGCTTTAGGTTTTCACATCAAACCCCGGACCCTAAGGTGAACTTTTGTAACTTTATAACGTTGCAATGGATCCCATCTAATGAGGGTAGTTTGAGGCCGGATGGACACCTTAAGCAAATTTCCCTCAATAACAAATGATATTACTATGATAGGTACTTGCAACTTATACAAAATACAGGTTTGTTTGTTTATGATAGCATACACAAAGAATATGTAGAATATATTTATCACACCTTACATTTAGGAAAATCAGTATTAGTTTATCAGTCGTCCTGTGTCCGTTGGACCTAATACTGGGGGCCGATGGACACTTTATTTTTGTCTCATGGACACAGATTACACTATGAGAGTTGTAGTAACTTTCAGTATCTAAACAATTATAACATGTTAAAAAGGGATTTTCACCGTTTTTGGTGCGTTTACATGATACCGCATGTTGCAATCTAAACACTGCAGCCAACTTTCGCCCTCTTTGTCTAAGGAAAAGTCCTTTTTACAGCCTTCACAGATCCAGGGGAGATAATTCTTTCAAAGATGAAGTGATACTCTTGGTAGACAATTCTGCGGCAATAGAGTTTAAGTCATTTTGGTCTTGGATAGTTTCTTCCATTGGGCTAATTGGATAGTGCACACAATGGACACTAGATGGTCCAAATACGTGGTCTGGAACTCTATGTCGATTGAAGGGGCAAATATCAGAGGCTTCGAAGCCGCTTACGGCGTTTCCCACTGTAGCAGATTTGAATCAAGCCTGTGATAGTAAACCCCCAATCACAATTTTACTAATTGTCCAGGGTTCTGACGGACCCAATTACAAACCGCATTGTTGTACGCAGTTTTCGAAGGACCAAAGAATGCAACATCTAATGGCTGTAGACGATGAGGCAGGCAAAGATGAGTGATGTTATTGTTGGCTGATTAAGCCAAGGCTTCTGGACTTGAGCAGTGAGCACCATGCCCGTCCAGGATGAACAAAACATTACCTGTTCCTTTAAAGCGTATGAAATGGTCTACAAATTTATCAAATTGCTCACTTTTCTTGTATCCTGTTTCAGACATCGCAACACCGGCGCCCGGTGGTGTGCCATGTATGAATTCGTCCTTAGTCATTTGTCCTTTCATTATTATAAAGGGGAAAATAAAGATTCCTGCTGCATTTGCACATGCTATCACTGTAATTGTCTGTCCATTCTCTGCATTTATTTGAGAGATAACACTGGTTTTCCCTTTGACATTTATCACTTTCCCAGGTTTGTAAATAAGCTGTAGTCCACTTTCCTCTGCGTTGTAAATTGATTCCGGATGTTGAGAAAGTTCAAATTCAGTCATAAGTATTTCCAGACTATCCTAAAAATAAATCCACTTCTGCTGTTACAAGACCCCTAGCTCATGTCCGTCAGACCCTAAATGAGAGTGTCCATTGGACCCAATTCGTTGGTTCTGAAAGTAAAGGCTGTGGTCTACAGATGGCGTTAGCTATCAACTTTCTGCTTTAGCCTTATGTGAAAAATGGCTTAGAGAAACAAATCCCGCCATTACTTCATTCATTATTTCGCACACTTAGCAACTGGTGCTTAGCAAATCCAACGCAATTTTTACATCAAAATGCTTAAAACGAATACAGCCATTCAGCTTGATGTCTTCAGACGTTCATTTCATTGTTTAAATGCACAAATAATGACAATGAACACAGCCAACTTGTATCATAAAGATCAACAAGCTACCATAACAGCTTCAGAGTGATTCTTCATACTGCCGATAGGGTGCAACACGTTCCAAAGTTAATAGTGTCCGTTGGACCTGAGTGTCCATCGGACACTAAACTACCCGAACGCTTTTTTCTCGAAGTCTTTATCTAAATTAGAATAGGAGATATATGCATCTAAAGTTTAATATTTCCACCCAGAATCGAACATAAGCCATTTGGAGTCTCATCATCAATTATGTTTGGGGTGCAGTAAGCAGAGTAATTGTTCACTTTTACCGCATCCTTCTATCTTAAGCCGTTCAGGAGATATAAGCAATCATCTAATTATGAAGAAGGGATGTTCAGGCCCAAAAGAGCCGACAATTAACTGTTACACGTGTTTACACATGCAATACCCTTAGGCGACCCACTCAAAATGGGCTTGAACCATCCCAGTGAGTTTGTTCTGCCCTGTGCTTGAATCATTGCCGTTTACACCGAACTGTGCTTGACACGCTCGTGTTTGAACCATCCCCGTTTACAGGAACTGTGTCGCCCTCCGTGGTGTAATGGTTACCATGCTGACTTCATATACCCAAGGTCGTGGGTTCAAACCCGGCGGAGGCATGGCTTCCTTCGGAAGGGAAGTAAAGCCTTTGGTCCCGTGTCGTAGATTTACGGTACGTAAAAGAACCGCAAGCCTGATAAAAGAGGCATCTGAGCAAAATTAAGCGGTCTTCACTCCCAATATAGAATGGGACGCTGAGAACCACATCAGTTAAAAGCTTCCGTAAATAAAAAAAAACTCTTACACGAACTGTTCTTGAAAACTGTGTACAAAACTGTGCTAGAAACCCACTGTGCTTCAATTGTCACTTGCTGACTACTAATGTGCATTTCTACTTCAGCGATGACCAACGTCGTTAAGACTTTGAAACCGTTAGTCGGCTTCTCTATAATAACCATTGTCATTTTATTAATTATTTATCAGTTTATATTTAAAGAGTGCTAATACTCAATTATTTAATATATTTAAGAGTGTAAAAATTAGCTTTTAGCAAGCGCAGTTCGGAGTTGTTTACTCTAAACTTGGAAAGAGCAATTTTCTTTGTTAGCAGATACTCTATTGTCACAGCACGTACGAGCAGTGTTGAGTGCAATAGAGAACCAAGTGATGGTAAAGACCCTTTTAATTTAGAGAAGAGTTTGTTTTTCACTGTGTAACACTTGTCACGTGGGGGTTATGATGCATCCTGGGTAGGAAATAATGCATTTTGAGTAATATCATCTCCAGGTTTGCGGTCTTTCCAACCAATCTGAAAGAAGCCGCCATGCCAGTAAGCTTGCTATATAAGTAGAAGCTTACAGCACGTCGGGGCTGTCTTTCAGATACATCGGGGCATTAAAGTTACTCCGCGGCTGTCTTTTAATTGCATTAAAGTTACACCGAGGCTCTCTTTTAGTGACATTAAGGTTACATCGCTGCTGTCTTTTTAGTTACATCGAGGCTGACGTAGTTACATATCGGCGTTCATGTTAAACATCGCAACACCCAGCAATACATAGTTAATTATCGGCACTCTTAGTGATGATTAGTGAAAGTCAGTTAAACACATCTAGACTTAGTTAAATACAGCTAAGTTAAAGAAACAAGGTTATTAAGTAAAATACGTGTGCGTCGTCGATTAAGGAAGTCTCAAGTGGTTATTTGATTTAGCAGATTGTACAGTAAAATGCTTGTCTCGCATCTTCTAGTTGGCAATAAATTGAAGTAAAAGTAACATGCGTTTACATAACTTTATAAGATCACTCCCCAAACTACCCTCATTCGCTACCACCCCGAGAGAGTCAAACCAGCATGCAGGCTGAGTTTAGTTGAGGCACCTCAACGGTAGTAGATCTTCACAACAAAAGGTACGTAGATCTACTCATCTGGTAGTGGAGTGAATCTTGAAGCACCGGCAACGTCCTCGTACTTCTGAACATGCCGGTCTCCATGGCCACGCTCGCTAAAGCGTCTCGCTTTGGTGCTTCGTGGGCAGGGGATCGTGGGTTCGAGTCCAGCCTTGGGCATGGATGTTATATGTTTGTGCAATGTGTACATGTTTGTAAAAGAAACAGTAAACCAGTAATCAGTAAAACCTACGGAGGGAAATTTAAATAGGGATACAGTACCGGAGTCCTGATCAGACTCCGTTACTGTTTTAAATTAAAAAAAACTTAAAAAAAAAAAAACATGGGGCTAAACTGCTACATACTTGGCTCTTTAACGTGGTGCTACAACGAAAGTGCTTCATACTTGGCTACCATCATGTGGGGTCATAATAATAAAACTTCCTCAACTTGGGCTCATAATCAGGAAATTTGCAGTAAAACCCCTTAAAGACAATCTTCCCTGACTGAAGCTTTTCTTTTTAATGTTTCAAACTTTTATTTCAGGGTTTACTCCGTCCTCTATAGGCAAATGGCAGGGAAGTACCCTAAACTTACGTTGGAACCGTTCCTTCCCCGGTTATCATTTCAAGTATCATCAGTGTCCACCACCTGCGAAGCCTTAAGCAGTATAACCATGAGTATAAGCACTATTTAAAAGAATGGAAAAAATATTCTAACTTAGACGTACCATTGAACGACGACGGAAGTTCATGACTTCATGATGGCAAAGGATGACTGAGACAACATTAGAGGCTACATGGAGTTTCAAAATGTGGCCACAAAATTTTGAAAGCTTTCTGTTACTCTTGTGGAAACAGATACAAATTCAAAATGGATTTAAGACATACAAAATGAATCACATTTTGCATCACATCTTTGAAGAGGGTAGTGCCGTGGCAGAGTGGTTAGACCACTCATTTCCCAGCTAGATGTTGCCCTCCGTGGTGTAGTGGGTACCACGGTAGCCTCATACATCCAAGGTCGCGGGTTTAAGCCAGGCGGAAGACGATGGATTTTTTTTCGGGCGTAAAAATACAGGGTTACTACAAAAGAAATAGACAACTTCAACTGCCTGTAAAACAAAAACTATTAGAGATAGTAACATAATTATTTTGGAGGTATGTTGAGAAACTCTCAAAGTTTCGTTTGTTACTATTGGTAACGCTGTAGTGTTTTGTTTCTTGTTGCAGAAGCTGACATGGTGGAAAATCCTGTGGAAAAGGCATATTGCGTGTTGGAATTTGCTAGAACGCAATCAGCAACTAACTGTTGTGCAACGACATTTTAAAACACGTTACCACATAAATGAAATGATGCGCTCACAAAAACCAGCATCGTCTTCATCATGTCGCAATATGTCGATGCAAAATTCACGCCGTATGACCTTATCTTCTTCACTCAGAAACGGCAACATCTGTAATCTGTAAGGCATCCTGTGCAGTCGTTCCGCAAGATTTTCCATATAGTTTGCTGTGGAATTTGTAATTGCATGCTTGCCCTAGATGTCGATTTCTGTGGGCTTCTTATGTAGGCAGAACGAACACGTTCAACGTTTTCTTCCGAAACTCTTGGTCTTCCCGAGCTCTTCCCTTTGCACAAACATCCCGTTGTTTCGAATTTTCTATACCAGTCGTAGATTGACTGTCTAGTCGGTGGCGTTTTGTGGTAACGTGTTCTAAAATGTCGTTGGACAACAGCTGCTGATTGCGTTCTAGCAAATTCCAACACGCAATATGCCTTTTCCACAGGATTTTCCGCCATTTCAGCTTCTGCAACAACAAACAAAACACTACAGCGTTACCAATAGTAACAAACAAAACTTTGAAAGTTTCTCAACATACCTCAAAATAATTAGGTTGCTATCTCTAATAGTTTTTGTTATACAGGCAGTTGAAGTTGTCTATTTCTTTTGTAGTAACCCTGTACTTAGCATGGGTTGCTTCGGAAGGGAAGTAAACCGTCGTAGATTTACGGTACATAAAGTACCTAAGGCCTGATAAAGAGGGCTCTGAGCAAAATTAAGCGGTCTTTCACGTCCAATATAGAATGATACACCGAAAACCACAATAGTTAAAGAGCGTCCATAAATGAAACTTCATTTCCATTTTCCCACCTAGGTGGCCCGGGTTCCATCCCAAGCGTCCATATGTGGGATTTGTGGTGAATGAAACGGCGTTTGGGTAGGTTTACTCCGGGTCCTGCGGTTTCCCCCGCCACTCTTTCCATCAATTGGTCCATCATCACCTTTCCTAACATCCATTCCGTTTTCATTTCGTATCATTCACTTCCTCACGCTTATGTCTGGTCGCGGGCCGGCCACTCGTTCCAGGTTCTTCATTCTGTGTCTACAAGCTCTTGGCTCCCGGACAGCTTTCTGACCCCTAAGAACTCGCTTATAAGTCTTAGGGGTATAAGTCCTTCATAAAGGGATGGTAAGCCATTTAGGTAGGTTTTGTTTTGAAAGGGCATCGCATAGCTAAAAGCTGCAAACATTATTTTTACAGCAGTAAATAGTAGGTATTTGTGTGTTCCAAATCTGATAAAATATTAAATAAAAACCTAGATTGCATAATTGTTTTTGTTTTAACAGTTGAACTGTGCATCTACTCTTAAATAAAAGTATACTTTAGGAATTCCATTCAGCTATTTAAACAACTTCAACGTCTGTTAATGAAAGATTTATTTGAGTTTTGGTGCCACGCCCCTTGAGTAAAATTGTTGGGCTTTGCCAGTAGGGAGACAAAACCTTTTAAGTCAACACACGATACACAGTATTGTTGTTTAAAAGGCCTCAAAACCCGCATTTGTTGGAGAAATCTCTGTGTCCAATTTTTGGGTGGAATACAAAAATGTATTCACATCAGATTAGTAAGTTGCCATTGGTGTGTGATATCTCAAAATTAGGTTGAGAACACTGGGTTTCCGGGTAAAATCGAACCAGTTGAGGTATTTAATATCATATCGGCATATGTAAAAGCTGCATACTTGTTAGGTTAAGCAACAGGACGGAAAGCCAAAGATTATCTTTATTAACCGTTACATGTTCAATAATTTTACATGAGCAAAGGTTTATAAAATGCACATACAATTGTGTAGCATAGTGTGATTCAGCATGCCTTCTGTTGCCTAGAAAACACTGGTCTCTCACTTTCATAGGCTAGGTGATGATAGTAACGATTTATTATCACCATCACAACATGACAGTTGAGCAGCTATGATTGTCATCATTATGAACTCCGGTTGGGAGTAAATTGTTCCAATTCAGCCAAAGTATTTCCACTTCTAGCGAGAGAATATATTAATGTTTTTCGCTTTATTGGCAAATTCTGCTTTATCAGATTACAACACCGCGGGTGCATTGTGTAATATCGAGTGATTTATTGTGCCTTCTATTGACTAGAAAACACAGGCATCTCACACTTACAGGATGACAGAGAAGACTGACGTAAATTATTTTCACCAACATTGCCGGTCCCCATGGCCACGCTCGCTAAAGCGT
Source organism: Hymenopus coronatus (assembly GCA_030762935.1). Lineage (NCBI taxonomy): Eukaryota > Metazoa > Arthropoda > Insecta > Mantodea > Hymenopodidae > Hymenopus > Hymenopus coronatus. Next base: position 433,768,734 of record CM060900.1, on the reverse strand, counting down.
CTCGCTTTGGTGCTTCGTGGGCAGGGGATCGTGGGTTCGAGTCCCGCCTTGGGCATGGGTGTCATATGTTTGTGCAATGTGTATATGTTTGTAAAAGAAACAGTAAAACCAGTAAACCAGTAATCAGTAAAACCTACGGGGGGGGGGGAAATGTAAATAGGGATACAGTACCGGAGTCCTGATCAGACTCCGTTACTGTTTGAAAAAAAAATATATATATATAAAAAAAAAAAAAAAAACATAGGATGGTGTGACGATTACTGATGATTTGTTATTAGTATCAAAATAGTCACCTTCACCTGCGCTCGGTAACATCTTAAAATTTTATGGTTGCCACAAGAGCAGGGGAGGTTCCACCTTCTTGCGGATGCCCTACTGGTATATGAAGGGTGTTTACATTTTAAGTATGTTGTATATTTTGCTGTTTGTTTGTACATATAGTAAATGATATTATCTATTTTGAGTTGAATAGCTTAATAGCATTAATTATGAGTGCAATTTACAGCATAACAAAATTAAGACTTCGGCTGCGAGTTGTTTCTCTTCTAGTGAGATAAAGTGTCCACCACTCTGTGTTTCTTAAATATGCTTAATCAGTTTTATTCCTCTCCATGAACACCTGAGGGCTGCGGGGCACCTCCAACAGTAGGAGTGTACTCCATTTTTAACACTAAGCCTAGTCACTTCTCAACTGAGGTATATCGTCCTATTATCATTTCCCTGATTTATCAAATTACACCATTGGAGGTTTAAGAAATATACGATTATGTGGCACTATTTGATTTATGTTATCCTCTAATATCTAGAAGACACTGGCTCTCACCATGACAGTATAGTAGAGAGGATAGGGACTATTCATTATCATCACAGGATATAGTTATGATTTTTATTAATATCTAAATTACCTTCATCTGTACCTCCTGCGGTGGGTAATGTCTTCATGCTTTATGGTGGCTACAATTGCAAAGTTGAGTCCAACTTTTTGCGGATGCCTTGCAAGTATGTAAAAGGTGCATACTTTTTAACTTTTATAACCTATTGTTTGTTTGTTTTTCCATATAACAAGTGATATAAACAATGTTGAGGCCTAATATCATTAATTACGAATGCTATTAACAGTAAAGCAAATTAAGGTTTCAATTGCGAGTTGTTACTTTTATACTGACAACCATGTGTCTACCACTCTGCTTTTCTTAAATATACTAATTCAATAAATTACTTGTTTATGCTTCCCCATGACTCCTATTGGGCTGTTGGTCAACAGTTCACCCTTTAAGGGCAGTTCCGGCAGCTGGGGTGTCCTCCGTTTTCAACCATAAGCCTAGTCTACCCAAAATATCTACTAAAGCTTTGTTAACAATTACTTGCTTTATCGGATTACATCAACGTACGTTTATGGCATAGTTTGATATAGTTTCGTAATCGGCTTACACCCCCTAGGGCTTACAAGCCAATGCCTAGGGGTCAAAAGCCATTCGGGGAGTCAACGGCACGAAACCACAGAATAGTGGTGTTACGAGCCAGGCATGAACAAGCGAAATTGATGTTTGGGATTGCAATAATGCAGCAATTAGTGGAACGAGGGTCGGGAAAACCGGATTATCCGGAAAAAACCCGCCCAACGCCGCTTCGTCCACCACGAATCCCACATGCGGACGTTTTTTTTTTTTTTTTAAATAACAGTACCGGAGTCTGGTCCGGCTCTGTATCCCCTATTTTACTGTTCCTTTACACCATCATATACACATTGCACAAACATATACCACCCATGCCCAAGGCGGGACTCGAACCCAGGATCCCCTGCCCATGAAGCACCAAAGCTAGACGCCTTAGCGAGCTTGGCCATGGGGACCGGCGGCGCTTGGGATTGAACCCGGGCCGCACGGCGCCGCCTATAATTTAATACAGTATGACCTCTAATATCTAAAACACACTTGCTTTCAAACTTAAATATGTTGGAGTGAATGGCGACAATTTATTATCACAATCACAGGATAAGGTGATGATTAGTGATGATTCGTTATTGATATTAAAATCGTCAATACCGCACTGCCTGCTGTTATAGGTAATATCTTCAAGCTTTTTGGTTGCCACAATAGACTGGAAGGTTCCACCTCTAGCGAATACCCTACAAATGTGTGCCGGTCCCCATGGCCGCGCTCGCCAAGGCGTCCCGCTTTGGTGCTTCGTAGCGCTGGGGATCGTGGGTTCGAGTCCCGCCTTGGGCATGGGTGTTATATGTTTGTGTATATGTGTGTGTTGTAAAAGTAAGAAAACAGTAATAATACGGCAAAACAAGGTAAAAAGAAAAAGGTAAATAAAAGTAGGATATACAGTGCCGGAGTCCTGATCAGACTCCGGTACTGTATTTTTAAAAATTAAAAAAAAAAAAAATATGTAAAAAGTCTATACATTTTAAGTCTTACATTTAACTTATTGCTGGTTTGTTCATATAACAAAGGAAATAAACGATTTTGAGTTGAAACGCACAATGGCATCAATTATGAGTGGCATTAACAGCATAGCAAATTAAGATTTCGCTGCCAGTTGTTAGTTTTCTAGTGAGAATAAAGTGTGTACAACTCTGAGTTTCTTAAATATACTAAATCAATAAACTACTTATTTATGCTTCCCCATGGACCCTTGATGGCTGTTGGTCAACGAGTCATTGAATACTGTTTCAGGGTGGCTCTAGCAGAGGGAGTGTCCTCCATTTTAACCCTAAGGCTAGTCACTTCTCTACCCAGAATATCTGCATAAGTGTTTCGCTTTGTTAACAATTGCTTAATTTATTCGATTGCATCAACGCAGGTTTTTGAAATGTACGATTGGGCCGCATAATTTGATTTAGTGTGCCCTATAATACCTATCTAAAAAAAAAACCACTGGCTTCTCAACATTACATCATGACAGGAGGGATAGGGATAAACTATAATCACCATCACAGGATGAGGCGATGGTTAGTGATGATTTGCTATTAATATCAAAATCGTCACTACCATCACTGCTGCCTCCTAATATGGCTGGGTGACTTATACAAGCTCTTTGATTGCCACAAGATAACGGGTGGTTCCACCTCTTTGCAGATGCCTTACAGCTATGCAAAATATGTATATATTTTCAGTATTACATGTAACTTACTGTTTGTTTGTCCATATAACAAATGAAGAAAATAATTTTGAGTTTGGACGTTTGGTAACGTTAATTATGGGAGTAATTAAGAGCATAGTAGATCAAAATTTATGCCGCAAGTTGTTGCTTTTCTAGTGAGAAGGAGGTATCTATTACACTGTTTTTCATAAATATACTAAATAAATAAATTACAATTACAAGCCTCCCTATGGAAACTTGAGGGGAACTGGTCAACTGATGATTGATCTACCTTTCATGGCAGCTCCAGGGGTAGCAGTGTCCCTAAGTTGTTACCCTATGTCTAGTAACTACTCTTCACAAAATATCTACTAATGTGTTTCGCTTTATTAACAATTGCCTGTTTATAAGATTACATCAACGCAGGTTAATAAACTGTACGAATGTGTGGCATAGTTTGGTTTAGTATAGTAGAAAACACTGTGTTCTCAACATTACAGGAAGGCAGGGAGGATAGGGACAATTTATTGTCACCATCACAAGATAAGGTGGTGATAAGTGATTATGTGTATTTTTTTGTTTGTTTTTGTTTTTCAAAAGATCACTATCCTCACTTCGTGCCACGCTGGGTAATATCTCAAATTTTATAGCTGCAACAAAACAAGAAGAAATTTAGGTTCTCTACGGATGCCTTACAAGTAGGTAAAGTTTGCATACCTGCATTTTAAGCATTACATATTACTTATCGTTTGTTTTTTGTTTACTTATATAACAAATGATATACACAATTTTGAGTTGAAAACATGAATAGCAGTAACTATGCGTGCCATAAAAAACCTAGCATATTAAGAGTTCAACCGCGAGTTGGTACTATTCCAGTGAGGATAAGCTGTTTACTCCTTGTTTTTCTTAAATGTACTAAGTCAATAAATCATATTTATGCCTCCGCAATGACACTTGAGGACCGTTAGCTGATGGCTCAGTGCTCGCTCTTTAAGGGCAGCTCCAGTTTATATACTAAGCCTAGTCACCTTTTTACCCAAAATATCTACTAATGTGTTTCTCTTTATCAAGTTGCATCAACCCATGTTTATGAAATGTACGGTTGAGTGGCTTAGTTTTATTTGGTATGCCCTAGAAAGCACTGGTTTCTCCCCATAACAGAATGACAGAGAGGACAGGCCCAATGTACTGTTACCATCATAAGATGCAGTGAAGACGTTGGTGTTTTTTGATTAATGTCTAAAACACCTACAGTATCACTGCCCCCACTGGTGGGTAATATCTTCATGTTTTATGCTTGCCACTACATCAACCTCTTTGCAAATGCCGTGCAAGTATATGAGGTTTGCATAGTTTTTAAGTAATGTAACTCTTACTATTTGTTTCTTCATATTACAAGTTAATATCTATAAGTAATTTTGAGTTGAAAAGCTCAATAGCATTAACTATGAATTTCATTTAGAGTATATCAACTTAAAACTTCTACTGCAAGTTGCTAGTTTATTACTGAGAATAACATGTCTATTACCCTGTTTTTCTTAAATATAGTAATTCACTAATTACATATCTATGTCTCCCTATGGACACTTCAGTGCTGTTGGTCAACGAGGTATAATCATCTTATCACGGCAGTTCCAGCATCGGCAGGGTCCTCAATTTCTAAACCGCCTAACCATAGTCACAACTCTGCCCAGAATACTTGTTTAAGTCTTTCTCTTTAATAACAAATGTCTGTTTTTCAATTCGGATCACCGCAGGTTTATGAGCTGTAAGATTTGCGACACTTTGATTTAGTATGCCCTGTAATATCTGAAAAACACTGGCATTTTAAAATTACAGAATGGAAGGTAGGATAAGAATAATTTATTAATGCCACCATAGGAATACTATGATGATTGGTGATGATTTGTTATTGATACTCAAATCATCCTTATCATCGCAGCTACAACTCAATTTGAGAAGCCTAATAGCATCAATTATGAGTGCCATGAATAACAGCCAATAAAGAATTCTGCTGCACATTGTTACTTTTCTAGTGAGCATAAAGAGTCAACCACTCTGTTTTTCTTAAATATACTAAATCATTAAGCTACTTCTTTATATCTCGCCATGGCGCTTGAGGGCTGTTCGTCAACGGGTCATTGATCACCTTTTCAGGGCAGTTCCAGCAGTGGAAGTGTCCCTCAGTTTTAATCCTTAGGCTTGTCAGTTCTTTAGCCAAAATATCGACTGATATATTTCGCTTTAGTAACAATTGCCAGTTTTATAGGATTACTTCAACGGAGGTTTATGACCTATACGCTTGTGCGGCAGAGTTAGATTTATTATGCCCTCTAATATCTAGAAAACGATGGCTTCTCACCATTACAGGGTGGCAGAGGATAGGCAAAGAAAAAAATTATCTCCATCACAGGGGGCAGGTATTATTTTTGTGATTGTATTGCTATCTTTCTCGCTTTCTTCATCATTGACTGCTGCAGTGGGTAATATCTTCAAGTTTTTATGGTTGCCAAAATTCCAGACGAGGTTGCACCTCTTTGCGGATGCCTTACCGTGCTTTCATTTTAAGTATTACATGTTTTTATATTTGCTTGTTTTTGTCCATATAACAAGTGATATAAACAAGTTTGAGTTTAAAATCTTCATAGCATTCGTTAAGAGTTGCATTATCATCATAGCAAATTAGGATCTATGCTGTCACTTGTTAATTTTTGGTAGAGGAGATGGGGTCTACCACTTTATTTTTCGTTAAAGTACTAAACCAATAAATTAGTTTGATATGCCTCTCCACGGCCACTTTTTTTTTTTTTTTTTTTTTTTTTTTTTTACAAAATATAGTTCCGGAGTCTGATCGGGACTCCGGCGCTGTATACCCTACTTTTTATTTACCTAATTTGTTTACTGTGATTACTGTATGATTACTGAATTTCTGTTTTACTTTTTACACACACATACACAAACATATAACAGCCATGCCCAAGGCGGTACTCGAACCCACGATCCCCTGCGCTGCGAAACACCAAAGCGGTAATACACTGCAGTTGTGACACTTGAGGCAAGTTGGTCAACGGGCAGAGCAGCACCAGCACTAGGGGGGTGTACTCCATTTTAACCCTAAGGATAGTCAATTCTCTGCTCAAAATATCCTCTAATGTGTTTCGCTTTATTAAAAAAAATCTTGTTTTATTGGATTCCATCAATGCAGATTAAAGAAATGCACGGATATGTGTAATAGTTTGATATATTATTCCCTCTAATATCTAACGGGTTCTCACCATACCAGGAAGGCAGAGAGTCCACGGAAAATGTATGGTAACTATCACAGGATCACTGGTGATCTTGATGATTTTTATTAATATTTGAATCATCCTGATCACCAGTGACTCCTGCGGTGGGTAATATCTTCAAATTTTATAGCTTGCATAATGCAAGAGATGTTACACTTCTTTGCGGATGGCCTGCAAGTATGTAAACAGTTAATACATTTTAGGTTATGTAAATTATTGTTTGTTTGTGCATATATAATTTATATAAACAGATTTTCTTATGAGGGTTATGAACAGCATAGTAGATTAAGATTACAACTGCAAATCTTTTACTCTTCTACTGAGAGTGTGTCTAAACATTTGTATTTTCTTAAATATATTAATTCATTAAATTACTTGTTTATATCTCCCCAAGGACACTTGAGTGCTGTTGGCCAACGGGTCAAGGTCATCTTTTCAGGGCAGCTCCAGTATACGGAAGGGTCCTCCATTTATAGCCCTTAGCCAGTTCATTTCTCAGCTCAGACTACCCAATATAGTCTTTCGCTTTATTAACAGTTCCCTATTTCATCAGATTAAATCAAAGCTAGATTATGAACCTTACAATTGTGCGGTATTTGTTTGATTTAGTATGTTCTCTAATATGTCAAAAACACGGGATCTCGCCACTTATGTAAGATAGAGGGGATAGAGACATCATCACAAGAAACGGCGTTGACGGAGGTAACTTGTTATTGACATCCAGAACGTCACTTTGTCAGCGCTTCACTTTTATGATTGCCACAACAGCAGTGGAGGTTCTACCTCTTTGAAGATGCCTAGTAGTTTAAATATTACATGTAACTTGTTGTCTGTTTATTTGTTCATATAAAAATTATATAAAAAAGTTGAATGATCTACTCAAGTTGAGGAGCCTAATAGCATTAACTATGTGTGCGATTAACAACCTAGCTAATTAAGAATTCTGCTAGAATTCTACTGAGAATAATGTGTCCACCACTCTGTTTTTCTGATCTATAATCTACTATACTAAGTATGCCGGTCCCCATGGCCGCGCTCGCCAAGGCTTTGGTGCTTCGCAGCGCTGGGTATCGTGGGTTCGAGTCCCGCCTTGGGCATGGGTGTTATATGTTTGTGTTTATGTGTGTGTTGTAACAGTAAGAATCCAGTAATTATTCAGAAAAACAAGGTAAAAAAGGTAAATATATATAAAAAAAAAATATTGTAATGCACCCAAAATTCGGTGTCGAGATTTTACCATAAATATACGTTTTGGGGTCCCCTAGGTCCGAAAAAGGCATTTTTAAAAAAAGGTCCACGTGCGTGCGTGCCTGTGTGTATGTGTGTGTCTATGGACGCCATAGCCTCCAAAACGAAAAGATCGTATTACCAAACTTGGTATTTAGGTTTAGTGTCTTCCAAGGATGATTTTAATACAAATCACCCCACCACAAACTACCCTTTACATGGAGAAAAATTCGAAAATTTTGAATTTCTTAAAAATGGCTCTAATGATTTTTATTAAAATCCCGTATATTAAAGCCATTTATATCCGAAATAAAATGTATATCTCGAATTTTCTGGGAATAGCCTCTGAAGACCTCTTTATTCTAGAGGAATTTTGATTAACTGCTAAACCGTAAGAGGTAGACAAAAACTCACTACACAATGTAGTATGTGTCCTTTTATTTATGTCCTTTACGTTTTTGTTGTGGAGGTAATCGTTTCCCAGATATTTCTTGTTATTGGCTTCAATTGTGAAGTACTTAGACTTTTCTCAGACAGGAAGTGTCTGTTTTTCTTTTGTTTTACTCCTGGCCAAGCAAAGAAGCGATTTGCAATGACAATCGCATAACCATTGCTTTTAAAGGATTTGACAATCACTTTAGCTTAATGTATTCCCTTAGTTCCCTTCTACTTATAAGAACTAGTAATAAGAACATTCTGCTATTCTTTATTTCGATTAGCATTGTGTAGAAAGAAGAATAATCTTTCATAGGAAGTTTGTAGAGCAGCTAGAGAAAGTCGTGTGAGTGTAACACATCATTTTTTTTTCTTACATACTTCAAGAGTAACCTACTTGGCCATTGGAAGGATAGAACAATTTAGATGCTCTACAAATATAGAAACGTTCAAAACTAAACATCCACATTCATGACGGGATGCGAACCTGCGACCCTTATGCGGCAGAACATCAACGCCAAATGCGCCAACGACCACGACTACGGAGGCCGGCTGATACTTTTAAGTTCTGCTTTATAAACACGCACTTCTGTTTCAATTCGCCTTACATAAAACGCCCATAGGTAATTATAATTGCTCTTCCGATGTCATTACTGCTTGTGAAGTCTAGTGACTAGACAGGGAATATACCCTTATAAAGTTGGCGGTTAATACAGTGCTTCCGAAGGCCTCCGTAATATATAGAACTATCGTGCAAATGCATCCAAAGTATTTCGTGGCCATTTGAAATGCTATCAGAGGTCCCATAAGAAACATTAAGTGTATGTTGGACACCTTGATTCTGTAGCTACTATACAATTTACAAATATGACATTATTCACGCCACTGGTACGAGGAAAGATTTTCTCATTGGCCACTGCAGTCACGTGACCGTGCGTGATACATCGAGTGCAAGTGTTGAAAACCGAGCTTCCCGTTATATAGCAGTCGACATACGAACACCGCTCCACAGTGATTTTTCGGATTGGTGTGAAGGTACATCCAACAAAGAATAGCGCTAAAGAGTATCTGCAAGGCCTTAAACCGTAAGCTTGAATTACAAATACTTAATTAGTTATTAAGTATATCAAAATTAAGACAGAGGTATTTGCAAAGAACAGGAAAATTGTTCAGAGAGTTTACACATTATTTCGTTTTATACATTCTCATTTCAGCTATATAAGTTTATACGGTTCCCTTTGCTACAAACATTGGGAAGTGGAAGGTAATTTTGTGACATAGTTCATATCTACCGATCCTGAAAGTAGTAGTTTTGGTTGTCTTAAGGTGCACATCTGCGTTCCCTGAAATCCATAGTTAGTAACATATATTTGTAGGTACGCTTTTCATGTAACTTAAAATATGTTACAGCATCAAATCAACAATTTTTCCCCAGGGATGGTATCACTCGTTCCTGGATTGCTGGAGAATAGTGTAATAACATTATATCTCAGAGGTTTTGCGAAACAGAAACGGAGTGTTCATGTATTACATCATGAACTGAGGAAAATTTTTCCAAATGTGGGGAAGCGCATATCTCGTGACACCAACTTATTTTTTATATTTGTAAAACACAAGTAGTGACACAAAATAGTTTTCTTTTTAATATGTTTTAAAGTATTATGCATATTTTTCTGGGATTAAATTAATTCAGATTGGTGACGTAAGCATTGCCATTAGCCAAATATACCATTTATATCTATCAGATTTTGTCCTGAAGAAGGTAAGGTCTGTGTATTGAATATTTTTTTTTTTTGAAAATGTATGTGAATTTGTTTTCTTCACGATTTCTCTAAACAGATTTTCCGCGTCATCATTTACCACATTTCCATAGGGAATTGAAATCGATTTGAGTCCAAATCCATTTCAATACGATCCGAGTTTTACATATTAAATTCAATTGAGATCCTTTTGAATACTCAAACTTAAAAAATAATTTAATCATCCATTTGTGTTGGTCAACTTAGAATTGGGTTGGCCAACCTGCTAAACATATATTTATTATATGTGTATATATTATAAGGGGGTTCTGAAGTTAAATAATTATATTCGAAAATACATTGCAAACTATAGAAACCATAGAAGTGGTTCTGCTATAATCCAACACAGAGATATAAACAAAAAATATTAGCATATGACCGTCGCGTGCAACGAATATAGCAGAAGAAGAGTTTGTTTATCGTACTCGAAACGATTTGAATACAGAGGTGTTTCCATGCAACATATATCAATTCGATCTCATTCCGATCCTACTTTTTAAGAGGTTCTGATCTAAAATTCTATAGGATTTGAATCCGCAACTAGGCAGTATTCGATATAGTAAGTGTACTCAAATCGATTTCAATTCCCCATGGAAACGTGGTAATTGTTTGCTCAGAGACTACTGAACCCGATTTAATTCAACCAACCTCCAGCTAATATTTTGGCTCCTATTAGATTTTAATACCATAGTAAGTTGGCTTTTCAAAATACTCAATTTCTGATAAATTCAAACCAAGAACCAATATAATTAAAAATAATCCTCCCATTTTTCTCAATAAAGAAACATATTGTATCAAAATCTGAATACGGAGGTGTTTTCATGCAACATATTTCGTTTCGATCTCATTTCGATCTCACTTTGTAAGACGTTCGGATCTAAAATTCTATACGATATGAATCCTCATTTCCAGGCAGTTTTCGATATAGTAAGTGTACTCAAGTCGATTTCAATTCCCCTTGGAAACGTGGTAATTGTTTGCTCAAAGACTATTGAATCCGATTTAATTCAACCAGCCTCCAGGTAATATTTTGACTCCAATTGGATTTTAATAACATGGTAGGTTGGCTTTTCAAAATACACAACTTCTGATAAATTCAAACCAAGAAACTATATAATTAAAAATAATCATCCCATTTTTCCTCAATAAAGACACATATTGTATAAAAATCTGATGTATTCCATTCATATGTTTTTGTCTACCTATTCTGCAAACTATTCTTACAACAAGACATTCTTTTATCTACATAGTGACAATTGTGAGCAGTATTAGCACAATGGTTCCACTACTAGCTTTTTTGTAAATAGAAGGAAAATAAGGAAATACATTAGACTAAAACGATAGTGAAATCTTTTAAATGTTGATCGGTGTAGGAACAATGGAAGCTTGGTTCGCTTTGCTTTACCAGTAGTAAACAAAAGAGAGATGGAACGAAAATGAGATAAGAAAGCTTTAAAAAAATCTTAAAACTGAAACCAATAACAAAAATATATCTGGGAAACGGTGTGTGTGGACAGCATAACTCAAAAACTAAAAGACGGTTAAATACTAAACTTGGTATTTAAGTTTAGTACCTTCCAAGGATGCGACAAGAAGATTTTGAAGAAAATTTCCCACCTCAAACTACTCTTCAGATGGAAAAGTTTTGAAATTTTTGTTTTTCTATAACTGGCTCTAACGATTTTGATTAAAATACCGTAAATTAAAGTTATTTACATCACAAACAAAATGTATATATGGAATTTTCTGGGGATATCTTCTAAAAACTTGTTAATTAACTATTAAACAGACTTATATATATGACAGAAATTGTGAGCTTTTGTGAAGTAAGTTTCTGTCTGTTCACTAGTTAATTAACAGGTCTTCAGAAGATATCCCCAGAAAATTCCACATATACGTTTTGTTTGTGATGTAAATAACCTTAATTTACGGTATTTTAATCAAAATCGTTAGAGCCAGTTATAGAAAAACAAAATTTTCAAAATTTTTTCCATCTGAAGAGTAGTTTGAAGTGGGAAATGTTCTTCAAAATCTTCTTGTCGCATCCTTGGAAGGTACTAAACTTAAATACCAAGTTTAGTATTTAACGGTCTTTTAGTTTTTGAGTTATGCTGTCCACACAAACACACACACACACACATACACACACGTTTCTCAAAAACTATTATCACATTACTACGTATATAGTACTTGCAGAGAAAGTAAAAATAGATCATTGAACTTAGAAGCCACACGCATCTCAACTAATTTAAGAGGTAAATGCTTTATGAATTTCGCAGATGTATAATTGAGGGGCTCAGCGCCAGAGGGGGCTATCCCACAAATAGCTACATTTGAGAAAAAAGGAGTTCTATTAGAGTTGTTGATTAGGTGAAAAATGTAATATGAAGGTACAACTTTTTTAAATCCAGTATTTGATCCACATTTTGAAATGTCCTAGTAAATACAAAAAAGTGATATTTAACATTTTTGTTTATTTATTTAGCACTGCAAACCGTATTATTTACTATACATTTACTTATGCAGAGAGAGAAACTAAACATGATATTATTCATATTCCTCACCATTGTTTCTTTTTCGTTTAGCAACAACTTTTTTCCATATGTTCTGCTTGCATATTCGTTTCTTTCCTTCACTAGCTATACTATTTACCTCCACTTTGAAAAACAGAATAATCTGCAGCATAGTATAATGCCTAAAATTTCAGCTATTTACACAATATTCTTAATGTTTAATAATAATCTTACATATTATTCTGTTTCACGTATTAAGGCCTAAAATCATTATTTCTTGGTTCTATAGTTTAAACAATAAACAATACTATTATAATAGTTAAAGTGCTGTTGGTGGCATTGTTCTTTAAATAGCAGGCAACTTCATAGTGGGATATCTCCATCTGGCACAAACTTTCTCACTTTGAAAAATGACACAATTTCTGTAAGTTACTGTAGATGGCACTCTAAAACAGTTAATATTACCAAGATTTCTACAGATATGAGAGAAGGCAGAAGCTGTCTAAAAACAAAAAAATCTCATTTTTTCACAATGTGTGGGATAGCTCCCTCTGGCACTGAGCCCCTCAATTTAGTGTTAAGGTTTTAATCTCTGCTTAATGAAATCGCTCAAAAGATATTTGTGTGTATCTCTGAAATATTCCATTTTCATACTCATTATACCTAAACTTGGTGGTTTCATAATCGATACTGCTTTGTCTGCGTGAGTTTCGTCAGGTGACGACATAAGTATCATCGCGCAAGTGGTAAGGAGCACATGGAATCAGTACAGGCACATTTATTTCTCTGACAAGTGCACAAAAGGTAGAGGAAGTATTGCACTCCACAAACAAATTCTATATTGGGACTTCAATGTAAATATGTTTTGAGATATCCTGAATCCTACCAAAAGTCTTAGAGTGTACGTATGGTATTTACCCTCTAGGTATTTACGAAAGCACTTCCAAAATGCTACATAAAGATTATCAGGAGTATACCTCCCACTCCAAACTACCCTTTAAAAGGAAAGGCAATTTATATATACTTTATTTTCTTAAAAATATCTGTAACACACTGTACAATTAAACCATTTGCACATAAAAGAGGCAAAGGCAACATCTCGAATTTATTGAGTAAAAAAACTGTCAGGTGTTCATCCTTCGGAAGGTATTTTGTATAATGCTGTATTACTGGTAAGCAACAAACAATTTAAAAAATGTGCTACATGGTTATAGTTGTCTAATAAAAACACAACGTATTTCAAATAGATTTTATGGCATTATAGTCCGTTATTATGCTTTTGAATTTTTATTATTTTGATTTTTGAAAGCCTTATATTTAATCATTTGCTTCTCGCGGTGATATGGAAAGGGTTTGGAATTCCAGACCAGCACACACCTACCTTATTTTAAACATTTTTCCATCGATTTTGTTTCCTATAACCCACTTGTAGCTATCACGATATGTATAACGAACCTATTTCTGCTAATGTTGGTTAGGGTACTGGGAGCTGAAATTTTATCGAAGTTTTCAAAAAGTTCACAAGTTAGCTTCTATGGCTGAACTTCATTCTTATGCTATGGTTTATCTCTCATAGTCATTTAAAGCTTCAAAACGAAACCATTTACATTCCCAAAAGAATACGGTCTAAAGGTAAACTTATTTTCATTGACTTTTACTGGACTTTAATTTTTCCTACACCTTTGTACATTGAAGGGATCATTGAGATGAACATAAGTGGCCTATGACATTGCTAAAATTTTCTGCAGAAACTGAGAAAAAAATACCTAAAAAGCTACACTTTGCTACCCTTTGCTCAAGATATCACATAGATAATACGACCACTGAGTAAATTGATATAAAATGTATAGCTAAAGATCTCAACATTTTTATTTTCTCTACTACGTACAGTGAGAGAAGTATGATATTTAACCTAACAATTCGATACCGAGATATCACCGGAAATACACGTTTTGGGGCCTCCTAAATCTAAACAAAAATAATTTATTTTTCATATGCTTTTGTGCATTGAAAGTTTTCCATAAGTGTTCTATGACATTGTTAAAATTATCAGAAGAAGCTCAGAGAACATTAATTAAAAAACCTAACGCATGCCTTTGCTACACTTTTAAATTGCTCAAGATATCACATCAAGAATTCGAGGGCAATCGCTATAAAATATGTATCTAGTATAAGATTATAATATTGAAACTTTTTTCTGTTAATTAGAGTAAGAAAGGGAGGTATGGTATTCCACCCCAAAATTTGATACCAATATTTTCCAGAAATGAAGGTTTTGAGACTTTATTAATCCAAAACGAGACATTTTTAGAAAAATGTTTGGTTTGTGCGTCTGCGTGTTCGTGTGCACATTAACAACATAAGTCAAAAACCAAACACAAAAATCAATTAAAAATCACACTTGTTATTTTGGTTCTGCATATTCCAAGGAAGTAACATAAAAGTTTAAAGAAATTACCCCTACTGTAACCTGCCCTTTAGATGAAAAAGATTAGAAAAGTTTAATTTTTCAAAAGTGACTGTAACGATCTTGTATAAACAACATATAGGTATTAAGTCTTTTTCGTGAAAAATGAAGTGTATACTCACCATTCTAATGAATTTTACGCCCAAAAAAATCCATCGTCCTCCGCTGGGTTTGGCAAAAGTCCAGGAAAGAAGATAATGAAAAAAGGAATTCTTTAAAATTCTCATACTACTTAGGTAGTGCCTGCTCACATGCGGATGCTTGAGATCGAACCCGAGCCGCCTATATGGGAGGCGAGTGGCCTAACGTTTATCTTGCGGTTTATTGGGACACTCTGGTAGTAAATGAAACTTCTGCTCTATTAACCAAAATTGATCAATTTTTTAGAAAATTACATATACTATATAAGGCGCTACATGAAATATTACCAAAGCATTTAATGCATTCTTTTAATAGCTGTATTATTTTTTTTTAAATAGAACACAAATACGGGGTATGCTTTTTCTTTCCTTACACAAGTGGAATTCGCCTTCAGTTCTAAATCGTTTGGGTTTTACTTTCGTATTTTATTTGGGCATTTATTTGCCGTGTTTATGCAAGTTTTGTTGTTGTTTTCAGTAGGAAATTCTCATCAAATTGTTGCACATTCATAATAGTGGCATTGTTGTCCTGAGGAGTTAGAGAGATGGTTATTTCTTCTGCATTTGTTGATGGAAGCAAACTACAATTTAAAACTTCGATGTTGGACCATTTTGCACATGAAATTCCAAATTACTTAAATACTCTTTTGTTATTACTGGCATATTCTATAGCAATTACACATGCTTATACTCTTTTACTATCGTTAGAGTAAAACCGTTTTACAATGCCGGAAGAGAATTTGTGCTCTCTACGGGGAAGATGCAGTAACGAATCGAGCATGTCAAAGGACGTTTAGTCGACTTCGAGCTGGAAATTTCTCCCTAAAAGCTGAACGGTCAATGGTCACGGACGTGGAATGAGTTAATAAAATGTTATTCAACAATCCACGAATGGCAACTCGGGTGCTAGTTGCAAATTTAATTCAGCGCTCTCCCATCTGAAACTCCATATTGAAACGCAATTTGAATGATCCTTTTCTGGAACGGATGGTAGCAGGAGATGAGAAGGGATTGTGTGCAATGCCCAGAAAGAGTAAATCATGGCGCAAGAAAGGGCAGCCACCACTATCGTTTGCTAAACCAGGGTTGTATGCGACAAAGATTATGCTATGCATTTGGTGGAATTGCAAAGAATCGTGTAGTACGATCTTCTTCCGAATTATTCGAGTATCAATTCCGAGAAATACAGTTCCCAATTGGAACATCTTAAGGCAGATATTGAAGAGAAAGGCCGGAATTAGGAAGCGAAGGCGTCTTTCACCACGACAACGCCTATGGTAATGCGTCAAAAATTGCGTATTTTTTAGTGGGATGTGCTATCCCAACCACCGTATTCTTCAGACATTGTCCCATCCAAATTTCGTCTATTTCGTACCCTACAGAACTTCCTGATTGACGAAGTCTCACTTCCTTGGACCTCAAAGAGTTTATCAACCAGCAAACCTCCACATTTTGGAGAAATAAAATGATAAGGTTCCAGAGAAATGGAAATATATTGTGGACAATAATGGTCTACCTGGATACTACAGGAAATAAATAGTTTACAAAACCTAACTGGCTTATTTATTTACATTTTGAATGAGCTTGTGTTTAAAGTTTGTAAACAGAAAATTCGGCATCTACACTGTCATAGCTGTGCTGCAGACGAGTGTGTTGCCAGGCGTACTTAGTGATTGAAGTTCCCAAGGTCGCGGGCTGAAACCCGGCGGAGGGCGATAGATATTTTCGGAAGAAAAGATCATTAGAATGGCTCCTTCGGAAGGGAAGTAAAGCCGGTGGTTCCGTGGCGTAGGTGTACTGTAAGTAAGAGAAGCTCATGCCTGCTTTAGAAGCTCTGCGCAAAATTAAGGGTCTTTCACGCTGAGAACCACAAGAGTTAAAGAGCGTCCATAAATAGAACTCAATATAGTTTTACCTATAGCATTAATAGCTACGCAAACAACTAAAATATTTTAAAAGAAAAGTCACTGAAATATTAAAGGAGAAACTGAAACTTAGAGCACTCTTTAGGTAATAAATTTGTCAGTCCGAACTCTGCTGAAACTATATTATAAAATTCATATTTTAAATTATTTCATGCTGCTGTGTATTTTCTCCCACAGTATTATTGTACTATTTGAAAATTGGTTGTTGATTTGTTCTTCGTTTTATATGATTTTCTTTAAATGCTATTACTTATTATTGCAATATTGTATATTACATTTAAGCAATGCTGTTTGCCCAAATTCATGTTTTCATGTATCTTCACAGTTTATGAGCTCTGGTTCAGGGAACTTTATAAGAATAAATAAAGAAAAACGTTATAAAAATTGAACTTCTTTGTTTCAATAGGTTTACCTCCACTAAATAATATTGAACCACATTGTCCCCAAAGCCGGAAAACACCTCAAAGCTCTAGATAAGTTTAGTGAAGTACCTAAATCTGAAAGTGTGTGTGTGAAAATTGGAGAAAAACAAAATAAAGTCAGATTTCTATGTTTGATGGTCTTTTTCAAGCTCCAAAACAAATGATGTTCCTCTAAGCAGGCCGGTCTAATATGCGCCCAGACATTTGTCCCCCACGCCCAGTCCGCAGCACTCAAACATATCGCTTGAAGCTGTTTTGAGAATTCATCAAACACTGTCTCCCCAAATATGAGGAAATTCAATGCATCCAAACACCGCTAAAAGACGCATCAGTGAAAATTTATTCTTAACGCTTTTAGTGCCCACCCGAATAGCAGAATTCTGTCTGAAAAGTGCCAAGAAAATTTATAGGAGAATGCAGGATTTTAAGTTATTAGTAATAAAATTAGTACCAAATGACAAAAGAGAGCTGAATCCTTTTTTTTTTTTTTTTTTTTTTTTTTTCATATTTAGTAAACCCTTTTGGATGAGCAGTGTCTTCAATATTTTTAAAACAATAAAAAGAAAGCAAAAATGGGAAAATATAATTAACAATCCCAATATAATCCATATTTAGACGTACAAAAGCTTACTACACAGAAAGTTCAGGTTAATTAAATGAAATTATAGATATTTCTTTACTGAAACAGAGTCCCATTTTGGTCTGGTGTTCTATTTATTAAAATACAAAAAATGAGCTAACGTAACCTGAAACTGAAAAACAATCGCCTACAAAAGAAACACATACACAAGCATAATACCACTATTAATGAAAATGGCATAAAACAATCGGATACAAATTTAACATAGATTACTGTACAATTTAAAACTTGTGCTATTACGTGGCTGAATAGTTGATTCACATTGTATTCGTCCTCTGGTTAGACTTCTGTAAATCTATTTTGATATGTAAACCGATTCTTTGCACGCGTCCGTTATTTTATTCCGTTGTTATTGGATACATTTTCATTACTGACGCTATTAAATATATATCTTTCTTTCTTACGTCGATGTCAGAAACTCTTTCATCATGATCTAAAAATTCAAAATCACTCGCTTTCTTCTAATACATCATGAAATGCAGCTCTTATTTTATCTTCGGTTCGTAACCTTCGACTAGAGGATGCCATGTTTCAGCCAGAATTAGCACACACCGTCTAGTAAAATTAAATTTGGAGTGAAGATAAGGTTTTGAAACGCTCCAGAAAGCCCTTCTCTATGGCTATGATGTAGAAAGTATACAGATTTTTCTGCTGGAAAGAGTTAAATCTATCACGATTAGATTGGCTATTTTCGTAGAATTTTCGGATAACGATTAGATCGCGATTGGCACTAAAGGGCTAATACAAGATAATGTAATTGAGTCTTTGTTCTGAATGATTGTACATCTAAATAAGTCGGAAAGACAGGCAATATTTCTATTCCCCGAAGTTCTGAAGCTATAAACCCACGTATTACTAAATAAAACATTGCTACATTACGTAACAAAGAGTTGTCTATCTATCCGACTTCACCACTTCAACACCCAGCTCTCCCTGTCTCTCTCTCTCTCTCTCTCTCTCTCTCTCTCAATCTCTCTCTCTCGCATAATGCAAGAGCGCGCCAGACTTTACCCATGACATCTGCGGCTAATACAGTTGATTTTGCGTTGGGACGGCCTGCTCTTAAGCATGTGTTAATATGTTCATGGTCATACTTTTTAGCCATTCAATTTACAAAATTTGAAATTTAAAATAACGTACACAAAGGTGTGCAAATAGCGCTTAAGGTTTTAAACCTAGATTATGTTGTAATTTTTTGTTTTTCAACTTCAAAATGTTCTTCATTGTGTAACTCTTTTCTTCTTCAAAATTCAGTATATCTTACTTCTTTGAAGCATAATCAAGAGCCATAAAGATATGTTTCTTGACATAAAATATCCATTTTACTGAGGGAGTTGTAATTTAATAAATAGCGGATATTTAATTATTAAAATCTTTTTATTGGAAAACTCCTAATGTTAGGCAAAATGAAATCTTTGGTTGTAATGAATTACAATCGAAGAATAGCATTCAAAATATATAGGTTTAAATTTTCCAAACTATTATCACAGGAAGAATGTCACTTGAGACTAAGTTTTAATTTCTTAAAATTATTTTTTATGAAGTAACAATCGGACCACGAAAATAAATTGTATGCTATCGTTACGTTGAAGAAATATGTGATGAGACTTCTGGATGAATTCATTTAAATTTGCATAAATCAGCCACTTCGGAATCGGTACGCTTAAAGAACATTGACAGAATAATGCTATCTTTGAATAATTTTAAGCAATGTTAACATTCTAAACTGTTGTTTAAATGGCTATAGATACAAAAATGTACACAGTGTTTTAATATACAAACGAGTAATAATTGAGAAGCACATATATCGTCTTAAGCATTCACCTTAAATAATTTCTGTGCATAGCAAATCTTGTTGATATTTATTTAATATTTATACATAGATCATTTGTGCCACAATCTTAATAATCATACTTCCTTTCTTGTTTCCCTCTTGTTTCCACACCAAGGAGTGGAAATATGTATTATAGTATTCCGCACAAAAATTGTATTTCGCAAAACACCGGAAATACATGGTGTCTGGTTCTATATCCTCGGAAATAAAATAGCAATATAAAAATATCAATGTAGTGAATGCGAGCGCCTATAAAACAAAGCACTTATAAAGTTATAACCCATAAGTGAAAATTCTGATCAATATCCTCTGTAATTTGAAATTAAAGTTCAACATCTTTTCACGAAAAATTTTACAGACAAAAAATACCCCTTACATAGAAGATACTTAATACTTTTTATTTCCTATAAAACGGTTTCAAATGTATTGTTTTTTTTAATCGTAAATTAGACATGTTATCAGAAAAATAAAGTGTATCTGTTGAAGTTGCTGGCAATAGTCTGTGAGCACACCTTCAGTCTGATTCAATTTCGCATACTTATTTATGATAGCGTAAGAGATGGAAAAAAAAAAACTTGCGAAAATATCTGATGTGTTACACACGCATCGCTTTCTGTACTCTCTACCGTTTTGAGCGGGCATAAAAGCTATTCTTACTCAAGTTTATTTTCATATTTGCTTCATTTAAATTGAGATATAAACCTATGTAGAAATGGCTACCTTACACGTTATAGATAGGAGCAGAACAGCAGCCATTAAATGTTTCAGAATAAGACGATTTACATATAATTTAAAAAGTCCATACTCTTGCCATGTAATCACGAGAAACATCTAAAATTAAGAGGACTTCAAAAGAATTGACAAACCTTTAGAAAATTCAAACCAGCAATAACGGACATCTTGATACTGTCTTACGGACAAAAGTTTTGTGTAAATACATCTAATTTCTTTGTAGTACGTTTTTGTCTTTCGCTTAAAGTACGAACCACTTATACGAATTAGATATACAATATTCCTTACGAATGAGGAAAACTTCAAGGGCTCTTCCCGGAAAACTTGAAGAAATACAATACATTTTATTTGTGATATTAGTATTTTAATATCTGGTACTTTTATTAAAACGTTACAGGGCGTCTATATAAATTTAAAAATTGCGAAATATCTTCCACGTAAAGGAGTGTTTTGGGTGATTGATTTTCTTGAAACTCTATCTGTCGCATCTTTGAAAGGTATTGAACTTAAATACCAAGTTTGGTATTTATCCTAGTTTTCGTTACCCTGGTTGCCGACACACACACACACACGTACATACATACACTCACGGATATTTTTCTTTAAATGCTCTTTTTTGGATTCTGTGTCTGAAATTATGTATTCCCCGGCAAAATCTCAGTATCGATCTTTGTGGGGAATACAATAGCTTCTCTACCTGCCAAGTATGTTCGGGAGCAAAAAAAAACATGGC
Organism: Hymenopus coronatus; assembly: GCA_030762935.1. Lineage (NCBI taxonomy): Eukaryota > Metazoa > Arthropoda > Insecta > Mantodea > Hymenopodidae > Hymenopus > Hymenopus coronatus. Next base: position 433,747,487 of record CM060900.1, on the reverse strand, counting down.
GATATAGTGGGATGTGTGTAAAGGATTTGTAAAGCAGCTCCTCCAACATTCATGATGTCACCTTGCTTTTAGCATGAAACTGACGATATGTTATCGTTTTACGAGAGAGCTAGGAAACAAGGCGGATTTAGATTTGTGGAGAGGTAATTGCTTGCTTTGACTTAAGAACATATTTTAGTAGTTTTTTTTTCAAAACCGCCAATTTGCACTGTTTCTTTGTTTAACAATTACAGATATTTTTCGAAAAGTACATTTTAGCTGTTTTTTCATACTCAATGATCATTCTAGTTTAACTTTACAACCCCTGGGCTACGCTTCGCGGTTTAGTGCTCTCAACATTGCTACTCTTTGCACCTTAGGGCCCTACTTTAGGATTACAGGGTAATAATGCCTCCAACTTACCTTAAATACTGTAGAGGATTCACGGTCTCAGCTGCTCTAAAAATGCACACAGATTTGCCAATGGGTCATATTGGCACTCGAACATGTACTCAACACCCAAAAGCTCAGCACAAACAACCCAGAACTTTCATGTTCCACCTCTGGTTCTTTTTGCAGCTGTTACTCAATTCAAAATAACGTATGATGAGCATGTCATATGATGAAATCCTGGAATATTATTGGCTATAACATCATTTCATTAAAATTGGCAGAAATGTCAACCACAGAGAGAAAAACATAATGGGATATTCGAAGCCTTCTGTCCGCTCAATTAATTCTAACCAATTTCTTGGAATTTGACAACTGCCGTGTCTATGACACTTGTATAATTCGGAGAAATCGTTTAAAATTGCAAAAATTAATTACGTATATACCAATTACTTGCGAAACATAATATACACAGTAACGGGTCAAAATTATACGGTAATTGCATTCCAACCCGGGATAATTAATAAATTTGTTCTTAAGTTAAAGTAAACAATAGCCAAAATACTTCAGGTTTATTATTTGTTTTTTGATATCCAGAAAGGACACAATTAAAACAAAAAAGTAATAAGTCCGTATTTCGGTAAGTTATCTCGAGAGAAGTGAAGAGCGGCTTTTGTCGTATCAGAAAATCGAGTCGCATGGAGAATTTCACAACTTAACATCCCTCCTAACTCAGATGTCAGAAGATCAACACGAGAGACCGAAGATTGGTAGTTCGAATCCCGACCATGGCATGAAACTTTTTATTCTTATTATATTTCTCTATTGTCACTTCGGAATTAAAGTATCTTAAACGATTTTTTTAAGCAGTTCCTTACTATGTATTTTTTTCTTCTTTTGATTGTAATACTAAACTTTTCCAGTGCTATTGGTATTTCATCTACCAGTTTCACTTAGACGGCTCGGGTTCAATTCCAAGCGACCGCATGTGAGATTTGTGGTGGACAAAGCGGCACAAAGGCGGGTTTTTTCCAGGTTCTCCGGTTTTCCCCACCATCGCATTCCGCCGGTGCTCCATCTTCATTTAATGTATCCCATCGCCTGCGGTGCCACAAGTAGTAAAAGCGGGCGTTAAACACTATCAAAACAAAACAAAATCTACCAGTTTTACGCTGTTGTTATCCCACACAGTTCAACGTCCTTAGCGGCACTGTAATTTTGCTCAATAAGGACAATAATTTTCCATTTGCTGTCCACGTCCTTTGTTCCTCACCAATGACGTGTATAAAAAAGAGGATAGTGATTACAAGAAAATTTCATCCAACCACTGCAAATAATGAATTTTACGCCCCTCCTCCGCCGATCCTTTGGTCCTGAGTCGGACATCTACCTCTATTTATTAGTTAGGGTTTGAATCCCAGACATTTAGCATCAAGCCAACAGGAGACGGACACAGTGTTTTCCACCCAGGCAAAGTGCTCTCGCTCTTCTCCACTTTCGTCGCTCATTTCGTTCAAACCATTTAGAGGTTAACACACATGGGTAGGTGTGGAACAAAAGTGATTCAGGATTCGGCCAACATTAATTAAAGAAAAACACTACAGGAAAGCAAAAAGATGTGCACTTTGTTTTTTCCCCCGATTTTACGTGGTAGACAAACTAAATATGTGGCCGAGTGGGTAGACCACTCGACTCTCACAAAGGCGGCGGGGTTCGATCACAGTCAACCGTATGTGGGATTTTGGTGGACAAAGTGGCGCAGGGGTGGGATTTTCTCCGGGTTTTCCAGTCCCCCCATCGCATTCCACCAGTGCTCCATCTTCATTTCATTTATCATCAGTGCCATCGTCTACGACAATCGAAATGACGAGAGATAAAACTGTGCTACAGCAATGGAGTAAAGATATTTATTGTAATCAGAGTTTGAAACATTAAAGAGATTTTCTTACAAAAGTGTTTATTGTAACAATAGCTGCTCTGTGTTACTCAAACAACATCTCTTTATTTCTTCCACCGATTAAAAATAAAAATCTGTTTTTAAATCAAAGTGTTTATTCCATGCTTTTGCAGCAATTCTGCCGTATATATTTCCTTTCGACGCTCGCTGCAGCGGCGGCTATTACTGCACGCTCCGAATTTCGCCTCGAAACTGTCTCAAATGCTGCACTCTGTGCAAACCCAGTTATCACTGAACTGATTGCGGGGTTAGTTCACTCCTTTTTATACCTGTCAATGATGCGACATGAAACTTCCAGAAGCAGCCGCTCGAGCAAACTACCGTAGATATCACAAACTCAGGCAGGTTCAACAATCAAAGCTTCAATGTTAGGGAACTCGCCGACGGCACACGTGTCCACTCACGCAGATGAAACAATCAGCTCTGACTTCCGAGGCAAGCTGCTCACACACGTCAATTACAGAGCTTACTGCGTTAAAACGTGTGTAATATGTCAATCTTACGAGAAAACAAAATATGTGTTTATTACATTATTAAACTTATTATACACTACTCATTTTGGTAGAAGTTTACTATGTGCAAAAATATGCAATATTATACTGGCAAAGCCTATATGTAGAAGAGTAAGCAGTTATGAAGTAAGTAACTTTAATATAAGTGAAGACTTAAAAATACTAATGAATGTTCTTTTTTCCAGACTGGTGCATTTGATCATGATTTCCTCCAAGTGGATGCTCGTCTTATTCCTGATGATAAAAATCTCAATGGACTCTGCATGCGCTCACTATGTCCTGCCAGAAGAAATGTATTATGGTAAGTGAAGTAAAAAGAAAACAGATAAAAATACAAAAGGAGCATTTCTTGAAAGTACATTTAGGGAATACCATCTTTCTAACTTAAAGGAAAAGTGATAACAGTATCCACTTTAATTTCTATTTCAAACTGAATTAAATCTTATACTCCTTAGAGTGATTTTCCCTCATGTTGGTGTCACCATCTGCTCGGTGGTCAGCGCTGTTTGTCTCCGCTCGGTCTACCGAGAAAAAGGCACGAGATGATACTAAGCACATAGGTACCTTAACCTAAGAGATGTTTAAAATGTCTGCTGTATCCACATATTTCTAAAATATTCTCACGAAGTATGCATTCACATCCGAGAGTTCAATGTTCCTAATAGATTGAATTTCTCGCCTGATGCTTTCTTTTATTCTTTCAAATTACGGGGATTTATTCATACACATTATTTTTCCAAGTTTCCCCAAAGATAAAACTCCCATGCAGTTAAATCAGAGTGTCGCCAGGTCTTTACTAATTGCTCTATAACGACATTTATCTTGAATCAAATTTAACAACACACCAGCAGCCTGCGCGGTAACTGACTCTTGCAAATATGCAGACTGACATTAAAAATTTTAAATGTTGCGAGTATGGAATTCCTATATGTCTCTGCCTTTATGGTTTGTTAACAAAAAATATAGTTCCCATTATTTTGTATGAATTTACTACATCGAAATTTTTCCATCATACAAGGGTATCTTGTTGTAAAATTAAGGTTTTATGTATTCGATGTCTGTTATTTTGCGACGGAACATGACAACAGTAATGGAACCATGGTTCGTCAGAAGAGAGTATTAAACCTGTAGCAAATTATTATCATTTTGAAAAATCCAATTACAAAATTGAACGGACTCTGATGACTACATGAAAATAAGGTGTATGCAATAGTAAGGGGAGAAAATCAGGCCAGAAATTCTTTCTGTTTCGGATGTTGACCTCTGGAGTATGAATGACAATTTCCTGGGATGATGCCAGAATGTGGCATCTTTTATGATACTGTATGTGCTTATTATCATTGCAATTGTAACTTTTAAAGTGAGGCGGCCGGCGCACGAGCAAAGTGCAGTAGCCACAGATCAAACGCCTAAAACATTTGATTATATCTGTCAATTTTGTTCATTTCTCTTAGTTTCCAGGCGCCTTAATATACTTTAGTTAGCTTTATTTACTATTATAGTTTGAATATATGCGTAAGTTATAAACTAAGCTATGCTTCTCCCAAGTTCTATAGAATAATAATTATTGTATATCTTTCACAAAAGTAAATGCCCAACTTCTGTTTGATCGCGTAAAGGGCCACTTAATTCTCGGGCGTTCTTGCATAGAATGACATGAGTATGCATTTTGCCATGCTTCCCTTGCTGTTCAGAGTACATGACAGCCATCCGCTCACCTCGCAGATTTGAAAAGCAATATTTCAGCAATCGTTGTAAACTAACGGGAAGATAAACATATACACCTGTAGAAAGCGTGTTGTTATTCTGCTTCGATTAAGTAGTGGACCAGCAGTGAAAACGATTTCGGTGTTTGGTGCTTTGCTTGCACACTTAAGCCTAATCAGCGGGTTCCTTTCTTGAGGGTAGCTGAACTCGTTAAAGCGTGTTACTGCTGAATAACGGGAAAGTTGGAACGTGGGTCGAATCTGTTGAAGCATCTGATTTGTTGATTTTTAGAGAACATCGTATTTATATTACCTGCGCCACATATAAAACTTTAAGGATTAATAGAACCTCTTTCTGACAAAACTCCCACTGTAGAGCAACAAATCACATGGCTTTTTTCACATAGCATTTTAATATTTCTTGTCTCTTACAAACGCTGCAATACAATTGAAGTTTTACAACTGAATGCCTTAAAAATATTATTTTCAAATGCTGCAAAAAATCACCAAAATTAAAAACATTGTTATTTAAACACCCACATTCAAAAACATCTCTATAAATCTCGTATACTATTGCCATGTTAAAGAATTTACTTCGTTCATGGTCTGTTAATGTATTAATTACATAGCTTGCTATGGATATACGGAAGCACTACGTGTATTCAAGTTAGCAGTTCTTGCTCGACAATAAGGAAATTAAAATACTTCAGTCACAAGAATCGAAAATAATTTTATTAGAATGCAGCATGATTACATTCCTTATAGTTAATTATATAGTAATGCGACACAAATACACAATTATGTGAGAACAGAGCTTTGAGTTTCAAAATAAAAAATTAAATGCATTATATGCCATAGCAAAGTACTTATTAGCATAAAAGACGTTAACAGCGCTACAAAAATGCATTGTTAAAAGCACCGGATGCCAGCGAATAAAGTAATCAATGGTATATTAACCAGAGCGCCAAACAGTTACAGATTACTTGGACCTGAAGTTACCGTTTACACCTAGCAGCGCTGCCACTTTGTTTACTTCCAAGCATTATAGAAATTTGCCATGTTCCCATTAACCAAATTGCTAGATATGTACCTTTATCCCAACCCCAAATTCCCAATGATGATAATAATACGTAATCTCGATGAATTGAAGATGTTTCTTGATTTTTCATTTCGGAAAATTAACACACCAGAGATGACGATGGAACAGTTGGCGCTTTTATTTTCTATGGATAACAACTCAACGAACTCCGCTACTGCCCAGCGGGTAATTTGCGCTCTATTCATATGAAAGTTCATAGCTCTTTGAAAAATGGTTTAGGTATTTTGGTTATGTTTCAAGATATTCGTTTACATTTATATAAGGCAAAAGCAACATTATCTAGAACATACATGAGTATCGCAGTGTTCTGTGTAGATATAGGTAGGTATATTTATGTACTTTTATCTACAACAGACAAATGAAGCGGAAATTGCTTAAAACAATATAACAGTTATTACATTCATTCATTAAATTACATCTAGTTCCCATTTTATAGAATTGCTGAACACATTGCAGATAGATGAAGTGTTTAAACTAAGGGGAGCTCATTAAATATTCTTTAATTATAGCCATCGAGGAAGTTCTCTCAATGTAATAGGTACTTTTATATCAGTGCTTATCTCGAAATACCGTGACAAAGCGCGTGGAAAAATCGGGCTGTAATACAAAGAAACAGCTAAAGGAAAGAAGTAAATCATTAATTTATTTTTTTCTGGAATTGAATGACAGCACAGATATAACTAATGAAGCTCTACTGGCTGAATTTTTGAGGGGGGTTGATACGGAATTCAGTATCTTTGAGCAGCTTCTAAACGTAGTTACTCTTAAAACGTATACTTGTGGTGAAGATATTTTCAATGCTGTGCTAGATGTTTGCAGTAGATTAGAAGTTCCTGGGCTAAACTAGTTAGTGTTGCGACCGATTGGATCCCATCAATGATTAGGGGGTGAAAGGTGTTTATTGACAGACTAAGAACATATTATAAAATATGGATGTGCCTTCTGATTTTGGTCCATACATTACATCATTTATAGGGAGGCTTTATGTGCAAAATAAATTGCTTTAAATAATGTTATTTCGGTAGTTGTGAACATCGTTAAGTCCATAATACAAGCCCTTCGCTATATGCAATTTAAAGCTTTACTAGAAGAGGTGGGTTCTGATTAAGACAATCTGCCATATTATTGTCATATCAGGTGCCTCAATATGGTGTGACATAAACAGCTTCATGAACAAATAAGCAAGCATACTTATGTAAATTACTCACATTTAGTATCATCTTAAGCCACTTGTATAAAAAATTGGTTTTTCTAGTTCCTAATATTTATTATTTGGAGCCATTACGTTCCAAAACTAACTACTGAAGAATGGCTGTGTAACCTTGCTCTTTCAACCGATCTGTTCCATCATCTTTGATATCCTAAATAAGAGCTTACTAGGGAAAGATAGAAACATAATTACGGTAGTAAATGCAATGAAAACCTTTATGGAACAATTAACAATATGGCAAGGTGAATTGGTAATTGGCATATCATTTTCCAACGCTCAATCAATTTTTACCATAAATTGCACCCTATTAGAGAAATATACAAGATTTGAAGCAACTATATGACACTCAAGTGCAATTTCCAAATCTTGGAAACAGTAGAGGAGGAACTCGGTCTTCTAAACAATACTTCTAATTTTCCTGCAAAGACGCTCCTCACGATCTTCAAATGGAATTAGCTGCTTTGCAGAACACAACAGTCATGAAACATTCTCAGGAAAATTTTTGGGATTTACTTAAATCTTTTCCCGATGAAAAATGTCCTAAGTTGCGAAACTTTTATGCAAAGTTAATATCAATATTTGGTAATACATATATGCTAACAGATGTTCTCGAAATTCAACAAAATAAAAAGAAAATGCCGTAGTAGGGTAGAGCATGGTTATTTGTTCTATTTAAGAATCTAATGTTCAACACTGTTGGCAAACAATGATGCCCTTGTTTCAAATAAACAGTGCCAATCATGTCACTAACAAGAACGACATCCAAGAAGGTATTTGTACCATTCCATAAACATTAATGTTGCTGAAGCCACCGCCACTGATAGAAAGCGACACCATAGATAAAGAGGTTTTTGCCTCTTGCATCCAAAAATGGGGGGTGGTAAACCTGCCCTCCCCTCTCACGCTGTAGGTTGGGAACTTCTGGCCTACAACTTTCAGCATTTGAAGAAGAAAAATGAAAACAGATATCAACTGAAGTTGAGACCCATAATGTACAGGGAAAAAATGGAAATGGCGTGTTATTTATGGACGCTCTTTAACTACTGTGGTGCTCAGCGTCCCATTCTAAATTGGGCGTGAAAGACCGCTTAATTTTGCTCAGAGGCCTCTCTATCAGACATGTTCTTTAATGTGCCCTAAATCTACGACACGGGACCAACGGCTTTACTTCCCTTCCGAAGGAAGCCATGCTAAGGATTTTTACACCCGAAAAAATACATCGTCCTCCGCCGGGTTTGAACCCACGACCTTGGGTATAATGTACAGGGAAGCAAGATAAGTTAATGCATTGTATAATTACCACTATTGTGAACTCTGACGAGAGTTACACAAATAATATTGCCACATTTCAAAAACATGCATTTCTCCCGCATTCTGTCTTCTTGGCGTATCTGCAACTTCTGAACCATGAATGCCTACACTTAATCAATAGGGTTCAAATCAGCTGAACATGAGGGCCATCGATGCACACGTTTTCTGGGTGTCTGATTAACCAATTTTGTTGTGATTCGAAGAGTACACAGCACTGTTGTCGTGCATAAGCATAAATTTCACCTATTTTGGGAAATTAGCCCGTAGAGATGGCAACAGAATGTTCTGGAGGATATCAATATAAAACTCAGTGGTCATTTATTTCGCAATCTGGTGGCGTAATCAGTTGTCCTGGACAACATGCTGAAGTCAGATGATATTCTCCCAGAGCAATTTCCATGCATAATATAGAATCGTATCTCGTGCCACGCAGTTTATAGTTATCCAGCAAAATCAATCTGTATGTAATAGGATTGTATCTCGCCACCGTCACCGCCGCCAGTGCTCCATTCTGTGCAGACTTATTGAGCGAGGTCTTTCTGATCTTGGAAATAGTTCAATCTCTTCCGCTTGAAGTCCATGTAGCCATTTCTTGAACTTTCTTGAGGTTAAGTGCAAGTTCTTTAGAGATCTGGGAAATACTCTGGCCCTGTCAGAAACGTCCTAAACTCTCTCCCTTCTTTTTTGCTGTCATTTCTTAGCAAACTCGGGACCTCTAAGCTAACGAATGTCTAAGAATAATAGAAAAATAAGTATTTTTTCCGTTAATGACGACGTTAATTGTCAGAGCCTTATCAGGGCCGCCAGTATGCTGTAATTTCGTCCATCATCAATTCTGTTACATGCCAGTAAATCTATTGACATGGGAATGTCTCTTTTAGGCACCCTTAGCAGCCATCATCTGGGCCGGGTTTGAACCCGCGGCCGTGGGTTGAGAAGACCAGTGATGTTTCACGTGCGCGCATTTAGCACTTTATGATAATAAACAGGAGGGAACAATCGTTGTGATTCGTGTAGAATTTGAAACCGAATGTCATTATTTTGAAATCGCTATAAAAGGGAGCGTGTTAGAACTATTTTAACATTTCAATTGTTTCATCATGTGGCTATCATTTATAAAAGCAACTAAAGCGACTTATGCCCCATACTAAACGCTGCTATATGCATGCTTGACTGAATAGCCTTCTCCTTTCATCCCCTAAATAAAGTAAACGTATATCTAGAAACAAAATAAAATATTTAAACCTTTTAATATGTTATAAACTTTCCGCCTAGCAATGAAATGTTTTGCCAAATTAGTCTGAAAATAACATTTAATACCATATAAATAGAGCCTTAATTATCCAACTGAGGAATAGCCGAGCTCGTTGCGTCGCTATTCGTAGAATTCAAAAGTGGCAGCCTTCGGTGGATCCATTGCACCTCTCGCATGTTTTCTGAAGTGGACCATTATAGAAGGCCTTTAACTTATCGAGAGTATCATTTCAGCAATAGAGAATCATGATATAGGCTCTCTTCTAGACATTCAGTTATGGCTGGTTCACAATAACCCGAAAACTGTAACCAAAACGGGAAGAAGAATCGGAAGTCATCCAAGACACAAGATTTTGGTTCACAACACCCCGGTAACTAGAACGGGATGCATATTTTCTTCTATTGCTCTTCTTCTTACTCTTACCAAGTTTGCGCTTTGCGACTTCATTTTTTACTTTGCCTAGCACATATGTAAAATGTACACAGTAGGTACAGAGGGTATTTTATTCCACCCAAAAATTCGATAGGAAAATATTGTCGGAAATACATGCTGTATGGATCCCTGAATAAATAAAGAACCCCTTAGAAAAAATACATGTGCATTACCTCCAGCTGCTCCACACACACACACACACACACACACACACACACACACACACACACACGCACACAGCAGAGATTTAATATGAAAAGTCCGTTAAATACCAAACTTGGTATTTAGGCTTGGTATCTCCAAATGATGTGACACAAAGTTTTCCAAGAAAATCCTTCCGCCCCAAATTACCCTTTACATAGAAACATTTTCGCAAATTGCGTTTTTAACAAAAATAACTATCAATTGTTTATTAAAATACTATATGTTGACGATATTTTCATGAAAAATGAAACTATATCTTTCATTTTCTGGAAATAGCCTCTGAAGGTCTCCTCTTTCTGGATGACATTTGTATAATTGGTAAACTGTATGAGAGAGAAAAAAACGTACTACAGAAACAATATAGATCTCGTTAAAACACAGAATTTAACTTGTTTAACTTGTTTCCGAGATATTCCATCTTATTGGTTTCATTAAAAAAAATCGAATGTGTTTCATTCACACGACTTTCTATACCTGCTCTGCAAACAAACTTATTACAAGAGCTTATTCTTCTTTCTACTTAATGCTAATTGAGGTAAATATTAGTTGAATGGACTTGTTAGTTATAAATAGAAGGAACTAAGGGAATACATTAGGCTAAAGAGATAACTCTATTTTTTAAAAGCTGATGCACAACGATCGTCATTGAAGTTCACTTCTTTGCACGGCCAAGAGTAAGCTAAAGCAACACTGGCGACTTCTAATTTGAGCAAAAGTATAAATATTTTAAAAGTGAAACTAATAACGAGGAATATCTTATAAATAGTTAACTCTAGAAAAAATGTATGGGTTCTAAATTGTGTGTTTAAAGGAGACCTACATTTTTTGTGTTATAAGTTTTTGTCTGTTCCTTACGGTTTACCAGCTATACAAAACGTATTCAGAATGGAGGGGTCCTCTGAGGCTATTCCAGAAAATGTTGGGTATGCAGTTCGTTTGTCATTAAAATGTCCTAAACATGTGCTACTTTAATCAAAGTCGTTAGAGCCATTTAGAATAAAATCAAAATTTCCTAAAAATGTTCTCTGTAAAGAGTAGTTGGGGTGGGGAAATTTTCATGAAGGTCTTTATTTCGTATCCTTGTCCGATGCTTAACTTAAATACCAAGTTTGGTATTCAATGGACTTTTCATTTTTCAGTTATGCAGGCCACACACATGCATAGGTCGACACACATGGACGTTTTTCTAAAATGCTTTAATAGGATTCAGGGGATTTAAATACATATATTTCCGGTAACATTTTGGTATCGCATTTTTAGGTGGAGTATAATACCTTTTCTATCTACGCATTATGTACATTATGCATACGTGCTAAGAAAAGTAAAAACTTAAATTGTCCACAAAAGGGATGTCTTAATTCGTTTGCTATCTGTTTGTTTTATTCCTAGCCATGCATATAGAACCGAATTTCAATTGTTTCACATAGCGACGAAATTTAAAAGATTTAACTATCGCTTTAGCTTACCGTGTGCGTTAACCTAGCGTATTTGCCGTCTCCTTATAAGTTAGCAAGTAATAAGACCATTTCAGTTAATGTTTATCTCGATTAGCATGCTGTAGATAGAAGACTAATCTATTGTATGAACAGCTTGTTTGCTGAAGGGGTTGAGAAGGTCATGTGAAGGGAACGCATCAGATTTTGAATAATTGGTAAACCGTATGAGATGGAGTAAAACCTACATAAAGTTGTAGGTTTCGTTTAAGCACACAATTTATATCACGTACTTTTTTTTAAATGTAAGATATTTCAGGCCGTTTCCGAGCACATGACATTGTGTTTATGCAAGGCTAGTAAACTGTCAAAAACGTAATTCTTCTGAAAAAAGATAATTTCTTTAGTAACGACGCTGTCAGTTACCAGGATCATATCAGCGCCACCGGTGTGCCAGAATATCGTCCCGCAGTCCCTTTAAATTCCAGTAAATTTACTGATAAGGGGATATCGCTTTTAAGCACTCGGGTTTCCTCTCAACAGGTTTATGGGTCTTAAGGGGACCTAGGACAGATTATATTGATTTCTACAATTTTTATTCAATCTTTTTAAAATTTTGTATTCTAGTTCACATCATAATGAATAACATTATGTGTAAATTTCAATAAATTTGATGAAGTTGTTTTTCATATGTGAGCAATTTTGTGTTTTTCATATGACAATATTTGAAAAAATGTAAAATACTCCTTGCGGTACAATTTTTTTTTCATCAGTAGCATTTGGTCACATTAATCTTTGAACTACTAATAAGTAATCCTATTATGCTTTTTTCATTTTGGGCATTGAATAAAAAATTATTAAATATAATCATTAATACAGATATTTCAGCAAAAAACTCAAAATTTTTGGGATTAATAGCACCACAGTGTCCAAGTTTTATATGTTAGTCCAAAAAGGATACTACAACTTCTTTAGATAGTACTGTAGAACAATTGTATAAAGTTTCATGTAAAAATAAAGAAAACTATGCCGCATGGGATATTTTACACATTGAAAAATGTCGTTCTGAGAAATCATAAATGTTATACTGGAAACATTAATTTACCTGGTGTAAACGGTTAAAATTGTCCTACACCATAGCTCTTTCCCTCCACCTTCTTCTTAGTCTCCTCTGCAGACACTTTCAACATCTTCTTCTTCTTTCTGGTGGACTTCAGCTGTTCTGATGTGGATACCTTCTACGTGAATCTCTTTTGTGAGCAATTTTTCTTCCTAATTCTGTAATTTCTTCTCCAGTTGAACTGGCTTTTGTTTCTTGTGAAGCAATGCATCCTATATTGTATTCAGAAATGGCATCAATAACTGCTATATCTAACCTTTTTCTAGAAACGAAGGTTTTCTTAGGGCATTTTCTCCAAATTGGAGAATGCAAACTTTCATTTGCATTCTGGGTTCCACCTTGGGTGCATCTTGACAAAAGCTCAGTGAAGACTAGTCTTTGGTACAATGGCAATATTTTGACTAGCATAGCAGAAGAAAACTGTATAGACATGTTTTATGGCTCTGGCCTTTTTGCTTCTGCAACTTCTTGAATCTTTTCCTGAAGGACATTTCCTATGGCTTGGGCTTTCATCAGTAGATGAACAATGATACAGAGTGGCATAAATTGCAGATTTCATTCTCTCAATGTCAGGTAAATTAGAGACAGTGGCATGCCTATAATAATTGATTAGTTTAACAATATTGGCTTCTTTTAGTGTTCCTGGTCCTCGTCCACCAAGTTGAGTGCCTTTTGCTTTCCACTCCTGTACCAAATTTCTTAGTCCTGTGCCCATCATCTTGGCAATATGGTTAACACACTCTTCCTTTACAATTGGGGTATCTGGCCCATATACAGCTTCCTTTGTAAGATGACTAAATGTTTTGGCATCACCTTCAGATAGCAAAGTTGTGTAGCGCATGAAGCAGTCACTCACAGACCTTTTCCACAAGATATCTGCTGCAGAAACTTCCATAGCAACAGATGAACCAGAGTAGTTTTTACAACATTCTCCAGGTATAGTTTTATCCCCTCTAAGCCATATATTATACTCTGGAGTATCTTCTCCCAATTCATTTTGAGAGAGAATACACATGGGACAATATTGGATAAAATTTCAAAATCAAGAACTAATCCAGTTAATATATTAATCACAATGTCAATTCCATCTAGAGATGTGTACCCTCCTCTTGTGCCATGTACCATCGAAAGAAACACCTATATCAATTACTTTCTGATTTACATTTTCTGCATTCAGATCCAAATGGGCCTTAAGCACTGCTTCTCTTGATTTGGAAAGAACATTTTTTCTTATGCTCTCTGATTCAGCTGCTAAGATATGCATATGCTTAGTGAATGTTTTGGAATCTATTACATCTAAATTCATACACATGCAAAATCTTTCCATTGTTCTGTGACCACCACCAATTTTTATAAATGACTCCACACATCTTCTATTTTCATCAAATGCAACTTTTTTACTTTTAGAATCACTGTTTACTTTAGGGCTGGAGTACACATCTGAAAATATTTTGTCACAATTGTTACATTTTACAGTAAGCTTACAAGCTAGGCCCTTGTTTTCGCCTGTTTCTATAATCAAAGACTTCTCTCCACACTCATCACATATTATATTACTACATAGCTCATTAAGAATTTGTGAATGTTAGTAAAATGTATTTGTTTTCACATAGATTAAGCTGTGTAACTGATGATACTGTTTCAAAAAGTTTGAGCTTTTTGTCACAAGTAGAAATTATTTCAAGTGTACTGGCATGTTTGGGCAATGTATTATGTAGGACTGCAGTTGATGATGAGTTTTTCTGTGCTAGCATTTGTATCTATGTGATCACATGGCAAAGTTGATGGACCAGGTTGTGGTTCTATAGTTTCTTTGGAAATGCCCTTCCATCTTTTTTCAATATTATTCAGAGCTTTGAGTTTCTTTTTACTCATCCTACCTGTGGGTTTCCTCCAGCTTGCACTGATTTTATGCATTGAAAATACCAATAAATAAACTTCTAAGGCACAGAAACCAATAACCTCAGAAAACCAATGTGCATGTAAACATAAATCATAATAATTAAAACCTAATTAAAAAGGCATAATGTTATTAATAAATTGTAAACATATTTAAATATTATTCTAAGCAGTTTTACTGGTGTGAAATTACATGTATAGTTTTGATTCTAAAATATTATGGCTTTATTTTGAACTCTTGATCAAGTTTTGTTGTAGTAGTTGCAGTAAAGGACACCAGATAGAAGCAAAACCAATAAACACTGATTATGGTGCAAATTTGAACACATTTTGGACACAAAGTACTTATCTATGAAGTAGGAACAAAAAATGGGCGTGGCTGGTATTTAAACTGCCTTGCAGGTGTTTTTAAAATTTGCTGCTAAACCTTTTAAAAATGATCTGATCACCAAACAACTCAGTTAAAGGTTTGAATAACATAATAAACAACTAATTTTTGCAGAAATCAAAAAATCAAAAATTTTGGTCATTTTGGCTAAAACATCTGTCCTAGGTCCCCTTAATTAGTGTTCCAACTTTAACATTCTTTCATAAAATGGCAATGACACATTATTTGTTGCAAGCCAGTTCTGCATCCCATGCCTTTTCCAACTGTACATAATGGTGCGGTGTGTCATCAGTCACTAAAAGAGATTCGGGAGGAAAATTAGGAGTGCATTTTTCCTTTAACAGTATTTTCTAATTTTCCTGTTCATTTCCTGGAGGTAATCGCTTTTTTATATTATTATTTTATTTTAATTGTGCATAAAAATGTCTCAGATGTAAATCCAGTTTTACTAAGAAGTGCCTTTTTTTCGTTTTGTTTCCCTTCCTTGAAGATTTTTCATATACTTCTTTCAGGCACTTCAGTTGGAGCACTTATTTTATCTTGCACTTTTTTCAATGGATTCAATAATCGACCAGAAGCTGCTTCACGTTTCGCGAATGCATGAACATCTTCACAACTTCTCCAGTTTGGCTGTGCAAAGCTTTTATGCCAAGCTTTGATAAAATTGGAACCGTTTTTATTTGGGTAAGAACGCAAAAAGACAAAATCTTCCAATAAACACATCACAACACACCATATATACAAACTATGCTCAAACGCAGAACTAATTTATACACAGAGAGCCCAAGATAGCATAAACAGGCCCTGACGGAGGGAGATCAAATTCAGACTACTGCTACTGCTGTGACAAATTATTGCTAAAAGCTTATTCTTCTATCCACTTCATGCTAGTCGATATAAACATCAGCATAAATGGTCTTTACTTGCCTCCTTGTAGGCAGAAGAGAAATAAGGAAGGTAAGGCTAAAGAAGATAGTCAAATCTCCTAAAATCTGGTTGCTATGATATTGGAATTCACTTCTCTGCACGGCCAGGAGCTGACAAAGCATTTTAAAGTTGAAACCAAAAGTAAGAAATATTTCAGAAATGGTCAAATCTACGAAAAAGTGTATATGACACAAATTACCTTTTAATGAAATCTACATGTTTTGCGAAGTAAGAATCATCTGTCTCTTATGGTTTACCAGTTATGCAAAAGCCATCCAAAAAAGAAGTCTTGAGGAGCTAATCCCAGAAAATTCAAGATGTATAATAATATCTTATGTGTCTTATAATATACATTATTTTAATTAAAACCGCTATAGCCATTTTTGAGAACATCAACATTTTCGAAATTTTTTCCATGTAAAGGGTAGTTTGGGTTGGGGAAACTTTCTTAAAAATCGTGGTGTCGCATCCCTGGAAGATGCTGAACTTAAATACCAAGTTTTGTAGGTTAATGACTTTTCGTTTTTAAGTTATCGTGTTCACAGAAGCATGTATATACACACACACGCTCGCGAACATTTTTCTCAAAGTGATTTTCTTTTTCTTTTTTCTTTCTTTCTTTCTTTCCTTCTTTATTTTTCTGGTTTTGATACTGAGATCCTAAAAGTACATACTAAGTAGAGAAGGAAAAAGGGCAGAATTTTGGCAATACATTATTGTGATCGCTTTCTCTCCTCGCGCCGGAAGCAACGTAAACGGATGTAGCGCGAAGAACGAGCCCTTCATTGAAAAAACAAAAACACATTACGCAAGCTGAAGGTTGACACCGCACTTCCTCAGGATGTGAAGATATCACTGATTCAAATGAAAGTGATGAGTTTTGGTGTCTATTATTGACATTCAAGGACGCTGTTGATGAGTGAGTATTATTTCCTCAGTATACATTCTCGGCTTAAGTTTTCGCACCTGAATGCTAAGTACCAAACGAGTGTATCAGGCACTGGTAAGTAATGAAGAGTCCTTCATTTAAGAAATAAATTAATGTGAGTGAATATGTTGATATTTATTATCGCATTAGACGTTGATTTTATATTTTTTAATTCATATTTCTTTAATATCTTATCGTATAACGTTACTTTGATGCATTTTTAACAGTTTGTTGAAAATTGGCACCGTGCGGTTCTCGGTTCATAAATACGGTCCATTTTTATATTCCTGTGCAGTTCTCTGGTTGTAGAAGGTTGACAATATTGGCATACAGGCATTTCCTTTCTTTTTCCTTTCTTTGTTTTCCCCTACTTTTTTTTTTTTTTTGCTTCCCTTTTTTAATTCCAAGATACACATGTATAAACGCATTTTGTCGCCCGGGTCCTGTTGAGACTTCGCCGTGTATTACTTTTCCTTTTTCCTCTTTTTCCTAGTAACACTTCATTTCCCTTTAGACGTTTTCGTTTTGTTTTAGAATACACACACACATGTATATTCACACACACCACATATACAAACATACACACCCATGCCCAAGGTGGGACTCGAACCCACGATACCCTGCGCCACGGCTTCTGCAGCACAGAACTACTGTCTCTACTGTAGGTGCAAACGGATGTATTAAGATGATATTAGATGCCTTCCTATGGTACGGAATATATTAAATTCATTCGGATAGGTAGAGTCAGACTGAAAAATACAATGCCATAGCCGGGACTTGAACCAATGATCTACCGTTTTCCAGCCGGTTGCTCTAACCACTGAGCTACCATGGTAACATGCAGGCATGGCATTAAATTCCTCGACTGATTCGCATGTTTCCCGGTAAACCACAGCTAATCTCAAATTATTTTGAGATGCCATACCCCAATGGCAACTTACAATGTCGTAAGTGATTTAACTCCCGGGCTGCATAGTTTAGCCAACTTGTATTAGGTCAATTAGTTTTAATTTAATTGCTTCCTACACACAAACCGTTAATAGGAAAGGAGTTGGATAGGTAAAGTCGGACTTAAAAAATTCAATGCCATAGCCGGGATTTTGAACCAAGGATCTCCCGGTCTCTAGCCGGTTGCTGAACTTTGAGCTCTATTCTCACATACTATAGTTTGTGTCGCAATATCGCTAATAGCTATAAAGGAATATAATTGAGTTGAATTCACTCAAAACTTCTGAAATAATTAGTTTCGTTTCTTCTGCCTGAAATATTAGCTTGCAGGCTAACGTAAACATTTGCAGAACATGGCCAAAATAATTCTTTAGGAGCATTCGAGATTTATAGAGAGATATCTATGTATCTGAGCATTTAAAGAAAAAAATTATTAGTTTTGGGAGGAATGAAATACAGTTGAGATAAGCATACTTCCCTTTTTGATTTACCATATTTGCAATTCATATTTTTAAATCAGTTAGTTGTAAAACTATCTATTGCGGTGCCCATAAAACAACGCGCAAAATTGCAATGCTATACGAAATAGAAACAGTCATGCAATTTGCAGCTCTAAAGGCAGTGCTTTTACAGGAAGAGGTTCCTATTGTGTGTCATATTTTATAGTGTGTGGCACAGGTTATACACATAAACTAAGATATAGGCTAATAAGAGGCGTTACGTGGATTCAATCCGCATTCCGACACGGCTGCTGGACAGCAGTAACACGCTTTAACCAGTTCAGCTGTCCTAACGAGGATGCTTCCGTTTGTATGAAAGGAACCCAACACTGATAAAGTTTTTACTTCTGCTCTACTACTGAATTAAAACACAGCAGCAAAAATTTTTCTACAGCTATGTTGATAATTGAATTTCCAATACTTACCCGTTAGTTTACAATGATTGCTAAACTATTGCTTTTCCAAACTGTCAGATGAGAGAATAGCTGCTATACTCTCTGAACAAAAGTTAAGCATACAACAAACCTCATTCTCACACCATCTAGGTATTATCAGATGCCTATTTGGCCCGTATTTGACGTTTTTATAATAAATATCCCTTGGTGCGTTTAAAGAGTTGCATAACTCAAGAGGGCTATTTCAAGATATAATCGGGCAGTAGAGAAGTGTCGAGAGCGACCTTCGTTTTGCGGCTCTGATTGAGCGCGACCCGCTCACCGTCTCCTCTGCTAAACAAGGGGGTAAAACAAAGATTGCTCACCTACGAGGTTTAAGTTGAAAGAGTCCCGTTGTAGTTCTGCAATTCTTTTAACGCAAGACGAAACGCCTGAAAGTTAGATGACCTTCCGCGGGGTCAAACAGAAGTTGGGGGATTTACTTTTGTGAACGATAGTACAATGAATTAAAAGGCGAGGATTTCTTTAAAAGCGTTTGAAAACATTTTAAAAGGGTAGTTGTTGAGTGTTGTAATGTGGCCTATAATTTTCGTTGAGTCCTTCAGTCCTAAATCTATGAAGCTTTATCTAATAATTCAAGGAGTGCTGCTAGAGGGTGTAAATATGGATAGAAAACACGGATAGATAGTGGTTTTGACAGTTTCAGGGTAGCTTATAACCGTTTCTACATTGCAGAACCAAAGTGAAAGTGTACAAAAGTTTTATAAAACTGTACCAAAAGTGTTGCTTAACAGTGTTCAGCAAAAACAGAGACAATTAGGTAACATAAATGTGGTATAAATCTCCCGTCTTCCAATCAAGAAATTTAAAGATATTTCAATTCTTGCTCTTTAACCATTTAGGGCTGGAAGATATTAAGAGCCTACTATATTCTCAATGAAGTATAACATTTTCCTATCATATCGATACTAAACGAAACGATTGAAATTGTGACTTGAATGTGAATCAGCCCATACATTTCAAAGGTTTGGAAATACTATATTTCCCATTTCTAGCTGAAATATTAAACGTTTTTAATGGTAAAAGAATTATCAAAGATGTTACCTTAACAAAGTTCGTATATCAAAGCATTAAACCATTTTAATGGATGTTTTTCACTTTATTGTATTTGCACTAAGAATTACGTTACCCTAAATATGCACACATAATGTAGATATTTCAATAATTTATTTCTAAGCGTATAAAACATGTAGGAATGGAATGTAACTCTTCTATACTGTCGCTTTATACATCAACCGGTATTCTGTTTGTTAAAAATTCAAAGCTTGAATTCGAATCTGGGTTTAGGCAGGGTTATTGGCTGCGTAGGGTTTTACACTCGAAAGGGACATTTCGGTTAATTCTCAGTTCAAAGGATTTTGTGCTCATCTAACCACATCCTAACCATTTCAATTTCAGCTTTGTCAGTACTTATGAGATGAAACACTTCTGGAAATTGTTTCTTTATTATTCCTGTGCACCCACGTACTCATACACATATATAACTTCCCTGAATGGGATAAAGCCTGCAATATTATTTATAAATTAAATTTCTTTCACATCAACCACACGCAAACGAATTAAATTTACCTGTAATAAAAAAAAAACTTACAAAAATTGAAGTTAAAATGGGGTCCTTTTTATATTGCCTGAATATTGCCTTAGTCAATTTTAACCTTATTGTTAAAATGAAACACAGTAGTTGATGCCTTATAATTTATGTTGATCATATTGTATTACGAAATAGAAATGGGGCATGGAGTTTTGAAAAGTTGATTGAAAATAATATCTGTGGTATAAAGTCGAAGTTGTCGCCCGCCGAGGTGTAATGGTTACCATGCTAACTTCATATACCCAAGGTCGCGGGTTCAAACCCGGCGGAGGACGATGGATTTTTTCGGGTGTAAAAATGTTAGCATGGCTTCTTTCGGAAGGGCAGTATAGCCGTTGGTCCCGTGTCGTAGACTTACGGCACGTAAACGAACCTCAAGCCTGATAGAGAGGCCTCTGAGCAAAATTAAGCGGCTTTTCACGCCCAATATAGAATGGGACGCTGAGAACCAAAGCAATTAAAGAGCCTCCATAAATAACACGCCATTTACATTTAAAGTTGAAGCTCATAAGAGTGTATTCTTTGGTACCTTGGAATTACTATAATTCAATGATTATACGAACTATTGACTCAAAAGTTTGCATGCTTATGGGGAAATATCAATTAAAATGCAGTATATCACGAAAAATCTAACAAATTTATGAATTTTTGATAATATATTTTACAGCACGACGTAATACATATTTTTTGCTTATATTTGGAAATTTTTATTCATTGGAATAAATTGAAATTTTTGTATTTTAATTATTAAATTAAGTAGATTTAAGTAAAAAAATTGAGCCGATATTTTTGACAAAGCATAATAATTTTTTTTCCAAAATTAAACTTTCTCTATATACATTTTTTATAATTATATCCAGAGATAATTACTTAAAATGTTGAACAATTTTTACTAATTATAACGAACTGATCTCTCGTGTATTTTTTATATGAATTTTTGAAACGAAAGTTCCAAAATTTATGCTTGTTTCCAACCGTGTGCGTTGCTGTAATTTATGAAATATGGCTTCTATTAAATTTCATTACAGTAAATTGAAGCTAATTCATAGTTATGAGCGTATCAATGTTTCATCAAAATCTATCCTATCGTAATGAAATATAGGTGCATACATTTTAAAAAATATAATTTTCGGATAACAAAGAACAGTTTGGTTAGAAACTTCAAAATGAATACAGAGGGCCAAGGGTTGAAGTAGAAGTTTGATTTAAGTACAACTAGACCACATACAGCCATAAAAATGGCCATTGAGGCATCAGTAGTAAGAAATCACTACCAATAGTAAAATGATATTTATCTGTGATTAAGGAGGTGAGAAACATAAGCTGTTTCTTAAATTAGAGTCATTTTCTTATGCAATTAGAAGTTCATTAAAACCTTGAGAACATGTTATCTAAACATCACACACATTGAACGGAAAGTATAAAATAAAAATGTTGACTATTTTTATTTGATTTTTCCCTCCAGAGAACTTTCAGTGTAGATGAAACAAAGTGTATATTTCACCTACTAGTGTATACATAAACAATATGTATTTATTGTGTGTGTATTCTATTCTATAGGAGTATTTAAGGAATTGGAATTTTGCACAATCCCACAGGGCATATTAGCAAAGATCACTTATGAGTTCAACTGTGAGCAAAATAATGATGCAATTGAGCCAAATAGGTGTTTCTCATTAAATTTGGTTAGAATCTACATTTACTTTTGTTTTCATAATCAAAAGTATATCCCTTGGTCTATCGGACAACAAATTTGTTCTCTTGAGGTATTGGAATGGGTTATAAATGCGCATCATATTAAACATTTAAGAACTATCCCCTAATATTATACCATTTGACCAATGTTAGAAAAACTTCGGGTACTTTCATCTTAAGTCCTAGCAAAAATTGTTGGCTTCTCACGAATTGTTTAAATTACCCCCAGTTCCAAACCCATACAGATTCTCACTGTGGGACCTATATGGATAGAACTTTCTGCATTGCACTGTAACTTGATTTTTTGAAAACCTAAACTTATACTTACCCTTACTTTTATCTTTTACTTACAAAAATGCACCTACTTACCAAGCTGGATACAAATTTGACCACTTTACACCATATCACTAACAGAAATTATAGGTTTCCTTAAATACACTTCCTTACCAGTATTTTCAACACCAATGCTTTCTGGTGTTCTTTTCGTACCCCAATACATAATTATAAATATATTAAGGGATTTTGATAAAAAATTATTAATGTATAGAATGTTCAATCAATTATGGGGAAAATTTTATCAGAGGCTACTGCAGTAAAATTATGACATAAAACTAACTTTATAACCTATATATCTGAGTTTCAAGGAAAAATACTTAAAAACAAGAAATGTGAACCATATGAAAAAGTCTCTAGCCAATGAAAATTTGGAAGCTTTAAATGTTTAAATTCTACATTCACGCAAACAGCTCTGTATTCTTGCATTGTGGAACAGTGAAAACTTTTTCTGAAAAAATAATATATTATTAACACATTCTCTAAACTCAGTCATGCATTAAATTGCTCTAATCGAAAACCATACTTGCCAAAAAAAAATATATATATATATTTCCATTTACCCTCAAATAACGTGTTAGAGTAGGTTACGAAAATGTAAGAAAATAGTATTACGAGATAATAAATTTTAAAATGCTGCGCTAAACTGCCCAAGCTCATTCAAACTTACTGTTTGTGCATGCAGGTAACCGGAAGGGAAAAGTGACGAAGTGATTCTAGAAATCTACGTTCTATGAATAGTGTAATGAAATACATTTTTTCAGTATTTATAAAAATCCAGTATTTTGTACCGTAATTAAATTTGGTAAAGTATACAAAATCGCCATATTATTGGAACTAACTTATATTTAATTTTTTTCATATTCAGACTTTCAAGATCAGACTTTTTTAATTTGCTCATGATGAACTAGTTGAGTGTTGTAATATTTATAAAAAGGTCACTTGTTAAGTGAAAGCATAGTTTTTAGGCAATGGCTTTGTAATTAAGCATGACAAGCCAAAATCTTTTACTTTCACTTTAAATCTTAGAAGTTTATTTATTTAAAGAACGAGTTAATGTTTACGGCATCTATCCTGACCAGAAGTTAACATGGCAAGCCCATATAAATTATATTTGTAAAAACAATTGTCAATGGTGATATATTTTCTAAGGAATCTAATCAATTTACCCAAAAAATTATGTAAAATAGGCATACTTTTCTCGTTTTAAGATATATTTTGCTAGGGTTTATTACTATATAGAGACGGTTCTAGCCTAAAAGATATATTACTACTGCAAAAAATTACAAGAAGAATAGATACTAGATACTCATCTGATCCTCTCTGCAGACTTTTAGTTGTTAAAAAAGGAATTTCAACTCTGTGTAGGTAATTTATGTATTCCTGAACTTTTGGTATTTTTAAAGATAATATTTCCTTGTTTAAACTCAGAACCAGTTT
This sequence comes from Hymenopus coronatus, assembly GCA_030762935.1. NCBI lineage: Eukaryota > Metazoa > Arthropoda > Insecta > Mantodea > Hymenopodidae > Hymenopus > Hymenopus coronatus. Next base: position 433,723,775 of record CM060900.1, on the reverse strand, counting down.
TCATTCTTACGAGTTACAATACAAGCATCTAAACACCATTCTGAAGGTTAAGTGAAACATATAATACTCATGTTTTACTGCAATTAACTTATATAATGCCAGATGGCTCGACTAGCCCATTTTTGACGTTTGTAGATATCCCTTAGTGCCTTAAAAGAGTTGCAGAACTCAACGGAGCTATTTGAAATTAAAACCGGCTAGTGAAGAATTGGCCAGCACGACCTTCGATTTACCCCTCTCAATGAGCGCCATCCGTTGACTGTTTCCGCTGATAAAGCAAGAGGGATAAAACAAAGGTCGCTCAACCAATTCTCCACTTACGGGTGTTAACATAAAGTAACTCCATTGAGTTCTTCAACTCTTTTAACGCAAGAAGGGATATCTTTAAACGTCATCTGGTATGCTTCCTTAGAGAATTGGGACTTTAAATTTAAGACAGTATAAGATTCAATTAAGCTTAATTCTAAAGGAAATACATTTTATACTATTCATGAATGTTTCAGTATTATTTTTAAGTTCTACTATTCATGAATGTTTCAGCATTATTTTTAAGTTCTAATTTTTTTAATTTATTTTAAAACACTTCATAGTTGAATTTTGCAATTTTGGCTGAGTCTAAGGCAGTCTATGACAATAAGCAATATGTGCAGTATGTGATATTTGACACTGACCAATTATATTTTATACTTAAAACAATTTATCACATTTATCCATATTAAAATTACTTATATATTAAGAATTTCTTTCAGAAATTTTGAGGGAAGGACTGTATCCAAAGTTTATGCATTACTTACTGATTTTTTATTTTATTTCCGCTTTTTATCTACACTATTACTTCTAACATTTTTCTTTAATTTTAATTCATGCTGATGTTGATTTGTCTTCTGCAAAATAACAATAAGTGTTCACTGCTTAAAATGTAATTTTCGTTAGTAGCATGTTACGTAATTTAGCCTCTGCACAATTGTCTCCATTTCCAAGAAGAGATTGGAATTTATGAAATGTCTCTACCTAAAGTCAAAGTATGATAGGTGATATATATATATATATATATATATATATATATATATATATATATATATATATATAACAACAACCCTACCTAAATCTCCAGGTGATTTATATCTGTTGTAGTAGCAGTAGCCATAATAGATATCAACCCTGGAGGTAACTTAAATATCCTGAAGAATATACCATTCGAAATTTTGTTGTGATTATCGGCAGAGTGCATTCTGTTTCTAACTCACACATTTAAAGATGTCTTTTTATTTGAGGCCTTTATTGTGTGTGTTGTTGTTGTTTACGTAAATCAACAATTTTGCTTATTCGTTAAGTTATTGTTACAAATATATCAGATATATTTACGAATTATATGTATTGCCTTACAGGTAACATCATTGCTCCTAATGAAAATGTATAAGTCCGGTACACTTTCTTATGATAAAATTAGTTATAGCTTTTGAATTTTATTGTTTATTGTCTGCAGAAAATCGTAAAATATGATGCTTTGGAGGCTGCATCCACCATCTAAACATGCAATTAGGCCATACCACTGGCAGAACGCACGTCACGACACGTTGCAACATAGTTTCTCATTAAGAATCATAAGCCAATCATTTTCTTTCAATTTCTGAAGCCACTGCATTCAGTTCCAATGTACAGGAAACATTTATGAATTTAAACCAGTTGTTTCTGAAACAGAAACGTTAGTAATAGAAGCATCATTAGTTCTTCTCTTATTGATTATACATTTGTCTAATGTATTCAGCTTTCTTATGAGTTGAGTTTTAAACTACCTTCTTTCTCTTTCTTCATAAACTGGCATTAAGATTATAAACTTTAGCTTGTAACAGATCCACTTGAGATAATTTTCTATTCTTTAAGGTTGAATGTCGCTTGGCTTGGCATTACTTTGGTATTTATAAACTACCAACCGATTAAGACAGTGTGTTGATATTGCTGTATTGTTATGCAGTAGCATGCGTCTGCAGGCGTAAGTACCGTCTGATCCAAAATGGTGTGAATTGTGAATTGAGTATGATTTGGTGTACTACTCTTATTACTTCGCGTTTAACATAATTTAGTGCAAATAACATACTGGTATGAAGTTTCACAAATAAAATGTGTCGGTATACCGGCATATACCGACCCATTTCGAGCCGTGGGTATCAGAGAATGTTTATCATAACTTGGTGAGAGCACTGATGACCTTGTGGTTGAGTGCCCTTAAACACCAACCACCTCATCATATCATGGTGCCTAAAATAAATAGAACAGATTAGGCTGTTATCAAACTTGCTGACACCCTTATTCCCCATTTGCTATCTGTGTATATCTTAGACCGAGCACTTGCGATAACGTGTTTGATACATACAAATTGCGTTTATTCTTAAGTTCTAATGAACAAATGTTCTGTGTAACTTGTTTGCTACATCAAGTGCTGAATCGCGCCTTCAGCAATACGTAGACGAATTCCAAAACGTGTTTACAGACAGTAAAGTTTTGTTTTGCCAAACATGCGGAAAAACAGCAAGTGCAGATCAGCGTTCGGAAGACATTCAGCATTTAGCCGAAAATAAACGTACTGCTGCTGTGACTCGTACTGACGTATTCAAGCCCAAAATAACAAAAGCGTTTCCAGTATTATTTAGATTTATGCAGAACATTTTTTGAATAAATATATTGACATTGAGCCTTCTGAAAAATCAACATTAAGAAAGAACTACCTTCTGAAGTGCTATGAACGTTATGATGAAATTTTGCAAAAAAGTAGGGCCAATGTGAAAATGAAAAGCTTTGTGTGAACTTTGATGAAACCCCAGATTGAAGTTTCAGAAAAATAGGATATTTGTCGGTGTATTGAAAAGTGACGAAATAGTGAACAGTCATATGTAGTGGCGTGTATAAAACTGTCCGCGTCAAAAACTATAACGATTGCGAGGTTATTCAGTGAAATTATGTACAAGATATGACCAAATGTTATAAACTACGGCAATGTATTACGCTTTCTCACAGATGGTGCACCATACATGATAAAATGAATTGGAGTTGTATTTATGGACGCTGTTTAACTACAGTGGTTCTCAGCGTGCCATTCTATATTGGGCGTGAAAGACCCATTAATTTTGCTCAGAGGCCTCTTTGTCAGGATTGAGGCTCTTTTACGTGCCGTAAATCTACGACACGGGACCAACGGCTTTACTTCCCGTCCGAAGGAAGCCATACTAAGGATTTTTATCCCCGAAAAAAATCCATTGTCCTCCACTGGGTTTGAATCCGCGACCTTGGGTATATGAAGCTAACATGGTATCCATTGTACCACGGAGGGCGACTACATGATAAAAACAGGCCAATTACCTTCCGTGTTTTAGAAAAAAAGATGCAGGCACTAGGGTATTTCATTCTCTTTATAGATTATGTGAATGTATCAGACTCTTAAATCCCACGTAAATAGGATTGTATCAAATGCGGGAAAATCTCTTAAATTGCCCTTGAGAATTGAGATGTTCAGAGGAAAAAAATACCAATCTTCCTCTTCCCCTTGCGCCTTGGTCAAGCGCGGGGAACTTGGTTATGTGCAGTTTTGTACTATGCAATATATTTTGAAGGTTTTGCATTTGTTGGATATGAGTTGGACAAAAATATTGAAATAATTCAGGGCTTATTAAAAGATGGCCAATTAAAAACGATTTGACGTTTATATTTACAAATCTAAACTGTTTGTGTGACTCCATACAAAAACTTGGAAGTTCAACAAACCTGTTGAGTGAAACACTTAAGAAGGCACGGGCTGTTGAAATGAAAATGAATTCGTTACCATGGCTAAAAGTACTAAAAGACAAATTTAAAAATATGTTTGAGAAAAACAATGGTTTTCAAAAGCTGCGTAAACTGGCTAAATCATGGCTGGTAAGCAAGTAGGTGATTTGGGGGTGTGAGAGTTAGTGACATCCCTTTGTTTAAATATGCACGTCTGATATCCTGTGATTGGAAAGATCATTTTCAGAATCTAAGGTGTTATTTAGAGACAATCGGCATGTATTCGTGATGGACAATTTGAAAACACTTTTGTTGTCCACTGTAATATTAAGGGAATAAGCTAGGAGCTGCTAACCATCTACGAAAGGTGAGTACCTCTAACAATAATATATTAATAGTTTTCTCTCATTTCTGTAAATTTAAGTAAAGTATTTTAAACATTTTAGCAAATATTTTAACATTTTTACTAAGTACTTTCTTCTTTTTTAAGCTTATAAAAATAAATATTTTAGCTATTTTATCACATAACAATCCGATCCCTAGTGACTAATTTCGTGAAGGACACCCAAGAACTCCTTTACCGGTGAAAATACTCCGCTGTTTCGAGCAATGCTTGTATTGAGGCACATCATTTGAATTTAATCGGACGGCCTTGGGCGTTGGTAAAATCAAATCCAAAACATTTTACATCAACAGTTAGTCGTGAGAAAAAGTTGTTTTCAATGGATTGTACCTAAAATGGCTACCAATCAAAGGGAACATACTGATTGGTGCAGAAAAACTCAGGAAAAGCTCCCAAGGGCACTTCAAATTTGGTTTGGAATATTCTTACTTGTGATGAATCTTGGATTTATTGTTATGGTCCTGAAAAGAAAAATCAAATATGCTCAATGGATCTTTCAACAAATTTGCAGTGCTGGTAAGAAGATGGTTGTTAGTTTTTTCCCTAAAACGGGCGATATTGCTACTATGGCATTAGAAGATAGACATACAGTTACAACTGATTGGTACACAAATGTCTATTTATTGCAAAATTTTGAAAAACTTCCTGAAAAACGCCCAAAAGAAAAATTAGTTTTACATCATGACAGCGCATCGTTCCATTCAGCAAAACTAACAACTGAGTATCTGGATTCTCTAAAAATCAGCACCATGGATTCTCCACCATATAGTTCTAACCTAGCACCTTGAGTTATTTTTCGTTACAAAAAATTAAAGATTATCTGTATTAATCAGTTTTTCGTCATCAAATGACGTAATGGAATATTATAAAAAACTGGTTTCGGAAGTCAGGCATAATGGCATTATGCAAAAATAAATTGATGTTATTGAAAAACAATAACACTGCTTAAGTTATTCTAAAACTAATCAATTTGATAATTTAAACACTTTTTCTCATTCAATGGAGACCTAGAGATAACATCTATTCTTAAACGTCATTCAAAAATGTTTAGTTTACGCAGTGTCCATATTTATTTAATAGGTTTTATCTATGTGTATGATACCATATTCTTTAATTCACCCACATCACATAGCTCTGCAGAACCAGTCAATAAGAATTTGATTGTAAGAATTGAAGCTTTCACGGCGAATGTTATTCATTATGGCTTCACGGGTGATCAGCCGTGTCAGGTGTATAAAATCCAAGCTTTCGACCATTGCACACTCCATGGTCTTCATCAGATTTTATACACCTGACACGGCTGATCACCCGTGAAGCCATAATGAAGAATTTGATTGTACCTCGTAATTCAAGTTTGATAGAAATGAAAATATTATAACATGTTCGGTAAATGTTTAGCTAATCTAATTATTGAATGAAAAGCGTGCAATTTATGTCCACATATTGTACTTTCGTCATGAAATGTTTCGTTTGCTGGACCGAATTCATTAACATCCTTATCTCATGAAGAATACAGGTGACGGTGGTAGGCGTTAATTATTCCTCAGTCAGATATAAAACTGTATGTATGTCATACTTTGATGTTCTTAATGAGTACGATACTTCATTTTTCATGTTTATTTAGTCCATTAGTTAATCTGCTATACCAGGCAACTGATTGCTATTTGAGTAAAGTGGAGAGCACAACTTCGCTTGTTGCTCCTGCAAATCACCTACTGTGTACGCTGTTGCCTTCGACTACGCGGAAAGTGGAACAGATCATTCCTTCAGTGCTGCGGCGGTTTGCAACGTGTTGAGGAAAGAATGTTAAACTAACACCAATAAATATTGTTAAACTTTTAATTTTTTAAATACATAATCCACCGTTCATAGATTAATATTACCAGCGTGCCATGCCGCGCTCGCTAAATTGCCTACCTTTGGTGTTTCGTAGCGCAGGGGATCGCGGGTTCCAGTTCCACCTTGGGTATGGGTGTTTGTATTCTTGTAACTCTGTGTATGTGTACCTGTTAATAAAAACGGCAAAATAGTAGGAAAATAACAGAAAAACCGTAGGAAAAACAGAAAAGAAAAAAAAAAAGTTACAGCTACGCTATATATCGTGGGCTCATGAATGGTAGAGCAATTGCTCTATTACAATGCCTCACATTAATGCTTATATTTGGTAGCAGTTGTAACAAATAATTGCAAAATATAATACAATTATTTCAGATTAACATACTAAAACAAATAGCTTCTTAACTTTGTCAATAAGATTGTAAAGGCATTTTAATGCTAACAGTATGGGAATTAATTTGAAACGAAACAAAATCACATTTATAGCAGTGAATATGATCAGATACCTTGTCATTAATTGGTAACTAGCACAATGCGAAGAAATTTTGTAGCCTGCCATACTTGCATGGTCTGCGTAGTGATACTGCAAATTGAATTTTTTGACTAAATGCTGAGCTTGGCTGCCTCAAACTAAACACTTATTCCTCACACTTCTGTACATAAAAAAAGGTTCCTCCCAGATAGGCATAAATTTAGAAGTCGGCGGCCTACCTATGGGTTTGCTTTCTTTTCCCGAAATTATGTTTCTGAACTGAAACATGATACACTGCAAGGAACGCGAGACCCAACTCTATCACATGTTTACCCGCTGCAGCGCACAAATTAAGCAGGGTGGTAACATATGAGCTATATTCTGTGTGATACATTGTTTTCATTCTATCACAAAAAATATTGAACTATACAGCCAATAAAATATTTACACTTACTTAATATAACAATAGGAACAAAAGACTTTTTTCATCTCGTAATGCAAGCGTCTTCAAACTAAAATGTTCCCTTCATTTCTTTTTTGTAGGCAGAATAACCAACTATGAGGAGGAATCTGCAATTCTTCCAAGCGGTATATTAAATATTTATTTAGATAGTATATGTTTTCAAGAGTTCAAAGTTTTTCCGCTGCATCTTTAATTCATTTCCTGGCAAAACTTAGTTACCGGAAGATATACACGGTCATTACAATTTTGTGCAACTATGGTATGTTCTGGTACTTTTCCTTGATTAAAAAGTAGGACTTCTTCATCAAAAATTAAAATTCATCACATGCTATCAGGTAGAAACCTTTAGATATGTACAACTTTTCTCTACGAGAAAAGGAACGTTACTATAATCCTAGCAATAGAAGCCTTTTACCCAGGTTTCTTTCTTTCTTTCTTTCTTTCTTTTTATAATAATTTTTCTTTATTTTAATGTGGGCAGACAATGCAAACATTGTGTTATCTTTTAAAATAATAGAAAGAGCTTAAACATTTGTGAATTCTGATCTGAATATTAACTCAAGAATTTAATCTAATAATGTGGATGTTTTCTTCTATATATTTATGTTCTTTATCAAGTTGAGATTGAGAAACATAAAATATGTCTCCAACGAAAACGGAAGCAATGAAAATGGGCGAGATTATAACAATAACTCTATCTCCATTTCCAGATTTATATGATGATCTCGAATCAGAAACCGACTGTGTATATGAAGAAGATGCTCTTCAGTGCCCTGAAAGCTCATCACCCGCAATTCCAATTTTTGCTGACTCTGAAGTAAAGGCACCATCAGCTGCAGCATATCCTCCTGAGAATTTCGGTAAAGTATACACCGTTTCTCAATCTAACATTTAAAAATATGTATAAATATGAGGCCTCTATTGCGTTTATATCCAACCGCCTTTCAAGTGTTTTGTTTATGTACCTTGTGATATATATTATTGAATTTATTTTAATTTCATCAAAGGGCAACAAAATGATTGCATGGGCTTCTGAAAATTCCATGAAGAGATATTCCTGCAGGAAAAGCAGATGTACTCAACAATGAAAATACTAACAAAATATTGGTCTAAAATATTTGTTAAAAGAGTTTTAAAGGTTAACAATATAAACAGTCAAGCACATATTGGAATAAAAAGTATTTGAAGGTAAATACACTTTAGTGATGCTCGTATTTCTTGAAAATCATTCTGTATGTATTATTCACAGTTATAATTAGTTAGCTGATATAATATCACTTTTCCAGTAACAATATTTGTGACCATATGTTATGTTCTTAAAAAAGAATCCAAAGGTAATCTGTGCCATAACACTATTTTTAATTAGAAATGTAAATACGTAGACTGAATTTAATCTATTTCCATTTCCAGAATTGTTGCTAATTTTTATTGTGTAAAGAGAATTATGTGATGTGCTCTATGTGTGTGGTATCTTAGGTTTCATGTACTTGGGCTATACTGTAAAATAATGCTCATCCAGCATATAGAAAAACTCTGGTAATTAAAACCAGTATCACTTTACTCGGCAAGAAACATAATAGAATATTTTGGTGTAATATTTTCATAACAAACTTATTGTGTAACAACCTTGAATTTGAAATTTCTCTATAGTATTTTTCCATTCCCAAAAATATCACAAATCAGCTCCCACTTTTAAGGAAATGATAAGTTTTTTAATGTAAACACAATTTGATACTCAAATATACAAGTATTTTGCAGATTTATTTTAATACATTTTGTGAGCCTGTATTCCACAAATAATGGGTTTATGTAGTGTCCTTACTTATTCAGTATTACATATATGACATTATATTTTTTAATTCACCCACATCATATAGAAATGCAAAACCAGCGCTAAAACTTTTTTGTAATTAAATATGTACATAGACTAAAACATTAAAATATTTAAAATTAACTAATTAGTTAAGATAATTCTTGAATAAAAAAATGTTCTTAATACCCATATTTTGCAACTGCCCCAGGAATTTCTCTGTTCCTGAACGTATTTGAGTAACATTCCTTCAGCATTTTATGCACGAACCAGCAGTTATCGTGAATATTATTTTTCACTCAAATATAAAAATATATATGATGTTTTTTGCACTTATACAATCATGTTCCTTATAGTTACCTTCTCTACCACGTATTAGCAATATATGTAGTAATTAAAGAAAGTATTGCATGTTATACAGCAATTTGATACTGAGATTGACCAAAATGCATTTTTGAGCTCACCGTAAACCAAAAAAAAATTATAGAAAAAACATATTCCTGTGTTTGTATGTCTGTGTCGGTGAACAGTATAATTAAAAAACAAATGGTAGGTTAAGTACCTAAGTTGGTATTCAAGTTTCACATTTTACAAGGATGTGACTCAAAGTTTTTCAGGTAAATTCTCTACCCAAAATTACCCTTTATATGGAACATTTTTGGGAGTGTTCCATTTTGTAAAATAGCTGCAACAACTTTGATAAACATGCCATATAAGAGGATATTACTGTTTCAAATGAAATGTGTAACCTGAATTTTTTTGAAGTAGCCTCTGAAACCCTCTTCGTCCTGGGGGACTTTTCTATAACCCTGTAACATAAGAGGTAAAAAAATCCTGCTACACAAAATTGTTGATCTCGTTATAACACACAATTTATGACAGCTACATTTTTTAAGGAACAAAAAATTTCCGAGGTGTTCCTTGGGTTTGTTTTCAATTTTTAAAATATTTAAACTTTTCTCAAACAGAAATACTCATTCGTTTCATATCTCTTTTGTTCTACACCTGCCCATGCATATAGAACCAAATTTCTGTCAACACATAATAACAGCTATTAAACGATTTGACTATCATTTTATTCCAGTATTTTGCTTTATTTCCCTTCTACTTTCAAGGAATACCATTTCTGATACGTTTTATCTCGATTAGCACAAAGTGGATAGAATAACAATCTGTTGTAAGAATAGTTTGTTTATAGCCTAGGTAGAGAAAGTCATGTGAGTGGAAAACATAATATTTTTATGTTTATTTAGTGGATTATAATGCTCTACAATTGATGCTCTAATTGCATTTATGACAAAATGTTTTAAATGTCTTGATACAGGTGATTTGGTTCATAGTAGATTTTTCGACTTAACAAAAGCTATTGACACTTTATCTAATGAAATGTTGTTTAAGAAATTAGAATTTTATGGTTTTGACAAGAACAGCTTGAATTTTATAAAATCTTATTTTTGTAATGGATATCAGTCTGTTTGTATACATGGTAGTTACTCTGATTTTAAATTAGTTAGGCATGATGTCCCACAGGGTTCCGTGCTCCCTTTATTTTTTATAATTTAAATTAACGACCTCCCTTTTAATATCCGAGATGATTGCCTAGAAACATATTTGTATGCGGACGATTTGGCAGTAAGTATCTCTGTCAATTCTTATGCCAGTCTGCCCGATAAACTTGATGCACTTACTGAAAAAATCTATATATGGTGCAAATGCAATAGTGTTGTTCTCAATGAAAACAAAACAATTGACCTCACTTTTAATATTATTTGTCCTGTTTTTTAACTGAAACTAGTTCAAAATTTCTAGACATTCATTTCGAACCTGATCTAGGTTGGCGTTTACATATTAATTATACCGCCAATAAAGTATACAGAGGTATATTTATGTTACGTGTTTTAAAACATAATGTGTCTTCCAATGTTTTATTATCAGTTTATTATGGACAAATTGAGTTATGGTATTATATTTTGGGGGAACCATGCTTTAGCTAAAAAGAATTCGAATTTTATGTGGTGTAGCTCCCAGAACTCATTGTAAACCTTTATTTGTTAAGTTGGGTGTTTTAACTTTGACTTCATTGTTTGTGTTCCACTGCCTCTTATTTGCTAACAAAAATAGTCATAAATACAATCTATGTTCCGAAATCCATCTTCATCACACCAGAACTAGTTCTAATATTTACATAAATAGATGTAAATATAGCAAAATACAAAATTCCTTTGAAATATTATCATTAAATCTATTTGACAAACTCAGTAACAGCACTAAAGCTCTCTCCATTGAATCTTTTAAGAGTCAGTGAAGCGCACTTTGATTTTAAATCCATTTTATTGTTTGGATGAATTTTATAATACTGTCAATTGTTTTTGATCTTGCTTGTATTTGACGTTGCTACACAATGTACTTTGTTCTGGCAAATAAACTTATCTACCTACCTACCTACCTACCTACCTAATCTACCTAATCTACCTAATCTATCTAATCTATCTGTCTGTCGACCGACCGACCGCCCAACCCATCCATCCATCCATCCATCCATCCATCCATCCAATAGTTTATTCTGCTAATTATTTACATCGGCAAGAAATATTGAGCTATAAATTGAGATATAAAAAATTCAACCAATTAAAAGTGATGAACTCTAAAGAGACAATAGGTACAGTAACTCTATTTTGATTTTCTGATAGAAGGGTGCTCAGTTATTTCCTTTCGTTCTCGTAGTAAATAAAATGACCGATTGGGAAGATGAATATGTATTTCCTCCAAAAAGTATGCAGGTAGGAACTTTTACAGATTTGCATTGTTGCTGTGCTTAAAAAGAATGTTACCGAAACCCTTGCGTTAGTAGTCGTATACTTTTTCCCAGCTTTTCTTTCCTTTTTTCCTTCTTTCTTTGTATTTTCTTGCTCTCTACCATTCTTTTTTCGCTTCTTACACCACTTCCTCTTTAGCTTTAATGAACACTAATAGGTATTATAATGATTGTGTTATCTTCTATAAAGTAATGGAAAGAGCTTCCAAATTTTGAAAATCTTACTTGAATATTAGTTTATGAATTTGCACTAATAATTTATTTGGATTTCTTTATTAGGATGCTTAAAAGACCATTCTATTTTTATATATTTATATTCATTTTCAGATGATTTCTATTTCTATGAAGATTATGACTTAGAAACAGATTCTTCATGTCAACAATCTGGTCTCCAATGCCCTGAAGGAACGGCATCATCTGAAATTCCAACTTTGGCCGACTCTGAACTAACGGCACCAGCTGCTGCAACATATCCTACTATCATTATCGGTAAAGTATACACAGTTTCTCATTTTAATATTTAAAAATGTGTATTAATATGAGGCCACTATTGTTTTTATATCTATCCTCCCTTCAAATGTTTTGTTTATGTACCATGTAAGTGATGCATCAATATTGTGTATTATATTTATATTATTAAATTTATTAACTTTCATCAAAGAGCAACGAAAAGCTTGAACTTCTGAAAGTTCCATGTAAAGATATTCCTGTAGGAGAAACATATATACTTAGTAATGAAAATACTAACAATATATTGGTCTAAAATACTTGATAAAGCAGTTCCTAAGACTTAACAATGTGAACATTTAAACAGATATGAGAACGAAAGGTATTTGAAAGTAATTACTTTAGTGATACTCGTATTTCGTGAAAATTATTCTCTATGTATTATTCAGCTATAATTAATTAGCTGATAAAAGGAAATTTGTGTCATAACACTATTTTTAGCTAGATATATACAAATATATGCGTATATATACACGTAGACTGGATTTAATCTCTTATTCCCTTTTTCAGAATTTTTACTCAGTTTTTATTACCTATCTAAAATGAATAATTAAGTATGTTTGCTATGTGTATTGTATCTTAGGTTTAATGTAATCAGGTTATAAATCTAAAATAATGTTCATCCAACCTATAGAAAAAATCTCTAAATTAAAATCAGTATCACTTTACTCACAAAAGAAGTAATAGAAATTTTGTTGTAATATTTTCATAATAGGCTTATTCTATAACAACCTAAAACTGAAATTTCTCTCTAGTGCTTTTTTCGTACAGTAATTTTTTTCCATTTGTAAAAAATAACAGAAGTCAACCCCCACTCTAAAGGAAACGGTGAATTTGTTAGCGTAAAAGTGTTTCATATTCAAATATACAAATATTTAGCAGATTTATTTTAATATATTTTGTGAACTTGCATTCCTCAAATATTGGGATTATGTAGTGTCCTTGTTTATTCAGTATTACATATATAAAATTATACTGTTTAATTCGCCCACATCATGGCAATACAAATCTAGCCATTAAAACTTGTTGTAATTAAATGGTTAAATATATTAAAATATTAAAACATATAGGATTAAATAGTTAATTAAGATAATCCTTGAATAAATAACATATACTTAATGCCCGTATTTTGCAAGTGCCCACAAAATTTCTCTTTGCCTGAACCTATTTGAGTAACATTCCTTCAGCATTTTACGAATGATCCAGATGAATACAGTATCATAAGCATTACTTTTTACTCAGATATAAAAATGTGTATGGTGATTTCTTGCACTTATAGAACATATTTCATATTCCTTATACATAGTAGGTAGGGAAAGTATTGCATTCTATACAAAAAAACTGATATGGAGGTTTCTCCTGTAATACATGTTTTGGGGACATTCTAAACCAAAAGAGAATTTGTAGAAAAAATACCCCTGTGTTTGTGTGCATGCCTGTGTGTCAGAGTGAGACTGTATGTCTGAGAACAGCATAACTCAAAAATGAATGGTTGGTTAAGTACCAAACCTGTATTCAAGTTTTGTATCTTGCATTAATGCAACCAAAGATTTTCAGGAAAGTTCCCCTGCCCAAAGTTATGCTTTATATGGAGCACTTTTGAAAATGTTTGATTTTATAAAATAGCAGTAACAACTTTGGTGAAAATGTCATACATAAAAGATAAATGTGTGTCATGAATTTTCTGGAAATAGATTCTTAAATCTTCTTCATTCTGGGAGACTTTTCTATAACCGGTGAACCATCAGAGCTAAAAAAAATCCTACTACACAGGGTTGTAGATCTCATTAACTCACACAATTTACCTCAGATATGTTTTTTGTGGAGTTAACAATTTCCGAGGTATTCCTTCTTTTCACTTTTAAGTTTAAAATACTTACACCATTCTCAAACAGAAATCATCATATCTCCTTTGTTGTATTCCTGGCCATGCAAAGGGAAGTGAATTTCTATGTCATCCATCACAACAGCTTTTAAAAGATTTGATTATCACTTTAGTCTAGTATATTCTCTTATTTCCCTTCTACTTTCAAGGAAGACCATGCCCGTTAAGTTTTATTTCGTTTAGCACGAAGTGGTTGGAAGAGTAGTCTTTTGTAAGAACAGTTTGTTTACAGAACAGATAGAGAAAGTCGTGTGAATGGAACACATATTTTTATGTTTATTTAGTGGATTATCATATATACTCTGTGCAATACTTTATTTTTATATTGTTCACATCACCAAGAACTATTGAGGCAGGAAATGAAATGAGATTTAAAAAATTGAACCAATGAAAGGTGATGAACTCTTAATGAGGTAATAGGCACAGTAACACTGATATGAGCGTAATCAAGTATTTCTTTTCATTCTTCATTGTAGACAGAAAAACAGATTGGGAAGATGAAAATGTGGATCCTCCAATTGTATACAGGTAGAAACTTTTACAGATTTCCAACATTGCAGTACTTTAAAGAATGTTACTGGAATCTTTGCATTAGAAGTCATAACTTTTTCCCAGTTTTTCTTTTCTTCTTTCTTTGTTTCTTGCTTGCCTTATTTCTTTCTTTTTTATTCCTTATAATACTGTCTAAGTTTAAATAAATACTGACACCATGGTGATTGTGTTATCTTCTATTAGGTAACGGAAAGAGCTTACAAAATTTGCAAATTCTACTTGTTTATCAGTTCATGAATTTTCACTAATAATTTGGTTTTCTTTGTTGGGCTGCTCTTTTTTCTACATTTTATCAGCATTTTCTGATAATTTTTTTAAGATTCTGCATCAGAAACAAGCTCTCCATGTCAACAAGATGGTCTTCAATGCCCCGAAGGAAGCACACCATCCAACATTCCAATTTTGCCTGACTTCGAACTTCCATCACCAAAAACTGTGCGATATCGTGTTGTCCTTTTTGGTAGAGTATACATCGTTTTTCCTTCTTACATGTATAGATAATCAATTAATTTAAGATATTTATTTTTTTTTATATTCCTAATAACCAATATGTTGTTTTTTTATTCTTTGAGTAAGTGATGCAAGAATACTGAATGTCATATATTATTACGTTATTTATTCATCATAGAACAACACAAAGCTTGGTGTTCTGAAAATTCCATGAGAATATATTCCTGTAGCAGAAGTAGATATACTTAGTAATGAATATATTAACAAAATATAGATCTAAAACAGTGATTAAGGAGTTTTTAAATCTTAACAATCTTAACAAGCACTAATAGAAATAAATTTGTGTTTAAACTAAATAATTTAGTGATATAATTCTTGAAAATGGGTTTTTTATGCTGTATGTTGTAATTACTTAGCTCATTAAATATCACTTTTCCTGTGCTAGCATTTGTGACACCATTTTATCGTAATACAAAGGATACAAATGAAATATGTGAAGTATTCGATTTAGAATTCTTAAGGGGATAGGTACAGCTTAAACTAACCAAAAATTTACGAGGTACGTCCAGAAAGTAAGTTCCGTTTGGTAATAAAATTAAATTCTGTTATTTATTGCAAAAAAATTCTACAACTCTTAAACTGCTTTTCCACATACCTGCGTGGCACAAGTTTTTGTATACCTTCTTCATAGAAGTTTGCCGCCTGTGTCTTCAAAAAGTTGGAAACATTTTCTTTCAGCTCTTCGTCATTGTTGAAGTATTGACCGCCAAGGAAAGACTTGAGATGTAAGAACAGAAGAAAGTCGCTAGGAGCGAGGTCAGGGCTGTACGGAGGATGGTCAAACACGTCCCAGCCAAATCGCTGTAGGAAGTTTTTCGTCACATTTGCAGTGTGTGGTCGTGCGTTGTCGTGAAGAAAAACAACACCTTTTGACAGCAATCCTCGGCGCTTATTCTGTGTTGCGCGGCGTAATTTCCTAAGTGTCTCACAATAAACATCTGCTTTGATTGTTTGACCACGCGGTAAGAAATCAATGAGTAAGATGCCTTTCCAGTCCCAGAACACTGTGTACTTCATTTTTCGAGGTGTCAAGATTTGTTTCGGCTTAGCCTTTGCTGGGGATGAAGTGTGCCTCCATTCCATTGATTGCCGCTTACTTTCAGGGGTGTCGTAAGAAACCCAAGTCTCATCTCCTGTGACTATCTGTGTCAGAAATTCTTCGCCGTCTTCATCATAACGGGTTAAAAACTCAAGTGCACTACTCATCCGTTTTTTTTTTTTTTTTTGTGTTGCTCAGTAAGAATCTTGGTACCCAACGTGAGAAAAATTTACGAAATTTCAGTTTTTCGGTAAAAATTTCATGAATTAGTGATCGTGAGCTTTGGGGAAATTCCATAGCGAGAACACTAATTGTAAGCTTGCTGTTTTCCTGATTCTTGTCATCAATCGCGTGAACCAGTTCTTCTATAACCAAAGATGGACGCCCACTTCATTCTTCATCGTGCACTTCACTACGTCCTTCATTGAACTGTCAGACACATCTTCTCACCATTGAATCACTCATCGCATTTTCTCCGTAAACTTTGAAAATTTGCCGATAAATTTCAATTGGTTTCACTTTCCTAGCATTCAGAAAACGAAGCTGATTTCACAAGCGGCGGGATTTTCAATCAACACCGACATTGTAAACAAGCACAACAAAGCGTATGTGGCTGACAGCGATCTCAAAATGGCGCACGTTTCTTCTCCTTGATACAGGGCGTCTACCGCGCATGTACGGAACTGCGATAGCAGTGCTGCAGCGGAGATAAATTGAAACGGAACTTACTTTCTGGACGCACCTGGTATTTTTAAAAATATATGCATTTGGATATCGCAAACATTTAATTGCACTTTGAAGAAATAACTATTTAAATACCTGCATTAGTTTCAGAGTAATGTTTTTAAAAGCAAGATGCTCCACAATGTTGTAGTGTTAGAGATATGCCCACTTTGTGTATTTGCATCTCTTTACACGTTGTTTTTATTTGTTTTTACTTGTTTATTTTGTTGTTTTTATGTTTGGAAACAACATTTTTCATACAAGCTGTGCGCATTTCTTTTGAATCTAATTTCACATATTTCTGCCATCTTGGGTTAGCTACTGTTTTGTTTGCTATGTGTAAACAGAAAGCATCAGCAAGGTTATCTGTTGTGATTTTGGTGAAATAAACATGCATTAATTTAAAATGGGGAGCAAAAAGAAGGTCTATAAACAGCGGAAGAAGACTTTTGAGAATCAGCACACAAAAGAAATAAACAATGAACAAGTACCCAAATGTGTGAAGTGCAGTGCTTCAAAGCGGAAAATAACCTCACCCAAATTGAGTACTCAGAACCAGTGGCAAGTGGTACATATAAAGGCAATGCTACTATTGATTCAGAGCTAATGTACAATGTCATAGTAAATTGCCTTCACTGTGGGGAATGGTAGATATAAGTGTAAAGAATATATCAGGGTCAGTTGTAAATTTGTTATAGAATGTGAACATTGTGGTGATGTTGGTTCATTTTATAACAGCCTAATCTCAGATAGTAAAAAGAATACATACTTAATCAACAAAAGGGCAATGGTGTGCATAAGGAGCTAACATCTGCCAGCTAGTTTCACTTCTTGAGGTGCATTGGAAAGGCCTGGCAGGGCTGAAAGTATTTTATGGTCTTAAGAATATCATGTTTTCAGATACCAACCTACATATAACATAAGCAATAATCACATAAACAGTGCAACTAAATCAGTGAAAAACGTATCACTTTGTGCAGATGTGGCAGAAGAGACACTGCTTAATAAGAATAAAGATTGATCAGTTCCGTGTGATGGAATCTGGCTATCTGGAAGACATTCATCACATCATAGAGTTTATACAGTGATTGGCTGCAAATCTGGCAAGGTGATTGATACTTTAGTTCTCTCTATTTACTGCAAAGCTTGTGAACAATGGAAGGCTAAGAATACTACACCAAATCATGCAGAATGAGCAACATGAAAATGAATTTCCCATCAGCGAAGAGGAGGCAGCAGGGGCCATGGTAATAGAGGGCATAAAGAACATTTTGTATGCTCTGAGGGTAAGGTACATAAACTACGTTGGCACTGGGGATACAAGATCATATAAAGCTGTATCAGAAGTGCAGCCATATGACCCAAATGTTCCAATTACAAAAATTGAATGTGTTGGTAAAATTCAAAAGCGTATGAGCAACAGCTCAGGAACAAAAGGAATGAAATGGAGGAGAAAAAGCTTACAGAGGGAATGCCGCTCTCAGGAAAAACAGGCTTACTGATGCTGCAATAAATACAGTTATCTCTGTTATTATGGGAATGCCATAAGGAGCAATTCCACATCAGTAAGTGATATGTTCCCATGTGGGGACCGAAAATAGAATAGTTCCACAGTAGTTCATACAGGTCATAAGAGGCAACCATAATGGATACCCAGTGCAGTGGGAGTATTACTGGGCTACTCTGTGCCAGGGGTTAATAATATGGTACATGGTTCTCCAGGTTGGTTTTGGAGTGTGGGGCTAAGGACCCCTCCTCCGGATAAATGAAATGTTGAGAAGCCCAAAATGATATAAAGCCGTACTGATACAAGAAGAAAACCTGGAATGCAAAAGGATACACAGAAGCAGAAACCTAAATGTTAGGAGTCTTTCTGGGGCAGGAGCATTAAGTAATCTAACTAATCAAATGAAGAAATATAATATCATAATAGCAGCAATCCAAAAGGTCAGGTGGCAAGAATTAAGAATATTTGATAGTAAGGATTATACACTGTGTTATATTGGTAATAATGGACATAACGATTTTGATACAGGATTTCTAATTAATATAAAGATAAAAAGATGCCTACTTGCTTTTGAACCTGTTGATGAGTGATTATGTTATGTGTGACTGAGAGGGAAATTCTTCAACATAACTAGCATATGTTGTCATGCACCAACTGAGAACAAGGCAGAAGATGTGAAGAACTCTTTCAACGGTAAATTGGACAGTCTATCAATTAATACCTAAGAATGATGTAATAATAATAATAATAATAATTATGATGATGTGGATGATGATGATGATTATAATAATAATAATAATAATAATAATAATAATAATAATGTGTGATATGAATGCAAAAATATGGAAACGGTCCCTATCGCCACATACTGGAAGATTAGCCTCCATAATAAAAGTAATAACAGAGAGAGATTAATTGTTTTGCAGCAACTAAAAAGGTTATTATTTCTAGTATTACTGCATTTGTACATAAAAATATAATATGCAAACATGGGTATCCCCTGATGGTCAAACACAGAACCATATTGACCATGTAATGATTAGCAGAAGACATGTCACGGATATAATTGATGTCAGAAATTGAAACGGAGCGGATTGTGACTCAGACAATATAATGGCTAGAATTAAGAATATACCTAAAATACGCACTATCCAAAAACTAAGGCTATTAAGTGCAACAGATTTGATGTGGACAAACTTGAAGCCCAAGAACATAGATGAGTATCATCAGTTAATCAAGGCTGAAATAAGTAAAGGAAACATTGGATAGACACTATAGAAAGTAAATGGACCTTTATTAAAATACTGTGCATATAGTTGCAGAAAGGGTGATGGAAACAAAACAAAATAAGAATATAAAAAACTGGTTTGATCACGAATGTGAAGATGCTATCTCAAAAATAAATCCATCGAGGATGAGTATGCTTAAAAAACGATTGGAAAAATGGTAGATGATTATAAGAAAGGGAGGAGAGAGGCAAAGTGTATCTGTAGGAAGAAAAGAAGAGATGACTTAGAAGATAAATTCAGGAGGAATGAAAGTAGAAAGTTTTTTGAAGGTATTAAGAAATATAAAATGGGATTTCAACCCAGGTCTAATATTTGTAAATATAAATATTCAAACCTGGCGACAGATGAACAGGAAACATGGCTCGACTACTTTTGAGAAATGTTAAATAAAAATGAAACAAATGGACAAATAGAGAATGAATATATTCAAATAGACCAACCAGTAACTACAATTACAGTGGCAATGGTTAATGCTGTAATTAGACATATAAAACAATAGAGCACCAGGGGAAGACACAATAAGTGGAGAGATGATCAAGAATGGAAGTAGAAAGTAATGATATTGGTCATCTGGAAGCAAGAGATTATGACCGATTATTGGACTGGTGCCTATACATTAAAAAGGGAGTAAGTTGATATGCAATAACTATCGTGGGATATCTCTGTTAAATGTTGAATATAAGATATTTACAAGCATATTAGCTGGACATATTGAACCATATGTGGAACACTCTTTAAGTGAATATCAATGTGGATTTCGACAAAATAGGAGCACTATCAGTCATATTCGCTTGTTGAGAATGATTCTTGAAAATTTCATGAACATAAAACACTTTTACATCAATTTTATGGGGTTTTAAGCACATTCTTGATAGTACCGACTGATCATGTATATCGGAGGCAATGGTAAAATTTGGAATACCAATTAACTAATCAGACTCACAAAAATGACTCTTTCCAACCCAGTGAATAAGGTAAAAATTCAGAATGGACTTTCTAAAGAATTTAACATAAATTCAGGAATAAGACAAGGAGATTCCTTATTCACCTTATTATTTAATGTTGAGCTAGAAAAGATAATAAGGAAAATTTAAATAAATCCTGGAGGAATAATTTTTAACTATACCAGGTAATACCTGGCCTATACAAATAATATTGTACTATGAATGAAACTTTAAACCAGTTACAAATAGAGTCTTTTTCAGCAGAACTGGAGATAAATTATAATAAAACTAAATATGTATGAAATGTAAACATAGGAAATGAAATTAATATTAAATGGAAATATATATGAAAAAGTCAATTAGTTTAATTATATAGGATAAACGATAAATAAAGATAATGATGTACTAAAGGAAACTAGAAAGAGAGACAATAGCAAAAGTAACCTAAAAATTTAATGAAAGTTAAATATATTGGGAAGAAGCTTAATATAAGACTGCATATGGTGATAATTAAACACATTGTAACATATGAAAATGAAACTTGGGAGTTAACAGAACGAGCAAAAATGATATTGGTAACATGGGAAAGTAAGATATCAAGAAAAATGTATGGACTAATATGTAATGGCGAAACCTAGCATATTAGAACGAATAATGAAATAGCAGAGCAATATAAAGATATGAATATAGTTAAAGATATCACAATCAGAAGGCTACAATTGAGCCATTTGATGAGAATGGCAGATGAAGGATCTTAATGTCACAGTAGACGCGCAAAATGAAGATGGATTGATGATGTGGAGGAAGACCTGAGAGCGACAGGTATGAGAAGGAAGGTATCTCCGGACTGTATCTACGGTAGAGTGGTGAGTGAACTGACATAACCCAGAGGTCCAGAGTTCGATTCCCAGATGGGTGGGGAAGTTCATCTCTTGTTAGAATTATTCTCTTCCCTACAAAGAGTGTGGAAGTATGGATACGAGAGTGAATTCACATATGAATATAAGTTAAAACAATATAAAACCTACAGTATTTTAAGCTCAAATAATATTAAAAAAACAGTAATGTTTCAGTCAGAGCCTTGTAACAGTTAAAGGGATGTAGAAATGAGCAAACAAACAAAAATTATCTTCAGATTGTATTATACAAGAGTTTCTTCATTAGCAAAAGCTTTAGGGTCAGATGAGTGCATAATGTAGTTATGACTTAACACAGCAGAAGTAACTAAGTCCATATAGGGACATCTGCCTGCCTAAGAATTGTGAAATTTGGAGTTAATGAAAATACAAAATAGGCATAATCCAAAAAAGGAACAGCTTACGCTTAGTGACTCTGGATAGCTTATAGAGAATGCATTTCTTGGTATGATGTGTAATGATCTGAAAACAGATTGTGGTCTTAAGTGACAGGCCAGAATGACGATTGTATGTATGTACATACTTATGTATATAATGTATGTATTTATTTATGTATGTGTGTATGTATGTATATATACACATATACATATGTGTGTGTGTGTGTGTGTGAACAGCATTATTCAAAAACAAGAAGTGGTTAAATACTAAACTTGGAATTCAAGTTCAGTATTTTCCGAAGATACACGAAGATTTTCAAGAAATTTCCATCCCCATTTAACCTTTATATGGAAGATCTTTCAAGATCACTGTCAAAATGGCTCTAAGAATTTTGATTAAAATGACATACATTAAAAGTATTCGTATGAAAAATAAAGTGTTATGCGCATACAATATAACGTATCTTGAATTCTCCAGGAATATCCTTGAAGTCCTCATTATTGGAAAGGAATTTTGTGTAATCCTGAATAACTGTAAAATGTAAAGCAATAGACAAAACATACAATAACCTTAGGAATATAACTACTAATAACTTTTTGTTCCATAAGGCATAACAGATATCTCCATCAATAATGACTCAATTTTTGTTATTGCACCATTTATATCTCTCCTTTAACTGCATGGTCCTATAGACTGTATTTCCTTTCAGAACATATTCCCTATCGACAGGATGTTAAGCGACGTACTCATGTGTTGGGTATTCTATACATCTTTAATTCTAATCATTATATCATATACACATTTAATCTGGCATTCATATTTTCAGATGTTGGGGAGGATAGGGAATAACCTGAGCTAGAGAAAAATCCCTACCCTCCAGAAGGTAGTCGAACCCAGAACTCCTCGCACAATAGGCAGTTGCTCTACTAACTGAGCTATGGGGCCAGCTTGTGGTTCAAATTTTCCATTACTTTGTCATTCTTTCAGAGTCCTTTCGATATTCAGTTGTTTCTGGCAATTGCATGGAGGCGGTGTGGAATGTTACGCCAGTATATAGCTTCCAATTGTTAAACATTTCACTGTCACTGCCCCCTTTCTAACTATAATGCATTTTGTAAATGTTGCTATTTCTGAAGATATTTTTCTCAATTAAAATGAAGTAAATGAACATATAAAAATTTATGAGGATACTTTGTATCCCTAATAATAAAGGATATAGGGTAGAGAAAAACCATGTACATCTAACATAGCAGATGTACTTTTTCATATTTTTCCAGTCTAATAGCATGAGTAAGTTTAGGTACTAACAGGTACTTACGTGTTTTTACACATAATTCACTCTACATTTATACTAATAACCTGTAAAATATTATATTTTAATTTTGTAGTTTCCTTATTAATGACTTACAACTTCATTAATTAACCTTCAAATATGGTTTGTTGTAGGTGTATTGAGCTGGACTGTTTTCATGGCAGCCATTTTGCTCCTCCCCGGTCGTATAAGCAAGTGGCTTGCATCAAGGAGGCGTTCTACACAGGTATTAGATATATACAGATAAATAGAGTATTTGGTAGTTCCGCTATTGTTTTGTAGGTATGTGACAAGAAAATGCTTTCAACTAAATATCTGTTCATAGTCTATTTAGACCAACATTGAATTTTAATCATAGTACTTAACAGTTTTTTTGAACAATGTATGTTAAAATTCGCGCTTAATTGTTTGAAATCCAGCTTTAAAATGAATAAGATTATTAAAGGGAGCCAGCGCTAAAAATATAAAAGAAATCCAGTTTTGTTTTTATTTGTTCAAAAAGTAGTATAGATCTTACTGGTCATTTCTACATATAGCCTATAAGCAACATCTCTTGTATAGCCTACAGTATTTTTAAACATATGTACAATGCCACTGTCATTGTGGGCATGACCAGATAAACAAATATCATGTTTGGACCTAACGCTGGTGTGAAAACATGTTGTTCATTTGCTCTCCGTTGTGTGTTAGTTCTGTATAATAATCAAAATTATTTTATGGTTATGACTTACATGTAAGTTGTTGACTTAATGTTTTCTTGTCTATTCATGTATATTATACATAAAAATAGACAGAATTTGAGTAAAGTTAGAAAACTAGAAAGAAATGTTGGTAAGAGAAGGATTAATATTGTTCCTAAGAGCGAAATTCTTCATTTTTCACATGCTAATATACAGGTGCAACACATTGAATATGTGGAAAAAATAAAATTTTTCTTCTAAAGGCAGTTTTATATTGATGAGCTATGTAAATAAAAACTGTATATTTCATTTGTATATAGTATCAATATAAAATTATTAATTTGCGATGACATAAAGCAAGCATTTTGAGAAATAAAATCTAATGAGATGCAGGAAGATGCATATACTATGTCATATTGTGTAGCAATGCACTAGAAAACTAACATTTTTTCATTTAAAATCTTTAGAAATAAGCTTTCGGAAAGTTTAAATTTAATTTTTTTTCAACTTCAATGCATGTACCCTTTCTCAGAAACTATTGAAGGTAGGAAGGAACATAAACTTTTATTAGTTATTTTTACCATAGACAAAATACAGGATGTCCACAAAAAATAAGTAACTATTTCCTGATTGAGGTGACTTACGAATGTCTTTTTGTTTTAGGTTGATCACTGAGCAGTATGGTGACTATTCCTGAATGTATTGCTTTGTCACATGGCATCTACAGGATACTCTGTGCGATGAGCTGCGACGTCAGTTTCAATGGAAATTTAGAAAAGATGGAACAACAACAAAAAACCAAATGGAAAGTGTTAAATAAGTTTCAACGAATAGGCACTGTTGCTGACAAGTCTCAACCAGGTCGACATTCCACAAAGACAGCTGACATTGACATATTATTGGTGTGAACTGAACGGAGTCCTAAATCTATATGTTGTCTTCCACGTCAATTACAAACTCTGTTATGGAGTTGGTGTAACTCTTGCAAACGATATGCACGTGTCTTCAAGGTGAATTTCAACACTTTGAACACTGATGATTCTGGACGTGCAATGGACGTGTAAGTGAACGTACAGATTTGGGACTCTGCTCAATCAACTCCTGTATTGCATCAATGTCAGCTGTACTTGTGGAAGGTTGAACTGGTCAAGTCTCATCAGCAACAGTGTGTATTCATTGAAACTTATATTTACAGTTTGCACATGGTTTTATTCATTGGTCCATCCATTCTAAATTTCCATTGAAACCATCAACACAACTCAACGCAGGGAACACTCTGAATATGCCATGTAACAAAGGAAATACATTCAGGAATAGTCAACATACTGCTCAGTAATCCA
This sequence comes from Hymenopus coronatus, assembly GCA_030762935.1. NCBI lineage: Eukaryota > Metazoa > Arthropoda > Insecta > Mantodea > Hymenopodidae > Hymenopus > Hymenopus coronatus. Next base: position 433,698,634 of record CM060900.1, on the reverse strand, counting down.
CCTGTAACAAAAATACATTCGTAAGTTACTTCAATAATGAAATAGTTACTTATTTTGTAGACACTCTGTATTTAAACACCTTTAAACAATTCTATTTCAAGAAAAATATTGATAACATTGGTCCATCCATTCTAAATTTCCATTGAAACCATCAACACAACTCAACGCAGGGAACACTCTGAATATGCCATGTAACAAAGGAAATACATTCAGGAATAGTCAACATACTGCTCAGTAATCCACCTGTAACAAAAATACATTCGTAAGTTACTTCAATAATGAAATAGTTACTTATTTTGTAGACACTCTGTATTTAAACACCTTTAAACAATTCTATTTCAAGAAAAATATTGATAACAAGTCTCTGAGTTAAAGTATTCACAATGGTTTATGATATGTTGCGCAAAAAATCAGAAACGAAAAGCTTCAAAAGCATTAACGTTTTTTTAGAAAAGGTATATTAAAGTTGCTAAATTGTACGCTACTTAGATAGGACGGGCTGGTTCCCCTTAAAACGAATTTATTTATAATAGTTCTTCTTTCAGCTGGACATGAATAGACTAAGTTTAAAGCTCAATCAGAAGGTAAAATCAAGAGATTTGCAAAAATATGTTATATGTTTAATGTGTTATTTCTTGGAGTTATGACATTGCTTTGAAGATCTCACAACATATATCTATCAGACGAAAGAAGTGCAGTGCTCTTTCAGGTGAGTCATCATAGAAGCTCATTGATAAACTTTTGACATTAAATGTTCAAATATTCATGATTTGAACCCCAGCAGTAGTATGACACTTCCCAAATGCGATTTTACTTCTCAGCTTTAACTTGTGTACTACTGGTTTCAAAGGACAATATTCAAAAAACTCTCTGAGTTCAGTACTAAAACCTGGTATTGCTTAACATTGTGATATTTATATTTTATTCTAAACTTTGCTTACTTATAGAATTGACATCTTTTAAAAGAATAATGTGGCTAAATTTTGTAGTGTGTAACAATTCCAAATTTGAGTTAAAAATTAAGCTGGTTTAAAATTGCTAAATATTCTTCTAATTTTAAAAGTATTGACCACTTGGAGTCTGTTTTGAGCTCATGAAAACTGCTCTATCCATCTTCTTTGTGGCCATTCTATTTATATAATAATGCTTGCATAGAAAATTTCGAAAATGGCATTATTTGCATATGTTCTTCTACTGTCACTGATATTACTGTATTTCCTCTGTCACACAGTGTTCTCCCAATCGTTCCCTTCTATGAACATTTCTAAGCTGATCTTCTCCTGTTTCACTATATATCGATCTTGAAAATATTGTCTGTGCAACCTCTTAGCACTGACTTCCTACAAGTTCCAATAACCCATTTTTCACATCCATACGTCAATGCTGGCTTTGCTACTACTCTATGGGTTTTTAGTTTTATTTCCTTCCTCATATTTTTCCCAACATTTATTTTTACACATCCATTAAGTTTATTATGTCTTTCAATATTAGTTTTTATTTTAATAATTTATATTTTGGATACCAGATATGTAAACATTGCGACCTGTTCCATTAACTATTTCTCTATTGTTAATTGTTGAATTATGAAAAAAATCAGGACGAAAATTCTCCTTTTTTGACATATTTCAGAATGAAGAATGCAAGATGGTGTAATATCCTGAGGATTCACTGTGTTAAGGTAAGATGTTAATTACCACTTTTTGTTTTTGTGTTTAGTTTGTGTGTTTTTGATGTTAGTTTTGTGAGTGGTTGTGGCTGCACGATTTAATATGTATTTAAAGAAAATCTGGAAAACAAATTTTCAATACATTGATAACATCTCCAATGAACTATAGACTGCTGAGTGCAATAACATTTTAACTTAAAAATTGATTTTTCATAAGAAAAAGTAATACTTCAATTTTGGATACATTTAGCTATTAACATTCTTAATTTTTTTAAAAAGTGTTAAAGATGGATTGATTAGGTATAATGATTTACTGAACTGAAGTGTGTGAAACATTGTTTGATACATTTTGCCTACATTATCTTTCTGGTGTTATACATAAGATGATTAGCATTTACTAATGTATAAAAAATCAGATTGTTATTTATCGTTCTACATATCTGAGCTATTGTGTGTAAAGCCACATATAGCAGAGGAAAATTTAAGTATACATAATAATAGTAAAGTGTATCACTTTCATGGAATTATTATATAAATAGTGAGAAATATTTATATGCTTTATCTTATCAGCAAACAAAGAGAGACTAACATTTTATGTTAATCATTCATATATTAGATATTTTCAGTAAATCGTAATAACTATAGATAATTACAATTTTCTGAAATATAAAGTATTAGTTTTTAAAATATACTTTTGGCATTTGTTCTAACAAAATATGTTCTGTAATTTTATATTACTATCCTTTAGCCTTGTCACAATCTTTCCTTTCATTTCACCTATTATTTTTAATGGCTTTACAACTGAGAAATGTTGTTCTACTTGCATTTCAGTTTGGCACAGCGACACCAGAGTGAATCTACTGTAGCTACATCCCCCGAGAAGCATGGATAAACAACACAGATTGATAGTTTCCAAACCATGACATTTCCATGGTCTTCTTATAGTAGTGTTTATTAAGCAAATGTGTTACATGCTTACGGGATATATATATATATATATATATATATATATATATATTACTTAGTGCACATGTTTTAATCTATAAGGAGAGAGACTTATCTTTCCCCTTAGTTGTTCCCTATTTTAACAGTTATCTAAAATATGAACATATAACATTTATAAACTACATTGATATTACTTAAAACCTTATGCCCCATTTTCTAACAAAATTGTTTTTACATGTGTGCCTTTGATTTTTAATGAAAACTTTGGCTATTGTATTATCTTAAACTGGATAATCCTTGTTCATTTTATGGATAATGACATACTTTTTATACCACCAGGAATTGTGCATAATTTCAAATAAAATAAACAAATTGGGATTGTGAATACCTAGACTGTTCTAAAAACACAACATGTAATTTAAATAACGGTGATTATTATTGAATGCAGTACTTTGTAAGATAATTATGATTTTTCTTCAAAAATTAATTATACTGTTCAGAAAAAAAGAAAACAGTTACTCTTTCAATGGAACAGGAATGCAACTTTATTATTTCATTTCAAGATGAAGGCACACATAAACTCAAAAGTAAGAGAAAATGAATTCCAAGAGTAAAAATGCTTTCGGTACACATAGAGCCGAATCAGTGTAAAGCTATGTTAATTCATAACATAGTTAATAACAGAATATTTGGTACTAGCTCCAAACACACGTATTTTCTGTTGTTTTTTTTGTTTTTTGTTTATGAAGTTTTTGGTTTAATTTAAAAAAATGCATCTACATCTTTGCACTGTTGTTTAAAATGTTACTAGAAATTACTGCTCAACATGTACTCTAAGCTAATTAGAATTAGAGAAATGGGGTTATATGTAGTTTTATTAAGCAATAAATAAAGAGTTATATGTTTAATGAGTCTTAACTCTGATTTATTAATAACTATCACATTCTCATAGTGATTAGTCCATGTTTCCCAATGTAACTAACTATAAGTGAAAGTGTTGTAGATGGTGGATTGTAAAAATGGGCTTAATATCTTACACCTCCAAGCTATAAATTTACTCTATGGGCGGCCACATTTTCTCATTTCTGTAGCCGATGTACAAACTTTAGTGAAAAAGAAGTGTCTTGTTGAGAACAAACGACATATGCTGGAGACATTTAGTCTAGTCACAGGAGTGGGTAAGACTGTTTGATGTATAAGTGGTGATGTCATAAATTCAACACATGTGGCTGAGTAGAAGCAAGGAAAACCATCCATTATACCAGAATGTTTGTACTTTCCTTTTTATTTAAATGGAACAGTGTGCAGTGAATCATTTGTTTCTTATGAAGCATTAAGATTTACAGGACAGGATCTTTGGCTATATATAATTACAAAGTTGGTATTCATCATATTTCCTAATACTCCTAAATTCGCCAACCATGTAGCACAATGGCTTTCCTTCACACTGTGGCCACACGTGGTTCTCGCACTCGGCCGCCTCAGCTTGGCCTTCCATAACTCCCTCACCTTCTCATAGCTACAATTACAATTACAGTCAAAATAGGCTCATACCATATATCATAAGAGGTATTGTAAATGTACTTCTGGCAGATTCTCAGGAAATTCTAATTCTCATTCCAGAGTTCTATATCTAAAAATAAGCAAATTTCTTGCCTGATGTCTGCTTTTAGTGCTTACAATGATTGAGGTTTGTCACACAGCTTATTTTTCATGTGGTCATGAGAGTGGGTATATTTCTGTAATTATATTTGGCAAAATGACACAATTTACACACATTTACTATCCTTCTCTATCAAGCATGATTCAATTTGTATGGTTATACTTTGTCGCAAAATAGCAGATAATGAACTACAAAGAAGCCCGTTATGTATCTGAGATTCCCATGCATGACAAGAAAATCGGGGTGCAATATGCACCACATTCAGAATACCAGGAGCTATATTTTGATATAAAAATATATGCAGGGAGTTCAGGAATGGGGTCTCGGTAAAACAAATCAGATATAGTTGGTGGTTATTGTTGAATATTGTTAACATAAAGGTAAGAAAAACTAAATGCTCAAAGTTACTCTACGATTGGCGATATTTTGGACACCGCATTGATTTTCATTCAAAAACAAGGTCATTTCAAAGATGTTCAAACTTAAAGTTTAATAATTAGGTTTGAATGCCTCTTAGGCATATGACTATTATCAACTGTATGTATTTTCTACTATTCTCTCTGTCTTCTTATTCACTTCTATTTCATCTTTCCCAAAAATTTCCTATTCTTTTAATTCTTTACTTCCTTCCCAATCAACATTTTTATAATTACCCTTTCTCCCGGCATATAGTTGTTTCCAAATTTATTTTCTCCAATTTCGTATCTCTTTATATTCAGTTAAACAGTGAACAATTCTGTTCCACTCCTCACACAAAATACATAGTTCTAATTTATTGCCTCTCAACCATTTCAAAAGTACTGCTCCTGTCCTCATCCAAGCCAACTTTCCTCTCGTTTTTATTAAATGTATCTACCTATCCCTCATATAAACGTTGTCTCTTTGTTTTTCAGTATAAGCAAAGGAACTTTATATTTATCTTCCCTTTATTTCGTGTTTATGCTTCTACTCTATTTCTCACTGATTTCCAACATCCTTTTTCATTTTCTTCTTCCATTGTTTCTATGTCTCCCATCAATGCCACCTAGGAACAAAGCCTTACCACCAATTTGAAGGTTGCCATTACAGAATTACACAGCCATTGCTTCATCCTATTTGGTGGTGTAACTGACATTGTGTGCTTGAGAATCTATATTTTATTTTACTTCCTGACATTATATAACTTAAACTGTGATCCCACATAAGTTCTACATTCCTAACTGGTGTTGGATTAATGTCGGTGTGCCAAAACTCCTTTATCCTTTCCGAGGAATTAACAGCTGGAACAGAAATGGCTATCAACAATACAAGGAATTGTTTTACACCCTAAGCAGGGTGTTGTACACGTTCTATATAATAGTGTGATTAGCTATAATGTATACTTTAAATACATCAGATAAGTAATCTGGAAATAATTACGGAAATAAATCAACATCACAAAAGGAATAAGGTAAATTAAATTACAGGTTGTGATAATTTGTTTAAATGTGATAAAGAACAGAGTTTTGGGAAAAGTATCAAGTTCGTGAATTGATATGAAATTAGAACCATAGTTTGGTTAAGTGCATATACAAAGGGAACCTGATCACAGAATCGTCTTGAATGCTGTGGTTTCTAGACTTTTCAGAAGGGGATCTATGGCTGAATATGAAGATGTAATTAAGGAAATAACGCTTTTCTAAGCGTTTAAGTTTTAGGAGCAACGTGTCTTAAAATGAAATATTATATTTAGCAATAATATAGCTAGCAGCACCCAAATACCAATTTAAGCAAGCATTTTTTCAGCATCTATTCTGCAAAAATGTAGGTTATATTACTCAGCAGGTCTACCACACTAAGAAAATCCATGCAGTTGTACACACTTCAGTATTACTGATTGGAGTGGAAAATCTTGTGAGCCACATTTCTATTTCATTGTGAGTAAAAAGAATCTGATGTGTTCCATTCATATGACTTTCTCTAAATGTTCTGCAAACAAACTATTTTCTTGCAGAATATTATTCTTTCATCTACATCATGCTAATCGAGATAAATATTAAATGTTAGCAAAAATGGTCTCATTACTTTCTTCCCTGTAAGTAGGAGGGAAATAAGGACATACAGTAGGCTAAAGTGGTCAAATCGTTTAAAACCTTTCATTATGCGATTGACATTGAAATGAGATCCTCTTGGCAAGGCCAAGAGAAAAGAAAAAAGAGGTATGAAACGAATGACGTCTTCCTATTTGAGAGTCTTTGCTCTAGTTGGAAACAACTACCTATTTACTTCTAAATAGTACATTTTAAAATTGGTGTGCCACTTCAGTAAACATGGACAGACAGCAGCAACACTAACTATGATATTAAACTGAAACATCATTCCATAGATTTTTGCATGAGTGAAATTTTCTATTAGTTCTTAGGTATGTGTGTGTGTGTATATATATACTAATTATCTTCTTTACGTATTCTACAACAAACTGTACTTACATAAGCTTATCCTTCTAATTACTCAATGTAAATCATGATAATCATTAGCAGAAATGGATAGGGAGAGTCAGACTGAAAAATTCAATGCCGCAGCCGGGATTTGAACCAGGATCTCCTGGTCTCCAGCCGGTGGCTCTAACCACTGAGCTAACATGGCAGTATGCTACCTCTCAACTGACTCGTATGTTTCACGGTAAACCACAAGGTGATCTCAAATTATTTTGAGATAACATACCCCAATGGCGACTTACAATGTCGTAAGTATTTTGAGTCTCGGGCTTCATAGTTTAGCCAACTATTAGGCTAATTTGTGCTAATTTATTTTTTCACAACGCTGTGTGCAGGGCAGGCACATTGCATGGTAGCTCAGTGGTTAGAGCGACCAGCTGGAGACCGGGAGATCCGTGGTTCAATCCCGGCTAAGTCATTGAATTTTTCTTTCTGAATCTACCTATTCAACTCCTGTTCTACACGAGCCTTGTGTAAAAAACATAAATAAATAAATTAACATTACCAGAGATGGCTGTTTTACATATTTTTCTTGTTGTATCAAAGGGAATATGCGAATATATAGGATAAATGGATAGTCAAATCTGTTAGGAGCTGGCTACTGTGTGACGTTATTGAAATTCCGTTTTACCAGATAATTATAATTTATATACTGTGTTACAATTATAAACATATACACGACAACATATGTTTTCAAGATTTACTTGCATACGAATGCAGTTTCCATACTAATGTTATAAACTAATATAATACTTTCTTTATGACACACCAATTTCTTGTCTGTGCTAGCATAGCAGTTGGCCCAACTGCTACACATTTGACGTGTGCTGATATCCCTTCATGCGTTTAACAAGTTGCAGAACTCAACGGGGCTATTTCAAATTCGAACCGGTAAATAAGGAATTGGCTGAGCAAGCTTCGCTTTACCCCTCTTGCTTATCAGCGTAAAACGTTAGCGGGTTGTGCTCATGGAGTGAGGTAAAATGAAGTTCACTTTTGCCAATTCTTCATTGGGCAGTTTTAACTTGAGTTAGCCCTGATGAGTTCTGCAACTCTTTTAATGCTAGAAGGGACATCTGCATACGTCAAATAGGGGAGGGTGAGCTATCTGCTACAGCTTTTGACAGTTTTGTTATGAAATGTTTTTTATAATTTATTGTTTATTTATACGCGGGGGAATTGCTGTACAGATAGAACGGGTGCTGTCATTCATTTCCATTACAGGCTTTTTATTAGAATTTGATTCATTGAAATACTGAAGTTGATTTGGCTTAAAATATATCGGAACCTCTACACTTTATTCAGAGGGTTTCAAATCTTTATAACAATTTGAAATTCCCTGTATTTAAATACTAGGAAAACGGCGTTTGCTTTTCCTCGCAGTAGAATTGTTATCAAACACACACTGCCACATTTTGCAACAATTACTGTTTAAAAAGCAATATCATTGCTGCTGCTGGCTGTAACGGAAGAGAGCATATTAATACCATAAAATTCAACAATGAACTCTGTAATGCAAGAACAGGAGTTCACAGGTGTAAATACTGCTATATTTATTTTCAAAATGACGTTACAAAGGAAGACACCATTAATTAGATGCTCATTAAAAGTAGAGGCCTATCCAGTGCTAATAAAATGTGTATAAGGTACCTACAGAAAAATCTAACCTTAATTCAAACCTTACTTATGAACATCACATTGATTTTTAAGAATATTTTAACTCATTATTAATTCAAATTTATTATTTGATACTGTACCTTCTCTTTTTATAAAAATGGATACCTGTAATACCCCTCTTAGTATTTTAATGACTACTCTACTGGTTGAAATTATATTGGAAAATTGGGTTGCATGAATAAATAGATTGTCCAATTAAATATGTTATATGTAGCTATGTGCAATGGAAAAAACTCTGTTTGCAAATAATGGAAGAAATTTCTAAATGATTGAACAATTCACATACATTTTTGTATTATTTTCATTATTACAATTGCAGCCTAGAAATGTAATACGTACATTTTATATTCTGAAATACATTTAATTAAATTACACTTTTCAATTCTGTTTTATTAACTTTTGTACCCATATTTTCCTCGATGCTGTGTATTTGTGTAGTTTCCCCCGACTGTCCTCTTCTTTGGCAGCTCCTGCTACGAAATGACCACACTGGATTTTGCAGTGACCCATGCATTCAAGTTTTGGCTGCTTATTGGAGGAGGCCTGCTATGATTGGATGGAATACCTGTCAACACATGAAGAAATACACCAATTTTCTTTAGACAAGGAAAGCAAAAACCTGTAGCTTGCCAAATGCTTGCTATACTTTATATTTATACGACAAAAACCTATTTATTCAGACACAAGTCAAACGAATTCATATTGCCCCCTTTTCTTTCATTTTCATGTTTATATGAGGTTACAGCGGAATATAATTTATGTGAGGCAGTTTTACGTTAACTATTACATATTGCAGTGCCTAACAGGGCATTCTGCACTGGAATGGAATCACATTGTCTTCGTCAGATATCTCGCCTTACTTTAGAAAGTTACTTTAGAAAGTTACTTAAGCAATAAAATTGTAAAGGTATCCAACTTGGAATTCCAGTCACAATTGTATAGTACTATTCTTTAGTTGGAAATCTTGTTCTGAGTGTTAAAACCTTTACCATTATTAGGGAAACAGTGAGCTAATGGAAATGTCAAAAATGCAACACTAATAATAATAAAAATAATAATAATAATAATTAGAGATGACCTTAAATATATATCCCCACGGACTAAAATTAGGTAGAGAAGCATTCTTAGCAAGAGATGTGTGCTTTGAAATTTTTCAGATGTGTAGAACTATTAATATAAAAACCTAACTAGTACTTATGGAATTCTCCCACAACGTCCTCTTTCTCCATTGTTATGAGTAAACAGAATGCTACTCACTACATAGGTTACCATATAAATACAAAAATCCAAGACATGTCCATAAAATGCGCGTATATTAGGTATATGTGTTAAAGCCATTTATTTCTAGGCCGCGCCGTGGCCGAGTGGTCAGACCATTCACCTCTTACCTAGATAGCCCGGGTTCGATCCCAAGTGACCACATGCGAGATTTGTGGTGGACAATACGGCGCAGGGGCGGGTTTTATCCGAGTTCTCCGGTTTCCCCCGGAGAAAGATGAAAAAAATTGCTACTGTTACAAATAATTACTTATTTCTATAGTAATTTAAGGAGACGTGTACTTCATCCAGTCGCTATTTGACCAATCTTGTAGAGTGTTACATTGTTCCAGGCCAATTAAATATATCAAGCTGAAATTTTGCAGACATATAAACAACTGGTCTGTAAATAACTCCTATGGGTTTTGCGACCCTATTGATATTATTTTATATTTTATAAATATAATTTATACCAAATAGTTTAAATGTTTATTTCCTAGAAATTAGTGACACACTCTTCATTCTGAATGACTTCTCAAAGTTTGTGCACATACACAAATCTCAACCACTATGCAAAGACGATGAATATCTTTCAATCACACATAAATCATACGACTTTTAGTGGAATATACCCTACGCGATAAACACTTCCACAATGCGCTTAGTTACTATTCTGTACTTTGAAGTTCTGATACTCTTTTGCATACAGTACTTGGCTACTGTCCCCCCCCCCCCCTCTAGGGAGCATGGAATTTCAAATCATCACACAGTTCCGCTTTTTAAAACGAGAACAATGTTTACACAACTGCATCATCATCTTTATATCAGAAAAAATAGATAATATGTGTAAGTAATGCAATTCTTATAGTGATTAACAGATGTTACATAAAGTATACCTAAGCATTTGAAAGCACAACTTTTGTAAGACGAGTGAAGATAGTCATGTGTTTTACTGTTAAAAATTCACCTTTAAGCCTTAGCCCGCAGTCTTGTAGTTCTTGTCAGCCGTTATTCTGGCAACCAACAGCTTTACTATGTATTAGGAGAACATGAAGTATAAGGAGACACTCACAACGACTCGTGTGTGACAGCGTGCTTTCTTAAATGGGAGCTTTATTCCCAATTAACACCTTAATGTATGCTTTGTATTACACAAGCGTGTTTATTTACTAACTTCTTTGTTTCTGTAAACATTGGTTAGCGTGGTTGATTCTGTTTGCTTTGCTTTACTTTATTTTAATTGATATTATTAGAGACCAACATTCCAGTACGTAAAATGCAGTATATTGACTATTTTACCATCATCCTTTCTTTCATTTTTTTTTATCTTATTCTTTGGTAGCTTAGGGTCCTTTGGTTGCTCATCGGTATCCGAAAACGCATTGCTTTATTGGTTTCAGGAACTATTATAAAGTTGACCGTAATGCTCATTGAAAAAATGTTTTGCTTCTTCTATCATGCATGCAGTAGGAGGCAACGGTGTTTGCGTTCCTCTTAAGAATTTTATCACGATTTACCAGAAATACATGTTCTGAGGCACACCGCAAGCTCACTCTAAAAATTTAGAATCAGTTCCAGCACACGTGTGTGTGTGTGTGTGTGGTTGTGTGTGTGTGTGTGTGTATGACGATATATTAACTCAAAAGCTAAAATTCAGAAAATCACCAGAATTGTATGTTCAGGAAACTTATAAGTATATCGACAGTAAAGTTTAAAAATAAATAAAATAACAATAATAATATTAATATTATTAATACCTAATAGTGGTGACGGTGGTGGTTGTGATGGTGGGGGTGGTGGTAGTGGTAGCAGTAGTAGCCTTCCGAAATAGAACAAGCAGATTATCAGAATAAGTAGTAAAGCCGAAATAAAAATAAACGACAGTAGGAGAGAAAGCCATGTGAAGATAATAGATTAAAGAAACTAAACATTTTCCGTGACGCCAACTAGCCCAAATGTCGTCTACGTGTTATTTTTCGTTTCTCAACGGTTCCTGCAAAAGTCAGCCTTTCTTTCCTCTATTAGGAAAACACAAAATTAGTGTCATCGAAAATGCAGCTATGGGCCATTTCCGAATGAAACTCTTTTCTTATCTGGGAGCACCAAAGTTTATAATTAAAATAATCTAAGGAGTGTTCCAATGCTATTTATTTGTTTTATTTTTGTTTTTTCGTTCATTTGATTTCATCGTTTTGCTTATTTATCACTCCTGTTATTTACCTACATGAAGTAAGGTCTGCATTTCTTGCAAGCAAAATTTAGGGAAGGATTTTGTTGGCTGTAGGAATTGGTGTGTATTTATTGTAGCTGAACACTGACCAGTATGACTGGACCATTTATCTTTCTGATAATATAATTGCTCATCTACACTAAAAGATATTAAAATAGGCCTGCAAATACTTATCGTAAGACGGAGTCTGATTCCACCCATGTCTGTCACCTGTTTGGATGTTTTCAAAAGCCTAAGGGGCAGGCTACTTTACCGAAGGTAAAGGGGAGCATAAAACAGCTTGCGACAAGTGAAATTCTGAGTTGCGAATTGGAGATCGCTAAACTTTCTTGTTGGACAATGCTCCAACCCCTCTCAACGGGTGTTAACAAATGAAGTTAATATTTTCTCTGCACTATATACTGGTTCCAATACCAAGGTAATGCTTAAACCTGGAAGAGTAAGTTAATACACTGCTTATACAGCCTGTTTTGTGGGAGCGTCGAGCAAGGTTGAGGGGCGAAGGGGTGGATTGTCCAATCGGTTTTGAATTTTCTTACTTGCGTGGTTTGTTGTATCAGAATGTCACCAATGAAAATCATGGAAAGACCCGAGCTCCCGTTCACATATTCAGCGAAAGCAGAACGCCAGAAATTATGCAAAAAATGTAATGGATTTTTTTCCCCTTCCTTCCTTATTGATCAAAAACCGAACAGTTAACGTAAGAACTTAAGTCTTGTAATTTCATTCTACATTTCCGTTGTCTTAATGTTGGTTTTGGTCTCCTCCGTTCGATAGCGCTAGTAACTAAAAGTTTCATTTTTATGTCAGTCATGAAAGTTCTCATAAATGTGAGAAGTTCCCTAGCTGTTGGCTATTTTAACGACACAGAAAGATATACCGCACCCCCTTCCTCTAGAATTGCGATATTTGTTGTAATTCCTTTAATCTTTCTTCCAGTCTTACTCGTAGCAAAGCCTTCATTAAAACAATGAGTATAAATGTTTCATTTGTTGTGTTTTAGTTACTGAGTAGTTTTTTAGGTCAGCATCACAGACGGCTGTGAGGAATAAAGGCTTAGTTTTCTACTTGATGGCGGAAACCTTACTGATAGAAAAACCCTATTGCGTTCTAGCGCAGTGGATCATTTTATCCACACAAGTGTACACACATGCACAGCCTGTGGGCAAGTAGCTGGTTACTTTCCCAAATTTGTCCTAATCGCTGGCGACGCATATGAGGCTGAAAGAACATTCACGCTGGCAGAAGACGGTCCCGCAGTACATATGTACAATCAAAGACATTAAAAATACACCTGGCGCTAGACAGGGATTCAGGTCTTTGCACGATTTGCATTGTTTTCATTCTGATACAACTTGCTACGCAAGTAAGAAAAGGCAAAACCCATTGAGCAATCACCCTCAACCTTACTCGATGCCCCCTCAGAACAGGCGACTTGTATAAGCAGTGTGTTAATTTTGTCAACCACGTGCACGAATTACCTTAGCATTAAATATTTCATTATTTAGCACAGAGAAAATATTAACCTAATTTTGTATCACCCGTGAGACTGGGTGGTTATTGTTCAACCTGAAAGTTCAGGGATCACCGGTTCGCAACTCAGTACTTACCTGTCGAAAGTTACGTTGCACTTCCATCGCCTTCCATCGTCATTGGACGTGTCTGTCCAGTATGCTTTTAAGAGCATAGCAAATAGGTGAAAGATATGGGCAAAGTCAGAGAAAACGATAAGTACCTATCTCCAGGTGTATTTTTAATGTCTTTGACTGTACTCCCCATATATAAACAAAAAGCAAAGCAGCGAATTGGCGATTCTATTTTTGGTTTCTCAACTATAAACTATTTATAAAGCATTTAATTCTTTTCTACGTGTAAGTGGCCAATTTTCTGTTTACTGCGTACTTACCCATACACAATATCAGACAATATTTTGCTACTTCAACATACATAGGTAAAAATAATTATTAAAATATATTGTACATTTGTATGTTTAAAAATGCCATACATTTACATGACCTTCTCCTATTCTTCCTTTCTTACAAAAGCTAATTCTTCGCTCTACGTCACGATAATCGAGATAAACACTCACTCCAGGTTTACGGATTACTTTTTAAGCGTAAGGATTCCCACAATAGGTTAAAGCGACCCCCAGATATTTGAAAATTTGATGTGCTCAATTCAGATGTTTTTCTCGACACCTCTTTTTTTTTTTTTTTTTTTTATTTTTTTTTTTTTAGTTAGGAGTATAACAACTGTTCTTCCGAAAGATTTGAATTTCCATCTACTTAACATTTATTGAGATAGAGACAACATTAGGGAGATTGCTACAGTACACACTTGATTATAGAAGCAAATAGAATAGCGATAGTCAAAGGTTTAACAACTGTAGGGTTTAATTGTTTTTCACACAAGCCGTGTGTAGGACAGGAGTTAGACATGTAGAGTCACACTGAAAAATTCAATGCTATAGCAAGGATTTGTACCACGGATTTACCGGTATAGAGCCGCTTGCTCTACCACTGAGCTACCTGAGTTTTTCAGTCTGAATCTACCTATCCAACTCCGGTCCTACACACGGCTTCTGTGGAAAAACAATGAAATCAGTGTTCATTGACCCCATAATAGTTGTCTATACATGAATCCTGGAAGTTAAAGTACTTACTTTATTACGTCGTGTTTTCATTTTATTGGCTGGAACTGTCAGCTTGCAGGTGCGTATCACATCTTGTGTTCTATATCGAACCAGTAGACCATACCTATGCTGGGTTTGTCAACTCATTGGCTAACCTCAGATTAGAAAACGTGTCTCCTTTCAAAATGGTAGAGACCGATTTTTGGCGATCTTCCGCATGGTTAATTTGTACTACAGAGAAAATGCCTGTTTCAAAATAAACCTCAACATAAGCAGATTCTTGAAATGTTTGGAGTTTGCAGATTTGTTTTATGTGCGTCTAGCAGAATATTTTGCTTTTGGTGTAATGCCTAAAGTTACGGCGGGGATGGGGTTTGATCTGATGGAGAATAGAACTGTGAAGTAGGCAGTAATCAGTATTGTTCATAAACCTCCTCATCAACACCTCTTTCTGATATAAGGCTGTACACAGATAGTACTGCTTTTCTCTATAAAAATAGTTCCTCTTAATTTGCTGAAAGAAGTAACCAAATTTCATATTAAACTATGCAATTTTGTCGAATTGGCATAGGAAGAGTTACTAATATACGAAAATGGGTTGAATTTTAATCATTATTTGCTTACACGTGTGTTGTTCCGTTCATTGCAACGGGTGATTTTCAGTTACCACGTGGAGAGCGTATTGTAGGACGTGTGATACCAGTAGGTATAGTGAAACACAAGCGAGGAAGACCTGTAAAAAGCGGGGAGAAAACATTGTTCTTTGCGTATATAATAAGTTTTGTAAAAAATACGCTACTCTTATATTAGATAATATCCTCAGCTTCACGGCCGGATTTACTGCCGCTTCGGAAACCAGCATAAAGTGTGCAAGAAAAGAGTGGTAAACTACGTGAAAGTTTTCGACACCCAGGAAAAAGAGGAAATGCTGGAGACGTGTTTTGGACGTACAGCGTGACCAGTTTATTCGAGCAGCTATTGCTCGCAAAGTGCACCACTTCTTTTTCGCTAATGAGCCGCCTACAATAAATAAAGTGCTTCATGCAGTGAACAGTGATCCAGAATGGTCTAATTTGAAAAAATCTTCATTCCACAATTTGCTCAAAGGAATAGGGTCTGAATTCCTAAATAGGAATCGCAAAAGCATTGTAGTGCAAGGGACGATATTGTTTTGTGGCGAAGAAAATATTTACGAAATATCAGACAGCTCCGACAGCAGAGGCGAGCTGTTTATTATTTAGATGAGAATTGAAGTAACGTTTAAAATATAAGTTGATACGCGGATAAAAACAAAAATAAGGCCTTCTTATCCGGTTCCAATCCCGCGAGTAAAGGGAAACGTTTAATATTTCTGCACATTGGAAACGAGAATGGTTTTTCTGGGGGGAAGAAATCTTATTTTTGTATCTAAAAAAACAGAAGACTATCATGAAGAAATGACAGCGGAAGTGTTTAAGGCTTGGTTTGAGAAAGTGCTCCCTAAACTTGAACCTAACAGTATAATTATTATGGATAACGCTCCTTATTATAGAGTGAAATTAGAACGTATTCCCAACAGTTCTTGGAGAAAAGAACATATAATGGCTTCAGGACAAACATAATATAAATTTGTTAGAGTGTACAGTAAAATCTGAGCTGCTGGAATTAGTGCGATCATGTAGAACTCGGCATAAGAAGTTTTATACCAAATAGTTTAAATGTTTATTTCCTAGAAATTAGTGACACACTCTTCATTCTGAATGACTTCTCAAAGTTTGTGCACATACACAAATCTCAACCACTATGCAAAGACGATGAATATCTTTCAATCACACATAAATCATACGACTTTTAGTGGAATATACCCTACGCGATAAACACTTCCACAATGCGCTTAGTTACTATTCTGTACTTTGAAGTTCTGATACTCTTTTGCATACAGTACTTGGCTACTGTCCCCCCCCCCCTCTAGGGAGCATGGAATTTCAAATCATCACACAGTTCCGCTTTTTAAAACGAGAACAATGTTTACACAACTGCATCATCATCTTTATATCAGAAAAAATAGATAATATGTGTAAGTAATGCAATTCTTATAGTGATTAACAGATGTTACATAAAGTATACCTAAGCATTTGAAAGCACAACTTTTGTAAGACGAGTGAAGATAGTCATGTGTTTTACTGTTAAAAATTCACCTTTAAGCCTTAGCCCGCAGTCTTGTAGTTCTTGTCAGCCGTTATTCTGGCAACCAACAGCTTTACTATGTATTAGGAGAACATGAAGTATAAGGAGACACTCACAACGACTCGTGTGTGACAGCGTGCTTTCTTAAATGGGAGCTTTATTCCCAATTAACACCTTAATGTATGCTTTGTATTACACAAGCGTGTTTATTTACTAACTTCTTTGTTTCTGTAAACATTGGTTAGCGTGGTTGATTCTGTTTGCTTTGCTTTACTTTATTTTAATTGATATTATTAGAGACCAACATTCCAGTACGTAAAATGCAGTATATTGACTATTTTACCATCATCCTTTCTTTCATTTTTTTTTATCTTATTCTTTGGTAGCTTAGGGTCCTTTGGTTGCTCATCGGTATCCGAAAACGCATTGCTTTATTGGTTTCAGGAACTATTATAAAGTTGACCGTAATGCTCATTGAAAAAATGTTTTGCTTCTTCTATCATGCATGCAGTAGGAGGCAACGGTGTTTGCGTTCCTCTTAAGAATTTTATCACGATTTACCAGAAATACATGTTCTGAGGCACACCGCAAGCTCACTCTAAAAATTTAGAATCAGTTCCAGCACACGTGTGTGTGTGTGTGTGTGTGGTTGTGTGTGTGTGTGTGTGTATGACGATATATTAACTCAAAAGCTAAAATTCAGAAAATCACCAGAATTGTATGTTCAGGAAACTTATAAGTATATCGACAGTAAAGTTTAAAAATAAATAAAATAACAATAATAATATTAATATTATTAATACCTAATAGTGGTGACGGTGGTGGTTGTGATGGTGGGGGTGGTGGTAGTGGTAGCAGTAGTAGCCTTCCGAAATAGAACAAGCAGATTATCAGAATAAGTAGTAAAGCCGAAATAAAAATAAACGACAGTAGGAGAGAAAGCCATGTGAAGATAATAGATTAAAGAAACTAAACATTTTCCGTGACGCCAACTAGCCCAAATGTCGTCTACGTGTTATTTTTCGTTTCTCAACGGTTCCTGCAAAAGTCAGCCTTTCTTTCCTCTATTAGGAAAACACAAAATTAGTGTCATCGAAAATGCAGCTATGGGCCATTTCCAAATGAAACTCTTTTCTTATCTGGGAGCACCAAAGTTTATAATTAAAATAATCTAAGGAGTGTTCCAATGCTATTTATTTGTTTTATTTTTGTTTTTTCGTTCATTTGATTTCAACGTTTTGCTTATTTATCACTCCTGTTATTTACCTACATGAAGTAAGGTCTGCATTTCTTGCAAGCAAAATTTAGGGAAGGATTTTGTTGGCTGTAGGAATTGGTGTGTATTTATTGTAGCTGAACACTGACCAGTATGACTGGACCATTTATCTTTCTGATAATATAATTGCTCATCTACACTAAAAGATATTAAAATAGGCCTGCAAATACTTATCGTAAGACGGAGTCTGATTCCACCCATGTCTGTCACCTGTTTGGATGTTTTCAAAAGCCTAAGGGGCAGGCTACTTTACCGAAGGTAAAGGGGAGCATAAAACAGCTTGCGACAAGTGAAATTCTGAGTTGCGAATTGGAGATCGCTAAACTTTCTTGTTGGACAATGCTCCAACCCCTCTCAACGGGTGTTAACAAATGAAGTTAATATTTTCTCTGCACTATATACTGGTTCCAATACCAAGGTAATGCTTAAACCTGGAAGAGTAAGTTAATACACTGCTTATACAGCCTGTTTTGTGGGAGCGTCGAGCAAGGTTGAGGGGCGAAGGGGTGGATTGTCCAATCGGTTTTGAATTTTCTTACTTGCGTGGCTTGTTGTATCAGAATGTCACCAATGAAAATCATGGAAAGACCCGAGCTCCCGTTCACATATTCAGCGAAAGCAGAACGCCAGAAATTATGCAAAAAATGTAATGGATTTTTTTCCCCTTCCTTCCTTATTGATCAAAAACCGAACAGTTAACGTAAGAACTTAAGTCTTGTAATTTCATTCTACATTTCCGTTGTCTTAATGTTGGTTTTGGTCTCCTCCGTTCGATAGCGGTAGTAACTAAAAGTTTCATTTTTATGTCAGTCATGAAAGTTCTCATAAATGTGAGAAGTTCCCTAGCTGTTGGCTATTTTAACGACACAGAAAGATATACCGCACCCCCTTCCTCTAGAATTGCGATATTTGTTGTAATTCCTTTAATCTTTCTTCCAGTCTTACTCGTAGCAAAGCCTTCATTAAAACAATGAGTATAAATGTTTCATTTGTTGTGTTTTAGTTACTGAGTAGTTTTTTAGGTCAGCATCACAGACGGCTGTGAGGAATAAAGGCTTAGTTTTCTACTTGATGGCGGAAACCTTACTGATAGAAAAACCCTATTGCGTTCTAGCGCAGTGGATCATTTTATCCACACAAGTGTACACACATGCACAGCCTGTGGGCAAGTAGCTGGTTACTTTCCCAAATTTGTCCTAATCGCTGGCGACGCATATGAGGCTGAAAGAACATTCACGCTGGCAGAAGACGGTCCCGCAGTACATATGTACAATCAAAGACATTAAAAATACACCTGGCGCTAGACAGGGATTCAGGTCTTTGCACGATTTGCATTGTTTTCATTCTGATACAACTTGCTACGCAAGTAAGAAAAGGCAAAACCCATTGAGCAATCACCCTCAACCTTACTCGATGCCCCCTCAGAACAGGCGACTTGTATAAGCAGTGTGTTAATTTTGTCAACCACGTGCACGAATTACCTTAGCATTAAATATTTCATTATTTAGCACAGAGAAAATATTAACCTAATTTTGTATCACCCGTGAGACTGGGTGGTTATTGTTCAACCTGAAAGTTCAGGGATCACCGGTTCGCAACTCAGTACTTACCTGTCGAAAGTTACGTTGCACTTCCATCGCCTTCCATCGTCATTGGACGTGTCTGTCCAGTATGCTTTTAAGAGCATAGCAAATAGGTGAAAGATATGGGCAAAGTCAGAGAAAACGATAAGTACCTATCTCCAGGTGTATTTTTAATGTCTTTGACTGTACTCCCCATATATAAACAAAAAGCAAAGCAGCGAATTGGCGATTCTATTTTTGGTTTCTCAACTATAAACTATTTATAAAGCATTTAATTCTTTTCTACGTGTAAGTGGCCAATTTTCTGTTTACTGCGTACTTACCCATACACAATATCAGACAATATTTTGCTACTTCAACATACATAGGTAAAAATAATTATTAAAATATATTGTACATTTGTATGTTTAAAAATGCCATACATTTACATGACCTTCTCCTATTCTTCCTTTCTTACAAAAGCTAATTCTTCGCTCTACGTCACGATAATCGAGATAAACACTCACTCCAGGTTTACGGATTACTTTTTAAGCGTAAGGATTCCCACAATAGGTTAAAGCGACCCCCAGATATTTGAAAATTTGATGTGCTCAATTCAGATGTTTTTCTCGACACCTCTTTTTTTTTTTTTTTTTTTAGTTAGGAGTATAACAACTGTTCTTCCGAAAGATTTGAATTTCCATCTACTTAACATTTATTGAGATAGAGACAACATTAGGGAGATTGCTACAGTACACACTTGATTATAGAAGCAAATAGAATAGCGATAGTCAAAGGTTTAACAACTGTAGGGTTTAATTGTTTTTCACACAAGCCGTGTGTAGGACAGGAGTTAGACATGTAGAGTCACACTGAAAAATTCAATGCTATAGCAAGGATTTGTACCACGGATTTACCGGTATAGAGCCGCTTGCTCTACCACTGAGCTACCTGAGTTTTTCAGTCTGAATCTACCTATCCAACTCCGGTCCTACACACGGCTTCTGTGGAAAAACAATGAAATCAGTGTTCATTGACCCCATAATAGTTATCTATACATGAATCCTGGAAGTTAAAGTACTTACTTTATTACGTCGTGTTTTCATTTTATTGGCTGGAACTGTCAGCTTGCAGGTGCGTATCACATCTTGTGTTCTATATCGAACCAGTAGACCATACCTATGCTGGGTTTGTCAACTCATTGGCTAACCTCAGATTAGAAAACGTGTCTCCTTTCAAAATGGTAGAGACCGATTTTTGGCGATCTTCCGCATGGTTAATTTGTACTACAGAGAAAATGCCTGTTTCAAAATAAACCTCAACATAAGCAGATTCTTGAAATGTTTGGAGTTTGCAGATTTGTTTTATGTGCGTCTAGCAGAATATTTTGCTTTTGGTGTAATGCCTAAAGTTACGGCGGGGATGGGGTTTGATCTGATGGAGAATAGAACTGTGAAGTAGGCAGTAATCAGTATTGTTCATAAACCTCCTCATCAACACCTCTTTCTGATATAAGGCTGTACACAGATAGTACTGCTTTTCTCTATAAAAATAGTTCCTCTTAATTTGCTGAAAGAAGTAACCAAATTTCATATTAAACTATGCAATTTTGTCGAATTGGCATAGGAAGAGTTACTAATATACGAAAATGGGTTGAATTTTAATCATTATTTGCTTACACGTGTGTTGTTCCGTTCATTGCAACGGGTGATTTTCAGTTACCACGTGGAGAGCGTATTGTAGGACGTGTGATACCAGTAGGTATAGTGAAACACAAGCGAGGAAGACCTGTAAAAAGCGGGGAGAAAACATTGTTCTTTGCGTATATAATAAGTTTTGTAAAAAATACGCTACTCTTATATTAGATAATATCCTCAGCTTCACGGCCGGATTTACTGCCGCTTCGGAAACCAGCATAAAGTGTGCAAGAAAAGAGTGGTAAACTACGTGAAAGTTTTCGACACCCAGGAAAAAGAGGAAATGCTGGAGACGTGTTTTGGACGTACAGCGTGACCAGTTTATTCGAGCAGCTATTGCTCGCAAAGTGCACCACTTCTTTTTCGCTAATGAGCCGCCTACAATAAATAAAGTGCTTCATGCAGTGAACAGTGATCCAGAATGGTCTAATTTGAAAAAATCTTCATTCCACAATTTGCTCAAAGGAATAGGGTCTGAATTCCTAAATAGGAATCGCAAAAGCATTGTAGTGCAAGGGACGATATTGTTTTGTGGCGAAGAAAATATTTACGAAATATCAGACAGCTCCGACAGCAGAGGCGAGCTGTTTATTATTTAGATGAGAATTGAAGTAACGTTTAAAATATAAGTTGATACGCGGATAAAAACAAAAATAAGGCCTTCTTATCCGGTTCCAATCCCGCGAGTAAAGGGAAACGTTTAATATTTCTGCACATTGGAAACGAGAATGGTTTTTCTGGGGGGAAGAAATCTTATTTTTGTATCTAAAAAAACAGAAGACTATCATGAAGAAATGACAGCGGAAGTGTTTAAGGCTTGGTTTGAGAAAGTGCTCCCTAAACTTGAACCTAACAGTATAATTATTATGGATAACGCTCCTTATTATAGAGTGAAATTAGAACGTATTCCCAACAGTTCTTGGAGAAAAGAACATATAATGGCTTCAGGACAAACATAATATAAATTTGTTAGAGTGTACAGTAAAATCTGAGCTGCTGGAATTAGTGCGATCATGTAGAACTCGGCATAAGAAGTTTTATACCAAATAGTTTAAATGTTTATTTCCTAGAAATTAGTGACACACTCTTCATTCTGAATGACTTCTCAAAGTTTGTGCACATACACAAATCTCAACCACTATGCAAAGACGATGAATATCTTTCAATCACACATAAATCATACGACTTTTAGTGGAATATACCCTACGCGATAAACACTTCCACAATGCGCTTAGTTACTATTCTGTACTTTGAAGTTCTGATACTCTTTTGCATACAGTACTTGGCTACTGTCCCCCCCCCCCCTCTAGGGAGCATGGAATTTCAAATCATCACACAGTTCCGCTTTTTAAAACGAGAACAATGTTTACACAACTGCATCATCATCTTTATATCAGAAAAAATAGATAATATGTGTAAGTAATGCAATTCTTATAGTGATTAACAGATGTTACATAAAGTATACCTAAGCATTTGAAAGCACAACTTTTGTAAGACGAGTGAAGATAGTCATGTGTTTTACTGTTAAAAATTCACCTTTAAGCCTTAGCCCGCAGTCTTGTAGTTCTTGTCAGCCGTTATTCTGGCAACCAACAGCTTTACTATGTATTAGGAGAACATGAAGTATAAGGAGACACTCACAACGACTCGTGTGTGACAGCGTGCTTTCTTAAATGGGAGCTTTATTCCCAATTAACACCTTAATGTATGCTTTGTATTACACAAGCGTGTTTATTTACTAACTTCTTTGTTTCTGTAAACATTGGTTAGCGTGGTTGATTCTGTTTGCTTTGCTTTACTTTATTTTAATTGATATTATTAGAGACCAACATTCCAGTACGTAAAATGCAGTATATTGACTATTTTACCATCATCCTTTCTTTCATTTTTTTTTATCTTATTCTTTGGTAGCTTAGGGTCCTTTGGTTGCTCATCGGTATCCGAAAACGCATTGCTTTATTGGTTTCAGGAACTATTATAAAGTTGACCGTAATGCTCATTGAAAAAATGTTTTGCTTCTTCTATCATGCATGCAGTAGGAGGCAACGGTGTTTGCGTTCCTCTTAAGAATTTTATCACGATTTACCAGAAATACATGTTCTGAGGCACACCGCAAGCTCACTCTAAAAATTTAGAATCAGTTCCAGCACACGTGTGTGTGTGTGTGTGTGTGGTTGTGTGTGTGTGTGTGTGTATGACGATATATTAACTCAAAAGCTAAAATTCAGAAAATCACCAGAATTGTATGTTCAGGAAACTTATAAGTATATCGACAGTAAAGTTTAAAAATAAATAAAATAACAATAATAATATTAATATTATTAATACCTAATAGTGGTGACGGTGGTGGTTGTGATGGTGGGGGTGGTGGTAGTGGTAGCAGTAGTAGCCTTCCGAAATAGAACAAGCAGATTATCAGAATAAGTAGTAAAGCCGAAATAAAAATAAACGACAGTAGGAGAGAAAGCCATGTGAAGATAATAGATTAAAGAAACTAAACATTTTCCGTGACGCCAACTAGCCCAAATGTCGTCTACGTGTTATTTTTCGTTTCTCAACGGTTCCTGCAAAAGTCAGCCTTTCTTTCCTCTATTAGGAAAACACAAAATTAGTGTCATCGAAAATGCAGCTATGGGCCATTTCCAAATGAAACTCTTTTCTTATCTGGGAGCACCAAAGTTTATAATTAAAATAATCTAAGGAGTGTTCCAATGCTATTTATTTGTTTTATTTTTGTTTTTTCGTTCATTTGATTTCAACGTTTTGCTTATTTATCACTCCTGTTATTTACCTACATGAAGTAAGGTCTGCATTTCTTGCAAGCAAAATTTAGGGAAGGATTTTGTTGGCTGTAGGAATTGGTGTGTATTTATTGTAGCTGAACACTGACCAGTATGACTGGACCATTTATCTTTCTGATAATATAATTGCTCATCTACACTAAAAGATATTAAAATAGGCCTGCAAATACTTATCGTAAGACGGAGTCTGATTCCACCCATGTCTGTCACCTGTTTGGATGTTTTCAAAAGCCTAAGGGGCAGGCTACTTTACCGAAGGTAAAGGGGAGCATAAAACAGCTTGCGACAAGTGAAATTCTGAGTTGCGAATTGGAGATCGCTAAACTTTCTTGTTGGACAATGCTCCAACCCCTCTCAACGGGTGTTAACAAATGAAGTTAATATTTTCTCTGCACTATATACTGGTTCCAATACCAAGGTAATGCTTAAACCTGGAAGAGTAAGTTAATACACTGCTTATACAGCCTGTTTTGTGGGAGCGTCGAGCAAGGTTGAGGGGCGAAGGGGTGGATTGTCCAATCGGTTTTGAATTTTCTTACTTGCGTGGCTTGTTGTATCAGAATGTCACCAATGAAAATCATGGAAAGACCCGAGCTCCCGTTCACATATTCAGCGAAAGCAGAACGCCAGAAATTATGCAAAAAATGTAATGGATTTTTTTCCCCTTCCTTCCTTATTGATCAAAAACCGAACAGTTAACGTAAGAACTTAAGTCTTGTAATTTCATTCTACATTTCCGTTGTCTTAATGTTGGTTTTGGTCTCCTCCGTTCGATAGCGGTAGTAACTAAAAGTTTCATTTTTATGTCAGTCATGAAAGTTCTCATAAATGTGAGAAGTTCCCTAGCTGTTGGCTATTTTAACGACACAGAAAGATATACCGCACCCCCTTCCTCTAGAATTGCGATATTTGTTGTAATTCCTTTAATCTTTCTTCCAGTCTTACTCGTAGCAAAGCCTTCATTAAAACAATGAGTATAAATGTTTCATTTGTTGTGTTTTAGTTACTGAGTAGTTTTTTAGGTCAGCATCACAGACGGCTGTGAGGAATAAAGGCTTAGTTTTCTACTTGATGGCGGAAACCTTACTGATAGAAAAACCCTATTGCGTTCTAGCGCAGTGGATCATTTTATCCACACAAGTGTACACACATGCACAGCCTGTGGGCAAGTAGCTGGTTACTTTCCCAAATTTGTCCTAATCGCTGGCGACGCATATGAGGCTGAAAGAACATTCACGCTGGCAGAAGACGGTCCCGCAGTACATATGTACAATCAAAGACATTAAAAATACACCTGGCGCTAGACAGGGATTCAGGTCTTTGCACGATTTGCATTGTTTTCATTCTGATACAACTTGCTACGCAAGTAAGAAAAGGCAAAACCCATTGAGCAATCACCCTCAACCTTACTCGATGCCCCCTCAGAACAGGCGACTTGTATAAGCAGTGTGTTAATTTTGTCAACCACGTGCACGAATTACCTTAGCATTAAATATTTCATTATTTAGCACAGAGAAAATATTAACCTAATTTTGTATCACCCGTGAGACTGGGTGGTTATTGTTCAACCTGAAAGTTCAGGGATCACCGGTTCGCAACTCAGTACTTACCTGTCGAAAGTTACGTTGCACTTCCATCGCCTTCCATCGTCATTGGACGTGTCTGTCCAGTATGCTTTTAAGAGCATAGCAAATAGGTGAAAGATATGGGCAAAGTCAGAGAAAACGATAAGTACCTATCTCCAGGTGTATTTTTAATGTCTTTGACTGTACTCCCCATATATAAACAAAAAGCAAAGCAGCGAATTGGCGATTCTATTTTTGGTTTCTCAACTATAAACTATTTATAAAGCATTTAATTCTTTTCTACGTGTAAGTGGCCAATTTTCTGTTTACTGCGTACTTACCCATACACAATATCAGACAATATTTTGCTACTTCAACATACATAGGTAAAAATAATTATTAAAATATATTGTACATTTGTATGTTTAAAAATGCCATACATTTACATGACCTTCTCCTATTCTTCCTTTCTTACAAAAGCTAATTCTTCGCTCTACGTCACGATAATCGAGATAAACACTCACTCCAGGTTTACGGATTACTTTTTAAGCGTAAGGATTCCCACAATAGGTTAAAGCGACCCCCAGATATTTGAAAATTTGATGTGCTCAATTCAGATGTTTTTCTCGACACCTCTTTTTTTTTTTTTTTTTTTAGTTAGGAGTATAACAACTGTTCTTCCGAAAGATTTGAATTTCCATCTACTTAACATTTATTGAGATAGAGACAACATTAGGGAGATTGCTACAGTACACACTTGATTATAGAAGCAAATAGAATAGCGATAGTCAAAGGTTTAACAACTGTAGGGTTTAATTGTTTTTCACACAAGCCGTGTGTAGGACAGGAGTTAGACATGTAGAGTCACACTGAAAAATTCAATGCTATAGCAAGGATTTGTACCACGGATTTACCGGTATAGAGCCGCTTGCTCTACCACTGAGCTACCTGAGTTTTTCAGTCTGAATCTACCTATCCAACTCCGGTCCTACACACGGCTTCTGTGGAAAAACA
Source organism: Hymenopus coronatus (assembly GCA_030762935.1). Taxonomy (NCBI): domain Eukaryota; kingdom Metazoa; phylum Arthropoda; class Insecta; order Mantodea; family Hymenopodidae; genus Hymenopus; species Hymenopus coronatus. The sequence continues at coordinate 433,672,027 of CM060900.1, read as the reverse complement.
ATGAAATCAGTGTTCATTGACCCCATAATAGTTGTCTATACATGAATCCTGGAAGTTAAAGTACTTACTTTATTACGTCGTGTTTTCATTTTATTGGCTGGAACTGTCAGCTTGCAGGTGCGTATCACATCTTGTGTTCTATATCGAACCAGTAGACCATACCTATGCTGGGTTTGTCAACTCATTGGCTAACCTCAGATTAGAAAACGTGTCTCCTTTCAAAATGGTAGAGACCGATTTTTGGCGATCTTCCGCATGGTTAATTTGTACTACAGAGAAAATGCCTGTTTCAAAATAAACCTCAACATAAGCAGATTCTTGAAATGTTTGGAGTTTGCAGATTTGTTTTATGTGCGTCTAGCAGAATATTTTGCTTTTGGTGTAATGCCTAAAGTTACGGCGGGGATGGGGTTTGATCTGATGGAGAATAGAACTGTGAAGTAGGCAGTAATCAGTATTGTTCATAAACCTCCTCATCAACACCTCTTTCTGATATAAGGCTGTACACAGATAGTACTGCTTTTCTCTATAAAAATAGTTCCTCTTAATTTGCTGAAAGAAGTAACCAAATTTCATATTAAACTATGCAATTTTGTCGAATTGGCATAGGAAGAGTTACTAATATACGAAAATGGGTTGAATTTTAATCATTATTTGCTTACACGTGTGTTGTTCCGTTCATTGCAACGGGTGATTTTCAGTTACCACGTGGAGAGCGTATTGTAGGACGTGTGATACCAGTAGGTATAGTGAAACACAAGCGAGGAAGACCTGTAAAAAGCGGGGAGAAAACATTGTTCTTTGCGTATATAATAAGTTTTGTAAAAAATACGCTACTCTTATATTAGATAATATCCTCAGCTTCACGGCCGGATTTACTGCCGCTTCGGAAACCAGCATAAAGTGTGCAAGAAAAGAGTGGTAAACTACGTGAAAGTTTTCGACACCCAGGAAAAAGAGGAAATGCTGGAGACGTGTTTTGGACGTACAGCGTGACCAGTTTATTCGAGCAGCTATTGCTCGCAAAGTGCACCACTTCTTTTTCGCTAATGAGCCGCCTACAATAAATAAAGTGCTTCATGCAGTGAACAGTGATCCAGAATGGTCTAATTTGAAAAAATCTTCATTCCACAATTTGCTCAAAGGAATAGGGTCTGAATTCCTAAATAGGAATCGCAAAAGCATTGTAGTGCAAGGGACGATATTGTTTTGTGGCGAAGAAAATATTTACGAAATATCAGACAGCTCCGACAGCAGAGGCGAGCTGTTTATTATTTAGATGAGAATTGAAGTAACGTTTAAAATATAAGTTGATACGCGGATAAAAACAAAAATAAGGCCTTCTTATCCGGTTCCAATCCCGCGAGTAAAGGGAAACGTTTAATATTTCTGCACATTGGAAACGAGAATGGTTTTTCTGGGGGGAAGAAATCTTATTTTTGTATCTAAAAAAACAGAAGACTATCATGAAGAAATGACAGCGGAAGTGTTTAAGGCTTGGTTTGAGAAAGTGCTCCCTAAACTTGAACCTAACAGTATAATTATTATGGATAACGCTCCTTATTATAGAGTGAAATTAGAACGTATTCCCAACAGTTCTTGGAGAAAAGAACATATAATGGCTTCAGGACAAACATAATATAAATTTGTTAGAGTGTACAGTAAAATCTGAGCTGCTGGAATTAGTGCGATCATGTAGAACTCGGCATAAGAAGTTTTATACCAAATAGTTTAAATGTTTATTTCCTAGAAATTAGTGACACACTCTTCATTCTGAATGACTTCTCAAAGTTTGTGCACATACACAAATCTCAACCACTATGCAAAGACGATGAATATCTTTCAATCACACATAAATCATACGAATTTTAGTGGAATATACCCTACGCGATAAACACTTCCACAATGCGCTTAGTTACTATTCTGTACTTTGAAGTTCTGATACTCTTTTGCATACAGTACTTGGCTACTGTCCCCCCCCCTCTAGGGAGCATGGAATTTCAAATCATCACACAGTTCCGCTTTTTAAAACGAGAACAATGTTTACACAACTGCATCATCATCTTTATATCAGAAAAAATAGATAATATGTGTAAGTAATGCAATTCTTATAGTGATTAACAGATGTTACATAAAGTATACCTAAGCATTTGAAAGCACAACTTTTGTAAGACGAGTGAAGATAGTCATGTGTTTTACTGTTAAAAATTCACCTTTAAGCCTTAGCCCGCAGTCTTGTAGTTCTTGTCAGCCGTTATTCTGGCAACCAACAGCTTTACTATGTATTAGGAGAACATGAAGTATAAGGAGACACTCACAACGACTCGTGTGTGACAGCGTGCTTTCTTAAATGGGAGCTTTATTCCCAATTAACACCTTAATGTATGCTTTGTATTACACAAGCGTGTTTATTTACTAACTTCTTTGTTTCTGTAAACATTGGTTAGCGTGGTTGATTCTGTTTGCTTTGCTTTACTTTATTTTAATTGATATTATTAGAGACCAACATTCCAGTACGTAAAATGCAGTATATTGACTATTTTACCATCATCCTTTCTTTCATTTTTTTTTATCTTATTCTTTGGTAGCTTAGGGTCCTTTGGTTGCTCATCGGTATCCGAAAACGCATTGCTTTATTGGTTTCAGGAACTATTATAAAGTTGACCGTAATGCTCATTGAAAAAATGTTTTGCTTCTTCTATCATGCATGCAGTAGGAGGCAACGGTGTTTGCGTTCCTCTTAAGAATTTTATCACGATTTACCAGAAATACATGTTCTGAGGCACACCGCAAGCTCACTCTAAAAATTTAGAATCAGTTCCAGCACACGTGTGTGTGTGTGTGTGTGGTTGTGTGTGTGTGTGTGTGTATGACGATATATTAACTCAAAAGCTAAAATTCAGAAAATCACCAGAATTGTATGTTCAGGAAACTTATAAGTATATCGACAGTAAAGTTTAAAAATAAATAAAATAACAATAATAATATTAATATTATTAATACCTAATAGTGGTGACGGTGGTGGTTGTGATGGTGGGGGTGGTGGTAGTGGTAGCAGTAGTAGCCTTCCGAAATAGAACAAGCAGATTATCAGAATAAGTAGTAAAGCCGAAATAAAAATAAACGACAGTAGGAGAGAAAGCCATGTGAAGATAATAGATTAAAGAAACTAAACATTTTCCGTGACGCCAACTAGCCCAAATGTCGTCTACGTGTTATTTTTCGTTTCTCAACGGTTCCTGTAAAAGTCAGCCTTTCTTTCCTCTATTAGGAAAACACAAAATTAGTGTCATCGAAAATGCAGCTATGGGCCATTTCCAAATGAAACTCTTTTCTTATCTGGGAGCACCAAAGTTTATAATTAAAATAATCTAAGGAGTGTTCCAATGCTATTTATTTGTTTTATTTTTGTTTTTTCGTTCATTTGATTTCAACGTTTTGCTTATTTATCACTCCTGTTATTTACCTACATGAAGTAAGGTCTGCATTTCTTGCAAGCAAAATTTAGGGAAGGATTTTGTTGGCTGTAGGAATTGGTGTGTATTTATTGTAGCTGAACACTGACCAGTATGACTGGACCATTTATCTTTCTGATAATATAATTGCTCATCTACACTAAAAGATATTAAAATAGGCCTGCAAATACTTATCGTAAGACGGAGTCTGATTCCACCCATGTCTGTCACCTGTTTGGATGTTTTCAAAAGCCTAAGGGGCAGGCTACTTTACCGAAGGTAAAGGGGAGCATAAAACAGCTTGCGACAAGTGAAATTCTGAGTTGCGAATTGGAGATCGCTAAACTTTCTTGTTGGACAATGCTCCAACCCCTCTCAACGGGTGTTAACAAATGAAGTTAATATTTTCTCTGCACTATATACTGGTTCCAATACCAAGGTAATGCTTAAACCTGGAAGAGTAAGTTAATACACTGCTTATACAGCCTGTTTTGTGGGAGCGTCGAGCAAGGTTGAGGGGCGAAGGGGTGGATTGTCCAATCGGTTTTGAATTTTCTTACTTGCGTGGCTTGTTGTATCAGAATGTCACCAATGAAAATCATGGAAAGACCCGAGCTCCCGTTCACATATTCAGCGAAAGCAGAACGCCAGAAATTATGCAAAAAATGTAATGGATTTTTTTCCCCTTCCTTCCTTATTGATCAAAAACCGAACAGTTAACGTAAGAACTTAAGTCTTGTAATTTCATTCTACATTTCCGTTGTCTTAATGTTGGTTTTGGTCTCCTCCGTTCGATAGCGGTAGTAACTAAAAGTTTCATTTTTATGTCAGTCATGAAAGTTCTCATAAATGTGAGAAGTTCCCTAGCTGTTGGCTATTTTAACGACACAGAAAGATATACCGCACCCCCTTCCTCTAGAATTGCGATATTTGTTGTAATTCCTTTAATCTTTCTTCCAGTCTTACTCGTAGCAAAGCCTTCATTAAAACAATGAGTATAAATGTTTCATTTGTTGTGTTTTAGTTACTGAGTAGTTTTTTAGGTCAGCATCACAGACGGCTGTGAGGAATAAAGGCTTAGTTTTCTACTTGATGGCGGAAACCTTACTGATAGAAAAACCCTATTGCGTTCTAGCGCAGTGGATCATTTTATCCACACAAGTGTACACACATGCACAGCCTGTGGGCAAGTAGCTGGTTACTTTCCCAAATTTGTCCTAATCGCTGGCGACGCATATGAGGCTGAAAGAACATTCACGCTGGCAGAAGACGGTCCCGCAGTACATATGTACAATCAAAGACATTAAAAATACACCTGGCGCTAGACAGGGATTCAGGTCTTTGCACGATTTGCATTGTTTTCATTCTGATACAACTTGCTACGCAAGTAAGAAAAGGCAAAACCCATTGAGCAATCACCCTCAACCTTACTCGATGCCCCCTCAGAACAGGCGACTTGTATAAGCAGTGTGTTAATTTTGTCAACCACGTGCACGAATTACCTTAGCATTAAATATTTCATTATTTAGCACAGAGAAAATATTAACCTAATTTTGTATCACCCGTGAGACTGGGTGGTTATTGTTCAACCTGAAAGTTCAGGGATCACCGGTTCGCAACTCAGTACTTACCTGTCGAAAGTTACGTTGCACTTCCATCGCCTTCCATCGTCATTGGACGTGTCTGTCCAGTATGCTTTTAAGAGCATAGCAAATAGGTGAAAGATATGGGCAAAGTCAGAGAAAACGATAAGTACCTATCTCCAGGTGTATTTTTAATGTCTTTGACTGTACTCCCCATATATAAACAAAAAGCAAAGCAGCGAATTGGCGATTCTATTTTTGGTTTCTCAACTATAAACTATTTATAAAGCATTTAATTCTTTTCTACGTGTAAGTGGCCAATTTTCTGTTTACTGCGTACTTACCCATACACAATATCAGACAATATTTTGCTACTTCAACATACATAGGTAAAAATAATTATTAAAATATATTGTACATTTGTATGTTTAAAAATGCCATACATTTACATGACCTTCTCCTATTCTTCCTTTCTTACAAAAGCTAATTCTTCGCTCTACGTCACGATAATCGAGATAAACACTCACTCCAGGTTTACGGATTACTTTTTAAGCGTAAGGATTCCCACAATAGGTTAAAGCGACCCCCAGATATTTGAAAATTTGATGTGCTCAATTCAGATGTTTTTCTCGACACCTCTTTTTTTTTTTTTTTTTTTTTTATTTTTTTTTTTTAGTTAGGAGTATAACAACTGTTCTTCCGAAAGATTTGAATTTCCATCTACTTAACATTTATTGAGATAGAGACAACATTAGGGAGATTGCTACAGTACACACTTGATTATAGAAGCAAATAGAATAGCGATAGTCAAAGGTTTAACAACTGTAGGGTTTAATTGTTTTTCACACAAGCCGTGTGTAGGACAGGAGTTAGACATGTAGAGTCACACTGAAAAATTCAATGCTATAGCAAGGATTTGTACCACGGATTTACCGGTATAGAGCCGCTTGCTCTACCACTGAGCTACCTGAGTTTTTCAGTCTGAATCTACCTATCCAACTCCGGTCCTACACACGGCTTCTGTGGAAAAACAATGAAATCAGTGTTCATTGACCCCATAATAGTTGTCTATACATGAATCCTGGAAGTTAAAGTACTTACTTTATTACGTCGTGTTTTCATTTTATTGGCTGGAACTGTCAGCTTGCAGGTGCGTATCACATCTTGTGTTCTATATCGAACCAGTAGACCATACCTATGCTGGGTTTGTCAACTCATTGGCTAACCTCAGATTAGAAAACGTGTCTCCTTTCAAAATGGTAGAGACCGATTTTTGGCGATCTTCCGCATGGTTAATTTGTACTACAGAGAAAATGCCTGTTTCAAAATAAACCTCAACATAAGCAGATTCTTGAAATGTTTGGAGTTTGCAGATTTGTTTTATGTGCGTCTAGCAGAATATTTTGCTTTTGGTGTAATGCCTAAAGTTACGGCGGGGATGGGGTTTGATCTGATGGAGAATAGAACTGTGAAGTAGGCAGTAATCAGTATTGTTCATAAACCTCCTCATCAACACCTCTTTCTGATATAAGGCTGTACACAGATAGTACTGCTTTTCTCTATAAAAATAGTTCCTCTTAATTTGCTGAAAGAAGTAACCAAATTTCATATTAAACTATGCAATTTTGTCGAAATGGCATAGGAAGAGTTACTAATATACGAAAATGGGTTGAATTTTAATCATTATTTGCTTACACGTGTGTTGTTCCGTTCATTGCAACGGGTGATTTTCAGTTACCACGTGGAGAGCGTATTGTAGGACGTGTGATACCAGTAGGTATAGTGAAACACAAGCGAGGAAGACCTGTAAAAAGCGGGGAGAAAACATTGTTCTTTGCGTATATAATAAGTTTTGTAAAAAATACGCTACTCTTATATTAGATAATATCCTCAGCTTCACGGCCGGATTTACTGCCGCTTCGGAAACCAGCATAAAGTGTGCAAGAAAAGAGTGGTAAACTACGTGAAAGTTTTCGACACCCAGGAAAAAGAGGAAATGCTGGAGACGTGTTTTGGACGTACAGCGTGACCAGTTTATTCGAGCAGCTATTGCTCGCAAAGTGCACCACTTCTTTTTCGCTAATGAGCCGCCTACAATAAATAAAGTGCTTCATGCAGTGAACAGTGATCCAGAATGGTCTAATTTGAAAAAATCTTCATTCCACAATTTGCTCAAAGGAATAGGGTCTGAATTCCTAAATAGGAATCGCAAAAGCATTGTAATGCAAGGGACGATATTGTTTTGTGGCGAAGAAAATATTTACGAAATATCAGACAGCTCCGACAGCAGAGGCGAGCTGTTTATTATTTAGATGAGAATTGAAGTAACGTCTAAAATATAAGTTGATACGCGGATAAAAACAAAAATAAGGCCTTCTTATCCGGTTCCAATCCCGCGAGTAAAGGGAAACGTTTAATATTTCTGCACATTGGAAACGAGAATGGTTTTTCTGGGGGGAAGAAATCTTATTTTTGTATCTAAAAAAACAGAAGACTATCATGAAGAAATGACAGCGGAAGTGTTTAAGGCTTGGTTTGAGAAAGTGCTCCCTAAACTTGAACCTAACAGTATAATTATTATGGATAACGCTCCTTATTATAGAGTGAAATTAGAACGTATTCCCAACAGTTCTTGGAGAAAAGAACATATAATGGCTTCAGGACAAACATAATATAAATTTGTTAGAGTGTACAGTAAAATCTGAGCTGCTGGAATTAGTGCGATCATGTAGAACTCGGCATAAGAAGTTCGTTGTAGACGATTTGGCCGAGAAGGCGGGTCATATAGCACTGAGATTACCCCCTTATCATTTTTATCGCAATCCAATTTAGCTTGTTTGGAGTCGGATAAAAGGGTATATAGCTAGAAACAATCAGATGTCGCCGAGGTGCGACATCTAGTGCAAACAGCATTTCAGCACGTAACAGTCGAAAAATGGAGCGAATGTGTATCGCACACATTGTTCGGGAAGAGCACACAAAGTGGGATTTGGAGGGAATGGTGGACATTGTCGTTGACCGATTAATTATCAATTCCGATGATGATGAGGCAAACCGTCTGCGACAGATGACTCGGATCTTGAAGGAGTGGACCCACTTCCATCTTCAGATTAACTCTTCTGGGTGAATCATTGTATTTTTGCGGTAGGTATATCAAAATAATGTTCAGTATATGTTTGCCCCCCCCCCAACACACACACACACACACATTGGCGTTTGGAGTGATGAACGCGTGCAATACGCAAATGAACAACATGCCTGTGAGAATCTCATTTTTCGTAGTGAATAACAACTGGTGCACTTGTTTTATTTTCTTTGATGAATTATATAGCTCATAGCTTTAATCAATATCTGTGAAGAGTGAACGTAGATAGGTATTTTTTTTTCCCTACGATTAGTGCGTAGGCGTGCGCATTTGTAATTGTATAGGAGACTAACACAGCTTAGCACCACGTGGTCCGTTCTGGTTTGTTGACATCGCCGGTGAACTAAGTCTGGACAGAAAATAGAAATAGATATACCTAAGTATTTGAAAGCACACGATTTGTAAGACGAATAATGAAAGGCATGTGAATGCAACATCTTTCTGATAAAAATTCACATTTGTTCTTGTCAGCCGATTATTCTGGCAACGAACAGCTTTACTGTGTATTAGGAGAACATGAGGTATAAGGAGTTACCTCTCGACTCGTGAGACATCGCGGTTTCTCAAATGGGAACGTTATTCCCAATTGATACCTAAGAAATATGTATACCCTAATGTATAAGTTGCATTATACATGTGTAGTATTTATTTATTAACTTCTTTGTTTCTGTAAACATTGGTTAGCGTGGCTAATTCAGATCGCTTTGCTTTTCTTTAATTTGTATTAGTACATACTATCATAATGAAGACTAAAGTTCCAGAAATTAAAATGTACTGTATTGATTACTTTCTCTTCCTTCCTTTCTGCCATTTTCTTTGGTAGCTTAACTTCCATTAACTTGGCTGTTCATATCCGAAGACGCGTTGCTTTATTGGCTATTTATTTGACCACAATTCGCAATGATAAACTATTTTGCTTTTTTCCATCATGCATGTAGTGAGCAGCGAACGGTATTTTGCATTCCTTCCAACAATTTGGTAATACATTCTCCACAAATACATGTTTTGAGGTACTCCGTACGCTCCCTCTCAGAAATTTAGAATCAGTTCGAGCATATGTGCTTATGTGTGTGACATTTAACTCAAAAGCTTAAATGCGGACAAATGCCAAAGTTACCATTTATGTTTAGGGCACTTAAAAGAGATATGACAGTAGTGTTACAGGAATAATAATAATAATAATAATAATAATAATAATAATAATAATAATAATAATAATAATAATAATAATAATAATAATAATAATAATAACCATCTTCAATGTGAATGACCTTTCTAAATTGGTACACATTATTAAATACTTACACAAAACTTAATACACAAAAACAATGGATATCTTTAAATCACACAATCAGTCATATTAATTTATATGAAACATACCTACTATTTCGTGGCGTTAAACACTTCCTAAATACTCTTAATTTTTGTACTGTTTTGAAGTTCTTATACTTTTTTTTTTTTTTTTTTCCCTACAACGCGGACAACAACTTGGGGACTGTATCCATCTCTATATTAATGCCTATGTGTGGATAACTAATGGAGGCTTCATAGCGAATAATATGCATTTGAAAGCATAGTTTTTGTAAGAAGAGTAAGGAAAGTCATGGGAATGTAACAGGTTTTTCTGTTAATATTACACCTCTGTGGCTTAGCCGCAGTCACATAGCTTTTGTCTGCCGATAATTGTGGCAACCAGCAGCTATACTGTGTATTAGGAGAGCATGAAGTGCTAGGAGTCAGGTCACAACATCTCGTGTGTGTCTTAAATGGGAAAGTTATTCCCAAATAACACACAAAAATGTTTATACCTTAATGTGTAACCTGTATTATACATGCGCATTTATTTTTTAATTTCTTTGTGTCTGTAAACATTGGTTAGCGTGGTTAATATTGATATTATTATGGTAAAGACAAAACTTCCAGTAGGTAAAATATAGTGTGTAGCTATTCTTTCCTTCCCAATTTCTTTCTTCCCTTTTCTTTGGTAGTTTAACGTCCTTTAACGTGGTTGCTCATATCCGACGAAGCGTTGCTTTATTGACTTCAGGAATTAGTACTCATTTTAGTAAATATAAACTTGACCACAATGTACAATGGAAAAAAGAATGTTTCTTCTCTGAAAATTTACTTCTGTGGCCTAGCCGCAATCTCATATTTGTTGTCAACTGAGTTAATCTGAGTTAATCGGCTTTACCTTGCATGAAAAATTAGGAAACGTCACCATTTGGGTAGCGTGTTTAATACCGTTTTTGTTTTTTTTTGTTTTTTGCTTTGTATAGTTTTTATTGATACTATTATAATAAAGAACTACAGTTCCAGTAGATAAAATATAGTGTGTTGCTTTTTCATTCCTTCTTTCTATTCTTTCTTTGCTTCTTAATGTCCTTCAACGTTGTTCATTTCTGACAACGCGTTTCTTTATTGTCTTCAGGTATAAGTATTCCTTTTAGTATACACTTAACCACAATGCACAATGAAAAAGTATTTTTCGTTTACTGTCATGCAAGTGGTAGGCAGCGAACGGTGCTTTACGTTCCTTCTAAGAATTTGGTACTAGGCTTACCAGAAATACATATTTTGAGGTGCAGCGCACGCCCTCATCAAAAATAAAGGCCCGGGTTCGATCCCAATCGACTGCATATAAGATTTGTGGTAAACAAAGCGGCATTCCACCGGTGCTCCATCTTCATTCCATGTACCAACAGTGTCATCGCCTGCGGTGCCACAAATAGTAAAAGCGGGCGTTAAACACTATAAAAAATCAAAAATATATAACCTGTTGGAGCATATTTGTTTATGTGTAAGTGAGTAGCAGCAAATATGGACAAATATCCAGTTAGATACAATTTTTCTGGGAACATTCAAGAATAGTGACACAAATCTTATAAAAAAGGAAGGAAATAAATACTCTTCTCGAAATACATAGAAGGCGTAGCTTATTCCTTATTAGAATAAGCCGTAAAAGCGTTATAAAAATAAACGACAGGTTGCGGAGAAGGTCATGTGAATGAAACACATTAATGAATATTAAAACTTCCGTGGCGCCAACCAGCACACTATCTCGTCTTCGTGTCTTCAATCAATTAATTGAAGCTTTTGTTCCCAAGTTAAAGCATGTGACATACCTAATCCATGTCCTTCACACGGTCTGTGAATCTATTAGGAATGAATACACCACAAAAGAATTTATTTCTGCCCTGAAGAAGATTCTACGGAAAGCTTCAAGTCGTATTTTTGCCTACAAGGAAATCACTGGACTTGCCCTTCCATATTTGCCAGCCATTACTCGTTTCAGTTTGCTGTTATGTTGTGTGAGAATCTTTACAAGATTAAGAATATTCTGCTTTCATTGAATCCAGCCGATGCAGGTGCGATTTCCAAGGTCCCACAACTTCTGCTACCATAAAAAAACACGTAATTTGCAGACAATAGCATCTTGTGTTCAATGGTTACAAGCACCTGACTGCAGCTATTAAACAATTGGAAGAACGAGGTCTCGAAAAGTAAAAGCAATGGGATATTTTACTTCAGTGAGGGACCAGATAGGAGCTTTGCCAAAGACAAACTTTCTAGTCTTCAGAAGATTCCGTATGATATAAATTTGCCACATCTGCAGTTTGCCACTCCGGATGAATAGCAGTTTGCCCCGCTGGTTCCTATGTATGTCGAAAGAAGCTCTAGTGTCTGTACAGATGTTCTATCTGCTAATAGAAACATACTTAGTTTTAAAAAAGCTTATGTGTTATACTCACATGCCTTTCTCTACCTGCTCTACAAACAAACTTCTTACAAAAGATTATTCTTTTTTCTACACATTGCTAATCGAGGTAAACATTAGCAGAATGTTTCTTTATAAGAAGAAGGAAACTAAAGGAATGCACCAAAGTGATAGTCATATGTTTTAAAAGCTCTTGTTATGCGATTGTCATTGCAAGTCATTTCTTTGCTTGACCAGGAATAGAACAACATAAAAACGGATACTTCCTCTCTGAGAAGAGTGTAAGTACTTTACAATTGAAACTAATAAGAAGGAATGTCTTGAGAATGGCAAACTCCATGAAAAAAGTGTATATGACATAAATTGTGTATTTTAACGAGATCTACATTTTTTCTGCAGCAAGTTTTTGGCTGTCTTTTACGTTTTACTAGTTATGCAAAATTAAGCAAAACTCATCCAGAATAATCAGGTCTTCAGAAGCTATTCCCAGAAAATTCAAGATATACATTTTGTTTGTCATGGAAATAGTTTTAATATATGGTATTTTAATCAAAATCCTTACTGCAATTTCAAGAAAAAAAATTATGTAAAGAGAATTAGGGGTGGGGGCATTTTCTTGAAAATCTTCGTGTCGCATCCTTGGAAGATACTGAATTTAAATATCAAGTTTTGGTACTAAACGGACTTTTCGTTTTTGAGATATGCTGTCCACAGACACACAGACAGACAGAAACACACACCAGGACCTTTATTTGAAAATGCTTTTTTGGATTCAGGGGATCCTAGAACATGTATTTCCGGTGAAATCTCGGTATCGAATTTTTGGGTGCAATACAATACCTTCTCTATCCACTATGTACATACATAATACATACGGGGGCTAGAGAAAGTAAAAATGTAGAGATGCTCAGCATCTCGAAGTACAACAGCTTCCTGTATTGTCCTATTTCTGGTGAGTGATGATTTGACGTAAATACCTATTTGTTTAATAACTCCATGGCACGACAGCTCACGGGGAGCCTTGGCCTACCGCCCGGCCGCTGCGTCCCCCATCTCGGTCCACTATAGACGTCATGGATGGGGTGCAGTATTGGAGGGTGAGACGTGGTCAGCGCCTCGAGCCCCTCCCGGCCGGTTAATGCGGTCCTCACGACCTGGAGCCGCTACTTCTCCATCAAGTAGCTTCTCAATTGGCCCCCCAGGGACCTCACGAGGCTGAGTGCACCCCGGTCCAGGTCTCCCAGCGGGGGAAAAATCCCCGCGCCGGTACTGGGCATCGAACCCAGGTCTCCCGCTTGGTAGGCAGCTGCGCTACCACCGCGCTAAGGAGACGACCACCTATTTGTTTGTAAGTCAATAATTTAGAATAGAAGATGTGTGTATATTTTTAATTATCTAGCTGAATAAAAGAGCACCTCCTTGTCCCGTTTCTTAGCTTAATTTAGCCTCTTTTCCCGCCCTTTTCATATAAAATTTGTACCTAAAAATCCCAACTCTGCTAATAAAAATGTTTGACCACTGTCAGAGGAACTGGGAATCAGGAAGGGACGACTATACAGCGACTAATGGTTTAAAACCATTATGGCGAATTAAAAATATATATTTTCTCGTTCTTGTCATGTTTCTGCTAAAATTAACATTAATTCATCCAGCCAAAAATGACACCGATTAATTGTTTTGCCTATGTTTATATTTAAAAATGTTGATGAATTCATCACATTACTTTCTTCACCTCCTATAAACAAACTTCTCACAAAAGATTATTCTTCTTTCTACTCCATGCTAATCTAGAAAAGCGCTAACGGAATGCATTGCTAAGTTCTTTATAAACAGAAAGGAACTAAGGGAATACATTAAGCTAAAACGAGGGACAAACAGATATTTTAAAAGCCTGACGCTATGCGATTGGCATTGAAATTCGCTTCTTTGCATGACCAAGAGTAAAACAAAAGAGGCACAGACGGCTTCCTGTTTGTGAAAAGTAGGTAGAGGAAGTATTTTAAAAGTTTAAAATTCAAACCAAAATTTTCGGCAAACGTTATCTCCTCAACAAAAGTGTAAAGGACATAAATTGTCTGTTTTGTCAAGATCTACATTTTTTTTTTTTTTTTTTTTTATAGCGCCTGCTTTGACCACTTGTGACACCGCAGGTGACGACAAAGATGAAACAAGAAATGAAGATGGAGCACCGGTGGAATGCGATGGCGGGAGAAACCGGAGTATCCGGAGAAAACCCGCCCCGGCGTCCCTTTGTCCACCACAAATCTTACATGCGGTCGCTTGGAATCTAACCTGTGCCGTCTAGGTGAGAGACGAGTGGTCTAACCATTCGGCCACGGCGCGGCCTCTATATTTTGTGTGTAGTAAGTTTTTTTCTATGTTTAACGGTTTACCAGTTATGCAAACGTTTTCCAGAATTAACATATCTTCATAGGGTATTCCCAAGAAGTTGAAGATATACATTTTAGTATATATATTAGCTCGAGTTTGAAATACGGCCTAACATATCTGTTCATTTTAATAATGAAATAACTCACCACTACATTTAAAACCAACTGCATTTAACTCTCTCCTTTTCAAGCTGCGTGGCTTATGTATCACAGTGCACTATGTTTATATTTCACATAAGCGTTGTAAGGAAGCATTTGGTTTTTACTTTTCAGCTTATATACCTTACAATGGATCTTGAAAAACGATAACCATGTGAATTTAAAAGATGCATAGGTCCTAAGTATAGCAGAGCCATAAGTTTTGTACCGCCCTAATCAGTAAATAAAATTCTTATTATAACATTGGCATCGATCATTTATTAGTATTAATCCGTGCGTAAATAATAAATGAAATGTTCTCAGTCCACAGAAATAAGTGTGTGTTACTGTAATAGTCAATTATGGTAGGCGGGGCAAGCATGTGATTCGCTGGCGAAATCAAAAAATATCCCCACCTCCAATATCCCTTACGTTTTCGGAACACTATACCCATCTATCCATGCAACAGCTTCTCTTTTGTATTAGGAAAACATAAACCACGAAGAGGAATTTCTATTCGCCTGACAAACTAAGCAGGCTTTCCTAGATGGAAGTGCTGTAAGGAGCCGGTCCCCATGGCAGCGCACTCCAAAGTGTCTCGCTTTGGTGTTTCGCAGCGCAGGGGATCGTGGGTTCGAGTCCCGCCTTGGGCATGGGTGTTATATGTTTGTGTGTGTGTAAAATGTAAAACAGAAATTCAGTAATCATACAGTAATCAAAGTAAACAAATTAGATAAATAAAAAGTAGGGTATACAGAGTCGGAGTCCCGATCAGACTCTGGAACTGTATTTAAAAAAAAAAAAAAAAAAAATAAGGTTATTTATTCCCAAAAAATATTTACAAATACCTTGTTGTACAGTTTTGATACAAAACCTCACTTGCTTGCTCAGTTCCTTCCTCGTTTTCTTAAGAATTTGCGTTTATTACCTTCGTTTTTCTTTGCTTTCTTTTGTTATTGAAACATAGGTTGAAACACCTGAAAGTAAATATTTACTGTCTTTCCTTCTTAACTGCACAACTTGATTATTTCAGCAGAAAATCAGAACGAGCAATTCTGCTTTTTAAAATCCAAACTCCAGCCACGCGCACCTCGTCTAGAACGTTTTCCCGGCAGCAAAGCAGCTGCTCTGTATTAGGAGAACATAAACATGCAAGAGTCAAACCTCGCTCCGTGTGGCTCAGTTACTTATGCTCTGGCCTTCTGATCTCAAGATCGCGGGTTCAAATTCGACCCAGTAATTTAAGATAAATACCATAAAAAAATATTATTCTGGTTGGATATGAACCTTAAAAGCAATAGGCCCATTTCAGTAGATTTACTCACACGTAAAAGAACTTCTGTGCAATGAAATTTCGACACACAGGCGGCGTTGTAGGTATATTCCTCCCATTTGATAGCACGTTAAAAAGAATCAGGTATGCTCAATTCACATTACCTTCTCTATCTATGCTTTAAAAAATATTCCTACAAAAGCATATTACCTACTTTTTCTAGTAGTGGGTATTCAAGTATGTACCTGACTGCAGTCACTACACAATTGAAGAACGAAACCTTGATGAGTAAAAAAACTGGGGTATTTTCACTTCAGCGAGGGACCAGTTGGGTGATTTGCCACAGACAAAATGGCGTCTGTCTTCAGAAGATTCCGTATGATGATTAATTTGCCACATTTGTAGTATTGCCACTCCGGATGAATATGTATAGTTTGCCCCGCTGGTTTCTGTGGATGTCGAAAGAAGCTCTAGCATCTGTAAAGATGTTCTATCTGCTAATAGAAACATACTTATTTTAAAAAATGTAGAGATCCTCAATATCTTGAAGTATAAACGTTAACTGTATTTTCCTATTTCTGGTAAATGATGATCTCAAGTACCTATTTGTTCCTGATAAACGAAGCTAGATAGAAGTGCTATAAGATTATTAATTACAAAAGAATATCCACGGAATACCTTGTTGTATAGTTTTGATGCAAAACTTAACTTGCTTACTCAGTTCCTTGCGTGCTTTCGTAAAAATTTGCGTTTATTCACTAACATTCAGTTGTTTTTTTTTTTTTGTTTGTTTGTTTTCTTCTTGTTTTTTTTTTTTTTGTAATGCTATTGAAATATTTGTTCAAATATCTCCAAATAAATACTGCTTTTCTTTCTTAACAGCACGATTGATCTTTTCAGCAGGAAATCACAGAGAGAAATGCAGCTTTTTAAAACATACCTTGCGGGTTAACCAAACTCAGCCACGCGCACGCCGTCTCTGACACCAGATCAGCCTTTCTGTATTAGGAGAACATAAACATATAAGAGTCAAATTTCGTTCCCTGTGGCTCAGTTGCTCATGTTCGGACCTTCGGTTCTGCAGATCGCGGGTTCAAACTTGGCCCGGTCCGATGGATGTTAAGCTAAATACCATAAACAATTAGGAAATATTATTCTGGTTGGATATGAACCTTAAAAGCAATAGGCCCATTTCAGTAGATTTACACGCATGTAAAGAACTTCTGCAGAATGAAATTCCGACACACTGGTGGACTTGTAGGTATGTTCCTCCCGTTTGATATAGCACGTAAAAAAGAATCTGATATGCTCAATTTACATTAGCTTCGCTATATATTCTTTAAAAAACTATTGCTAAAATAGTACTATATTACCTGATGTCTCTACTATTTGGTCTGCAGGTATCTACATACCTCTTCAACCAGATATGCTTATGCACTTCCAAAATGATCATTGAATATATTTTTTTTAAATTGTGTTATTATTATTATTATTGATATTAAAATTAATATTATTATTAATATTATTATTATTATTATTACTGTTGTTATTATTATTTCCCCCCTTTTTTGTTATATAGGGTCGTAGAATTCATACTATTTATCAAACAATTATTTCTAAATATGCTGATAACGTTAAACATATACCACTTATCAGCTGATACTTTAAGGTCAATGTATGGAATTCAAAAAACACGATTTTAAATTTTTTTTTAGAAATAAAATACTTAATCATTAGCAAAATGGGTGAATTATTTTGTTTTTTCTTTAGCTTAACGTCCTTTAACCTGGTTGGCCATATCGGACGATGAATGAAGTTGGTGAAACGATGCTCAAATAATCTCGGGGTCCATGGAGCTCAAAGTTACTCGATATTTGTCTTCTCAGGATAAGGGGAAACCCCGAAGAAAAACCTTATCAGTGTAACTCACCCTAAGCGAGATTTGAACTCACGACCTTTGGAATATGAGGCAGACATACCACCACCACACTACCCATGCAGGTTATTTTTTTTTCATCTAGTGTAAGGTATACTTTAAAATTTGCGAATAGAGAGAAAATATAATTGTGTTCATAATTACTTAATTTCTGATATTTAAAATTCTAGTGTATAGCAAATGAAAATATATTTCCAATGTAGTGTTTTAAGTGCTTGGTTTTGTCTTACTAAAAATACTTCAGCCTATAAAATTAATAGTTTCTGAGAAACGGGGATATGAAGCCCTATTATTTAACCTGCGGAAAATTGCACAATCCAAAATAATAGGTATGTTTTTTGGCTAACTCAACGACGTAAAAAATATGCCTGCATATGGATATATACTGGTAAATATAGCTATCGTGGGTTTTTGATCTCCATTGTGCACTCTGCCTTTTCAAGCTAATTCCTCAGCTTAGACCCCAGTGATTAATTTTTGAGCTCGTTCTTCAGGATGGAAAGTCTCCTGCGATCAGTTCTGAGTTTAGATATCTACGTGATAGGGGAAGCAAAATTGATAAACCACTTCCGAATTTCAAAAGCTAAACTAATAATAATGCATATCTCCCGAAAACTGAACGCAATAAATAAATATATACCTAATAAATAAATTAACGAATAATATTATCTAAAGGAAGTTTTGTGCCTAACGAGATTGTGATGTATGTAATAAAATACAGACTATCTCTTATATTTCACAAATTATTAGGCAGTTGTTTCAGAATGAAGAGAACTCCCAGACACTTCTATAAATTAATCTTGTGACCAAAATATTTTATTTTCATAATAATGGTTACTAACCTTTTTATTAATTAAATAAAAACACCAAAAAATATTTCGATCTTGAGAATTGGTGGGGCTGGATGGTTAGTCGTCTATTTTGTTTGGCATCTCAGGATTGTGTCCAACCTGTGTCCATTTTCACTACACCCAACTTTCGTTTTTGCCATATGCCCTCGCTCTCTCTCTCTCTCTCTCTCTCTCTCTCTCTCTCTCTCTCTCTCTGTCTCTCTCTCTCTCTCTAATACACACCAATTTCTTCTTCGTTTTATTATTTAAGGAGTCTCGAAACAGCTATTTCCGAACAATTCTGCATATCGATTTTTTTACTTTGTTTTTAATTCAATAACTAAAGGCAACAAGCACCAATGCTTGAGGAAAAAATAGGTTTCTACAACAAAACCCACACATTATTGCGTAAATACCTAGTTACTCCTTAGGTATTGATTGAGATTAACTTAATGGCGCTCCCACCTGAGTAAGGGAACAAGTGTGTCACCCTGACACTGGGTCTGTATGTCTCTTCATTGTTTAGGTTCTAAAGCTGTTTGTTGTTAGAGGAAGTGAAGTATGAAAACGAGATAGTATCCTAACCACCATGATAAATGTTAGTTAGATTTTCGTGTTACATGCACATTCATTTCAGTTATCATTCGTATATAAATTCTTTCAAAGGCTTCTTCTTCTTTCTACGTTAATCGTTCATTTCTTATGTGCACATATTTTTTTCTCGGTATAAAGAAGGACACAGCTAAAGATACTTTATAAGAAGAGGATCGTAGTGTAACAGTTTTTAACTTCCTTGCTCCACAAGAAAAATTCAGAAGTGTTTAATTCACCCGAATTTCTGCAGCCGGTTATTCCTACAAACGCCCTTTCTTCTCGCTACCTCATGTTAATCGAGATGAAACTTAGAAATTATCCCACTACATGCTTCCATATAATTAGAGACTAAATAAGAGAGTAAACAAGCCTAAGGCCATAGTCAAACCTTTAGAAAGCTGCTCGATATTTGAAACAACTGAAATTCCCTTCTCTTTGCATGACATATAACGACTTCCAATATGACATAGGTAAATTTTAAGAATTAGAAATTTAAAAAGCAATAACAAGGAATGTCTCGCAAAGAGCTAGCTGTACAAAAAATGTATATTACATAAATTGCATTCACGATATCTACATTTTTAGGTGTAGTCAGTTTTGTCTCTCTCTCTCTTTCTCTCTCTATTTCTCTCTCTCTCTATCTCTCTCTCTCTCTCTCTCTCTCTCTCTCTCTCTCTCTTAATCTTATACATAAGTCATTCAGCACGAGGAGGACTTCAGAGGCTACTCCCAACGTTTTCAGGATATACCTATATTTAATTTTTGCATGTAAGTATATTTAATATACGGTTTATTAATGAAAATCGTTAGCTTTGGCCATTTTCAAGAAAATCAAAAATTTCGAAAAATCTTCCATGTAAAGCGTAGTTGCGGGAGGAGGATTTTCATCGCGCATCCTTGAGAAGCACATAACGTAACTTAAGTATCTGCCAAGTTTGGTATTTAGCCGACTTTTCGTTTTGAGCAGTACTGTCCACAAACACATTTGAACCTTGCCAATGTTAAAGTTTGGTCCATTATTTCAGCAACTATTTGAGATAATGAACTAAATTTTATTCAGCAATACCTTTACTGTTAATTGGTGAAAAGAAGAACACTTATGTTCATAAGATTTTTTTAATAAAACTCTTAAAATTGTATTGAAAAAAGATGATTTTTAAATTTAATAAAAATAACTATTCTATATACTTACATCGTCTTTTCGCTAAAATAAAGCACATTTAGGGGCAAATGTGTGGTAAAAATTTCAGTCCCAGATAATGGGGAATTTGTATAGACAATTTTACTTCCTCAGATATCGCTTTCAGACATAACTAACATTTAAAAAATGTCACCTAACTTTCCAAACACAACGGCACAGTATCTCGAAGGTCTCAGATGAAAGAAATATAAGCGGGGTGCCAATGCTGCGAATAGCTAAAGTAAAACCTTCTCATCAAAATAAAAAGAGATCTATTCTCTAACACTAATATTTGCAAACCTATTGATGTTTCGCCAAGTGAACATACCAAAATGTTCTAAAAACACTACGCAGGATTATTATCAACAATATTTTAAAATTACTTACAATTACCGTATCTGCATGGAAGTTATAGCAAAATAAGCGGAAGATTAGAAATACCATTGCAATTGGTAAATTAAAACGGATAAACATTATGAAAATCCCATTTTGACTCCATCTTACATGACTTTTTTTCTTACTTATTAATTTAGATGTCCTAAAAAACATGCACTTTCCGCTAAAATATCCGATGGAATTTTGGGTTATCTTCAGCATTTTCTCTACCTAATATGTAGGCATACAGTAGAGAGTGAAAAACCAACAGCTAATTATCACCTTGCAGAAAAATTAGAAAACTCCAAAATTCAAAACAACAGTTAAGAATACTTGGGAAGTGGTTACCGGCACGAAAAATGTTATTTGTGATAAATTGTGTGGCCAATAGAATGAGATATGCAAAGGCACAAAAAGAAATGGCACTGTTTTGTTCCCTACACCGCATCCCTTACCGTTTGTGGGCTACTTTATTACGTCATGTTTTTTATTTTATTGGCTGATACTGTCCCCATGTAGGTGCGTGTTCTTTATCGAACCTATGCTGGGTTTGTTAACTCATTCGCTAATAGGAATAGCCACCTCCCTCAACTGGAAGTGAGATTAGGTAACATGTACTACAACAGTAAGCTACAACCCCTCCTCCTTCCCGAATTAGGGTGACCGTGGGGCAGCGGATATCAGAACAAACGCCTTATAAATTCCCTACAATCAGAAATTCGATGTCTATTACTATTTGTGCTCTGTGTACAATTCAGATTCCTATATGCCATCTTTGAAACATTTTTCTTTTTGCATGACCTCGAAAAAAAAAGGAATACCGATTTTCCTATAACAAAACATTTGAATGTTTGAACATTCCAAAAAGTCACATAGGTAAATCGCAAATCGTAACAAAAAATCGAGATTTTTTGTGGAATGGTTATACGTACCTAGTTATACCTACAAAAGACTTTCAGACTGTTACCAAAAAACCATAAACAAAACAAACAAAAAACAGCAGAAAGTGACATTATATTGGATGAAACTACAAATTCAATTCAACGATAGTTTTCGAATATTTTAGTTCTTCCCGTATCTGGAGAGAAACGTAAGCCCATGTTGTTTTAAATGTATGAACTGGAGAAATCCAATGCCAGCATATGGTCAAAAACTGCGGCCCAGTGGTATTAACTTTGTAAAAACTCTGGTGGTTATGGGCCAGGTTCCAAACACGTTTTCAGCAATTAACTAATTGAAACTTTTGTTCCTAACTTAAAGCATGTGGCATACACAGTGCATGTCCTTCAGAGGGTTTGTGAACCCATTACGAACGAATACATCATAAATGAATTCATTCCTGCCCTGAAGAAGATTCTATGGAAAGCTCTATAGTGTTGATGCCTACAAGGAAATCACTGGCCTTGCCTTCCATATTTGTCAGCAATTGGAAATTATGGATTCACTTTGCTTCTATGTTGTGTGAGAGTTTTTACAAGATTAAAGCCGATGCTGGTGCGTTTTCCATGGCCCAAAAACTTCTACTACCATAACAAAATAATTTGCACACAATAGTGCTTTGTGTTCATGGTTACAAGAACCAGACTGAAGCCATTAAACAATTGGGAGAACGAGACCTCGATGAGTAAAAAAATGGAGTATGATTACTTCAGTGAGGGACCAGTCAGGGTGCCTTTGCGAAAGACAAACTTACGTCTGGTCTTCAGAAGATTCCGTATGATGATAAATTTGCTACATTTGTAGAATGGCCACTTTGAATGAATGGCAGTTTGCCCCGCTGGATTCTGTGGATGTCGAAAAAAGCTCTAGCATTTATAAAGATTATCTATCTGCTACTGGAAATATACTTATTTTTAAAAAATGCAGACATGCTCAGGTTCTTGAAGTACAACAGCTTCCTGTATTTTCCTATTTCTGGTTAGTGATGATTTGATGTAACTATTGCTTTAAGTCAATAACTTGGAATAGAAACGGTACATTTATAATCAGTTGATTTAAAGAGCAACTTATTGTCGCCTTTCTTAGGTTAGTTTAGCATCTTTTCCGTTTCTTTTTTCATATGAAAGTTGCAACCTAAAAATCCTAACTCTGCTAATAAAGAAAGCTGATCGCTGAAGCAAGAAACGACGACAAGATAGCGACTAGTTAATACCATCAATGCGAAATGAATATATGTATCTTCATGTTCTTGCAAACTTTCTGCTTTATGTAACATAATACTTGAAGCCAACAATACCAGGCACTAATTGTTCATTTCAAGAATTAAGGCCCTTATTTATATTTAGAAAACCTTATGTGTTTCATTCACATGACTTTCTCTATCTGCAGACAAACAAACATCTTACAAAAGATTATTCTTCTGTCTGCTAATCGAGATAAGCATTGGCAGAAATACATATTGTTTAGTTACTCATAAGTAGGAGGAAACTACTGGAATACACTAGACCAAAGCAAAGCTGAATGTTTTAAAAGCTGTCCGATTACCACTGCAATTCGCCTGCTTCCGTGAACAAGAGTAAAACAAACAAAGCACGAACGATTTCCTGTTCGAGAAAAGCAGACATAGGATGTCTTTTGAAATTGAAACCAACAAGGAATATCTCGGAAAAGGTTATTTCCTCAAGAAAAAAGTAAAGGACATAAATCGTGTGTTTTGGCGAGCTCTACATTTTGTGTGTAGTCAGTCTTTGTCTATGTCTCACGGTTTACCATTATGCACACGTCATCAGGAATGAACACATCTTCTTAGGTTATTCCCAGAAAATTCAAGATATACCTACATATTATTTGTCATGTATTTACATGTCTGTACTATACGGCAGTTTAATCAAAATCGTTAGAGAAAATTCTGAAAAAATGAATTAGAACATGGTGTTTCTTTTGACGACTAACAATAAATCGCTTCCAGTTGATGAGCAGAGAAACAACTTGACCCAGCTTCATGTGGACATGTTCACACACTCGATTCACAAAGACAAAGCTAGTTAATGAGTTCATATATACCTATATTGTTTTAACAAGAGTTCAGCTTATGTTTGAAACACAGCTTAATGTTAATAATGAAATAACTCTTCACTGTTTTTAAAACCAATTTCACTTTAACTCTTTCGTTTTCAAACTGCGTGGCTTATGTTTCATACTGCACTGTATGTTTGTATTTTACAAGAGCTGTAAGAAAGCATTTGGTGTTACATTTCAGATTACATATGTCACAATGTATGTCGAAAGCGATAACCATGTGAAAGTAAAAGGTGCTTAGCTTGCCTGCAAAGTATCGTAGAGACAGAATTTTTGTATCAAATACTATTTATAACATTGGCATCTATCATTTGCTAATATTTATCCTAACGTAATTAATAAAGGTAATCTTCTCAGTCCACTAAATAAATGTGTGTAATACGCATTGTCAGTGCTGGTAAGCGGGACAAGCACGTAATTCTTGGATTATCAATGCGCCCCACTTCGATATTTCCTTTAACGTTTTCGAAACATTGTTCCATCTATTACATGCAACCGTTGCCTTTCTGTATCAGGGAAACATAAATTTTAAAGAGCAATTTCTATTAGCCTGAAACGAAGCAGGCTTTCTTAGATGGAAGTGCTATAAGGTTATTTATTCCCCAAAAAATATCCACAAATACCTTGTTGAAAAGTTTTGATGCAAAGCCTCACTTGCTTACTCAGTTCCTTGCTCGTTTTCCTAAGAATTTGCGTTTATTAAGCTAACTTTTTTTTTTTTTTTTGTGTTTCTTTTGGTGTTATTGAAATATTTGTTCAAACATCTCCAAATAAATACTGCCTTTCTCTCTTAACTGCACGATTAATCTTTTCAGCAGAAAATCAAAATGAGAAGTTCTGCTTTTTAAAACATACATACCTTGCTGGTTAACCAAACTCAGCCACGCGCACGTCTCTGACACCAGATCAGCTATTCTGTATTAGGATAACATAAACATATAAGAGTCAAATTTCGTTCCCTGTGGCTCAGTTGCTCATGTTCGGACCTTCGGTTCTGCAGATCGCGGGTTCAAACTTGGCCCGGTCCGATGGATGTTAAGCTAAATACCATAAACAAATCGGAAATATTGTTCTGGTTGAATATGAACCTTAAATGCAATAGGCCCATCTCAGTAGATTTACTCACATGTGGAAGAACTTCTGCGGAATGAAATTCCGACACACTGGCGGCGTTGTAGCTATGTTCCTCCGGTTTGATACAGCAGGTCAAAAAGAATTTGATATGCTCAATTCACATTAGCTTCGCTATATATTCTTTAAAAACTTATGCTTTAATAGTATATTACCTGCTGTCTCTACTAGTTGGTATGCAGGTATCTACATACCTCTTCAACAAGATATTCTTAGGCACATCAAAATGATAATTCAATATATTTTTTTAATTTTATTATTATTATTAACATTATTATTTATTATTAATATTGTTATTCTTATTTTTCCCCTTTTTTGTTATATAGGGTCGTAGAATTCATACAATCTATCAAACAACTACTTCTAAATATGCTGATAACGTTAAACACATAGCATTTATCAGCTGATACTTTAAGGTCAATGTATGGATTTCAGAAAACACCATTTTCAATTTTTCTTGACAGATAAAGTACTTTCATTAACCAAATGGGTGAATTAATTTTTTTTCTTTAGCTTAACGTCCTTTAACCTGGTTAGTCATATTGGACGATGAATGAAGTTGGTGAAATGATGCTCAAATGATCTCGGTTATCATGCAGTTCAAAGTAACTCAACATTCGTCTTCTCTGGATAAGGGAAAACCCCGAAAAAAACCTTATCCGGGTAACTCACCCTAAGCGAGATTCGAACTCACGACCTGTTGAATATGGGGCAGACATGCTTCCACCACACTACCCAGTCAGGATTATTAGTATTATTATTATTATTATTATTTTTTTTTTTTTTTTTTTTTTTTTTTTTTTTTTTTTGTGTGTGTAAGGTATAAACTTTAGAATTTGCGAATGGCGAGAAAATAATTGTGTTCATAATTACATTATTTCAAATATTTAAAATTCCAGTGTATAGAAAATGAAAATATATTTCCACTGTAGTGTTTTAAGTGCTTTATTTTGTATTACCAAAAATACTTCAGCCTATAAAATTAATAGTTACTGAGAAAAGTGCATATGAAGCTCTACTATTTAACCTGCGGAAAATTGCACAATCCAAAATAATAAGTGTGTTTTTTGTCTAAGGCGACGACGTTTAAAATATGCCTGCAGATATATATATATATATATATATATATATATATATATATATATATATATATACTGGTAAGTATACCTATCGTGGGTTTTTGAACTCCATTGTGCAATCCTCCTTTTCAAGCTCAGTTCTTTAATTTAGATCCCAGTGATTAACTTTTGAGATCGTTCTTCAGGGTGGAAAGTCTCGTGGGATCAGTTCTGAGTTTAGATATCTACGTGTTAGGGGAAGCAAAATTGATAAACCATTTCCGAATTTGAAAAGCTAAACTAATAATAATGTATATCTCCCCAAAACTGAACACAATAAATAAATATATACCTAATAAATAAATTAACGAGTAATATTATCTAAAGGAAGTTTTGTGCCTAACGAGATTGTGATGTATGTAATAAAATACAGACTATCTCTTATATTTCACAAATTATTAGGCAGTTGTTTCAGAATGAAGAGGACTCCCAGACAATTCTAGAAATAAATCTTGTGACCAAATATTTTATTTTCTTAAAAATCGACACTAACCTTTTTATGAAGTAAATAAAACACAAAAAATGTCTTGATCTAGAGAATTGGTGGGGGTGGATGTTTAGTTGACTATTTTGCTTGGCATCACAGGAGTGTGTCCAACCTGTGTTCATTTGTACTACACCCACCTTTCGTTTTTGCCATATTCACTGTCTCTCTCTCTCTCTCTCTCTCTCTCTCTCTCTCTCTTTCTGTCATACGTACATATTTCTTCTTCGTTTTATATCTAAGAAGGCTCGAAACAGATATTGCCCAGCATTTCTGCATACAGAATTTTTTACTTTTTTTTTTTTAATGCAATAACTAAAGGCAACAAACACCAAAGCTTGAGGAAAAAATAGGTTTCTACAACAAAACCCACACATTAAAGCGTAAATAGCTATCTACTCCTTAGGTATTGATTGAGATTAACCTAATGGCGCTCCCACAAGAGAAAGGGAGCAAGAGTGTCACCCTGACACTGGGTCTGTAAGCCTCAGCCTTGTTTATGTTCTAAAGCTGCTTGTTGCTAGACGAAGTGACTTATAGAAACGAGATAGCGGCCAAACCACCATGATAAAGGTTAATAAGAAATTCGTGTTACATGCACATTAATTTCTCTTATCATTCGTTTATAAAGTGTGTTTCAAAGGCTTCTTCCGTTTTCTATGTTAACCGTTTAGATATTTTTTTTCTCGGTATAATAAGGGACACAGCTACAGTTAGTTTATATAAAAAAAGGATCTTTGTGTAACAGTTTTTAACTTCCTTGCTCCACAGAAAAAGCTCAGAAGTGTTTAATTCATCGGACTTTCCCTAACTATTCTGCAGCCGGTTATTCCTACAAACTCCCATTCTTCTCGCTTCCTCATGCTAATCGAGATAAAACTTAGAAATTATCTTATTACATGCTTCCATGTAATTAGAGGCTAAATAAGGGAGTAAACAAACCTAAGGCCATAGTCAAATCTTTAAAGGCTGCTCGATATGTAAAACAACTGAAATTCCCTTCTCTTTGCATGACCAATTTCGACTTCCAATATGACATAAATTATAAGAATTGAAAATTTTAAAAGCAATAACAAGGAATGTCTCGCAAAGGGCCAGCTGTACAAAAAATGTATATTACATAAATTGCATTCACGATATCTACATTTTTGGGTGTAGTCAGTTTCCACTCTCTCTCTCTTAATCTTATACATAAGTCATTCAGCACGAGGAGGACTTCAGAGGCTACCCCAACATGTTCAGGATATACCTATATTTAATTTTTGCATGTAAGTATATTTAATATACGGTTCATTAATGAAAATCGTTAGCTTATGCCATTTTCAAGAAAATCTAAAATTTCGAAAAAGCTTCCATGTAAAGCGTAGTTGCGGGAGGAGGATTTCCATGGCGCATCCTTGGGAAGCACATAACATAGCTACCTACCAAGTTTGGTATTTAGCCGATTTTTCGTTTTGAGCTATGCTGTCCACAAACACATAGGTACCTTGCCAATGTTAAAGTTTGGCCCATTATCTCAGCAACTATTTGAGATAATGAATTAAATTATATAGACAATTTTACTCCCTCAGATATCACTTTCAGACATAACTATCTTTTAGAAAATTCTTAATTTCCATACACAGCGTCCCAGTACTTCAAAACTCTCAGATGAAAGAAATATATGCGGGATGCCAATGCTGCGAATAGCTAAAGTGAAACTTTCTTATCAAAATAAAAAGAGATCTCTACTCTAACACTAATATTTGCAAACCTATTGATGTTTAACCAAGTGAGCGTATCAAAATGTTCTAAAAGCACTACGCAGGATTATTATCAACAATATTTTTAAACTATTTACAATTACCATATCTGCACGGAAATTATAGCATTGGCAGAATTGCATATTGTTTATACTCACAAGTAGGAGGAAACTACTGGAATACACTAGGCCAAAGCAAGCTTGAATGTTTTAAAAGCTGTCCGATTATCACTGAAATTCGCCTGCTTGCCTGAACAAGAGTAAAACAAACAAAGCACGGACGACTTACTGTTTGTGAAAACTAGACATAGGATGTCTTTTGAAATTGAAACCAAACAAGGAAAATCTCGGAAAAGGTTATTTCCTCAAGAAAAAAGTAAAGGACATAAATCGTGTGTTTTGGCGAGCTCTACATTTTGTGTGTAGTCAGTCTTTGTCTATGTCTCACGGTTTATCATTATGCACACGTCATCAGGAATGACATATCTTCTTAGGGTATTCCCAGAAAATTCAAGATATACCTACATATTATTTGTCATGTATGTACATGTCTATACTATATGGCAGTTTAATCAAAATCGTTAGAGGAAATTCTGAAAAAATAAATTAGAATATGATGTTTTTTTGACGAATGACAATGAATCGCTTCAAGTTGATGAGTAGAGAGATCACTTGAACCAGCTTCATGTGGACATGTTCACACACTCGATTCACAAACACAAAGCTAGGTAATGAGTTCATACATACCTATATAATTTTAACAAGAGCTCAGCTTATGTTTGAACCACAGCTTAACAAGCCCGTTCATTTTAATAATGAAATAACTCATCACTATTTTTAAAACCAATTTCACTTTAACTCTTTCGTTTTCAAACTGCGTGGCTTAGGTTTCTTACTGAACTGTATGTTTATATTTTACAAGAGCTGTAAGAAAGCATTTGGTGTTACATTTCAGATTACATATGTCACATTGTATGTCGAAAGCGATAACCATGTGAAAGTAAAAGGTGCTTAGCTTGCCTGCAAAGTATCGTGGAGACAGAATTTTTGTAATAATACTATTTATAACATTGGCATCTATCATTTGTTAATATTTTTATCCGGGCGTAATTAATAAAGGTATTGTTCTCAGTCCACACAAATAAATGTGTGTAATACGAATTGTCAGTGCTCGTAGGCGGGATAAGCACGTCATTCCTGGAGCTCCAATGCGCTCCTCAATATTTCCTTGACGTTTTC
This sequence comes from Hymenopus coronatus, assembly GCA_030762935.1. Lineage (NCBI taxonomy): Eukaryota > Metazoa > Arthropoda > Insecta > Mantodea > Hymenopodidae > Hymenopus > Hymenopus coronatus. Next base: position 433,642,679 of record CM060900.1, on the reverse strand, counting down.
GGAACATTGTTCCATCTATTTACATGCAACGGCTGCCTTTTTGTAGTAGGGAAACATATACCTCAAAGAGCAATTTCTATTCGCCTGAAACGAAGCAGGCTTTCTTAGATGGAAGTGCTATAAGGTTATTTATTCCCCAAAAAATATCCACGGAAAACCTTCGGTTTTTTTTTTTTTTTTTTTTTTTTTTTTTTTTTTTTTTTTTTTTTTTGTAATGTTATTGAAAAATTTGTTTAAATATCTCCAAATAAATACTACCTTTCTTTCTTAACAGCACGATTAATCTTTTCAGCAGGAAATCAGAATGAGAAATGCTGCCTTTCAAAACATACCATGTAGGTTAACCAAACTCAGCCACGCGAACGTCTCTGACACCAGATCAGCCTTTCTGTATTAGGAGAACATAAACATATAAGAGTCAAATTTCGTTCCGTGAGGCTCAGTTGCTCACGTTCGGACCTTCTGTTTTCCAGATCGCGGATTCAAACTCGGCCCGGTCCGATGGATGTTAAGCTAACTACCATAAACAAATAGGTAATATTATTCTGGTTGGATATGAACCTTAAAAGCAATAGGCTCATTTCAGTAGATTTACTCACATGTGAAAGAATTTCTGCGGAATGAAATTCCGACACACTGGCGGGGTTGTAGCTATGTTCCTCCCGTTTGATACAGCAGGTCAAAGAGAATCTGATATGCTCAATTCACATTAGCTTCGCTATATATTCTTTAAAAACTTATGCTATAATAGTATATTACCAGCTGTCTCTACTAGTTGGTCTGCAGGTACCTACATACCTCTTCAACTAGAAATCCTTATGCACTTCCAAAATGATAATTGAATATATTTTTTTAAATTTTATTATTGTTATTATTATTATTATTATTATTATTATTATTATTATTATTATTATTGTTATTATTATTGCTGTTGTTATTATTATTATTTCCTCCCTTTTTTGTTATATAGAATCGTGGAATTCATACGATTTATCAAACTACTATTTCTAAATATGCTGATAACGTTAAACATATAGCACTTATCAGCTGATACTTTAAGGTCAATGTATGGAATTCAAAAAACACCATTTTCAATTTTTCTTTAGATATAAAATACTTAGTCATAGCAAAATGGTTGAATTATTTTGTTTTCTCTTTAGCTTAACGTCCTTTAACCTGGTTGATCATATCGGACGATGAATGAAGTTGGTGAAATGATGCTCAAATAATCTCGGTTTCAATGGACCTCAAAGTTACCCGATATTCGTCTTCTTAGGATAAGGGAAAACCCCGAAAAAAACCGTATCCGGGTAACTCACCCTAAGCGAGATTTGAACTCACCACCTGTAGAATGTGAGGCAGACATGCTACCACCACACTACCCAGGCAGATCATTTTTTTTTTTTTTTTATCTAGTGTAAGGTATACTTTAAAATTTGCGAATAGAGAGAAAATATAATTGTGTTCATAATTACATAATTTCAAATATTTAAAATTCTAGTGTATAGCAAATGAAAACATATTTCCAATGTAGTGTTTTAAGTGCTTGGTTTTGTCTTACTAAAAATACCTCAGCCAATAAAATTAATAGTTACTGAGATCAGTGCATATGAAGCCCTATTATTTAACCTGCGGAAAATTGCACAATCCACAATAATAGGTATGTTTTTTTGCTAACTCAACGACGTTTAAAATATGCCTGCATATATATATATACTGGTAAACATACCTATCCTGGGTTATTTTTTATCTTCATTGTGCACTCCTCCTTTTCAAGCTAATTCCTCAGCTTAGACCCCAGTGATTAATTTTTGAGCTCGTTATTCAGGATGGAAAGTCTCCTGAGATCAGTTCTGAGTTTAGATATCTACGTGATAGGGGAAGCAAAATTGATAAGCCACTTCCGAATTTGAAACACTAAACTAATAATAATGCATATCACCCAAAAACTGAACGCAATTAATAAATATATACCTAATAATAAAGTAACGAATAATATTATATAAAGGAAGTTGAGTGCCTACCGAGACTGTGATGTATGTAATAGAATACTGACTATCTCTTATATTTCACAAATTATTAGGCAATTGTTTCAGAATGAAGAGAACTCCCAGACACTTCTATAAATAAATCTTGTGACCAAAATATTTTATTTTCATAAAAATCGATACTAACCTTTTTATTAATTAAATAAAAACAGAAAAAAAAAAATGTTTCGATCTAGAGAATTGGTGGGGCTGGATGTTTAGTTGACTATTTTGTTTGGCATAAGAGGAGTGTGTCCAACCTGTGTCCATTTGTACTACATCCACCTTTCGTTTTTGCCATACGCTCTCTCTCTCTCTCTCTCTCTCTCTCATACACACAAAATTTCTTCTTCGTTTTATATATAAGGAGTCTCGAAACAGCTATTTCCAAGCAATTCTGCATATCGATTTTTTTACTTTTTTTTTAATGCAATAACTAAAGGCAACAAACACCAATACTTGAGGAAAAAATAGGTTTCTACAACAAATCCCACACAATTAAGCGTAAATACCTAGCTACTTCTTGGGCATTGATTGAGATTAACCTAATGGAGCTCCCACCTGAGAAAGGGAGCAAGAGTGTCGCCGTGACACTGGGTCTGTACGTCTCAGCATTGTTTATGTTCTAAAGCTGTTTGTTGCTAAGGAAGTGACTTATAGAAACGAGATAGCGGCCAAACCACCATGATAAATGTTAATAAGAAATTCGTGTTACATAACATAACTCCATGGCACGACAGCTCACGGGGAGCATTGGCCTACCGCCCGGCCGCTGCGTCCCCCATCTCGGTCCACTACAGACGTCATGGATGGGGTGCAGTATTTGAGGGTGAGACGGGGTCAGCGCCTCGAGCCCCTCCCGGCCGGTTAATGCGGTCCTCACGACCTGGTGCCGCTACTTCTCCATCAAGTAGCTCCTCAATTGGCCCCCCACGGGCCTCACGAGGCTGAGTGCACCTCGGTCCAGTTCTCCCAGCGGGGGAAAAATCCCCACGCCGGTATTGGGGATCAAACCCAGGTCTCCCGCTTGGTAGACAGCTGCGCTACCACCGCGCTAAGGAGCCGACCATTCGTCTTACATGCATATTAATTTCTCTTATCACGAGTATGTAAATTGTGTTTTGAAGGCTTCTTCCGTTTTCTACGTTAACCGTTTATTTCTTATTTGCAGATATCTTTTTCTCTGTATAATAAAGGACACAGCTAAAGATAGTTTATAAAAAAAAAGAATCGTTGTGTAACAGTTTTTAACTTCCTTGCTCCATAAGAAAACCTCAGGAGAGTTTAATTCACCTGACTTTCTCTACCTATTCTGCAGCCGGTTATTCCTACAAACGCTCATTATTCTCACTGCCTGTTAATCGATATAAAACTTATAAATTATCTTATTACATGCTTGCATGTAATTAGAGGCTAAATGAGAGAGTAAACAAGCTTAAGGCCATAGTCAAATCTTTAAAAAGCTGGTCGATATGTCAAACAACTGAAATTCCCTTCTCTTTGCATGACCAATATCGACTTCCAGTATGATAAATTATAAGAATTAGAAATTTAAAAAGCAATAACAAGGAGTGTCTTGCAAAGGGCTAGCTGTACTGAAAATGTATATTACATAAATTGCATTCACGATATCTACATTTTAGGGTGTAGTTACTTTTGTCTGTCTGTCTGTCTCGCTCTCTCTCTCTCTCTCTTACCCGTTATACATAAGTCATTCTGCACGAAGAGGACTTCAGAGGCTACCCCCTACATGTTCAGGATATACCTATATTTAATGTTTGCATGTATGTATATTTAATACACGGTTCATTACTGAAAATCGTTAGCTTTGGCCATTTTTAAGAAAATACCAATTTTCGAAAAATCTACCATGTAAAGCGTAGTTGTGGGAGGAGGATTTTCATCGTGCACCTTTGGGAGGCACTTAACATAACTTAAGTATCTACCAAGTTTGGTATTTAGCCGACTTTTCGTTTTGAGCAATACTGTCCACACACACATTTGTACCTTGCCAATGTTAAAGTTTGGTCCATTATCTCAGCAACTATTTGAGAAAATGAACTAAATTTTATTCAGCAATACCTTTACTGTTGATTGGTGAAAAATATAACACTTATGTTTATTAGAAAGAAAGGTATAATTTTTTGAATAAAACTCTTAAAATTTTATTGAAAAACGATGATTTTTAAATTTAATAAAAATAACTATTCTATATACTTACATTGTTTTTTCGTTAAAATAAAACATATTTAGGTGCAAATGTGTGGTAACAATTTCAGTCCTTAGAGTCAATCAGTTTCCAAGATGTTGGGAAATTTTATAGACAATTTTACTTCTTCAGATATCGCTTTCAGACATAATTAACATTAAAAAAAAGTCACCTTACTTTCCAAACACAACGTCACAGTATCTCGAAAGTCTCAGCTGAAGGAAATATGAGCGGGATGCCAATGCTGCGAATAGCTAAAGTAAAACTTCCTTATCAAAATAAAAAGAGATCTCTTCTCTAACACTAGATAATAGTTGCAAGCTTATTGATTTTTTACCACGTGAGTGTACCAAAATGTTCTAAAAAACACTATGCAGGATTATTATCAACAATATTTTTAAATTATTTACAATTAGCGCATCTGTATGTAAGTTATAGCAAAATAAGCGAGACATTCAAAACACCATATGGAATTAAAACACTAAAATGCATAAACATTATGAAAATCCAATTTTGTCTCCATCTTAAATGATTTTTTTTTTCCTTACTTATTAATTTAGAAGTCCTGAAAAACATGCACTTTCCGCTAAAATATCCGATGGAATTTTGGGTTATTTTCAGCATTTTCTCTACCTAATATGTAGGCATACAGTAGAGAGAGTGAAAAACCAACAGCGGTTTATCACCTTGCAGAAAAATTAGAAACACTCCAGAATTCAAAACAACAGTTAAGAATATTTGGGAAGTGGATAACGGCACGAAATATGTTATTTGTGATAAATTGTGTAGCCAATAGAATGAGATGTGCAAAGGCTCAAAAAGAAATGGTACTGTTTTGTTCCCTACACCACATCACTTACCGTTTTTGGGGTACTTTATTATGTCATGTTTTTGTATTTTATTGGCTGATACTGTCCCCTTGCAGGTGCGTGTTCTTTATCGAACCTATGCTGGGTTTGTTAACTCATTCCCTAATAGGAATAGCCACCTCCCTCAACTAGAAGCGAGACTAGGTAACCTGTACTACAACATTAAGCTACAACCCCTCCTCCTTCCCCAATTAGAGTGACGGAGGGGCCAGCGGATATCAGAACACACGCCCTATAAATTCCCTACAGACAATCAGAAATTCGATGTCTATTACTATTTGTGCTCTGTGTACAAATCGGATTCCTATGTGCCATCTTTGAAACTCTTTTCTTTTTGCATGACCTCAAAAAAAAAAGGAATACTGATTTTCCTATACCAAAACATTTGAATATTTGAACATTCAAACAAGTCGCATAGGTAAATCGCAAATCGTAACAAAAAATGGAGATGTGTTTTGGAATGGTTTACTAGTTATACCTACAAAAGACTTTCAGACTGTTACCAAAAAACCATAAATACAAGCAGAAAGTGACATTATATTGAATGAAACTACAAATTCAATCCAACGATATTTTTCGAATATTTTAGTTCTTCCCGTATCTGGAGAGAAACGTAAGCCCATGTTGTTTTAAATGTATGAACTGGAGAAATCCAATGCCAGCATATAGTCAAAAACTGCGGCCCAGTGGTATTAAGTTTGTAAAAACTCGGAGGTTATTTGCCAGGTTCCAAACACGTTTTCAGCAATTAACTAATGGAAACTTTTGTTCTTAAATTAAAGCATGTGGCATACCCAGTTCGTGACCTTCAGAGGGTTTGTGAACCCATTACGAACGAATACATCATAAATGAATTCATTTCTGCCCTGAAGAAGATTCTATGGAAAGTTCTAATTAGTGTTGCCTACAAGGAAATCACTGGCCTTGCCTTCCATATTTGTCAGCAATGGAAATTATGGATTCAGTTTGCTTCTATGTTGTGTGAGAGTTTTTACAAGATTAAAGCCGATGCCGGTGCGCTTTCCATGGCCCAAAAACTTCTACTACCATAAAAAAATAATTTTCACACAAAAGTGCTTTGTGTTCATGGTTAGAAGCACCAGACTGCAGCCATTATACGATTTGGAGAACGAGACCTCGATGAGTAAAAAAAATGGGGTATCTTTACTTCAGTGAAGGACCAGTTAGTGTGCTTTGCCAAAGACAAATTCCGTTTGATGATAAATTTGCTACATCTGTGGAATTGCCTCTCTAAATGAATGGCAGTTTGTCCAACTGGATTCTGTGGATGTCGAAAAAAGCTCTAGCATTTAAAAAGATTATCTATCTGCTAATACAAGAATACATATTTTTAAAAAATGCAGACATGCTCAGGTTCTTGAAGTACAACAGCTTCCTGTATTTTCCTATTTCTGGTTAGTGATGATTTGATGTACCTATTTTTTTTTAATTCAATAACTTGGAATAGAAACTGTACATTTATAATCAGTTGATTTAAAGAGCAACGTTTTCTCGCTCTTCTTAGGTTAGTTTAGCATCTTTTCCGTTTCTTTTTTCATATGAAATTTGCAATCTAAAAATCCTAACTCAGCCAATAAAGAAAGCTGGCCGCTGCAACAAGAAAGGACGACAACATAGCGACTAGTTAATACCATCAATGCGAAATGAATATAATATGTATCTTCATGTTCTTGCAAACTTTCTGCTTTATGTAACATAATACTTGAAGCCAACAATACCAGGCACTAATTGTTCATTTCAAGAATTAAGGTCCTTGTATATGACTTTCTCTACCTGCAGACAAACAAACATCTTACAAAAGATTATTCTATCTGCTAATCGAGATAAGCATTGGCAGAATTGCAGATTGTTTAGTTACTCATAAGTAGGAGGAAACTACTGGAATACACTAGGCCAAAGCAAGGCTGAATGTTTTAAAAGCTGTCCGATTACCACTGAAATTCGCCTGCTTGCATGAACAAGAGTAAAACAAAGCACGGAGGACTTCCTGTTTGAGAAAAGTAGACATAGGATGTATTTTGAAATTGAAACCAAACAAGGAATATCTCGGAAACGGTTATTTCCTCAACAAAAAAGTAAAGGACATAAATCGTGTGTTTTGACGAGATGTACATTTTGTGTGTATTCAGTCTTTGTCTATATTTCACGGTTTACCATTATGCACACGTCATCAGGAATGAACACATCTTCTTAGGGTATTCCCAGAAAATTGAAAACATACCTACATATTATTTGTCATGTATGTACATGTCTGTACTATATGGAAGTTTAATCAAAATCGTTAGAGGAAATTCTGAAAAAATAAATTAGAACATGGTGTTTCTTTTGACGACTGACAATGAATCGCTTCAAGTTGCTGAGCAGAGAAATCACTTGACCCAGGTTCATGTGGACATGTTCACACACTCGATTCACAAAGACAAAGCTAAGTAATGAGTTCATATATACCTATATTGTTTTAACAAGATTTCAGCCATGTTTGAAACAAAGCTTAACATGCCCGTTCATTTTAATAATGAAATAACTCATCACTATTTTTAAAACCAATTTCACTTTAACTCTTTCGTTTTCAAACTGCGTGGCTTAGGTTTCATACTGCACTATATGTTTATATTTGACAAGAGCTGTGAGAAAGCATTTGGTGTTACTTTTCAGATTACATACGTCACAATGTATGTTGAAAGCGATAACCATGTGAAGGTAAAAAGTGCTTAGCTTGCCTGCTAAGTATCGTAGAGAGTGTTTTTATAAGGTCCTGATCAGAAAATAAAATACTAATTAGAGCATTGGCCTCTATCATTTGCTAATATTTATCCGAGCGTAATTAATAAACGTAATGGTCTCTGTCCACACACATTATCAGCACTGGTATGTACGGCAAGCACGTGATTCCTGGAGATATCAATGCGCCCAACCTCCATATTTCCTTTATGTTTTCGAAACACTTTACATGCAACAACTCTCTTTCTGTATTAGGAGAACATAAACTATGAAGAGCAGTTTCTATTTGCGTAGCAAACTAAGCAGTCTTTCTTAAATCGTAGTGCTTTAAGGTTATTTATTCCCAAAAAATATCCACAAATACCTTGTTTTCCAGTTTTGATGCAGATCCCCACTTTCTTACTCAATTCCTTCCTCGTTTTTTTTTTTTTTTTTTTTTTTTTTTTTTTTTTTTATTGTTAAGAATTCGCGTTTATTATTCTTTGCCTTTTTTCTTTTATAGTGTTATTGAAATATGGGTTCATATACCTGGAAGTAAATACTGTCTTTCCTTCTTAATTGCACGAATCTTTTCACCAGGAAATCAGAACGAGCAATTCTGCTTTTTAAAATTTATCTTGCTGCTTAACCAAACTCCAGCCATGCTGCGCACGTCGTTTCGCTGTTCTTGCTCGGCTTTCCCGGCAGCGGACCAGCCTTTCTGTATTAGGAGAACATAAGCCTTTAGGAGTCAACCTTCGTTCCGTGTGGCTCTGTTTTTTTTTTTTTTGCTCTCGCCTTCTGATCTCCAGATCGGGGGTTCAAACTCGGTCCGATGGATTTTAAAATAAATACAATAAACAAATAGGAAATATTATTCTGGTTGGATATGAACCTTAAAAGCAATAGGCCCATTTCAGTAGATTTACTCACATGCAAAAGAACTTCTGTAGAATGAAATTCCGACACACTGGCGGCGTTGTAGGCACGTTCCTCCCATTTGATAGCATGTTAAAAAGAATCTGATATGCTCAATTCACATTAGCTTCGCTATATATTCTTTAAAAAGCTATTGCCACAAAAGTATATTACTTACTATCTCTACTAGTTGGTCTGCAGGTATGTACCAAAAACCTTGGGTATGTACCTGCATACCCACAAGCGATAATAATTAGAATTGGTATTTAATTTCAACTTAATTCAAAGATAACATAAGATGGGTTTTTCAATAAATCCACTTTTCAAACAAACATTTTAACTGAAGATTTTTTAGAAACTTTCAGCTATCACAAGTACGGCTATAATGATTTTAATTAGCTATCTTCTGGGAATATCTTTGAGGTATTCTGCACTCTGAATAGCCATTAATGGTTAGTACGCTCTAAGAAATCCACAAAATCTTACTACATACTTCTCGTTATATTACACAATTTAACATAAATAACCCTTTCCCCTAACTCTTGTTTTGAATTTAGGAGTGCTTGTACCTATTCTGCAAGGCGATAAATGTGTGTTGGTTCTTCGCTTTGTCTACTATGTGCCTCAATATTAGGCTGAGGATGCCACCCAAAACTTGATTGGATATGTTAGTGGAAATACATGTTTCTCAGGATTTCTGAATTAATAAATTAAAAAATGTCATTTAAGTAAAAGCTCCATGGGTATGTATGTGTTTGTGGATAGTTGATATAACTCAAAACTTGCTAGATACTTAAGTTTAGTGCCTCCCAAGGTTACGTCACAAAAACCCCCTTACCTAACTACGCTCTACATGGAACATTTTTCAAAATGTTACATTTTCTTGGAAATAGCCATAACGATTTTAATTAATCTTGCTATATCAAACATATTTGCATGTAAAAATAAAATGTAGGTATATCCTGAACATGTTGGGAGTAGCCTCTGGAGTCCTCCTCGTTCTGAATGACTTATGTATAAGCGGTAAGAGAGAGGGAGAGAGAGAGACAAAACTGACTACACCAAGAAATGTAGATCTCGCGAATGCAATTTATGTCATATATATCTATTTTTTTTACAGCTAACCCTTTACGAGATATTCCTTGTTATTACTTTAATAATTTCCAATTCTTGTAATTTTTGTCACATTGGTAATCGATATCCTCGTCATGCAAAGAGAAGGGCATTTCAGTTGTTTCACATATTTACCAGCTTTTAAAAGATTTGACTATGACTTTAGCCTACTTTACTTTATCATTTCCATTCTACTTACAATGAAGCATGAAGTAATAATTTCTACTAAGGTTTATCGCGATTTGCATTAGATAGCCTCCAGAATAGGCTTTTGTAGGGATAACTTACTGCAGAATAGAGAGAAAAGATCATGTGAATTAGACACATCAGATTAGTATTTCTTTTGTGGCCATGTAAGCAGCAAGGAGCTTACAACCTATCACGCAGCAAATCTTTGTTTAAAATTCTATCTTTAACCAACTGTATCCTTCCTTATCTGTATCGAAAAGAAAAATAGGTACCTATGTGCAAATAAGTAATCAACGACTAACGTAGAAAGAAGAGTGATAAGAGAAATTTATGTGGATGTAACATGAATTTCTTATTAAGGTTTATCGTGATGGTTTGGTCACTATCTCGCTTTTATACGTCACTTTCTTTGGCAACAAACAGCTTTTCTGTATTAGCAGAACATAAACAATCCTGGGGCATACAGACCCAGTGACACACTTCCCAGGTGGGAGCGCCATTAAGTTAATCCCAATCAATACCTAAGGAGTAGCTAGGTATTTATGTCTTAATGAATGGATTTTATTGTAGAAACCTATTTTTTCCGCAGGTATTGGTGGGTGTTGCCTTTAGGTTAGTTACCAGAAAAAAGAAAGAAAGAAACATTCGGTTTACAGAATTGTTTGGAAATAGATGTTTTGATACCCCTTAAATGTAAAAAATCTGATGTGTTCCATTCACATGACTTTCTTTACATATCTGCAGCAAATCATTGTTAAAAAGCTTATGCTTCTATTTATATCATGCTAATCGGAGTACCTAAGTTAAAGTGATAGTCAAAAGCCGGTTCCTATGTGACTGAAGTGCCCTTGTTTGTATGGACACGAGTTGACAAATTCCTGTTTGAGAAAAGTATAGATAAGCTTTAAAGCTGAATATTTCAAAAACGAACAACTACACGAAAAATTTATATAACATAAATTGTGTGTTTTAATGTTCTCTACATTTTTTGTATCAAGTTTTTGTCTATCTCTTAAGGTTTTGCAGTTATGCAAAATTCCGTAAAATTCATCCAGAATAAAGTAATCTTCAGAGGCTATTCCCAGAAAATTCAAGATATACGTATTATTTTTCGGTTAAATATCTTTAATATACAATATTCTAATCAAAATCTTTACAGTCATTTTTTGAGAAAATCAAAAATTTCTAAAAACGTTCCATGTAAAGGGTAGTTGGCGGTGGGGGGATTTTATGAAAATCTTCGTGTCGCATCCTTGCAAGACACCAAACTTAAGGGTACATATGACTGAATTTTCTAACTTCTGTATTTTTAATTAATTTTGATGAAATTTTGAGGGCATGTTTATGTTAGCATCACATGGTGTTGTACCAAGTTTCAGCTCTATACTTTGTTTGGTTCAGAAATTATATAAGATTATTTTTAAAACATTATACTGTCATTTTAAAAGCCCCTTGCGACAAACTTTTCATCCAATCATTTTAAAACTTTGTATGGATATTCTTCCAACAATCATAAATTGGAATTGTATTGGGTTTTTATATCTGATTATTTACTTAGCTTACTAAAAAAAACACAATACTGCAATTTCAGATTTTTTAAAAAAAATGTGATTTATGGCCTATTCCAAATAGCAAAATCCATACTAAAAAGTAATTGTTATCAAAACCCAATACAATTTTTAGTTCCAGTATATATTTCTCTGTACTGTGCAAGTTTCAAGTCATTTTGATAAAAACTGTTCCGCAAGAAGCATTTTGTATACAGCAAAATGCTGAAAATTGCAATCCGAGAAAAGCCAAAGAAAATTTACCTCACCTCCGAATTGCCCTGGACCATATGTCTCCCCCTCAAACCTCTTTTTTCTTTCTTCAGAGGATATTTTCTGTAACTTTTGCTGTTTTCTGCCCTGTTGCAGATGCTCAGAGCTCCTCTTCCTGCTTTGTGCAATTCTTTTAACATCCTGTTTTTTTGACAGTAGATGTGGATATGGAGAGACTTTTGATGGAGTGCAGTTCTTTAGTGTATTATAATGACCCATGTTGAACTCACTAATGGGTTTAACCACAGCTAGTTGCAGTTTGTTCTTTGAAATAAATACTTCTTTGGGGCATTTACTCCACACAACACGATGAAGAGATTCATTTGGGTCTTGTGTCCTTGCTTTTGTGCAGCGTGCCAGTGATTGCTTTTCTTAGGTCTCCTTCTTGCTTGCCTATAACTACTTCGAGGAGTTTTCTGTCTCTCCATGCTTATAACTGAATATATTACAGAACCACAACACTTCACAGAAGAAGGAGAACGAATTTTGTGAAAAAAAACTTTAGCTTTCAGATAAACACATGAAACTCACATGGTCCTAAAAGCATATAAACAAAGGAAGCCATGACTGTGCTAGCAAAGACAAGCTATTTGTAAAACAATATGTATAAAGCATAAAGAAAATGATTCTGAATCAATATATAGCTTTATAACTTCACAAATATTCAAATACACTTTCTACAGTTAGGTCAAACATTTCATTCATTTTTTCATAAAACTGATTTTTTAAAGAGATTTTAGCATTGGTATTGATCAAGAAGTACAAATAGCAGCAACCAAGCACTCTATTGAAAGACTTCAAGTGCTATATTCAAAATAACATTAAAAAAGCATAAAATTATAATGCGTAACCTCCCTACATAAAAGGGGCGTGTACCTGGCATTTAAATACCACGCACATGGAGCTAAAAAATGGAGCTGTGGGAGATTTAAAAATGGCGCAAAAAACAAAATAATTGTAGCATCTGATAGAGCAAATATTTAATATTTTAATGCAAAAAACAAAAAACAAAAACAAAACAAAAAAAACGAATTTTTGACCGAAAATCGTAAAAATTCAGTCATATGTACCCTTAAACACCAAGTTTGGTATGTCACGGTCTTTTATTTTTTGAGCTATGCTGTCCACAGACTCACACACACACACACATACACACACGCACAGGGACCTTTTTCCAGAAATGCTGCTTTCGGATTTAGGGGGACCCAAAACATCAAATTGCCCGGTATCAAATTTTTGGGTGCATTATAATACCTTTTTTATATTCTATCTACATAGTAAGTATGTGTAAAGAAAGTAAAAAAAGAAGAAAGAAATGTGTATGAGATAATAGAGAAAGGGAGAGTGGATATAGCAAGAACGAAAGGTGGGTTAAGCATCACATTTGGGATTTAGGTTCGGCATTGTCCTCTGATGGATACAGAAATAGCCAACTAAATCCGTCCAGCTCAAAGTAATTTTTAGATCGAATTATTTTCATGTGCTTTTTTAATTAATAGAAATACTAGTGTCGATTTTTATTAAAATAAGATTTTTGGGTGACAAGATTTATTTATAGAGTTGTCTGGGAGCCCTCTTCTTTCTGTAAGAACAGCTTGTAATTAGTAACACATAAGAGATAGTCATATCTTTTTACATACTTACGTACATAAAAATCTGATTAGGCACACAACTTGCTTCATTTATTTATTTATTTATTTATTGGTATCACTATTTGGAAAATATTCACAATTATTAGTTTAACTTTTCAAATTCGCTTCTAGATCGGAAGCGACTATTCAATTTCTCTTTCCCTATCACGTATCTAAACCCTGATCTCAGTCAACTTTCCATCCTGAAGGACGAGCTCAAAGATAAATTACGTCGTTGAATTAGCCAAAAAAAAAAAAAAAAAAAAAAAAAAAAAAAAAAAAAAAAAAAAACACACACACACACAAAAACACAAAAAAAAAAAACCAACCAAACATACATATGCTTTATATGCACTTTTCTCAGAAACTACTAATGTTGGAAGCTAAAGTTTATTTGGTAATACAAAACCAAGCAATTAAACCAATACAGTGGTAATATATTTTCATTTGCTATACATTGAATATTTAAATATTTGAAATTATGTAATTATGAACACAATTATTTTCTCTCTATTCCCAATTTTTAAAGTTTATATCTCATATACTAGATCAAACAATAATTGTCCCATTTTGTTCATGATTAAGTATTTTATCTCTCAAGAAGGATTGAAGATGGTGTTTTTTGAATTCCGTACATTGATCTTAAAGTATCAGCTGATAAATGCTACTTGTTTAGCATTATCAGCATATTTAGAAATAGTTGTTTGATAGATTGTATGAATTCTATGACCCTATATAACAAAAAACAAAATAATAATAATAATAATAATAAAATATATATTGAATTATCATTTTGAAGTGCGTAGGAATACCTAGTTAAACAGGTATGCATGCTCCTAGCTGCATACCCATCAGTAAAAGGAAAATGCCGTTTTATTTATGGACTCTCTTTTACTGCTGTGGTTCTCAGCGTCCCATTCTATCTTGGTGTGAAAGACCGCTTAATTTTGCTCAGAGGTCTCTTTTATCAGGCTTGAGGTTTTTTTACGTGCCATAAATCTACGACAAGGGACAAACGGCTTTACTTCCCTTCCGAAGGATTTTTACGCCCGAAAAAAAATCCATCGTCCTACTCCGGACCCACTAGTAGAGACAGTAGGTTATATACTTTTGTAGCAATATTTTTTAGAGTATATATAGAGAAGCTAATGTGAATTGAAAATATCAGATTCTCTTTAACCTTCTATCAAATGGGAAGAACGTATCTACAACGCCGCCAATGTGTCGGAATTTCATTCCACTGAAGTTCAAATGAATAAATCTACTGAAATGGGCCTATTGCTCTTAAGGTTCATATCCAACCAGAATAATATTTCCTATCTGTTTATGGTATTTATCTTAAAATACATCGGGCCGGGCCGAGTTTGAACCCGCGACCTTGAGAACAGGAGGCCAGAGCAAAAGAAACAGAGCCACACGGAACGAAGGTTGACTCCTAAAGGTTTATGTTCTCCTAATACAGAAAGGCTGGTCCGCTGCCGGGAAAGCCGGGCAAGTGCGCGTGGCTGTATAGTTTAGTTAACCAGCGAGATGAATTTAAATGGCAGAATTTGTCATTCTCATTTCTGCTTAAATGATTAATTTCTGCATTTAAAAAAGAAAGGCAGTATTTGTTTCCTGGTGTTTGAACCCATATTTCAATAAATAAAGAAATAAAAAAAATAAATAAAAAAAAAAGAAGAAGGAAAAACTAAGGTAAGTGTAATGAACGCAAATTCTTAAGAAAACGAGGAAACTGAGTAAGCAAGTGAGGTTTTGCAACTAAAATAGTTTATGTAGACTTCAAGCCAGATGAGGCGATGTAGATGCTTGAACCCTTGTTTCATAAGAAAATACGTTACGTAGATACTTAACTACTATGTGTTTTGACTACGTAAAAAAATCTTAATTAGAGTTACAAAATGAACCAAAAATTGTGTAGGGTAAAGAAATATATTTTAGAATTGGGTATGAAACAAAGGTCTGGAATAGCGTGGCTCAAGTTGGGAGGGTGGATAGCTCGTAAGGTAATTGATGAAGCTAGTAGGAGGGTTTGCCCATTATGTGGGATCAGGAAGACTGGATGAATATTTTGGCAGCTTGCGTGCACATGAAGGATGTTAAGAAAGGTATTCCGTGGGTATTTTTGAGAATAAATAATCTTATAGCGTTTCCATCCAAGAAAGCCTGCTTTGTTTAAGGGGAACAGAAGATGCTCCTTGTAGTTTATGTTTCCCTAATACAGAAAGGCAGCCGTCGCATGTAATAGATGGAACAATGTTCCGAAAACGTTAAGGAAATAGGGAATAGGGGCGCATTGGAGTTTCAGGAATCACGTGCTCGCCAGCACTGATAATTCGTGTCACACACATTTATTTGTGTGGACTGAGAACATTACCTTTATTAATTACGCTCGGATAAAATATTAGCAAATGATAGATGTCATCTTATAATTAATATTTTATTTTCTGATCAGGGCCATGCAAAAATCCTGTCCCTAATATACTTAGCAGGCAAGCTAAGCACCTTTTTAACTTCACATGGTTATCGTTTTTCAAAATCCACTGTAACGTATATAAGCTGAAAAGTAACACCAAATCTTTCCTCAAACGCTTACATCAAATGTAAACAACATACAGTGCAGTATCATACATAAGCCACGCAGTTTGAAAAGGAATGAGATAAAGTACAGTTGGTTTTAAATATTTATTTCGCTATTAAAACGAATGGGCATGTTAAGCCGTGTTTCAAATATATCGGTGGGCAGTTCAAACCATCACTCACAAGAAATAGGAAAATACAGTTAACTGTTGTACTTCAAGACACTGAGCATCTCTACATTTTTTAAAAATAAGTATGTTTCTATTAGCAGACAGAACATCTTTACAGATGCTAGAGCTTCTTTCGACATCCACAGAAACCAGCGGGGCAAACTATACATATTCATTCAGAGTGGCAATTCTACAGTGGCAAATTTATCATTATACGGATCTTCTGAGGACAGACGCAAGTTTCGTTTGTCTTTGGCAAAGCACCGTAACTGGTCCCCCACTGAAGTAAAATATCCCATTGTTTTTACTTTTCGAGACCTTGTTTTTCCAACAATTGTTTAATGGCTGCAGTCAGGTACACACTTGTAACCATGAACACAAAATACTTTTGTCTGCAAATTACGTGTTTTTTTATGGTAGCAGGAGTTGTGGAACCTTGGAAATCGCACCTGCATTGGCTGGATTCAATGAAAGCAGAATTTCCTTAGAGATTGTCACACAACATAGCAGCAAACTGAAACGAGCAATGGCTGACAAATATGGAAGGGCAAGGCCAGTGATTTCCTTGTAGGCAACAACACGACTTAGAGCTTTCCATAGAATCTACTTCAGGGCAGAAATAAATTCATTAGTGATGTCGTATTCGTTCCTAATGAATGCAAAAACCCTTTACATACCACATGCTTTAATTTTGGCAACAAAGGTTTCAATTAGTTAATTGCTGAAAACGCGTATGGAACCTGGCCCATAACCACCAGAGGTTTTACAAACTTAATACCACTGGGCCGCAGTTTTTGACTGTATGCTGGCATTGGATTTCTCCAGTTCATACCTTATAAACAATACGGGAAGAACTAAAATATTTGTAAAATATCGTTGGATTGAATTTGTAGTTTCATCCAATACAATTCCCAAATCACAATGTCACTTTCTGCTTGTTTCTTTTTATGATTTCTTGGTTGAAGTCTGAAAGTCTTTTGTAGGTATAACAAGTAAACCATTCCAAAAAAAAAAAACTCATTCTTTTGTTAGGCTTTGCGATTTATCTATGTGACTTGTAGGAATGTTTAAATACTCAAAGGTTTTGTTACAGGAAGATCGCTTTTCGTTTTTCTCGTGGTAATGCAAAAAAAAAATATATGTTTCAAAGATAGCAGATAGCGATCCGGTGTTTACTTTCTGAATTCCATTAATTAAGTAGTGAATTGTGTTGTATTTCAGTCTATAATTTAACTATCCAAAACCTCGAAAATACACATTTTGAGATTTCCTGAATCCGCCGAATTTAATAAAAAAATACAATGGTGCTAAGTATTTATGCGTGCCTGTAAACAGCATAACTTGAAAAAGAAACCGGTTAAATGCATATCTTGGTATTTAAGTTCGGTGTCGTATGATAATGCTTAAGAGGTTACAAAAACAAAAGCTCTTGCAAACCTAAATACTCTTTTAGTGGAATATTTTTCAAAATTTTGGATTTCCTCAAAAATACTGCTTCTATTTTCTGTAAAATAATTACCATATAATTGCGAAATTTACATGGCAAATAGAATGTAAATATATCTTGAATTTTCTGATAAGTTCAACAAAGTACTTTTCATTCAGAAGGAATCTTGTCTAATCTTATATACCGAACTGATACTTAAATGTTAAGCGATAGGCGAATTCGTACTAAATACGTTTACGCCTGTGTAAATGCACCAAGTCCCACAAAGAACTGATACGGGTGTATAGCAGTTGGGCACATTAGCAATTAGCATAGAGAGGCGAGGTCGCTTTCACTGTGAAGGTCACTTTCAGGTAAATGTAGAGTAGGGGAGGCGTGGCGAGGGAATTTAACTGTGAGGGTCACTCGCCCCTTTCAGGAGGTCACTTTGAGTTTGTAACTAGGAAAGAAAAGTTTGTTTTTTCCCCGTTGCTGACATGGAACTCGCAAAAACAGAGAAGGGTAAACCTTGTACACCTTACAATGGATATCGATATATAGCAGGAAGATGCAACAGGGGAACGTTACTTTTTGGAGATGTGAAAACTTTATCAAGTTTAAATGCTCAGAAAGAATAATTAGCAATAACAACAGTGTTTTGAAAGAAGTGTGTTCCGGCCGTTGCTGCCACTGAAATCCAGAGGCGTATATCAAATGCAAGAAAGAAAGCAAGAGAGGAAATTACTTCAATATCAGCGATTTATATGGAAGAAATGGTTCCGTTATTTAACAGCGGAAATGAACTAGTGACGGAAATGCCTTGTCAAAATGTGTGTGAAATTAACCTACATTGCGTTAGGAGAAAATCACAAGGTGTGCAGAAAGAACCGCAAAGTGCTGAAAATATAATTTTAGCGCCTGAACTGTTAAAGAACGTTCCTTTTAGCTGAAGATTTCTCTGTGCCACAAGAAAGGAGTAACTGCTCTAAAAGAAAAACACACTTTTTTATGGACGTTACATTAAGAAGCTGTAGCAAACAATACAGCCAAATATACACCATTCACGCCGATCTTGGAAGTTCAAGTCACGAAAGCAATGCAGTGCCGGTGGTATACGCTCTTCTTCCAAATAAAAAAAGGAGACTTACAGCAGGCTGTTCAACACAATTAAAGAGAATATTCAAGAATGGAAGTTCAAGGATGTAATTGAAGATTTTGAACCTGGCGCTATTCAAGCTTTGCAGTCTGTGTTTCCAAATGTAGAAATTTCTGGTTGCAACTATCATTTCAATCAGAGTATTTGGAGAAAGGTGAAGGAATTAGGAATGCCACGTGACTACATTCAAAATGAGGAAATAAGACTTCACATAAAAATGTGTTCTGCATTAGTTCGTCTTCCGCTTAACAAAGTTGAGGATGGTTGGCTCATTATAAAAGAAAACTCACCAGGAAATTAGAAATTAAATTTATTCTACGTATATTTTGTGGAACAGCGGCTGAATAATCCTTCAATGCCAAAAGATATATATCACGGAAAATGTCACAGAACCAAGAATACTGTCGAAGGATGGAACCACCGGCTCAACAAAATCGTGCAGAGACCATACCCTAACATACTCGTGCTAGTTGAGGCCTTGAAGGATGATGCAGAGTACCAGGGATTCCTTTTCGACCGAAGAGAACTAAACCTGGAGGGGAAAAACAAAGAAAGTGTATAGTTACATTTGACAAGAGGATTTTTAATAGCTTGAAAGATCTTGAGGAAACCAGAGATCTAAGAAAATGTTTCAAAACTTTTGCCTATGTGCATAAATTAAGTTAATGACAACTTTCGTTTCACACATAAGAACTTAAATACTAATGAAGAAAAATGAGGAATTTTTGCTAAATGAGCTTGTAAATAAATGAAATTGTAATTATGGTCTAACAAAAGGCAAAACCCATTGACGAATTCTAACAGAACGAAAATAAGATACTATAATATAAATATTTGGGGTGCGATAAGAGATCACCTCAACGTGGTGTGCCCTGGAAACAGTATGCACTAAATACGCTAAGAATCTCTTAAACACTTTGTTCAACAAAATAATAAACATGACCATGAGCAATTAATACTTCTGTGCCTTCCTTAATACCCAGCGCCTGAAACCAGTTTGGCAAGTTCCTTGATCCTTATGCCCAATTGCTACTATTTTTATTTTGTGCCCAATTGTTAATGATTCATTGATGCTGTCTGGCAGGAATAGCTTGGTTACATGAAACGGAAACCAGACATTTGTCTTTCAGGACAGTTAAATAGAGAACTGGTACTGGCTAGTAGGAATACAGTTTGGCTACCTGCAACGTAAACCAGGCGTTTGCCTCTCAGGTCAGTCAAGTAGAGAACTGATACCGGCTAGTAGGAACACAGCTTGGTTACCTTTGTCTTACCTGCAGCATTTGTCTTTCAAGGCCAATCAAACAGAGAATTGATATCGGCTGGCAGGAATACGGTTTTGTTACTTGAAAGGGAAAGCAGATAACACTTGTATTGTTTCCCTGAAGGTGGAAACCTTGCTGAAAGAACAACACCGTTGTATTCCAAAGGAATTCGTCATTTATGACGTGCGCAAGTATACATTTCTATATGCTAACATTATTAGCTTTCCTTTATATGTTTTACCACATTTTTTTTTGTAGTATTTAACTCCCGCTTTTACTACGTGTGACACCGCAGCCGATGACACTGGTGATACTAGGAATGATGATGGACCACCGGTGGAATGCAATGGCGAGGGAAACCGGAGAATCCAGTGAAAATCCGCCCCTGCGCTGCTTTGTCCACCACAAATCTCACATGTGGTCTCTTGGGATCGAACCAGGGCCATCTAGGCGCATTACTACACAAATATATCGTTCGAAATATACAATTTTCTAAGTGTTGTAGCAGTAGCAGTAGTAGTAGTGGTTTATTTATTTTTGTTTTATAAAGAGGAGAACACCCTCCTGGGCATCAGGGAAGATAGCCCTGATGTGCCGGACTCTTACCGACCAAAAACCCCTCTTTTCCGTTGGAATCCTACTTAGAACTACCTAAAAGTAGGTAACACATCAATTAGGAAACCTGAGACCTTACAGTGTATTATATATTTGTCTTTCATTTCTCTCTACTTCCTTTATACTCATAATCTCTGTGACCATTGATTGTATTAATTTCCAATTGTGCCTAGCCTGAGCCATAATATCAATCATATTATGTGTATGTAGCTCAACACCCAAACTTGTATAGGTGTTTTCTCTCTGCCTTTGCCATCGTTTGCAGGAAAATAAGACATGTTCCACTGTATCCACATTATCACAATAGTCGCACTGGTCATTTTCTCGTACTCTGATCCTCTTTAAATAGGTATTAAAAGACCCGTGTCTTGTAAGTACCTGTATCATATAATAATTTATATTCCTGTGTTTACATGTTATTCACTTGTATATTTTTGGAATTAATCTTTTAGTCCATTGGGCCTTTTCAACATTTTGCTTCCACGCCTGCTGCCACTAATCATAACTTCTCGCTCCTTTAATTTCGCCTCTTTTCTGTTCCCTTCAACTTTAAATACATTGGTTCTTTCACGTATCTGTAGCTCAACAGGAAGAATACCAGCAATTACTTGTAACGCCACAGTAGACGCAATCTTGTACGCATTTGCGACCCTTAAGAATATTTTTCTTTGTGACTTCTCCATTTTTTGTTTATATCTCTTAATTTCCAAAGCTTCCTGCCATACCGGACAGCCATGCAATAATATTGAATGCAGAACTCCAACCAGGACTAGCCTCTTGTAATATTGAGGTCCACTTATATTTGGCATTATTCTAGATAGTGCTTCAGTTTTTTCATCTGCCTTTTGGTCATTGCATTAGTATGTTTTCCAAACATTAAATGACTTCCCAAGACTATCTCCAAATATTTGCATGCATTAATTGGAGTTATTTTTGTACCTTTTATTTCAAAAGTAATACTTTCCAAATTTCTCTTTCCTTTCAGGATAACAATTTCTGTCTTTTCAGGGGCCAACTGTAAATCATTTAATGTAAGCGACCTGTCGATTCTCTTCAGTGCCTCATTAGTTCTAAGAATAAGGTATTCTTCATCTTGTGCCGCCGCTACTATAGCTAAATCATCAGCATAAGCTATAGCTCTAATATTTTCTCCAAGGTCAAGGCCTAATATTCCGTCATAGACAACGTTCCATAACGTTGGTCCAAGCACTGATCCCTGAGGAACTCCCAAGTATGTAGATGTTTGTCTTTTTTTTTAGTTCTTTAATAATAAGACTCCAAGTCACAGTATTAAAAGCATTTCTTATATCTAATGCCACAAGTGCACACCATTTACCTGCTGACCTTTCAACAATGTCGATCACTTTTTCCACAGCTTGTACTGTTGACAGTCCCCTTCTGAAACCAAACTGGTATTCCGAAAAACCTCCCTTATCTTCTAACACCTTCTCTAGACGTTCTCCTAGCAGAAATACCAACACCTTACCCATAGTGTCTAAAAGGCAAATTGGCAAATTGCATTATTGGCCTATAAAGGTTTTCCTTTTTTGCATAGTAAACATACTCGTGCAATTTCTCATCTTACTGGGAATTCTTGTGTCCGTAACAAATTATTAAACGTTGCTAATAAAAAAATCAGCGACCATTTTGATCATTATTTTAACTGCCTCGGGTGGGACATTATCAGGCCCGGGTGCTTTTCCACATTCATCCTTTCCCCTGCCGCATTAAGTTCCTCTTTAGTAAAAGGTTTTGCACTTTTATCAATATTTCCTCTTTTCCCATAGTCCACTTTATTTGGAAAAAGGGTAGAAACAATATCAATCTTTCGTTCTTTAGATAAGTTATAAGGCATTGTCGGACTTTTCAGGTGTTTTAGAGCAATTTTATAACCGTCTTCCCATAAATTACCTTCCAGTTCATTGCAGAGGTCTTTCCATTCTTTTTTATTTTGGCTTTTATTATATTTCTTTTAGTTTTTTCCTCCTTTCTTTGTATTCTCTAGTTATTTCTTCAAGCTCTAAGTCACTTATATCCTCCCTTTCTCTATGTCGTGTTAGCTTCCTCCTAATTGCAAAACATTCTTTCCCATTTCTTCATTCCACCAAAGAGGAACTTTCCGGTTTTTATATTTTCCATGTACTGATAAACCTTTTCTATACGTCTGACTAAGAATTTCCATATAATGGGGTACACTCACTTTTTCTTTTCCTTTTAGAGTGTTAGTTTTTGCTTCCAATTCTTGCTGCAAAATTTCCTTATCAAACATTACTTTCTGGCTTTCTTTGTCTCCCTTTTTCTTTTCCTCTACTCTCACCTCAAAGTATATGGGGCTATGATCACTAACCAATTCATCATCCAGCACCTTCCAATTTAAAATTTTCCTAGCTATCTTTTGCGTTGAGCAAGTAATATCAATGAATGATTCACTCGTTCCTCTAATAAAGGTTGGTTTTCTCCCAGTATTATGTGTTACCAAATTTAAGGAATCCATCTAATAAGCCAAAAATTCTCCCCTGGCATCCGATATGGGTGAACCCCATCTTGGGGACTTTACATTTAAATCACCTAAGATAATAACTTCTTCTGTTTGCCTTCTTACTTCTTCCATTAAAACATCAATATATTTTTTGAACTCCTCAAGTGAAATATTTGGGAAACAATAGCAATAGTAGATACTAAAATTATTTAATATGAATCTAATAAATCCTTCTCCCTTCTCTATAGTTATTATTCGTACATCCCTATTTTTAAAATAAGCTGCCACATCCACATTTTTATCTATCGTCCATCTAGGATCTGACATTAATTTTCTATTTGGCTCACTATCAAGAATAATATCTACATTTTCTTTCTCTGATAATAAGTGTGCCATATCGTGCGCTATTCTCGATCTATTAAGATTTAATTGCAATATTTTAATTGCTGGTGTTTCTTTCTCTGGTCTCTGTCACCTCTCTAAGATAAGACATCCTCTCGGATCCAATCTGTGTCCTTCTACTTTACATTTTATGCAATATGCTTTACTTGTGTATTCTATTGCCTTGTGCCCTTTTTGACTTCATACAAAGGTCCGATCTATCTGGACCAGTGCATTTCACGGCATTATGTCCGGTCTCCAAACATCTAAAACACCTTATGACTGGAATTCTTTCACGAATAGGACAATTTACCCATCCTATCCGTATTTTTCGTTTCTTTAACAGATCCACTGCCAGTGTACCTTCGAGGGTTATGGTCACAGCCTGGTTTACATCTCTCAATGGTCTCAGTGCACCAACTATAAGCTCACCTTCTTTAGCCCCTGTTTCTAGAGACGGCCGATTCTACTTCCTCTCTTGTGGTAGTTATATCCATTCCGTACATATGCAGTGTTTTGGTTTTCTTTGTTTCAAACACTTTAGTACCAGCAGCAGTAGTAGCAGCAGCAGCAGTAGTAGTAGTAGTAGCAGTAGTAGTAGTAGTAGTAGTAGTAGTAGTAGTAGTGGTAGTGTTAGTAGTAGTAGTCGTAGTAGTAGTCGTAGTAATATTCGTAGTAGTAGTCGTCGTAGTCGTAGTAGTTGTCGTAGTCATAGTCGTCGTAGTCGTAGTAGTAGCAGTAGTCGTCGTAGTCGTCGTAGTCATCGTAGTAGTAGTCGTAGTATTCGTAACAGTCGTTGTCGTAGTAGTCGTAGTTGTCGTAGTCGTAGTCGTCGTAGTCGTAGTCGCCGAAGTAGTCGTGGTAGTCGTGGTGGTGCGGATGGTGGTGGTGGTGGTAGTGGTGGTAGTGGTAGTAGTAGTAGTAGTAGTAGTAGTAGTGGTAGTAGTAGTAGTATTAGTAGTAGTCGTAGTAGACGTAGTAGTCGTTGTCGTAGTCGCAGTAGTCGTAGTCTTCGTAATTGTACACTACGTACACGTCGTAGTCGTGGTAGTAGTCTTACTAGTCATAGTTGTAGTCGTCGTAGTCGTCGTAGTAGTCGTGGTGGTGGTAGTGGTGGTAGTAGTGGTGGTAGTAGTAGTGGTGGTAGTAGTAGTGGTGGTGGTAGTGGTGGTAGTAGTGGTGGTAGTAGAAGTGGTGGTAGTAGTAGTGGTGGTAGTAGTAGTGGTGGTAGTAGTAGTGGTGGTAGTAGAAGTGGTGGTAGTAGTAGTGGTGGTAGTAGTGGTGGTAGTAGTAGTGGTGGTAGTAGTAGTGGTGGTGGTAGTGGTGGTAGTAGTGGTGGTAGTAGAAGTGGTGGTAGTAGTAGTGGTGGTAGTAGTGGTGGTAGTAGAAGTGGTGGTAGTAGAAGTGGTGGTAGTAGTGGTGGTAGTAGTAGTGGTGGTAGTAGTAGTGGTGGTGGTAGTGGTGGTAGTAGTGGTGGTAGTAGAAGTGGTGGTAGTAGTAGTGGTGGTAGTAGTAGTGGTGGTAGTAGTAGTGGTGGTAGTAGTCGTGGTGGTGGTAGTGGTGGTAGTAGTGGTGGTAGTAGAAGTGGTGGTAGTAGTGGTGGTAGTAGTAGTGGTGGTAGTAGTAGTGGTGGTAGTAGTAGTGGTAGTAGTAGTGGTAGCAGCAGCAACAGTAGTGGTGGTAGTAGTAGTGGTAGTAGTGGTGGTAGTAGTAGTGGTAGCAGCAGCAGTAACAGCAGCAGCAACATTAGTGGTGGTAGTAGTGGTGGTAGTAGTAGTGGTGGTAGTAGTAGTGGTGGCAGCAGCAGTAGCAGCAGCAGCAACAGTAGTGGTGGTGGTGGTGGTGGTGCTGCTGCTTCTAATGCTGCTACTACTACTCCTGCTACCTTTACTGCTACTACTACTTCTTCTTCTTCTTCTTCTTCTTTTTCTTCAACTACTACTACTATTACTACTACTACTGCTGCTGCTGCTGCTGCTTGGAAAACTAAATTCAGAACGATGCATGTGTGTAGTAAAACATGTCATAGGAAGGTTAAAATATAAGCGTATATTATGCATGCAAATAAACAAGAGCATTCAAGTTGCGTAGTTCAAGGAGTGGGGGACGAGGCAGAATCTTCAAACGTTAGCTATGCTAAAGGTAAACGCACGAAGATATCGGCTGCCGGCCGACTGCAGCAATCAGATCATTCCACTGCGCATTATGTTTACACTGCTCTCGTTTGTTTGCACGGATAGTACCTTGCAGTATTTACCTGCATATTCAAAATGTTGAGTTCTTTTGAATTACAATCGTGTTGCTCTCTTGGTAAGGTTACCACCTTCAGTAACCAAATTGTAGTCCTGCCAACCGGTATCAGTTCTCTGTGTAACTGACCTGAAAAACAAATGTTCTGAGATGTTTACTTTCAGGTAACTAAATTGTACTCCTGCCAGCCAGTATCAGTTCTCTGTGTAACTGACATGAGAAGCAAATGTTCTGTGATGTTCACTTTCAGGTAACTAAATTGTACTCCTGCCAGCCAGTATCAGTTCTCTGTATAACTAACCTGAGAAGCAAATGTTCTGTGATGTTCACTTTCAGGTAACTAAATTGTACTCCTGCCAGTCAGTATCAGTTCTCTGTGTAACTGACATGAGAAACAAATGTTCTGTGATGTTCATTTGCAGGTAACTAAATTGTACTCCTGCCAGCCAGTGTCAGTTCTCTGTGTAACTGACATGAGAAACAAATGTTCTGTGATGTTCATTTGCAGGTAACTAAATTGTACTCCTGCCAGCCAGTGTCAGTTCTCTGTGTAACTGACATGAGAAACAAATGTTCTGTGATGTTCACTTTCAGGCAACTAAATTGTACTCCTGCCAGCCAGTATCAGTTCTCTGTGTAACTGACATGAGAAGCAATAGTTCTGAGATGTTCACTTTCAGGTAACTAAATTGTACTCCTGCCTGCCAATATCAGTTCTCTGTGTAACTGACATGAGAAGCAAATGTTCTGTGATGTTCACTTTCAGGTAACTAAATTGAACTCCTGCCTGCCAGTATCAGTTCTCTGTGTAACTGACATGAGAAGCAAATGTTCTGGGATGTTCACTTTCAGGTAACTAAATTGAACTCCTGCCAGCCAGTATCAGTTCTCTGAGTGTCTTGGTGTATTTACACAGATGTACAAATTTATTTTGCACGAATCCGCCTATCGGTTAATCTTTATCAGCTGGGTATATAAAATTTGACAAACTTCCTTCTGAATGAAGGGCACTTTGTTGAACTCTCTAGAAAATTATAGATATATTTACTTCTATTTGCTATGTAAACGTCGTTATTATATGGTAGTTATTATTTATGCCACATAGTACCAGTATTTTTGAGGAAATCCAAAATTTAGAAAAATATGCCGCGAAAAGAGTATTTAGGTGGTTTAAAACCATTATGGCCAATTAAAAAATATATTTTCTGGTTTTTGACACGTTTCTGCTAAAGTTAATATTAACTCATGCAGCCAAAAGTGACACGCTTTAATTGTTTGTTTCAAGAATTAAGGCATTTATTTATATTTTAAAAACATTGATGCTTTCATGCACATGACTTTCTCTACCCACCTACAGAGAAACCTCTTACAATGATTATTTTTTTTTCTACTCCATGCTAATCCAGATTAAGCATTAGCAGAATAGCTTATTGCTTAGTTGCTTGTAAACAGAAGGGAACTAAGGGAATACACTAAACTAAAACGAGAGTTTTAAAAGCCTGACACTAAGCGATTGGCATTGAAATTCACTTCTTTACATGACCAAGAGTAAAACAAAGGAAACATGGACGACTTACTGTTTGAAAAAAGTAGGTAGATATAGGATGTATTTTAAATTTGAAACCAAACAAGAGATATCTCGGAAACGGTTATTTCCTCAACAAAATTGTAAAGCACATACATTTTTTGTTTTGACGAGATCTACATTTCGTGGTATTAAGTTTTTGTCTGTCTCACGATTTCACAGTTATACAAACGTCATCTAGAATGAACACATTTTCATAGGGTATTCCCAGAAATTTCAAGATATATCTACATTTTATTTGTCATCTACATGTCTTTTCTATACGGCATTTTTATCGAAATGGTTAGAGTAATTTCTGAAATAATGAATTTTACCATGGTACTTCTTTCGGCGCCTGAGAATGACCCGGTCCTAAGAATCGTGGGTTCGAGTCCCGCCTTGGGCATGGGTGTTATATGTTTGTGTTTATGTGTGTGTTGTAAAAGTAAGAAAACAGCAATCCAGTAATAATACAGAAAAACAAGGTAAAAAGAAAAGTGAATAAAAGTAGGGTATACAGTGCCGGAGTCCCGATCAGACTCCGGTACCGTATTAAAAAAAAAAAAAAAAAAAAAAAAAAGAATAAATCACTTCACGTTTATTAGTAGAGAAATCCACTGTCCCATCTTCGATGGAAATGTTCTCACATGCGATTCACAAATAGAAACTAATAATTTCACACACACACACACACACATTGGCCGCGCCGTGGCCGAGTGGTTAGACCACTCGCCTCTCACCTAGACGACCGGGGTTTGATCCCAAGCGACCGCATGTGAGATTTGTGGTGGACAAAGCGGCGCTGGGGCGGGTTTTCTCCGGGTACTCCGGTTTCCGCCGCCATCGCATTCCACCGGTGCTCCATCATCATCCATGTATCATCAGTGTCACCGCCTGCGGTGCCATAAGTAGTTAAAGCGGGCGTTAAACACTACAAAAACACACACACACACACGTATAAATATGTGTTCAGCTTCAGATTTCAGCTCAAATTTGAAACATTGTTTAACATGAACGATAATTTTAATAATAAAGTAACACCACTTATATTTATAACTGCAGTTTAACACATTCTTTTTCAAATTAGGTGAAACGCGAACTGTTAGTACTGGTAGGAGGGGCAAGCATATGATTCGTAATAGTCATTAATAAGCCCACTTCCATATTTCCTTAATGTTTCGGAACACTATACCTATCTATAACATGCAACGGCTTCCTTTTTGTATTAGGGAAACATAAATAGCAAAGAGCAATTCTATTCGACTTACAAACCAAGCAGGCTTTCTTAGAGGTGCTATAAGGTTATTTATTCGCCAAAAATATCCACAAATACCTTGTTGTACAGTTCTGAAACAGAACCTCACTTGCTTGCTCAGTTCCTTCGTCGTTTTCTTAAGATTTTGCTTTATTACGCTTACCTTGGGTTTTCTTTGCTTTTTTGTTATTGACATATGGGTTCAAACACCTGGAAGTAAATACTGCCTTTCCTCCTTAACTGCATGAATTAATGATTTTAGCAGGAAATCAGAATGATAAATTCTGTTTTGTAATATAATATGCTGGTTAACTAGCCGCGCGCACTTGCCCGGCTTTCCCGGCAGCGGACCAGCCTTTCTGTATTAGGAGAACTTTTAGGAGTCAACCTTCGTTCCGTGTAGCTCTGTTTCTTGTGCTCTGGCCTTCTGATCTGCAGATCGGGGGTTCAAACTCGGTCCTATGGATTTTAAGATAAGTACCATAAACAAATATGAAATATTATTCTGGTTGAATATGAACCTTAAAAGCAATAGGCCCATTTCAGTAGATTTACTCACATGTAAAAGAACTTCTGCGGAATGAAACTCCGTCACACTGGCACGTTCCTACCTTTTGATAGCACCTTAAAAAGAATTTGATATACCTAATTTACATTACCTTCCCTATCTATTCTTTCAAAAACTATTCGTACAAAAATATATTATCTACCTACTATCTCTTCTAGTGGGTATGCAGGTACACACACACACACACACACACACAGACCTGCTAAACTAGGTATTTTACGCACTTCAAAATGATAATTCAATGTCTGCTTTATATTATTTTTATTTTTGTTATAGGGTCATAGAATTCTTGCAATCTATCAAACAACTGTTTCTAAATATGCTGATAATGTATTTTAACTGCATCGGTTTAACTGCTTGGTTTTGTATTACCAAAAAGCTCCAACATTAGTAGTTTCTGAGAAAAGTGCAATTTTTTTTCTTTTTTTTTTTTTGGCTAACTCAACGATGTAAACTCTGCATGTATATACCTACCTACATTTGGAGTTTAATGTTCACACTTCTTCTTCTTCTTCTTCTTCTTCTTCTTCAAGCTCGTTTCCTTAATTGTGACCTCATTGATTATTTTTTGAGCTAGTTCTTCAGGATGGAAGGTCGACTGCGATCATTGCAGAGTTTAGATACCTACGTGATAGGGGAAGCAAAATTGAATAGCCACTTCCAATCGAGAACCGAATTTGAAAAGATAAGCTACTAATAATGAAGATCTTTCAAATAGTGGACGCAATAAATAAATAAAATAATGAACAAATAATATTTGAAGCAAATTGTGTGACTAAGGAGATCTTTATGTAAATATATAATAAGACACCTATTGTCTAACTTTACATTTTACTAATTATACCCAGTTCTTACAGAATGAAGAGGAATTCCAGACAACTCTATGAATGAATCTTGTCACCCAAATATCTTATTTTAATAAAAATCGATACCAATTTCTTTTAGCAATTAAATAAACACACAAGAAAATGCTTCCATCTAAAGAATAGGTTGGGTAGATGGAATTAGTTATCCATTTTAATGTCGCTTCAGAGGACAGTGCCGAACCTAAATTCCAAATTTGATATTTAACTCATGTTTCGTTTTTGCCATGAGTATGTCAATAACATATAATACAAAATGTGTGTGGATATATATATATATATATATATATATATATATATATATAATCAATTAAATTAAAGAGAATTTTCTTTTCCCTTTTCTTAGGTTAGTTTAGCATTTTTTCCTACCTTCTTTCATATGAAATTTGCACTTAAAAATCCTAACCCTGCTACTAAAGAAAGCTGGCCGCTGTCAGAAGAGCTGGGAAACAAGCTATATGTGTATATATATATATATATATATATATATTCTTACAGTCAACAATGACACGCACTAATTGTTTATTTCAAGAATTAAAGCTGTAATTTGTATTTAGAAAATCTTATGTATTTCGTTCACGTGACTTTCTCTACCAGCACAAAATCAAATACCTTACAAAAAATATTCTTCTTTCTAGTCTATGCTAATCGAGATAAGCATTAGCAGAATTGCATATTGTTTAGTTTACTTATAAGTAGGAGGGAACTAATGGAATACACTAGGCTAGAGCGAGAGTCAAATGTTTTAAAAGCCGTC
This sequence comes from Hymenopus coronatus, assembly GCA_030762935.1. Classification (NCBI taxonomy): domain Eukaryota; kingdom Metazoa; phylum Arthropoda; class Insecta; order Mantodea; family Hymenopodidae; genus Hymenopus; species Hymenopus coronatus. The sequence continues at coordinate 433,611,853 of CM060900.1, read as the reverse complement.
GCTGCGATTGTCATTGAAATTCGCTTCTTTGTATGACCAAGAGTAAAATAAGGGAAGCACGGACGACTTCCTGTTTGAGAAAAACATGATGTATTTTAAGATTGAAAACAAACAAGAAATATCTCGGAAACGGTTATCTCCTCAACAAAAGTGTGAAAGATATAAATTGCGTGTTTTGATGGGATCTACGTTTTGTGTGTAGTGTGTGTGTCTATCTCTCACGGTTTGCCAACTATACAAACATCATCCAGAATGAACACATCTTCAGAGGGTATTCCCGGGAAAGTCAAGATTTACATTTTATTTGTCAGTATCTACATCTTTTACTATACCTACGGCAATTTAATCAAAACCGTTAGAGCAAAATTTGACAATACTAAACAAACTGGTACAGGAGGGTTTTCTTCGGGTTCTCCAATTTCCCCCGCCATTGCATTCCACCTGTGCTCCATATTTATTCCGTAAAAGCGGGTATTAAACACTCTCAAAAGTAATGTGGCTGTACGTACAACAAAAATGCAATAAGACAATCTCTGCAAATGTTTATTATGATTAACCTGTAGTATATAGAAGAATGGGCGCTTGTAAGAATAGTTTGTACAAGACTGATGAGAGAAAGTTATGTGAGTGCAAAGTAAAAAGTACTGCATACCATTTTGTACCCTGAGTTCCGGACAATTTAACAGAAGAAATCATGATGCCTATAACAATTTACTTTTTGTACAGGGGTAAACGTTACCCCATCATTTAAGGGGAGTTTTGGCCTAAAAGTTGGTAAAACTGTTGAGTAAGGCGTCTTCTGTATTTTCAAATCATGTGGTCTGTTTCTTTGTAAGCATATTATATACAAGTTTGTTTTCCCCTCTTATCTTTGAACAGCGTTTTCTTTGAATGACATCTTCTGATATAAGTTAGCCGTTTTTTCAGAAACTACTGAAGATAAATTAATCACGTGTTAGGAAAAAATCCGCTTTGTGATCATGTGGATCTAATATTGTATTAATAATATTTTGTTTAAATAATAATTTATTTTAACTTTAATCAAAGCATGGTGTAAATGAGAAAAATCCATCCTTCTTAATCAGCCGAGATCGCTAAAGTGCCTCGCTTAGGTGCTTCGTGGCGCAAGGGATCGTGGGTTTGAGTCCTGCCTTGGACATGGGTGTTTATATGTTTGTAAAATGTGTATGTGAGTGTATTAGAAACAAAAAGCAAAGGGTAATCAAACAGAAAACATAGTAAATATTAGGAAAATGAAAGAAGAAGAAAAGGGAATACAGCGTCGGAGTACCGACAAGACTCTGGAACTTTATTTTTTAAACATTTAAAAAAATCAAACTTATTTAATAAAAGTATGTCAACGGGAATGTATTAGATAGCTTTCGGAGCAATGTCCAATGAATTTAACAATTTTAGCATAGGTGGCATAGGACATTTAATTTCCCCTTAAATAAATGAAGCTTTTGTATTTGCTCCAAATAGGCCATGTTAGAGGTTGTGTATACCCTGTGCAAACATATCAGGGGAAAGTGAAGGAAGGAGCATTGAGATGAGTAAACTAAAGCAGAAGGAAGAGAAGGCTTGGAGGTCAAGGTGTGTAATGGGCATTAGAGTCTTGTTTGTTTCATCGCCCACTCCACTCAGCTTGAGGCGGTAACGTGGTTATGGGTTCGAATCCCAGATGCGGGTTTTGGGTATTAGGAATGGTTGTGGATTTGTGGGTGCCCTATCTCAGGATTTTTACTAGCATGCAAACACTTTTCAGGGTGTGGTATGACACAAGTGCTTTATTCAGTTAGTGCGGCCTTTTTCCGCCGCCGAACACACACGCATTTCTCTTAAATTTTCTCCTGTGAAACTATGCTTTCGTGACCGTGATTATTATTACTTATTACTTTTGATGTCGTGATTTATTCCGTATTCTGGTCAGTATTAAAATAACTATTTCCCTCACTACTAAAGGTAGCCTATTGGGCTCCACCACGGACCCTCAATATCACATCTTTGCTCTGCCAATGTTGTACGCCTAGTGCCTCAAAAAGTGTCCCCTTGACCAGCGGTAACATTGTATTTTCCCTTCTCGTTATGTTCCCTCGGGCAGTGTAACCTCACCCCTTCGGGTCAATGCACTACCCCGAACGGTATACGGTGCTACCAGCTCGCGGCAACTCGGCTACTTATACGTGTTTGAAATCTCTCTTCCCTTCCCATTTTCAATGTACATTTATATTTCCCTTTTTGGTATAATTTATATTATTAGCTATGCTTTATCTTTCCTTCTGAATAACTCTTTGCCCCGTGACAAGACATGTACTGTCTCAAGCTCCAGTAGTAGGACGGGTCTTCCAGACAGGACTATTTGGAATTCTCGCGCGTCTCTGTGGCTTGCAGCTTCCTGTGATTCCATCACTTCATCCCTTCCACCCGGTCTTAGTGTGCGAGGTGTCCTCTCTGTATCTGCCCGCTGTTCTGCTTGTATGCTATAGCTTGTCTTCCTATACGGGCAGAATTACATCAAGGAAAGGTGGGAGGAGGAACTCTGACAAGTGTAACCTTGGAAGCAGGAACAGGAAAGTACGCAGTGACTAACGATATACGATAGTGCACCGTACTAGGACAAGTCAACCCTTGCAGACGCATTTTCTATTATTTTCTAACTACTTGCCTCAAGTTACTCCACAGATAAACCTTTGAAGAAATAGTTTCATTCGACATTTCGTTGTAGCTACAACAATGATAGGGGAAACCGAAGCGATAGTAAAATGTTCAAATTCGAGTTGCCAAATACTAGCATGGAAATTCCATACTTTTCGATCACATTGAGAAAAAAGGCTGATGTCAATAGCACTTAATAATCACAAAGTATTGAAACATTCAAACCAATAATAACACATCTTGGAAACGGCTGATACTACAATTCCTTTAAACAAATTGTGTCATTTAAAGAGATTTACATTTATTGTGTATCAAGTTTTTGCCTATATCTTAAGGTTTACTAGTTATACAAAATTATACACAATTACTTTCCAATATAAAGGACTTTGCAGGTTATTCACATAAAATGGTGATTGTATCTCGGAAATCAAGGCGCCTTCTCAATTTACCTGCGATTGAAATGTTTGGTATATGCTAAGATTTTCATTTGAAGAAACTGGAAGATAGTGAGTCATTCGCTCCGTTGTACAGCCATAATGAGATGAAGGATAACGTTGCTACTTGATTTGCATGACAATTGCCATTTTTGAAATATGATTTCAACCTCCCGCATTCTGATATAAAATATTAATGAATATTATAAAATAATAAAGACAATAAAACAGTTTACTTTTATAACCCACTTACTTATGTTTCCACAGTCCTATTGCAATAAAAACAAGATTTTTTTTTTGAAGTGTCAAAAGTGAGTGAGTTTGAACTCGTGTATTTTGTATCTTTAATTAAAATTTTTTCTAAAAGATCTTTATACTTTTCATATGTTGCTTAGAATTGCAGTGATGTATGAAAATATTTCTCTGGAGTTTAAACTGTATTATGATATAAGTTGGAACATATATTTCTTCCTTTTACAGTGAAATACCCAGGTCCAAACTCTTCCGCATATTCAAGCAACCTGTTTGTGTGTGTGTGTGTGTGTGTGTGTGTGAGAGAGAGAGAGAGAGAGAGAGATAGGGAGAGAGAGAGCGAGAGAGAGAGTGAGTGAGAGAGAGAGAGAGAGAGAGAGAGAGAGAGAGAGATTACTTCTGAAAGGCCTGTCCCTCTTAAGCTCTGCACTGTCTAAAAACGAATGAAACATTGCGGCGGTAACTGGTTATGGGTTCGTATCCCGAGCGCCGGTTTTGGTAGTAGGGGAATGGTGTGTGTATGTTGGTGGCCTACTCAGGATTTTTAGTAGCATGGAAACTCTCTTTCATGTGTGATGAGACGCAAGTGCTTTATTAATTAAGTTCGGCCTTTTTCCGCCTTCGAACACACTCGTATTCCTCTTAATTTTCTTCTATGAAGTTGCACTTTACCCGCACGCGACTATCATTATTTATTCGTTTGATGCAATGATTACTTCCGTCACAATTAAGGGTTACACCACGCGCTCAAATATCACATCTTGGTTCTGCCAAGGCTCCGCCCCAAGTGCCTCACAATTTAAAGGTAGCCTGTACAACTCCACCCCGGATTCTAAATACCACATCTTGGTTATGCGGAGGCTCTTCACCAAGTGTCTTAGAAAAGGTCCCCATGACCGGCGGAGAGCATTGCTTGCTGTCCCGTTATGTCCCCTCGGGCAGGGTCTATTCAACCCTTCAATGCACGGACGTAACGGTATCTTGTGCCCTGAGCTCGTGACTTATACGTGTTTAAAGTGTATTTACCCTTCCCATTCTCACTGCACAGTTATATTTTCTCTTCTTGATATAATTTATATTGTTAGCTATAATTTATATTTCCCTTCTAAATAATTCATTGCCCCGTGACAAGACATGTACTGTCTCAAGATGTCTGTGAACGTGTAGTTCACGGTGAAATATTGGTAGGAAATTTTCTGTGCAATGCAATACATTTTCTACCTACTAGGTACTAGGTAGAGAAAGAATGTGCATACGTAGCTCTGGTTATACAATTATAAGCAGCTGGGTGCAGAAAAACCTTCAGCTGTTTTATATTTAAGGACTGACTTCCATTATGTTTCAAGATTAAGCCTACTAACTGTGTATAATAGAAAATTTTAAGAAATATGTTTGTGTATTTTCAGAAGTAACACACACTATTCTGAAAGTAGATTTTTTCACTAAAATAATTATTCAGTTATTCATTTAAAGGCGACTAAAGTGAAAATCCCCAAAATTATATTTTTAGTAAAAACCATAACACAACACATTCTTTGGAGTAGAGAGATAAAATTTAGCTCATCTCATAAAGAAGGGTTTGGTCCACAAACTATGTGACGTCGAAATATTGCACACTGTGTATGTTGAAATAGTTTTATTACTTTCTCTATCACGTATGTGCATTGTGCATATTAGGTAGAGAAGATATTGCATTCCACTTACAAATTTGATACTTAGGTTTCATTGGAAATAATGTTTTGAAGACCCCTGAATAAAACATAGCATTTCTAGTAAAAGGTCAGTGTGTATGTGACTGCAGGTGTCTATCGACTGCATAACTCATGATCTAAAATTCTATTAAACGCCAAACTTAGAATTTAAGTTCAGTATCTTCCAATGATGCGACTGAAGATTTTTAGGAAAATTCCTCCACCCCAAACTACCCTTTACATGGAAGATCTTTTAAAACCTTCTATTTTATCAAAAATGCCTGTAATTGTTTTGATTAAGATATCTGTAAATAACAAAACTTTTATCTTGAATTGTTGGTAATAACTTCAGAAGTTCTCTTCATTTTAATTACTTTTGCATAACTGGTAAACCGGAAGAGATAGACATAAGCATACTGCACAACAAATGTAGATCTCATTACAATACACAATTTCTGTCTTATGCAATTTTATATGGAGTTAACTATTTCCGAGATATTCCTTGTTATTGGTCTTAAAATGTCGAATACATAGACTTTTCTCAAATAGGGAGTCGTTATTAATATTTTTCATCCTGATCGTGCAAAGAAAGGGTAATTTCAATTGCACCAGATGGCAAGATTTGAGTATCGCTGTAGCCTAGTGCATTCCCTTATTAGCCATCCACTTAGAAGGAACTACCTAAATAATAAGACCATTTCTGCTAAGTTATACCTCGATTAGCACTAGGTAGAGAGAAGAATAAACTTTTATAAGAATCACTTTTTGCAAAATAGGTATAGAAAGCCATGGCTGCTTAAGAGAGATATAGTTTAATTACACTTTATGGACTGCAACGAAATTTACGTAACTGCAACACTTTATATGAAGCAACATTTAAAACTATAATAATGCAAAGCGTTCAGCCTTACTTTCGCTTGCTACTTTACACGTTGCCAGAAAATTCAGAATGAACAGGACTTCAGATACTGTACCCAGGAAGTTCAAGATACGCATTTTATTTGTAATATTGCGTATATATGTAATACTTACATATATCTAGGATGTTTTAATCAAAACCATTAGAACAATTTTCAGAAAATCAAGGAGAGGCTGAGAATGTAGAACTCCATTTTTAAAAATACTGTTTCATTGCAATAAAGGATATATAACGTTTATAAAAGACGCTTAATACAAAGAACAAAGCATTGGAGGCATACAATATTAATCATAAGTTGCTATTGTTTACCAAAAAAGAAGGAAAATATGGAACACTTCCCAAAGTACTGAATCATACCAATAAAAAGTAGTCAAAACTTAGACGGTTATGAATATAAAAAAACTTGTGTAATATTCACATCAATTATTCAAAATAGATACAAATATGATAACATAAAGTTTAAATCATCATTTACAGTAACCACAAACAGGTCTAACTGTTCTACATTGGAACAAGCACTGTGGGACCAAGACTCACATACTGAGCACTGTATCCATTCTTCTCCCCCGGCATCATCAGAAAAATATCCGGCGCAGAAAGTGCAAACAGCGTCATCTCGAGGATCTGCAGAATTGGAAACATGAGCACCAATTTCCACAGTCATATTGAGAGAAATTCCTTTTTTGGAATTTCGGAACAACTTTCTCTTGCTTGCTTGCAATGTTTGGGATGCTTTTGACTCTTTTACTGTTTAGAGATGCAGCAACTGTGGCGTTGTATGGCGATGACGGTATGACAGAAGTTGAGCTTTTTCCTCTTCCTCTGCGACTGTTTGGTGATTTGTTTAATACAGGTGGTGGAGATATTACTCTAGGAGAGATTACAAAACGTTCGTTAGATGTTCCTGATTTTGAAGGCATTAGGTTATGGTTGATACTACTCAAGCCAGCATCAACTGAAGGAGAATGTGAAGTGTCAGAGGTTGCAAATTCCCAGTCTTGAAAAACGTTTTGGTTCAGAGGTTATATGCCTGTTGCTTTGAAACCATTCATAGCATTTTCTCCCGATGCAAATCTTGCACATAGTTCAGCAATATCGAAATGGCTGACTGTTTCCCATGAACTCGAACTTCCTCACTGTAGTAGCCTTGATTGTGCCAATGAATGTTTTATCCAAACGCTGAAGCTTGTGCGTCAAGCGTGTGGGGGGGGGGGAGCTGGAGGAAGATTATATATTCATTCAATAGATCTATTTGTTTATGCTGAATATAAAACTGGTATACTTTCTCATAAAATGAGGAAAATTTTTATTCATTGGAATGAATCATAATTTTTATTGTTAATTTTTAATAAGGTAGACATAAGTAAAAAATTAGAGTCACATTGTTCTCCCTGGCACAATCGATGAGCTGAAGGTTTCTTGTGTGTGCTGTATGCCCATCTAATGTGAGCATGGCAGGCTCATCTCGGATAGATTTCACCACTTTAAAAAGGTCATTTTGAATCCAGGTCAAAAGCGGGCTCAAGTTTTTCCGTGGAAAAAAATGTAAATGGCGTGATATTTATGGACGCTCTTTAACTGATGTGGTTCTCAGCGTCCCATTCTATACTGGGCGTGAAAGACCGCTTAGTGTTGCTCAGAGGCCTCTCCATCAGTCTTGAGGTTCTTTTACGTGCTGTAAATCTACGACACGGGACCAACGGCTTTACTACCCTTCCAAAGGAAGCCATGCTAAGGATTTTTACGCCCGAAAAAATCCATCGTCCTCCGCCGGGATTGAACTCGCGACCTTGGGTATATGAACATAGGTGGGACATAAGTTCCTCCTCTGCTCATGTTAGGAGGGATCCTCGTTCTGCGGGTGTTATTGCAGCAACCTGACACTTACCCTTTAACGAAATAACATCTGTCGTGATTGAACCACAAACACGTGTCTCTTCGACATTGTACATTTTATCAGGTGCATAACATCTTTTTCTCAGTTCTTCATTCATGATTGCAAAGAACTTTCCTAACTCCTCTTTGTTGAGCCCTTCGCTCTGGTCATGGAAGTTGCTTTTGGCTTTCGTATAGATAGTTTTGGATGACATCTCAGGAATTGGTTTAACCAGCTTTACCAGCATATGAATTTGCTCTTGAAAATGGGTTGCGTATTCCATTTCTTGAGGCAAGCTGATATGCCAAACGACATAGATCAAGCCTTGAAAAAAAACCTCTTTTCCATATCCAGAAGGTAGCCCACAAGCTCGTCTTCCATTTGCTGAGAAAAAACTGGTTTTCTACTAAGTGGAATGTTGACTGCATTTGAAGGCAACAAGTCTGTTTTCTTAGACACTGTTCGAAGAGTGATTTTAGGCACGTCAAAGGTTTTAGCAGCTTTCAGGTAACCCATTTCTTTGAACCTAACAGCTAAAATGGCCCAATCATATCTCCTTTATCCCACTGCCTTCTTTTGTTTGTTTTTTTGCTTCTTCTTGTTCATTTTTCAAGCTAGAAGAAAACAGGTATCTTAGGCATAGTATTGGTACCCTACATGTTATAAAGACAAGTTTTAAAGGCAAAAATAAATTAGAATTACGTATGTGTGTAAAATACTTAATAAGTTTCCATTTATTGCTCGCATCAAATCACATAGATTCTGTATACAAATGCGAGTCCATATGTGCTTTACTAATTGAAAATTTGTAGCACATTCTCTGGGCACCAGACAAGCAGTATTTTATATTTTAATACATAGCAAGAAGGAATGTAGTTTGCAAAAGTGTGAAACACTAATTTGTGGTATTAATCTATTATTAACTCTCACGCTTATATTAAAAACTAAATTTATTGTATACAATAGCGTTTGGGACTTTTTTTTTTCATTTAAATCACTTTCTGAAACAACAGCGGGTAATATGGAACACTTATCTGAATTCGCCACCTTGAAATGCTCCGTATTACCCGCCTCGCCATCTTGCAATTCACATTCATTTTAACCATAGTGGTATATTTATGCAGATGATTATAATTAGGGAGAGTTAGCCTAGCATGTCTAGCTACAGATAAAATATATAGAACATTTTAATACAGTAGCAATCGGGCGTTAAAACACATGTCAGTCCTACCTGTAAAATGTTTCCAAAGGCTTCAGTAAAGGAAAATAAATTTATGCGGCATTTTTTTTCCAGCACGCTACCAACAATGACACTAATACAAAGGCCTGTTCTAAAGCTACCTTATCGTGCTTCTCACCGACAAATAGTAGCACAGATTTGGCGGGAAATGCGGTGTTCCATATTGCCCGACTGTTCCATATTCACCGCTTCTCCTCTAGTCAAATGTTTTAAAAGGTATTCCTGTCGATTGTCATTGAAATGAGGTTCTCTTCGTATGGCCAGGGGTAAAACAAAAGAAATACGGACAACCATCTGTTTGAGAAAGCGTTAACTATTTTATAACTGAAACTAATAAAAAGGGATATCTCGGATACAGTTAGCCTACAACCAAAACGTGAAGGATATCAATTGTGTTTTTTGACGTAATCTACATTTTCTTTGTAATATATTTTTGTCGTCTACTTAATAATAGTAGTTGTTCAGATTCTGTACCCAGGAAGTTCAACATACACATTTTATTTGTCATGTTGCGTATATATATATATATATATATATATATATATATATAATACTTACCTATATCTTGGGAGTTATAATCAAAATCGTTAGAAGAAATTTTCAGAAAAGCAGCATTCTCGAAAAATTTTCCATGTAAAAGGCAATTTGGAGTGGGGGAATTTTCTTGAAAATCTCGGGTCGCATCCTTGGGAGATACTAAACTTAAATACCAATTTTAGTATTTAACGGAATTTTAGTCAGGCTGACCACAGACACACACACACACATAGACACACACACGGACAGACATTCACACCCACTGACCTTTTTCTGAAAATACATTTTTTGGATTCAGGAAGTTCCAAAACATAATATATCTTCGGTGAAGTCTCGGTATCGAATTTCTGGGTGCAATACCTTCTCTAGCTAGTATGCATCTATATTGTATCTATATACATACTAGAGAAAGTAAATATGTACAAATTAAAATATAACGGAATTAAAAAGCGCCACTACGGGTCTATAAGCCAAAAAAACTACAGCGAAAGGAAACTTAAAGTTCTATACGCCAAATGGAAGAAAGAAAGAAGCAAATAAAAAAGAGCTACTTATATAATGTAATACACTGGTTTGGTAGAGAAGAATATTTTAACCTGAGCAGAAGAAGGAAAGGTGTATATTATGCTCGTCAGAATTTATATCTGGCTAAATTCCTCCGTCCTCGACACTTGTTCCTTTTACCACCGAATTACTGTAAATCGCACATCTATGGATCATACTATTCAGGAACCGGAAGCAAACATGTACACAAAGAAAAACTTGCGTTAGGTATTATCAGCCTTTCCAGGCATAGGTGCGTGCATTTTTCATGCAAGTTAACAACTACAAAACCCACCTCGAGTATCTATAACAATCGGTTCGATGTGACGTAGTTTGATGAAAAACAAACAAAAAATGAGTTTTCGCAATGATCTCAGATCAAAGGCTTCTGGCAAATCACTGTGAAAACTGGTTTCGTTTCTGAACACACGGCGCAAGGTGTTAACTGCTGCAACTAATTCTGATAGATTTGCTGGGCTGTGGGTGAGAGAGTAATATGCACCAAGACAGGCAAATTATAAAACTACTTAAGCAACAGTGACATTTCTCAAATCCCGAACTTCAGTCCGATTCATTAGAAAGTTCAACACTACAGTCGGTGTTCAAAGCTACCTATATAAAAAGGCTAAAAAATTAACAAAGTCATACATATATGAATTTCATTGTTATTACTTACTAAATACTACAAAAATTATACATTAGTTCTATATATTTTATTACTTGCTGTGCCCCATACCGTTTCATCTTACTTTCTCTATAAGCCTCAGGTTTCATTCCTCCTCCTGTTCTTTTTACACTGTATCCATATGATTCTACCCCTCTCCCAATTTTATATGTAATAAACTTACTAATCTCACCTGTATAATATCCCCACTTTTTGAACTTAATTATTTACAAAATGCTTCTGCTGATCTTCTCTCCTCTTGTATACTTCCACATTTCCACACAGCACTCGTTTACTTCCTTTTCACTCCTGCTAACATCAATTAATTTTAGTCTCAATGGAAAATGGCAACTTGATGCTACCGTATTCATAACTTGAAAGTCCAAAATCAAACTCTAAATATTTACAGACCGAATTATGTAATCCACTAAAAGTATGGTGGAGAAGAATTTTACAGCCCACCGGAAGAGGAAACGGTATATATGTTCAGTGGAACTTATATCTCGCTAAACTTCTAATCCCGTCTTCGACATTTGACCCATTTACCTTCAAATTACTGTAAACGGCATACCTGTTAATGTAGAATACTGATTGCTTAGGCATAAGAAACATTTCAATATAATAAAGGAAATAAAACTAATAAGCAAATGAATATAAAAGAACGGGGGGGAAAGAGATTGCAGTAACAAATAAATAAATGATTAAAGATATTAAAAGGAAATACATTAGAATAAGCAATAAATGTTAAAAAATTGTAAAGAGTATTTATTCTGTATACGAAAGGAAGTTACTGCTGAAAGGAAAAACCAGAGATTTAGGAATATTAGCTGCAAGGTTTATTTGGTAATGTGGGTCAGAAAGTCATTAGCAGAACGTATATACAATAGAATTGTGGAAATTTTGTGTTCCGAGTGTTACAAAGAAGAAACATTAAACATTAATGACCAAGGGTACTTTGGACCTGAAGGGAGCAAACTGTAGTCTAATGTTTTGCTGTGGTGCCAAACTTATTTGGTGAGAGGACACCGATTTGGAAAAACCATTGACTGAAAATACTGACCAATAGAAATTAAGAAATGTTTAACTTCGGATCAATTCGTGTCCGATCATAGAAAATAGGAGGGGCCATAAGAAATTTGTCTAGGCCCGAAGAGAGGTTACGGTCACGAATGGGAGACGGGAAGAAGTTACTTATAAACTATCAATGGTGCTGAGCAGACGTGTTGCATATATTAACTTCAGTGCTGCGATATAAAGTATGTGTCTTTATTTTAGGAAAGTGAGTGGTGGACAAGGAGTCATTCCTCCGAGTTCACATGGGAATTAGAGCAGGGAATAGTTGGAAAAATTATCTGGATAGATTTGTAAAAGTTTCATTGTAAGGAACTTATTCAGTGTGGGGGAATAACATTGTAAATGAGAAAACGGAAGTCAGAGGGGACAAATAATTTATTGTATGTGAAATGGATAAACTGGGGTAATCCGAAAAAATACAGTGTTATTTTTTTCTTCACACACGCCCTGAGAAAATCCCTAAAAGAGATCCTACTTTTAAGCCCTTCTTATCCTTCCAAATCCTAAAGTAATAAACCATAAAATTCCCGCCACAAATGGCGCCCAACGTTTCTTGAAACCCACAATCCAGACACCACCCAACATTCCTGAAATCGACATTCACAGAGCAAGCCACAAGACCACACATACATGGATCAAGGATTAATGCAGCTCGCAGCCTCACCGAAGGACACCAGCAGGGAACACCAGTAAGTACAAATTGTTTTCAACGCCAGTGCAGTGCAACGACACCGTATGATTTTACGAAGTAACAAACTAGTCAAGATGGCCGAAAATCATGCTTCTGAGAATAACTTAAATGCTTCAAACTCACAAGACACATTTCCAGTAAATTGCAATGACCCTTCAGTAAATCTTATGATGCAACAAACACTTTTGCAATTTGCGCAGTTACAATCCCAATTAGAATTACAATCACAACAAAGTGAAAGTTTAAATAATACAGTAACTCAATTGCAATCACAACAAAGTGAAAGTTTAAATAATGCAGTAACTCAATTGCAATCACAACAAAGTGAGAATTTAAACAATGCAGTAACTCAATTGAAATTACAACAAAGTGAAAATTTAAACAATGCAGTAACTCAATTGCAATCACAACAAAGTGAAAGTTTAAATAATGCAGTAACTCAATTGCAATTACAAAAAAGTGAAAATTTAAATAATGCAGTAACTCAATTACAATCACAACAAAGTGAAAGTTTAAATAATGCAGTAACTCAATTGAAATGACAATAAAGTGAAAATTTAAACAATGCAGTGACTCAATTACAGTCGCAACAAAGTAATTCTTTAAACAATGTAAGTGCAATTTTGAATGACAATCTGAAAACAGTAGCTTCACAATTAAAAACCCAACTAGAGGAACAAGCATCTCAACAGGGCGAAATCCTCGACCATAAAATTCAAGAACTTAGTTCAAATTTGGAGGAATCCTTAGCTTCACATTTTGAAATAAAGTTCCAAGAACACCAAAAGGCTTTGCAAGCCCAATTCAGCCAACAAACACAAGTACTAGACAGTGTGCGTCTAGAAAATTTAACAGTGCAGGCTGAAGTACAAAATATACGTACACAACTGTATAACTCGCAACAGCAGAACACAACATTGCGAGAAGAAATGACTAGCTTTACAAATGAATGCAATAACCAAAGGGCTCAGTTGCGAAGTGAAATGCAAGCAGCTTGCGAGGAAATAAAATCCCAAAATTCAGCGGAATTCAATTCTATAAAACAAACATTTGATCTCACTGCCGCGCAAACACTTGCATCTCAACAAGCAACAAATGATCAGTTAAATATGTGTTCACAAGAGATTGCTAATCTGAAACAATCAGTGGCGCATTTTCAGGAGAGTCATGTGTCAAATCACTCGACCACGCCCATTGCAATCTCTGGCGCACACATACCTGAGGAAATACAACCAGTGGAGAATGCCACTCTTGTATCTCCTTCAACAACTTATAATGTGACTCAGGGTTCCTCATCTAGGTTAAATAACTTACCAGTTCACCATACTTTGCCTCTACATTACAATCTGTTAACTGAGATAGCCGTGCCTCAATTTGTCGATACGCGTGACAATGCGAAAAGATTCATCATGGATCTTGAATCTTATTTTGATTTGAAACAGGTCCCAGAACACTTAAAACTATTAATTGTTAAGAAGGGTTTACAAGGTATATCACTATCGTGGTTTAGGCTAGCAGTAGGAGAGCATGCAAGTTACACAGAATTTAGAAACTTGTTTTTACTAAAGTACTGCAACAGTACAACTCAACACACAGTTAGAAGTAAAATAAATAATGGTCGATACATCCCAGGAAGAGGACAACCACTTGTAGATCATTTCTTAACTTTAGCACAACAGAATACATTACTCGAACCACCGATGGGAGAGGAAGAATTTGTCAGACTGATAGCGAGGCATTTTCCACCCAGCATTTGCAACAATTTAATTGTGGCAAGGGCGACAACAATTCCTGAGACATTGTATTTGTTGACAGCACTGCAGGAGCAAGAGCAAACAGCTGACAGACTCAGGGAGCCTCATTCTTGTGGGTTAAGGGCACACCCTTACACAGGCAACAGTGGACGTAACCAACCATACCAAACGTCAGAGCGACCACGCCCACCATACCAGCATGCACAGGGAAATTATAGAGAACCACAAAGGCCGATGCACCAGCGAGAAGAACAAAGAACGCACAGAATAAACCATGTAAATGTCAGGCAACAGTACGACCGCAGACAACATTGGGATGACAACCGGCGCAGGCCTGATTTTCGCCAACAAAGCAGATCGCCGCAGAACAGCCCGCCTCGACACAGCCAAACCATGCCAGCACATAGGAATAGAGCGTCACCAAGAAAGGACCAAAGGCAACAGAGCAATGAAACTTGGAACAACGCAACCACAGAATGGCCGAGGAACGGCGGAACAATGAACCACGAGCCAAGAAAGGAAACGGACAACAAACAACAACGGAGCCATAAGGAATACCACGTGGTTCGGCAACAACACGAACTATCAAAGTGACAGCGGCGGAGGTAGCGCATCCGGCTACCAGCAGCCTCCATTAAACTAAACGGGGCATGCTTAACATTCCCGCCAGCAAGCCCAAGACCAGTGAGCAGATACGCGATCAAGGCTGTTTCTTGAGAATTATGTGTCACAAAAAGTACACAGCGTGGACGAAGCACTTAACAACAATTGAAAAGATTTTCAATAATGTGCCAAACGCAAATACAGAAATTTCCCCGATACTGCTGCACTTGGGACAAAAGCCGGAAGAAATTGTCATGGGAATGCCACCAACTTTGACCTACCAAGAAGAAGACGACGACGAGGAGAGGACCTTAAAACAGGCATATGAGCGAATGATGCGCCGTATTGAGCAACGCAACAAACACAGAAAGCGATACGCTAAAACTTGGAATCCGGAGCTGGGAACGTTGGTGCTATATAAAGCATATCATCTATCTTCGAAGTTGAAGAAGTTGACGAGTAAAATGCATCTCCTTTGGCATGGCCCTGCTAAGATTACCAAAGTACTTAGTGATTGATCTTTTGAGTTAACGCACCCTAGGACGGGGAAAATAATTGGGAGGTACAATATCTCTTTTGAAACCGTTTAAAGTACCTCCACATGTCGGAAAAAATCCATGATGAAAATTTTCGTTATGAGGGAAGAGATTTGTCTTAATTAGTTCAAAATTTATTTTTGTATTTTCTTACAGCTCAGTCAAGATTTATGGCTTATTAGGTATATAACATTTTTTTTTACTATAGCCAAACTTTAGGACACAACTAGAAAACTCAAATGGTTGAGAGAGCAAAGATCAGTAAACTTGTACAAGCCTGGCAATTGTATTTTTATGTGAAATGTGTTATGTATATGCACTTAAAATGAGACCGCAAAGGAGGTTTCATAATGCTTAAGTTAACGATGAAGATTAAAATGTTAAAATGTATGGGAGAACAGGTAATTTATGTAAGGGAGAAAAACAGGTTTTTGTACTGCTGGATATGATCAGCTGATCTCACAATGGAGCAAAATAGGGGTGTACTTTCAGTGCGGTCGTAGATACATTAAAGTGCCTCAAATTCGTAGAAAAGTATGTAAAGACGTATTGTTTATGTTGGGAAAAGACGGACGTAAATCACTAAAATATGCAAGGGCAAGGTCAACAAAAGTAAATTAAGGAAGGGAAATAATCTGTGACAATGAACAACTTAAATAATTTATATATGTAACATGATTTAAAAATGTAAACACGTGTACTGTGGTGTAGGCGGCTAGGAAGTAGGAGGAATATGTTAAATAAAATGAAGGGTTCACCAAGCACATGTAAGTATTTATAAAGGGCAACAATGTTATCAAATTTAAATACACAAAAATCCTGTCAATGAGATTCTGAAATAAAATGAGTCAGAAATAATAGAAGAAACAAACTTAAACAAGAGTATTTCAAAGTTGATGATGTGCATCGCAGAGTAGGTACTTTGATTTTATTTTAATTTAAAACCTTGATAATTAGAGGGTTTACAATGTAATTTGAATGTAGATTAAATACCAAAGCATATTAACATGTAACTATATAAGGGTATGTTTGTATGTATATTTGTATTTATGTATGTGACTAGGCTAAGAATTTAGTATTAAATTAATTCTCAACCTTGAGTGACAGGGGTCAGGAAAACTGATTAAAAATAAAAAAAAAAAATGCCCACACAATTTGTAAACAATGTAGCATTCACTCGTAAAAACACTAAATAGTCATTTCTCGCAGCCAGGTACAACGACCTTGAATGACGTGTGATATACAAACGTGTGGAATTCTTTCTCAAATAATAATAATAAAAAAAAAAGCGTGTGCAACAGTGAAAGGAAATTCTCTCTTACAGGCTACATTTAAACCAACCAGAAGATACAAGTGACAAAGAGAATACAATTTCTTATAGAAAGTTTATATAACTTCACACTTCAGGAAGAAAAGTAAAAATTTGTTACAGAGGTTAAGTTAGAATATAAGGAATTTATGTAAATAAGGGTTCCCCTCTGACGACTTCCAAAAAGGGTATAAATACTTTAAACACTATGTGAAGCAACAGGATACTACGGATAACTCTGTAGTGGGTTTTCAAGCGATGAGTGAATTTCAACACAGTTGAAAGCAACACCTCGCTTGAAGGGCATTTAATGTAGAATACTGATTTCTTAGGCATAAAAAACATTTCAATATAATAAAGGAAATAAAACTAATAAGCAAATGAATATAAAAGAACGGGGGGGAAAGAGATTGCAGTAACAAATAAATAAATGATTAAAGATATTAAAAGGAAATACATTAGAATAAGCAATAAATGTTAAAAAATTGTAAAGAGTATTTATTCTGTATACGAAAGGAAGTTACTGCTGAAAGGAAAAACCAGAGATTTAGGAATATAAGCTGCAAGGTTTATTTGGCAATGTGGGTCAGAAAGTCATTAGCAGAACGTATATACAATAGAATTGTGGAAAGTTTGTGTTCCGAGTGTTACAAAGAAGAAACATTAAACATTAATGACCAAGGGTACTTTGGACCTGAAGGGAGCAAACTGTAGTCCAATGCTTTTGCTGTGGTGCCAAACTTATTCGGTGAGAGGAGACCGATTTGGAAAAACCAGTGACTGAAAATACTGACCAATAGAAATTAAGAAATGTTTAACTTCGGATCAATTCGTGTCCGATCATAGAAAATAGGAGGGGCCATAAGAAATTTGTCTAGGCCCGAAGAGAGGTTACGGTCACGAATGGGAGACGGGAAGAAGTTACTTATAAACTATCAATGGTGCTGAGCAGACGTGTTGCATATATTAACTTCAGTGCTGCAATATAAAGTATGTGTCTTTATTTTAGGAAAGTGAGTGGTGGACAAGGAGTCATTCCTCCGAGTTCACATGGGAATTAGAGCAGGGAATAGTTGGAAAAATAATCTGGATAAATTTGTAAAAGTTTAATTGTAAGGAACTTATTCAGTGTGGGGGAATAACATTATAAATGAGAAAACGGAAGTCAGAGGGGACAAATAATTTATTGTGTGTGAAATGGATAAACTGGGGTAATCCGAAAAAAATACAGTGTTATTCTTTTTTTCTTCACACACGCCCTGAGAAAATCCCTAAAAGAGATCCTACTTTTAAGCCCTTCTTATCCTTCCAAATCCTAAAGTAATAAACTATCAAATTCCCGCCACACTATGCATCATACTCTTCAGGAACCAGATATAAAAATCTGATGTGTACCATTCACATGACTTTCTCCATAACCCTGCAACAAATA
Source organism: Hymenopus coronatus (assembly GCA_030762935.1). Taxonomy (NCBI): domain Eukaryota; kingdom Metazoa; phylum Arthropoda; class Insecta; order Mantodea; family Hymenopodidae; genus Hymenopus; species Hymenopus coronatus. Next base: position 433,593,643 of record CM060900.1, on the reverse strand, counting down.
ATTCTTAAAAAGCTTATACTTCTATTTACTTTATGCTAATCAGATAAAAATTAGCAGAAATAGTCTTATTACTCGCTTCCTTGTAAGTAGAAGCGAAATAAGAGACAACCGTAGGTTAAAGTGATAGTCAAAAGCTGGTTGCTATGTCAATGAAGTTCCTTTGTTTATATGGATAGGAGTTGACAAGTTCCTGAATGAGAAAAGTATACTTTTTTCATAGCAGAAACCAAAAATAAGGAATGTCACAAAAACGACGAACTCCACGAAAAAAATGTATAACACATAAATTGTGTGTTTTAAAGTGCTCTACATTTTTTGTGTAGTAAGTTTTTGTCCATCTCTTACGGTTTAGTAGTCATTCAAAATTTAGTAAAATTCATCCAGAATAAACTACTCTTCAGAGGCTATTCCCAGAAAATTTAAGATATGCGTTTCATTTGTTAGGTAAATACGTTTAGTATCCAAAATTTTAATCAAAATCGTTAGAGCCATTTTTGAGAAAATCAAAATTTTCGAAAAAAGTTCCATGTAAAGGGTAGTCGGGGTGGGGGAACTTTTCTCAAAATGTTCGTGTGGCATCCCTAGAAGATACTAAACTTAAATACCAAGTTTGGTATTTTACCGACTTTTCGTTTTTGAGTTATCGTGTTCACAGACACACGGACACACGGACACACACACACGGACCTTTTTCTGAAAATGTTTTTTTGGATATTGGGTACCCTAAAACATATATTTCCGGTGAAATCTCGGTATCGAATTTTTGGTGGAGTGCAATACTTTCTCTATACACTATGTACATAGTGCGTATGGAGAAAGTAAAAATGCACACAGAAGCTATAAAAAACTTGCGATAAGTATTATCAGCACAGGTATTGTGGTATTATCCAACAACAGGTGCGTGCAAATTTTCATGCAAAGTAACAACTACAACACTCACCTCGAATATTTACAACAATCGGTTCGAAATGAAGTAGTTTTCTGAAAAACTGAAACAAAATTAGTTTTCACAACTATCTCAGATCAAATACGAACATCTGGCAAATCACTGTGAAAACTACTTCGTTTCTGAACATATGACTGCTGCAGCTACTCCTGAATAATCTGCTGGGTTGTGGGCGGAGAGAACATGCACAAAGACAGAAAAACTGTAAAAGCTATTTTAGCAACTTTGACATTTCTAAGGTCCGATTCATTAGCAACTTGAACACTGCAAAACTGCGTTCAAGAATACCTATGTAAAAAGCCTAAAATATCAAAATTCGTATAATGGATATTATTGTTATAACTTATTAAACACTATAACAATTCTTCTTTCGCTCAACATACTTTATTGTTTGCTATTCCTTTGTAGTATCTGTTTGCCTCCCAATAAATTGTCTTGACTTAGTAGTGTCTTGAAATGTGTGCACCATTTATTTGGGTTTATTCCATCTTCTCTGGCCCCAGTTCTGTGTACTATTGAACAAATTTTGTTTGCATAAAAAATTATTGCCACTTTCTATAATGTTCCACTTATTTTGACTCGTATACTACATTCCTGATATTGTTTTCAAGGAGACGTTGTAAGCCCTTTAAAATGCCAATAAATTCCTCCTCTCCTCTTTAACCCCTGATTGCCGCCAGTTTCTTTTCTCCTGAATAACTATTTTATTATCATTTTTGCCACTTTGCAATCTTTAACAAAATATTTTTTCTTGCTATCTTTCAAAGCCTCAGCTTTCGTTCCTACTACTGTCATTTTACAATGTACTCTGTCGATTCCTCAATTTATCCAGAATGTAATAAACTTACTAATCCCACTTCTAATAATTTCCCACTTTTTGAATTTAACTGTCTACAAAATATGTCTTATTCATATTCCCTCTCTTTATATACTTCCACAATGCACCAGCCCTCAATTACTTCCTTTTCAACCCTGCTAACTTCCCCTAAATTTAGTATCGGTTGAAAACGGCAACTCGATGAGGCCGTATTCATAGCCTGAAAGTCAAGCAAACTCTCAATATCTACAGACCGAATTACATAATCCACTAAACTAGTATGGTAGAGAACAATTTAAAAACACACGAAAGAGTAACATGCACCAAGACAGGCAAAGTTTAGAAACTATTTCAGCAAAGCGACATTTCTAAAATCCACAAATTCAGTCTAATTCATTAGAAATTTGAACGCTGCAAACAATGTTCAAGGATAACTATATAAAAATCCTTAAACATTCTAAAATTCGGGTATGACTTTTATTGTTATTACTTGTTAAACACAAAAAAGTGCAACTTAGTCCTATTTACCGTCTTACTTGCTGTCCCCCATACGGCATCTGTTCATCTCCAACTAGTTTATCCCACATAGTAGTGTTTTAAATTGTGTGCACCTCTTATCTGGGTTTGTACCATCTTTCCTCGCCCCAGTTCTGTATAACATTGACAACATTTTATTTTTGCTACTTCCCTTAAGGTTATACTTATTTATATACCCCATTAGTGCTGCTTGTCTTCAATAAAACGCTGTAAGCCCTTCAAAGAGCTAAGAAACTTCTGCTCTTATTCCGTGTTTGCCGCCAGTTTCTGTTCCCGTGATTAACTTTTTTTTTTTTTTTTTTTTTTAATATTCTTACCATTTGCAATCTTTGCAAATCATTCCCCTCACTATCTTTATAAGCCTCAGCTTTAGTTCCTACTACCGTACTTTTAACACTGCATTCTGATTTTTTTAACACAATGAAATAAACTTACTAATTTAATTTGTAATAATACCCAGTTTTTAATTTATATGTTTACAAAATATTTCTTACTGATCTTCCATCTTTTGATTTACATCTACAATTCTACACAGCCCTAATTTACTTCCTTATCACCCCTGCTAACTTCCCCTAATTTTATTCTAGGGGGAAAATGCAACTTGAAACGGCCGTATTCATAACTTGAAGGTCCTTAATCAAACTCTCAATATCTACTGACCCAATAATGAAATCCACTAAACTAAATGGTAGAGAAGAATTTAACAATCAAAGAGGAAGAAGGAAAGGTACATAGGCTCAGTAGAACTTATAAATGGCTAAATTTCTTAAATCCGGTCCACGACATTCACCCCTTTGTGCTTAAGTTACTGTCAACCGAATACCTATTACTCAGACTACAGGAACTGGATGCAATCATGCACACTGAAGCTATAGAAAAACCTGTGTTAGGTATTGTCGCATGTGCCTGGAGGGTTGCCTAACTGGCGGGCATATTGTGGACCTTTTGATTAACATTTTAGGATTCCAAATTACAGCTAAATTCATAGCCAGTATTATTTGCTCACATTCACTCCGGCGTCGTCAAGTCGCCGGTGAGACACTCTAGGGAGGATGATGAGGTTAACCCCATCCGGGTACTTTAGCAATGGGGATTAACATATGTACGTCATCATCCGCCTAGCAACAGGCTCATCCCGGTGAGCTGTCTCCGGTCACGTAGGCACGAGAGTACCAAAGGTGGTAGGGCGTGCAGCCATATTGGCCGAGTACCCTCTAGGGTAGAGATGGTTAATATAAGGCTTTGACCGGAAGGGCGAGTGTCTGTTGGGCTTCTATTCTCGAGGTAGTAAGAGTGTGATCCTCCGTGATCGGAGTCTGCAGGGCGGTGGCAACGCCAAAGTACTAACATCACCCAACCTCCAGCACATCGACATCTAACCAAGGTAAAGTGACACATTTGTACTAATAACCTTTTTAATATTGTGATGACACTAGGATAATAAATCCAGCTTATGCATATTAATGAGTGCTCTACCAATTACTATACCCCGCTACGCCCTCCTGTTCATAGTCCACCACCGACTGTGACATATGGTGGAGGCCCGGCTTTTCACAATCGGTGAAAAGTATGGTTTCAATCCCAGTACTTTCGAAATTTCTGTAAATAATTTCAAAATTACTAAATTATGTGTATTAGATTCATATTTTGTTTGTTGTAAAGTCAGTTTTGGTACACCATGAGATTTGATGCTGTTACTACAGGATTACTCTTTTTGTGCTGGTTGACAGTGGTCTGTCTTATTTATCTGATCCTACGTATTACGGGAGTTATACATACGCTTGATCAGTGTACTTATTCAAATTCCTAATTGTTTTAAGCATATGGATTTATTATCCCAGTTTCAAAGCAACAGCCCTGTTAGTTCTGAAATCAGAAAGCTTATTGCAGAATATCAACAGACGTTAGATGACAATGTTCACACTTATGCTCTTGCTGTTCAAGATGTTCAAGTGTTATCTTCGGAGCTAAGTGCTTTGTATAAATCCATGTCTAAAATTCAAACCAGAAGCAGTCGTAGAATCAGGGGACAACAACCACTTAAATATTTTCCTTTAACACAGAGAAGTTTTAGTGCGGGTGATTTATCTGAAGTAGATGATACCACAGTAGACTTGGCTAATAAGGGCAGTAATTTGGGAGAATTTGCCAGTAGATCAGAAAATTCATCTCACACAGGTAGTAAAACACCTTCAGTCGCTCGATCGAGATCAGGTTCTGTTTCTATTTTACCAACTTTCACTATGACCACTACAGGGACTCAGGCAGGGTCTTCAGGCATGGAACAAAATATGAAACCACTTTCCCACCCTACAGTACCTTTTGCCCGCCCATTTATAGATCCTGGGATTTTTGAGGGAAAACCTGGTCAAGATGTGTCCACGTATCTTTACAATTTTGATACTATTGCCGCAGCCAATGGCTGGGATGACAACTGCAAGAAGCAGTACTTACCCTGCTACCTAAGGGAAGCAGCGGCAAACTGGTTCAAAACCTTTGCCCCCCGGCATGTTCAATATTGCTGGGCTGATTTAAAAGCTGCTCTTCAGGGCGCATTTGTACCTGCAGCTCAGGAAGACATCCTGGAATGTCGCTTGCGACAGAGGATGCAAGAGCTAACTGAGCCCACAGAAAAGTACATCTATGATGTACTTGTGTTATGTGATCAGATCAACCCAGGAATGCCTGAAAAAGAGCGCATTCGCTATATTATGCGAGGGTTGAAGCCTTCTCTTTTGGAACAGGTTCTCCCGTTAGATCCACAAACAGTGAAAGATCTGACAAAGCTAGTTCGCCGTATAGAGGCGGCTAGATACCTTGCTGGTCAGAGGGTAGATTTTCTTCCAACACCCACGCCAACCCCAGTTTCTTTTGTGGGCACTACAACCCCTAGGGACCCCATAGCTGATTTGACCCGAGAAGTACAGGGCCTACATAAGCAGTTTCAAAAGCTTGCGTTGCGTGGTAACGAGGATAAAACCTCGCCCCGCAATCAGGGACAATTTAGCTCTCAGCGAGGGCGTGGCTCCAACCGAGGTACCTTTGGTAACCGCGGAAATTTTGGTCAGAGAAATTTTGATCAGGGAAATTTTGGTCAGAGAAACTTTGATCAGAGAAATTTTGGTCAGAGAAATTTTGATCAGAGAAATTTTGGTCAGAAAGTTACTTTCAGTTCCAGTTCAAATAACAATCCACCCGATCGCAGAAGATGGCGCGGACCCAATGCTAACGGCCGTACTGTAAATGGTCGTCCTACCTGCTTTATATGTCGTAGACCAGGTCACGTAGCCTTAAATTGCAGACAGAAACTCAACCCCCCAAACGGGTCAGGAATGTCACGGGAATAAGTTCCGTGGCATCCCCACCTAATCCCACACAAGAACACATAACCTCACTTATCCAACCGGTCAATACACTTACATACAGGGGTACACTAGGTAAGAATATATCGGTGGATATTTTATTTGACACAGGAAGTGCTGTAAGCATTGTCCACGAAAGTTTTGTTACAACCCCTACTTATCCTGCTCCAGTAAGCTTAACTTTGCGCACAGCAAACAATCACTTATTAGATGTCCAATATACTACAACTCTAGGTTTTGAAATTGGTGGCGTACAATTCTCAGAGGATGTCCTAGTAGTAAAAGAATTCGGACGTCATCTCTTATTGGGAATGGATTTTATGAATCGGTATGGGGCGATTATTGATTTGTTATCCTTTTCAATAACTCTCCATTTACCCGATTCCAGAAAAGTCACTTTGCAGTGCCAAGAAAAAAATGATTGCCCATTAGCACAAATCACTTTAGAACATGACCAGAGCCCAGAGGAAGATTATAAAGTTTCTTGCACAAAAGACACTAGAATACCCCCATTCACATCATTACTTGTTAACGCTCACCTCCCTTCTAATAGAATGGGTAGAGTCCTTTTGGAACCTAACACGAGAGTGATGCAGAAAAAGAACATTGACATAACACCTATATTTTGTGAAGCTGATAAGGAATGCGTAATCCCTCTCCACAACAATACTGCTGAACCAAAAACCATCTTTGCAGGTACTACTTTGGCTAAGGCATATGAGGTCGCACTAGTGCAATCAGCAAACTGGTCGACAACTGAGTCGTGCTCAGTTGGTATCCAGGGGGCTACCTTTAATCTCAATTCACAACTTGCACCCCATCAGAAAACACATTTGCAAACACTATTGACACATTATCGACATATTTTTGCAACTCAGTTAAATGAGTTAGGGACAGCAGATATTGGGGAATTTCAAATTGAAGTTACACAAGACACACCCATAAGACAACGACCTTACAGAGTATCTCAGGCTCAGCGTGAGATAATACAAACCCAAGTACAGGAAATGCATAATGCAGGTATTATCGATGAGTCCGATAGTCCTTGGGCCTCACCGATAGTGTTGGTTAGGAAAAAGGATAATTCTTTTCGGTTTTGTGTAGATTATCGAAAAGTAAATTCAGTTACTGTTGACTCCTCCTATCCTTTGCCATTGATAGATGACTTATTGAGTTATTTGGGAGAATCCCGTTGGTACTGTTCTTTAGACTTGTTAAGTGCATATTTTCAAGTACCCATTGCAGAAGACAGTCGCAAGTATACGTCATTTGTAACTCCAGATGGACAATACGAATTTAATCGCATGTCCTTTGGACTGGTAAATGCTCCAAGATTTTTCTCTAGAGCTGCCAGTAAGTTACTGGGTGATTTGAGATATAAAAAAGCTTTAGTATATCTCGATGACATTGTTGTATTTGCACCTACATTTGAAGAGTTATTAAGTAATCTGGAAGAAGTGTTCTGCAAGTTGCAGGAACACAATTTCAAGCTTAAACCCGAAAAGTGTTTCTTTGGAATGTCTCGTATCAAGTTATTAAGCTTTGAGGTGTCAGCCAAGGGCATTGAACCCGATACGGACAAATTAAGGGCTATTACTGAACTTCCGGTTCCCAAATCGGTAAGGGATGTTCGCAAAGTATTAGGGTTGTTTAGCTTCTACAGACGTTTTGTCTGTAACTTTGCATCAATTGCCCAACCCCTCCATGACTTGACTAGGAAAAACCAAGATTTTATTTGGACACCCCAACATCAAAATTCATTTGAAGCTCTGAAACGCTGTCTAACCACAGCGCCAGTGTTGGCCCATTATCACCCTGGTGCTTACACAGAACTGCACACTGACGCTAGTACAGTGGGCGTAGGATGTGCATTATTGCAAAGAATTGATGGTGAATTACACCCCATTGCATATTGTTCCAGGGCACTAAATAAACACGAAAAGAACTATAGTATTTCCGAATTGGAATTATTGGCTATAGTCTAAGGTCTAACACATTTTAGACCCTATATCTATGGTTATCCAGTCAATATTGTGAGTGACCATCATGCTCTCTGCTATTTACGAAATTTAAAGGACATCACTGGCAGATTAGCTCGATGGGCATTAAAATTACAGGAATACGATTACACAATCATCTATAAATCTGGTGCAAAACACCTGGATGCAGATGCATTATCACGGTATCCTGTAGACCCACCTAAGCCATCCATTCTTGAACAAATGGATGATCTTATCACTTGTCTACTTTCTCCAGTAGCTGTAGCACAGGAACAACTAAAAGACTCCCAGTTAAAACCCATAATCCAAATCTTAGAAGATCCGGATGCAGGACCTCCTAAGTTAAGGCGACAGGCCGCCTCTTACATTTTGAAAGAGGGGGTGCTGTACCGCAAGAATGCAGGTGCAAGAGGTGCCTTACACTTGTTAGTTATTCCAGAATCTTTAAAGAAGGAAATCTTACATTCTTGTCATGACGACCCACTTTCAGGTCATTTAGGTTTCACCAAAACCTTTACAAAAATTAATAACAGGTATTACTGGATAGGGATGCGTAAAGAAATTGAGAAATATGTTAAAGGGTGCCCGAGTTGCCAATCAAGGAAAGGTCCCAAAAATGTGAAACCTGCAGGATTTCTGCAGCCAATACCAGTTAACCGTATTGGAGAACGTTGGGGCATTGATTTGGTTGGTCCAATCAGGAAGTCTCGCCTGGGGAACACAATGTTGATTGTTGGCACCGAGTTTGCAAGTAGATGGGTAGAAGTGAAGGCAATCCCGAAAGGCTCTATCGAGCATGTGGCTCAATTTATTTTGGAAAACATAATTTGTCGCCACGGGGCGCCTGCCATGCTTCTCTCCGATAGGGGTGCGGTATTCCTTAGCGAAGTGACACGTCACCTGTTAGCCTTTATGGGAGTTAAGTCTGTATATACTACCGCTTATCACCCGGCTTGTAACGGTTTGTGTGAAAGAGCCAATCAAACTATAATCAATATGATTTCTAACTATACCTCTACTAAACAAGATGACTGGGATGTTGCTGTACCGCATGTCGTGTTCGCATATAATACCAGTCGACAGGAATCCACAGGAATGTCACCCTTTTATTTGATTTATGGTAGAAATCCCACCCTACCCGAAGAGGTTCAATTAAAACACACAAGTGATAACCTCTTCCTTAAAGAGACTCAAACTCGAATCCGCCAAGCACGTGAGCTTGCAAAGGATAATATCGCGCAAAGACAAATACGGGATAAACGTATTTTTGACCGCAAGAGGCGTACACTACAATACGCCCCTGGCCAAACAGTGAAACTATTTTCGCCAATTCGAAAGAAAGGCATGACTACTAAATTGTTACACAGATTTCAAGGACCTTATATTGTAGTACAACAGACATCACCTGTTAATTACCAGATAAGGCAAACAACAGGTCCTAAAATTAGAGATATGGTAGTGCATGTATCTCGTCTATATCCTTATTATGCACCCTATAAAAGAGGTTAGAATAATCTTTAATGTTAGATACACGTAATATAACTGTTTATAGTTATCGTTTTAACAGGTCACCTGTTCAAATAGTACACAGAAACCTTAATTATATTTCATTTAACATATATATGTAATTGTAATAGATGCATTTTGATTTTGTTACTATATATATACATATACAAAAAAAGAAGGTACATACATATATAATATATACATATATAAAATACGCTTGTTTTTGCCATAACCTCATGGATTTATTATGCTTTTTATTATATAGCTTGTGTAATTGTTCTATATTATTTGACCTGAACTAATGGAGTGTACAATCAATTTTTAATGAATAGAGAAAAAAAGAAAAGAGAACTACATGAGTGACTTAATTTTTTTATGTGCTTTAAATTTTTTGCGTTTTATTATTATTATTGCTATTAATATTATTACCCTTATTATTATCATTATTATTATTAGTTTCGCTATCCCCATTAGTCCGACATGACTTCTATAGGCATTTTGTTTTTTTTTGTCTCTTTAGCGTCACCCCAACCCCAGAATGACCACTTGGTAAATATTACAAGAGGCAATTTGTGCAGTCATCGCTTCTCATATACACTGGGTAAGGGTTAATTTGCAATTTCTTACCCTTCCACTTTCAACTGAAAATGAGCTATATCAATCCTATCATTGGTTTACTACCCCTATTCTGTGGCCATACGTATTTATGTTTAGCACTATACACCCCAAGGCATTATGCCATTCAGCAACCTCAGCTTGATTCACATGAAAACCACACTACAAATCGGACTGCCTTCACCCTAACGTACCGACATCAACACATAAATTACATGATAGATTTACAGTTAAATGGAGCTCTGATATCTAAAAGTTTTCATGAAAAACATATTCCACATAACCAAACATTTAATACTATCACCACACCCTGTCAATTTTATGGGAAAATACGTGGCATAAATGAATCATGGGCTGCAATCTCTACATGTGAGGGCTTACGAGGAATTGTTTACAACGGAACTCATGCGTTCCGGTTGCCAAAACAAGTCCATAATAATGAAGGACTATTGCAAACCTCTCATTTCACAAGAATTCATGAGTATAAGAGGATGTGTGGCTATGATGCACCTAGTATGGAAAATCCATCTAGATCAAATAGGCAGATGTATATGAACCCCCCACTCTCACAGGTCAACATTAATGTCAAAATTTCTTCCATCACTAACCATGTGCCGCGAATAGTGGAATTACCTTTTGTTGTAGATTACACCCTTTATATACAATTAACACTCGCCAAACGCAGCGTAACTCAGCATTGTTTACATTTAGTTCATCTTGTTCAATCTTTGTATGCTCCACTAAATATATCGATTACACTAGTAAATGTTATAGTGTGGTCAACTAATAATCAAATATATCTTCATGATGATAGCCATAAAGTTTTAGATGACTTCTTGCGCTATCGTAGGGAATTTTTAGTACAAACATACCCCCATGATCATGCACAGTTACTTACTTCGACAAAATTTCGGCGTGGAGTCGTAGGCGAAGCATATCCATTTTCTATGTGCACCTACGAGCACTCAGGTGCAATAATTCATGATGACATATTTCAGGAAGAGTTCACAGCAGTCACAATTGCTCATGAGTTAGGTCATAGTTTGGGAATGGAACACGATAAAGGATGCTGTCAATGTAAACATTGTTGCATAATGTCTGCCTCATTAGGCGTCGGTATACCTAGTCAGTGGAGTGTCTGTAATGTATATGAATTAAAGAATTCACTAAATCATCACATTGACTTTTGCCTTCGCAATAAGCCAGTAAATAGTTATTTTGGATCAATTTGTGGAAATGGACTTGTAGAACCCGGTGAACAGTGTGATGTTGCAAACACTTGCTGCAATCCAGATACTTGTTTATGGTATCAGAATGCCTCATGTGCTACAGGCAAATGTTGCGATACTAAAACTTGTTTACCAAAAGTTAAAGGCACTGTGTGTCGTCCCATTACTTCTGAATGTGATATAGAAGATGTTTGCGATGGTACCTCCGAACACTGTCCTATGGACGTGTATAAAAGGGATGGTATTAGTTGTAGGAAGGGACGAGCATTTTGCTATAAAAATGCATGTACAACTCGTACAGATCAATGTCAAAAATTATGGGGACGTACTGCAAAAAGTATGGATAAGCAATGTTATGAAAATAATGACCGAGGAACCATCAATGGTAATTGTGGTTATAACTATCCTTCAGATCGTTATCTTCGTTGTCATACAGCAGACTTACTGTGCGGTATATTACAATGTAATCATCTAAATACTGACATTCAGTTTGGGATGCACCGCTATACCAGAATTGGTCACACCATGAACTATGACACGAACGAGAAATGTTCCACTGCTATAGTTGATTTAGGATTAGAAGTCCCCCAACCGCGAATGGTTCCAAATGGTGCCAAATGTGGTACAAATAAATTGTGTATAAACCAAACATGTGTTCCGATTGCTACTGTTGTGAGTCGGACATGTCAGTGTAATGGACATGGAGTTTGTACTAATCAAAACCAATGTCATTGTGATGCAGGTTTTGAACCTCCATTTTGTACCCAAATAATGACCAATCCTACTATAACAAATGATCTCCCTATTGTCACTCCACCACCAACCACCCATGAGCATGAAAATCTAAAAATATCGTTTTATGTCATTTTGTTGGGACTATTTCCACTTATACTGATAATATTTACGCTGTGGAAATACGTACCGTTGCTTCAATTTTCGCGATCGCGTATTTCACCAATTTTGCAACCAGAACCCCGGGTTGATTATCATTCTCAGCATAATGTTTCCTCGCCTCCATCTCGAAGACCCCCGCTCCCACCCCCACCACCCCGTAGACTTTTGTAGGTTATGTCGCCATTATTTTAATTGGCTGTGTAGTTTGTGTTGATTTACACTCTATATATAATTAACATAAACACTCATTTTGTTATGTTGTTGTTCAATGCTTTCATTTATATTTATCATTGAAATTTAAGCAATATTTAGTAATGCAACTAATTTTGGAACATTTATATTCTTAACACCATGTTCCAGGATGTGGAGAGCAATACATGTGTTTATATAGATTATATGCATTGCGCATTGTGTTTACATAATCTTAAAATCACTTATTTAGCCGTGCATAAACTATATGTTTCGCTTATCTTTTTTTCTTTTTTTAAACTATAATAATCTAATTATTTCATATTCTTATAACGCCTCTTTGTTAGTTGGAGGACATGAATATTTCATTTCACTATTTCATTTCAAACTTTATAAGTATGATCTTTCATACCATTTTTTATGTAATTTACTGTTGTTTTTTTTTATGGAAGTAGTGAGTTAACCAAATTTGCTCTTGAAACTATTGCAAATTTCAAAATATATTCAATGTACATCTCTTTGTTACAATAGTTTTTAACTGCAAATGCATAAGCCAACCAGGAATCTGAACAATAATGCTAATCAACTCGTAAAACAACGGGAAGTATTTGCATTAAAGCTTGCATAATATATATAAAAATGCTAGAATAGTTATGTATATAACATAAGCTAAGTGCGGTGTAGCACCGGAAATGTCGCACATATGTTATTCATATAACCATTTTAATTACTTTCATTATTTTAATCATGACGTGTATGTTGTTTTTTTTTCTAGTAGACAACTTTTATTTGAGTGAAAGTATTCCTCATTTGTTGCTGATTTATTAATACAAATACAGCATGGTACTTGATTTCACACCATGTAATGCGAGTATAAGCCAGTGGGTTGACCATGTTGCATAAAGTTGTTCACTATCGTAATCTGACGTAGGTGGAAATAAGTTAAGAACACCATCCGCACACATATGGGAATGTATATTTTACAATAGCATGTTTCCACCGAATACAGTGGATTATATGCTGTAATGGGAGAAAATAAAATCAACAGAAACCCTGCCTCGATTTTGCATATGCATTGCAACTCTCCAGACACTTTCTTTTCTTACTATATTATTGCCAGAAATGGATATCGTAAATGTAGTCTTCTTGCCTGATGTTTCAATTTATACCTCTGTTTTCAATTTCTTTCAGTAGTTTACAAATTCAAAATTTTGCAATTAAAATACATTTGTAATTTTATTTAATTGTAATCTTTAGAGTACATTTAAGGTGATTCTTCTCCTAAGCATCACAGTTTGCATTAGCCTCGAATTAGTTGCTTTCGATTTTTCAAAAGAACACTTTACTCAACTGCATTTTTCTATTTTATAATTAATTTATTTAGCCTTTAAATGCTAAAGTTTATGGAAATAAAATTTGCAGATATCTTACGGTGTTACAGCAGTGCTTGATTTCCATTGGAATATAAACAGTCAATATAATTTTTTTTTTCAGTATGGCACTATATATGCGATTCGCAACATAATGTTTAATTTTATTGCTTCGATTATTATGTCACTTTAAATATTCGATTTGTACTGACCATCAATGTAATCCCTCCCTCCCCTCCCTTCCATCCTTGGGTTAAATACCATGATTTTTTCACTTAGATGTATGCAGTGACATGCATACGAGATGTAAAGTTTTCACTAAACATTTATGATTGCTCGTGCTTCAATGGAAATTTTGAGTATTAATCCGCACATGTGATCTTCCAACAATTCACTTTACCAAAATATGTTTATTTCAGCGCCTATTTTATCGCTAGTTTATATTTCTTGGACTGTCACTTTAAACATTAATAGGTTTCTCTCTGGAGCGGTAATCTGTAAAAGGATGTGGTTGCTTATCTCTTTCTATATTTACTACCGCCGCAGCAGTAGATAACTGTTTTGATGCATTTACGTGTGTTACTCATATGCAAGTATTTATAATTTCCAACTCTTGGTTCTGGAAAGCTGTAACAGCAAACCCAGATAACTGTGTCTTAATCCTTTGGCCATTCTAAAAATAGTTTTATGAATCTAATAGTTCCGAAAAACCTTAAATTTCATTAGATACGTGCCTTTTTCATAATATTCTCAATCATTTTTATCGTGAGTTTATTCGTATGATAAATCCCTTATATACAACAACCCGCGTAAGAGAACAACTGTACAATTTGTAAATGTGCGATACAAGTGATAATGTGATCAGTCTAGTTCAAGACAATTAGTAACAAATGTCCACCGACGGGATCTGTAGGTTTACTTTTGTGTATAACCTAAGATGAACTGTTAGACGCGTATAAGTTTACAACGCTTGCCCTACATATCTGGTGGTCGAACTTGAAGTCGTCTTGGTTGTTTGGGTCCGGAGCGCCCCTTAAAAATATTCCCCCCATAAGCACCTTTAACAGCCCCCCCAGTTTATTTTCGAAATCTGACTAAAGGTGCACTTCTATACGAACAATTTTCATTTTTGTGGAATTAATTATTGTTACTGGCGAACCATCATGTATGTCAGTTTGACATGTAAACACCCCCCCCCCTTTTACATTATTCATCATAGTAGTCATTTCTATTCTCAGTTGTTTGGTAATCACTAATAATTTTTTTTTCTCCTTTCCCTCCTTCCCTGAAATGTAATTCGGATCATAAGTCCTCTTTCTTGCCTTCCTTACTTTAAATATCACACATACCCTTTAGTTTCATTCATCCCGTTCATTCTCGATATCCTGTTGTCATAATAAGTCGTACTTACAGAAAATGCGTTGACTGATGATATCCATTAAACAGGCACCACTGATGTAATTCACTGTGTACACATCTTACTTTCACAGCTCACTATTTCACTTAACACTGCTATTCTTTTGTTGACATTTATTACACTTAACTTTAGACACACATGAACATCAGACCCACGTCCAGTGGCTACACTAATTACGCACAAATTGGGACAGATTTTGGGTTCCACCACTGTTATTACTATCTACACTTCCCCACTCTTCCACATTTCCGCTCCTAATTTCCAGTACTAGTCGGCTGCGCGAACAGGCACTTCCTGTACATTCGTAGCGATATGCTACGGTGCATTTATTCACCGCATTTCATTCTAATTTCTGTTAAGATGAAACGGATGCATTTGTCATTTTATTTTCCTCTCTTTTCTTTTCTTTCTTTTTCTCTCTCCTTCCCTCTAGTGATATGAATTGTTAGTATGCATATAATAGACCATGTTTACTTACTTTTACTAAACTTGAGATTTCTTTATAATTTTTACTTCTCGACATTCAACCCCCTTGTAATATTTATATTCCATTACTTTATTTAGTGATGTCATTTATCCGTAAATTACCTAATCACAAATTAGAAAAACATATACAAAGAGAAACTAAAGAAAAATAACCCTTGACCTCTTCGCATGTCAAAAGAAAGGCGGAGAGAGCAGAAACCACGAGGTGTTCATGGACATTACTACTCACCTAGCTGCCTATTCCCCCCCCCCTTTTTTTCGGTTGTACCCTACAAGGCAGCAGGGTTGATATGGGAAGAGCTGTTGGCGTTCGCTTGAGATTCTCTTGGAGTCGGGGATCGCTCTTCTCCCTCACCTTCAGTAGTCGTGGGTGAGGCCGGAGCTGTTTCGTCGCGCACCGTGCGGTCCATTACCGCTATGTGCCTCTGAAACTTGCGCGTAATTGTATTTGTCAGTATATTGACGAGACCCTTGTATTTTATTTTTCTTCGATATTTAATTACTTACCCGGGCGATGTTCAATAGGCGGTGCGCCTGTGATAAAAACATACAAGAGCTGCCGTACAATCCCTTCTTCCATTATGATGTGCTTCTACTGAACTGACCATTGCAGAGTGCCCAACATCTCATCCGTTGTTTTTTTATTTCCCGGATGAGCAAAGGTTTTTCCATTTCTATGATTCTTTTTCGCTTATTCTTTCTCCTCTTGGCATATACAAACACACACACACACACACACACATACACACACATGAAAAAAAAAATGAACAAAGAAATGAATGTAAAGAAGTAAAGAAAAAAAAAAGAGCACGTCATTTGTTGCACTTGGCCACTGGAATTTTTCTTACCGGGGACCACATCCTCTTCCGAGCAGAGGCGCTCTTGGGTGAACATTTGTATAATTTCTTTAATTATAAATTCACCTACCAATCATTACAAAAAAAATAAAAATCCTAAATAATTTCCCTCCCTTCTCCTCTTCTCTTTCTTTCTCCTTTTCGTTAATGCTAAATTTTTCCTCCACCCCCCCCCCTTTTATTTTTCTCTCGTTCTTCGGTTGCGAGATTAGGTTAAGTTCACAGTAATGTATTTGAATCATGTTATTAATGTTTATTAAAATTGTTTCCAGATGCTTTACCTCTGTGCAATTCTTCTTTCAGTTACGGCGGTTCTACCGGCGACCTGTGGACAGGATATCGGCGATAGGCCGATACGAATAGCGACGGGGGCGGCTATGAAGCCTCTGCCGAAAACGGTGGCTTATCAGGCTTCCGTCCCATTGGTTTTTAAAGTACTTCGAGAACGAGTGGACCGCCAACCATTGACTACTCAGAGACCTGAGGGGAGACGGTCACCCCCGCAGGCCCTCATCCAATTGGAAGATGACATTAATGTCATAGGGCAAACTCTTGACCGAGAATTGCGTAAGTTGTTTGATGCTGTATTTAACTTTACCGATGTAGAAGAACATCGAGCTAAACGTGGAGTTGCATTTTTTGGTGATGTGCTTAATTTTTGCTGTGACGTGGCTACTTCCAGTCAAATCAATGATTTGGCAGCCACTGATCGACAGCTATTGGATCATTATACCGCTATGGAACGAATTATTGCCGAAGACCATACCTGGTTTTCATCTGCTCAGGATAAATTAAATGATTATAGCGCACAGCTAGCTCAGTCATTTGACAAAATTAATGATCGCTTAAAATCCGCAATGAGTGCTGCTAATTACTCCTACACCTCACTCCGCAATAACCTTAACCAAATTTCCGATCATCAATTCTTTTCTTTATGGGAAATTCTACAGAACACTCAGAGATCAGTTCATACCGTACTTCTGTTAAAACAAATGGATTCTATGCTGTTATGCCGTAATCATTTATTTCCTCTCTCCATCATTCCCTTTGATATTTTCGAGCATGAATTATTACTATTACAACGTACCCTTGCCAACACGGATTTTGAGTTAGTTATTGATAACTCTCAAATTCACCGTTACTTTGATTTAGAAATCACTTCCTGTTCATTTAGTTCCACATACATTATGGTAACTGTTAAAATTCCAGTAAAACAAAAAGGCTCGAACTGGGAACTTTATCAATTTCTGAGTACACCCTTTGCATGGGGTCCTTCTACCTGCACCATTCTTCATGACACGGCCTTTGTTGCCGTTAGTGGTTCAATGGTCCGTCCCATTACTGGTGCCGCGATGCAACAATGTGATCCATTTAAGACCGGACTGTGCTATATACCTCGTTTCAGTGATGATTTGCTTTTTACCCCCTTATGTGCAGTTAAATTACTGCAAGGTATGACTGCAGCGGAAATGAACGAATTTTGTCCTTTTCAATGTCATTCCGCTAATAAAATGATGATCACGGAAGTGGCACAGGATGAATATGTTATCACCCATCCCCTAGAACCCATTGAATTAAGGTGTAATAACAATTCACAGGTTATTCCAAATTTACCCCCAGACTCCCCAGGGGCTCTTCAACTTTCACTCCCATGCTTTTGTGAACTGAAGTTGGGCAGTGTCATACACATACCCAAACGATTTCCTTGTCTTAGTTTCAAGGCAGGCGAACCTAAAACCCTTCACCTAATCCCGGCGGGATGGTCTTCTTTGGCGTCGCTCAAAATTTCACCCTGGGCCAATGCAGAACATTTAACCTTTACCAATCTTTCCCAATGCTTAAATACGAATTGGTCATTAAATGTGCCACACCTCAATTTATCACACCTCCCTTACGTTGTGCCATCGTTGGACACTGCTTCGGTGTCGCACGATTCAATTATGTTAACCCATGTGTTATCTATCTGGATTGTATTCTTAACAATTGTATTAGCCGTTATTTTATTTCGTAGACCGGAACTACTGATCACGGCTCGATTACCAGGCGTAACTGCCTCGGGAAATATGTCGGGAACTGTCTACGACAGTTTCGTCATTATTTTTAGCATACTGCTCTTATTGTTCATTTGCGCTGTGACTTATAGAGTTCTTAAGTTATGTTGGCAGACAATCACACTACATTGGGCAGTGCGCCGGGCCGGACAAAATTTCAGAAGTGAACAGCAAACCAGTGGTGTTATCTTATTAACAACACCACCAGTGGCAGCCAGGAGGGCACCACCAGCCACTTTGGATCCGATACCGGAAACATCATCGGCTTGAAGCAACGATTGATTTGGTAACGTCTTTTATTATCTGTTGTTTTCCTCTCTTCCTGTCTTCTTTGTGCTTTACTGCTTCGGAAAGTTTTGAGTGACGCAAGAACAGCGCTGGGACTTTTTAAGAAGGAAGTGGCGAGACCACGACCTCCTGTTTATGTGCTTTGGATAAACCAGCCACAAAGAATACTTAGTTTTGTGTTAGAAAAACCATTTCAAGATTATTAAATTTTTACGTTATACATAGGATTTGTCAATAATTACCGCATAAATCTGTCATTGTGGGCGATGTAGTTATAACTAGGATACATACGGTTTTACCAGGAGACAGTCGCGAGACTCTTGTGGTAAAAACGGTTTTGAGTTGATCAAGGGCGAAATTTTGGATTTGCAGGGATATCGTGAGATCCTGTAAATAGTCTCGCCGAGGTTTTATTGGTCTAATTACCAGGTGAAATAGATTGTTCGGCAGGGTACCGCGAGGTCCAGTCGCACATCTATTTGGTTAATTGAGTAAAATAAAGAGTTTTTTTTCTCCGTGCACGGATATGATTTTCTTTGATGTGTTATAAGTAGGAGCACCGGTCGCTCCAGTTAAGTGAACACATAAGTAACCACTAGAATGTGGATTAGGGCGCCCTATTGTTGAATTGATTTATATATATAAAGCTTATTGTAGTACCAAGAAGCAAAATGGCTTCCGCAAACAGGATATTAGCTATAATAATAACATTGACAACTCCTATGGTATGTCAGCTTGATTTTGAAAATCCCCCCATTGAAGTTACGGCTGGCGGAGATTTTTATACGTTACCCAATATAACAGTGTACGAACACTCAGTCCCAATGTTATTTTTTGCTTCGAGATGTGCCATGCAAGCACCATCATCATCATACTGCGCACTCAATGCTAACACTTCCGCTTTCTGCAACTGGATGTTTTCACAGTTTGGGAACTCATGGAATGAGCTTCCTTCTCTGTTTAATTTCCATGGTAACCCCTTACGGGGTGATGGATCAATTTTTGGATCACAATTTTTGTTGGCGGACAAACCCCACATAGAAAATATGTTTATTTCTGATGCCGCCATGGTTGAAATCTTGGAAAAAGCACGTCTGTTTACTCATTTAGTTACCCTGCTAAACATTTCATTGTGTGATAGAAAAGTTAGTCTTCCTGATGCGTTTCCATCACGTTTTACAGGAGCTGGTCCTTTACTTGAGCTCTTAAAGCAAAAAGATCGTGTAAACCAGCTGTATAATATGTGCATTACACGATATTTGAATCCATCAATAATTTCACCTACCTTGCTGACTAGGGCTTTAGATTCTGTTTTGGATAGTAATCCCGATTTCCGATTGGTCTGGGGAAAGGATGCCATTGGCAAGTTTTACTCTACACCAGTGGTGGATTGCTTCTTTTCCCCACAGTATGTCATGTTGGGTTTACAAATTCCGTTGGTTCAGGCTAACGTACAACGGGCAGTAGGACGTTTTTTTACGCCCACACCCTTTGCTTTCTTTGACCAAACTTGCATGATTAACTTGGAGGGAAGGGCGGTAGCCATCCTATATTCCCATAATAGCTTTCGGATATTGTTAACCCAATGTGACACTTCAAAATCTAGCTTGTGTTTAGCGACCCCGGCTTACGGGACGTCCGCTTTGTTAACATCATGCGCTGCAGCCATCTTGCACGGAACTTCCATCTCCAATTTGTCTCAAGTTTGTCCGATGACATGCATTAAAACTCAACGACCCATGGTGTCCCTATTTGACGCTTTCACCTTCACTTTTACTCATGTCTCTACATTTCAATTACATTGCCCGAGTTCACGACGGACTTTGTACTTACAAAGTGACGTGGGAGCATATCGTGTTCGGCTCCCATGCCATTGTAACATTTCCACTGCTCACTACACTTTGACACCCCCCCGACAATGTTCCACTGTTGACTATCCTTCCATTGACATTCATCGACTAATTCCGGCACCATGGTCATCGATTACTACCACGATACTTCCGGCATACGAAACAGCAGCGTACCCTACCTATACCTCACTTGCTGAGTGTTACAACTCTAAGTGGCTCCCTAAAGACTACTCCATGATTATTTTGATGACTTTGATGGGTATACTACTTTTTATAAATTGTTTGATTGTCAGTTACCTAATTTGGCTAGCTGTTACCAATGGGCTGTACCCCATTCGGTGGAGTAACCGTCCACCGTGGTCCATGAATTTTAATGCTCACAGCCCTCCTTCCTCTACTGTTTCTCGCACCCGACGAGGATGTGATGACTATCCACCTTTGGCTCCACCTCCCTTGCCACCTACACCAGTAAGCACAGGTGCTCCCACTACCCTATATGAAGTTCCTCGACAGAAGGAGCATGAGTATTCCTACCCTCGACAGGTTGACTATCCTCATGCTTCGGGGCGTGCTATGGGCACACCTTACGTCAACACATCCAGGACGCAACTGTGACTGCTTATAGTTAATGGCAGTCACCCATTCACGTCACGTCATATGTTTTTGTAATTTTTTTTCCCTTATGTACTTTTTCTACTTCCATGTACAGGCAAGGCATTGACGAGGAACCCTGTTTTGAGTTCATCACTGTACTACCTAGCTTTTAATATTTTGTTTTAATGCCTGCGGGCCCCTCACCAATGCCTCTCCTTATGTTATAATGCCTACTGTTTGTTAATTTACTATTGTGTGACCTTTTGCTCTCTATAGGCACACTACGTGACGCTTTTGGTTCGTCACTATTTGTAATCACTTACATTTTATTGCTCTGCTTTATTCATGTTAATTAATCCATTTATTATCTCTTACTCTAGTGTCATCACATGTGATTAAACTCAGACTTACTTTATTGTGATTTGGTAGCACTTATGCTATGCGACTATAGCCACATTTAACATTGTTGTATAATACTCTAGGGCAACCTTACTCCCTACTACTCGTATTGGTCCTCCCAATTTGTTTTACTCCTCAACTTCCTTTCTGTTTCTTCCCATTTTATTTCTCCTTGGTTAATCTTTTTCTCTTCATTTCCCTGTTGCACGCTGTGGATCGACGCCCGGCCTCCCCTGAGTTTCGCCGCGCCCCTGGTGCTCACGGTGTCGCCGCCTGGCTCCAGTACCGCTGCCTGGCTCTGACGTCGCCACCATCACCGGGTCCCACACCGCTGCTTCCCCCATATGGAGTTGCTGCCGATGGACCGATAGGATGGTTCATCCTCTTGCACTGCGCCCAGTGGAGGCGCACTTGCTGATCTTCTTTCTGCTGGCCGGAGGGTGATTGTGTCATGCCCTCTGCTGCTGTTTATGACTGCAGTTTTATCGTTCTCATTTACTCTTCCAGTGGGGATTGCTGACTTGTGCGTGTGGTGTGGTGCCGGTGTGGACGAACGTGTGCTGGTGCTTTGTGCACAATACTCTTGTGGCACCAACTGTGAGGGGGCGTGTGCGGGAAGGGAAAGGTTTTACTGAACACTGGATTTTGGCTTCGACTCAAACTGTGTTTCTATTGGTGCTCGTGAGTTCCTTTTTCCTTTCTTTTTCTTTCCCGTTCCTGTTTTCTTTTTTTTTTTTCCAGATATTTTAATGTGACTATGGATGGACTTGAACTGATTAGGTTGTCCACTGGACACTTTTGTATGTAATCAGCATTGGTATTATCACACTTTGTATGTAATTTTTGTTTGTTTGTTTCATTGAGAAAGTCACTTATCTGTGTTTATGTACATGTCTGGCGCCTTCAGCGCCTTTAGATTGCAATCAATGTGATTTGTCGCCTTGGCTTTCTTTTTGGATTGTTCTTTGTTTTCAGTTTTATTCGCCGGGGCGGCGAATCTTAGCCGACGGGGATATGTCGCATGTGCCTGGAGGGTTGCCTAACTGGCGGGCGTATTGTGGACCTTTTGATTAACATTTTAGGATTCCAAATTACAGCTAAATTCTTAGCCAGTATTATTTGCTCACATTCACTCCGGCGTCGTCAAGTCGCCGGTGAGACACTCTAGGGAGGATGATGAGGTTAACCCCATCCGGGTACTTTAGCAATGGGGATTAACATATGTACGTCATCATCCGCCTAGCAACAGGCTCATCCCGGTGAGCTGTCTCCGGTCACGTAGGCACGAGAGTACCAAAGGTGGTAGGGCGTGCAGCCATATTGGCCGAGTACCCTCTAGGGTAGAGATGGTTAATATAAGGCTTTGACCGGAAGGGCGAGTGTCTGTTGGGCTTCTATTCTCGAGGTAGTAAGAGTGTGATCCTCCGTGATCGGAGTCTGCAGGGCGGTGGCAACGCCAAAGTACTAACATCACCCAACCTCCAGCACATCGACATCTAACCAAGGTAAAGTGACACATTTGTACTAATAACCTTTTTAATATTGTGATGACACTAGGATAATAAATCCAGCTTATGCATATTAATGAGTGCTCTACCAATTACTATACCCCGCTACGCCCTCCTGTTCATAGTCCACCACCGACTGTGACAGTATTATCAGCCTTTCCAGGCTCAGGTGTGTACAATTTTTCATGCAAAGTAACAACAGCAACACTCGACTCGAGTATATCCAGCAATCGGTTCGATATGACGAAGTCTGCTGAAAAATAGAAACAAAATCAGTTTTTCCAATGATACCAGATCACGCACATCTGGTAAATAACTGAAAAAACTGGTTTCGTTTATGAACGTATCACGCAATTTTTTTCACTACTGCAGCTATTCCTGAAAAATCTGTTGGGTTGTTGCCGAGACAGAAACATTCAACAGGACAGGCCAATTGTAAAATCTAGTATAGCAACTGTGACATTTCTAAAATCCTCAAATTTTTTCCCACTTCTTAAATTTAATTGCTTACAAAATATTTCTTACCGATCTACCCTCCTTTTATATACTTCCCAAATTCTACACAGTCCTCATTTACTAGCTTTACCCCCATGGCAAATTGATGCGGCCATATTCATAACTTGAAGGGCTTTAATCAAACTCTCAATATCTATAGACCCAATTACATAACCCACTAAACTAATATGGCAGAGAAGAACTTAAAAACTCAAAGGGAAGAACTAAAGGTATATATGCTTAGTAGAAATTTAAAAATGACTAAATTTCATTCCCCGTCCTCGACATTTTACCTTCAAATTACTGTAAACAACATACCTATGCGTCATACTCTTCAGGATGTGCAGCAAACATGCAAACAGAAGCTATAGAAGAACCTGTGTTATGGAATACCAGCCTTTCCAGGTAAGGTGCCTGCAATTTTTCACTCAAACCAACAACTACAACACTCACCTAGAGCATTTAAAACAATCAGTCCTAACTTACCAGTGTTTTAAAATATAAGCTACTCTTATCTGGGTTATGTCATCTTCCCTCGACTCAGTTCTGTGCGACATTGACTATATTTTATTTTTGCTACTTCCTTTAATGTTCTACTTATTTTTATACTCTATTACTGATGCTTGTCTTCAATATGACGCTGTAAGCCCTTCTATGGGCCAACAAAATTCTGCTCTCGTCTTTTTCCATGTTTGCAGCCAGTTTCAGTTTTCTTGATTAACCTTTTTTTTTTTTAATGTCCTGCCATTTTTCAATCTTTACAAACCACTTCCCTTACTATTTTTATAAGCCCCAGCTTTCGTTCCTACTACCGTCCTTTTTACACTGCATTCTGATTTTTTTAACACTTCCTCAATTTATTCAGAATGAAATAAATTGACCAACCTCACATGTATAGTTTTCACACTTTTTGAATTTAATTGTTTGCAAAATATATCTTACTGATCTCCCATCTTTTTATCTACTTCCACAATTCTACACAGCCCTAGTTTACTTCCTTATAACCCCTGCTAACTTCCCCTAATTTTATTCTCAGTGGAAAATGGTAATTTGATGGGCTCGTACTCACAACCTGAAGGTCCTTAATGAAACTATAAATATCTAAAGACCCAACTATATAATCCAGTAAACTATATGCTAAAGAAGAGTTTAACAACCCAAGTGGTAGAAGGAAAGGTATACACAGACAGTAGAATTTATAAATGGATACATTTCTTAAATACAGTCCTCGACATTTACGTTTTTCTCTTTAAATTACTGTAATCCGCACAACTATTGTTTATACGCTTCAGGCCTGGATGCAAACATGCACATAGAAGCTATAGAAAAACGTGCGTCACGTATAATCAGCCTTTCCAGGCACAGATAAGTACAATTTAACATGCAAAGTAACAACTACAAAACTCACCTCTAGGATTTACAACAATCGGTTGGATATGGCATAGTTTGGTGAAGAATAGAAACAAAATCAGTTCTCCCAGTGATCTCAGATCACATACATCTGGCAAATCACTACGAGAACTGTTTTCGTTTCCGAACGTACGACGCAATGTGTTCATTGCTGCAGCAACTGCTGACAATCCTGCTGGGTTATGGACGAGAGAGAAACATGCACCAAGACAGGCAAAGTTTAAAAGCTATTCATGTAAAGTGACATATCTAAAATCCACAATTTCAGTCCGATGCATTAGAAAATGGATAACCATATAAAAAGAATATAAGATTCAAATTTCGAAAATGACTTTTATTGTTATTACTTGTTAAACATAACAAAATTTCTACTTGTTTCTGTTTACTTTTTATTTGCTGTCCCCCATAAGGCATCTGTTCATCTACCTCTAATTTATCCCATGTTAGTAGATTTTTAAATCGTGTGCACCGCTTATCTGGGTTTATACCATCTTCTGTCATCCCAGTTCTGTGTAACATTGACCACATTTTATTTTTGCTACTTCCTTTAATGATCTACATATTTTTATACCCCATTCCTTGAGCTTGTCTTCAACAAGACACTGTGACCCCTTCTATGGGCCAATAAGTTACTCTTTTCCTCTTTTTCCAGTGTTTACCGCCCGTTTCTGTTCTCGTGATTAACTTTCTTTTTTAATATTCTTGGCATTTTGTAATCTTTGCAAACAATTTCCCTTACTATCCTTATAATATTGCGCTTTCATTCCTACTACTGATCTTTTTACACTATATTCTGATTTTTTTTACAACTTGCTCATTTTATTCAAAATGAAATAAACTGACTAACCTTACCTGTATCATTTCAAAACTTTTTGAATTTAATTGCTTACAAAATATTTCTTACTGATCTTCCATATTTTATATACTTCCACAATTGAACACAGTCCTAGTTTACTTCCTTATCACCCCTGCAAACTTCCCCTAATTTTATTCCAGGTGGAAAATGGCAACTTTATACGGCCGTATTCATAACATGATAGTCCTTTGTCAAATTCTCAATATCTACATAAACAATTAATCAAATAAATCAATTTGGTGGAGAAGACCTTAACAAACCAAGCGGAAGAAGGAAAGGGATATACACTCAGTAGAATTTATAAATGGCTAAATTTCTTAAATTCCGTCATCATCATAGACCGTTTTGTCTTTAAATTACTGTAAACCGCATACCTATTAGTCATACTCGTCAGACACTGGATGCAAACATGCACACAGAAACTATAGAAAAACCTCTATTAGGTATAATCAGCCTTTCCAGGCCCAAATGCGCACAATTTTTCATACAATGTAACAACTACAACACTCACCTCCAGGATTTACAACAATCGGTTTGATATGGCGTAGTTTGGTGAAGAACTGAAACAAAATCAGTTCTCGCAACGATCCCAGATCAAATACATCTGGAAATCACTGTGAGAACTGGTTTCGTTCCTGATCATAAGACGCAATTTGTTCACTGCTGCGTCTACTGATCAAATAGGGCGAGAGAGAAACATGACCCAAGACAGACCAATAGTAAAAGCTATTTCAGCAACTGTGATATTTCTAAAATCATCAGATATTCTCCCGGTCTTTAAAGTTAACTGTTTACACATAATTTCTTACGGCTCTTCCCTCCAATTATATACTTCACCCCCTACACTCCTCGTCCACATGTCGCCCTCTGTGGCTTAATGGTTACTATGCTAACTTCCTATACCCAAGGTCGCTGGTTCAAACCCAGCGGAGGACGATGGATTTTTTTGGGCGTAAAAATCCTTAGCATGGCTTCCTTCGGAAGGAAAGTAAAGCCGTTGGTCCCGTGTCATAGATTTACGGCACGTATAAGAACCTCAAGCCTGATAGAGAGGCCTATGAGCAAAATTAAGCGGTCTTTCACGCCCAGTATAGAATGGGACACTGAGAACCAGAGCAGTTAAAGAGCGTCCATAAATAAAACGCAATTTTATTTTCCTCGTGCACATCCCTTTCGATCCTGCTTACTACACCTGATTTTACTCTCAGGGGAAATGACAACTTGAGGTTGCTCTATTTTTAACCCGTTAGTCCAAAATCAAACTCTCAATATCTACTGACCTTACCATATAATCTACAAAACCGGTATGGTAGAGAAGAATGTGAAAAATTAAGCGAAATAAGGATTTATATCTGACTAACCTTCTGAATCTCCGCCCTCGACAATTTTTCGCTTCACCTTGAAATAACTGTAAACTCCATATTTAAGGACATACTATCCAGAAAACGGATCCCAGCATGCATTCAGCAACTATAGCAAAACATGATTTAGCATATCAGCATTTCCATGCA
The DNA here is from genome assembly GCA_030762935.1 of Hymenopus coronatus. Lineage (NCBI taxonomy): Eukaryota > Metazoa > Arthropoda > Insecta > Mantodea > Hymenopodidae > Hymenopus > Hymenopus coronatus. The sequence continues at coordinate 433,566,456 of CM060900.1, read as the reverse complement.
CAGATGCATGCAATTTTTCATGCAATATAACAACTAAAGCACTCAACTCTAGGACTTACAACTGGTGCTACATGGCGTAGTTCGGTGAAGAACAGAAACAAAGTCAGTTTTCACAATGATCTCAGATCAAATACATCTGGCAAATCAATGTGAGAACTGGCCTCGATTCTGAGCATTCGACGCAATGTGTTCACTGCTGCTGTAACTGCTGACAAATCTGCTGGGTTATGAACGAGAGAGAAACATACACCAAGACAGGCAAAGTTCAAAAGCTATTTCAGTTAAGTGACATATCTAAAATCCACAATTTCAGTCCGAATAACTACATATGTTACACTGCAACAGGGTTCAAGGATACCTATATAAGAGGCCTAAACGAATCTAAAATACGACTATGATATTTTGTGTTATTACTTGTTAAACAGAACAAAAGTGCTACTGAGTTCTATTTACTTTTTTATTTGATTGTCCCCCGTTCGGCATCTGTTCATCTCCCACTAATTTATCCTAACTTAGCAGTGTTTTAAGATGTGAGCTGCTCTTATCTGGGTTTATGCAATCTTCCCTCGACCCAGTTCTGTGTGACATTAAGCACATTTTATTTTTGCTACTCCCTTTAATGTTCTACTTATTTTATACGCTATTCGTGATGCTTGTCTTCAATAAGACGCTGTAAGCCCTCCAAAGGGCCAAGAAATTTCTGCTCTCGTCTGTTTCCAGTGTTTGCAACCAGTTTCTGTTTTGTTGATTAACTTTTTTTTAATATGTTGCCATTTTGTCAACTTCACAAACCATTTCCCTTACTATCTTAATGAGCTTAAGCTTTCATTCCTACTACCGTCCCTTATACACTGTATTCTGATTTTGTTACCAGTTCCTCATTTTATTCAGAATGAAATAACTGACAAATCTTACTTGTATAATTTTCCCACTAGTTCAATTTAATTGTTTACAAAATATATCTTACTGATCTTCCATCTTTTTATATACTTCCAAAATTCTACACATTCCCAGTTTACTTTCTTGTCACCCCTGCTAAATTCGCCTAATGTTATTCTCGTTGGAAAATAGTAATTTGATACGCACGCATTCAACACATAGGATCCTTAATCGAACTTTCAATATCTACAGATCCAATTATATCTCTAGTAAACTTGTGGTAAAGAGGGATTTAACAACCCAAGCGGAATAAGAAAGGCATGTACACTCAGTAGAATTTATAAGTGGACAAATTTCTTAAATACCATCCTAGACATTGATCCTTTTGTCTTTAAATTACTATAAACTGTATACCTATTGGTTACACTCTTCAGGCACCGTAAGCAAACATGCACACAGACGGAAGGTGTTAGTGCTCGACAGAATTTATATCTCACTAAACTTATGAATCTCCGCCCTAGATAATTTTTCCCTTCACCTTAAAATAACTGTAAACTCCATAATTAAGACAATTTTCTCAGGAAAACATAAACCAGCATGCACTCAATAGCTATAGGTAAACAGGATTTAGGATGTCAGCATTTCCAAGCACAGGTGTACGCAATTTTTCATGCCATAAAACAACTGCAACACTCACCTCTAGGATTTACAACATTTGGTGCGATATGGCATAATTCGATTAAGAACAGAAACAAAATTAGTTTTCCCAATGATTTCAGATCAAATACATCTGGTAAATCACTGTGAGAACTGGCCTCATTTCTGAGCATACGACGCAATGTGTTCACTGCTGCTGCAACTGCTGACCAATCTCCTGGTTTATGGACGAGAGAGAAACATGCACCGAAATAGGCAAAGTTAAAGCTGTTTCAGATAAGTGACATATCTAAAATCACCAATTTCAGTTCGATTCAATAGAATTTTGACACTGCAATCAGGGTTCAAGAATCTCTATATAAGGGGCATACAAATTTAGAAATACGAGTATGACATTTATTGTTATTTATTGTTAAACACAACAAAAGTGCTACTTAGCTCTATTTACGTTTTTACTTGCTGTCTCCTATTCGGCTTCTGTAATCTCCCACTAATTTATCCTAACTTAGTAGTGTTTTAAAATGAGCTCCTCTTATCTGGTTTTACCATCTTCCCTCACCACAGTTCGGTGTGACATTAGGCACATTTTGTTATTACTACTTCCTTTGATGCTCCACTTATTTTTATACGGCATTCCTGATGCTTGTCTTCAATAAGACGATGTAAAGCCTCCTAAGGGCCAAGAAATTTCTGCTCTCGTCTATTTCCAGTGTTTGACGCCAGTTTCTGTTTTCTTGAATAATTTTTTTTTAATACCTTGCCATTTTGCCATTTTAAAAACCATTTCCCTTAATATCTTTATGAGCTTAAGCTTTCGTTCCAACTACCATCCTTTATACACTGTATTCCGATTTTATTTACCAGTTCCTCATTTTATTCAGAATGAAAAAAAAACTGACAAATCTTACATATATAACTTTCCCACTAGTTCAATTTAATTGTTTACAAAATATTTCTTACTGATTTGCCATTTTTTATAAAGTTCTAAAATCTACACAGCCTTAGTTTAATTCCTTGTCACACTTGCTAACTTCCCCTAATATTATTCTCGTTGGAAAATAGCAGTTTGATGGGGCCGCATTCAACATCATAGGATCCTTTATCCAACTTTTAATATCAACAGACCCAATTATATCTCTAGTAAGCTGTGTGGTAAAGAAGGACTTAACCACCCAAGCGGAATAAGGAAAGGTACGTACACTCAGTAGAATGTTTAAATGGATAAATTTCTTAAATACCGTCCTAGTCATTGATCCTTTTGTCTGTAAACTACTGTAAACCGCATACCTGTTGGTTATACTCTTCAGGCACCGAATGCAAACATGCACACAGAAGCTATAGAAAAACCTGCGTTATGTGCAATCAGTCCTTCCAAGCACAGTTGCGTACAATTTTTCATGCAAAGTAAACCAACACTCACCTCTAGGATTTTCCACAATCGGTTCGATATGACGTAGATTGGTTAAGAACAGACACAAAAACAGTACTTGCAATGGTCCCAGATCAAATACCTCTGGCAAATCATTGTGAGCACTGTTTTCGTTTCTGAACGTACGACGCTATGTGTTCAATCCTCAGCAAAAGCTGAAAAATCTTCTGGGCTGTGGGTGAAAGACGAGCATGCAACAAGACAGGCAAAGTTTAAAAGTGTTTATGCAAAGTGACATATTTAAAATCACTATTTCTGTCCGATTCATTAGAAATTTGAACACTTCAATCAGTGATCACGGATATTTATATAAAAACCCCAAAAATTATAAAATACAAGTTTGACTTTTACTGTTATTACTTGATAAACACAACAAAAAAGCTACTTGTTTCTGTTTACTTATTATTTGCTGTCCCCCATACGGCAATTGTTCATCTCCTTCTAATTTATCCCAAGTTAGTAGTGTTTTCAATTGTGTGAACAGCTTATCTGGGTTTATACCATCTTCTGTCACCCCAGTTCTGTGTGACATGGACCACATTTTATTTTGGCAACTTCCCTTAATGTTCTACATATTTTATACCCTATCCCTGCTGCTTGTCATCAATAAGAATTTAACAACATAAGCGGAAGTAGGAAACGTATAGACACTCACTAGAATTTATAAATGGCTAAATTTCTTAAATTCCGTCATCGACATTGACTGGTTTGTCTTTAAATTACTGTAAACCGCATACATATTAGTCATACTCGTCAGGCACCGGATGCGAACATGCACACAGAAGCTATAGAAAAATATGTTAGGTATAATTAACCTTTCCAGGCACAGGTGCGTACAATTGTTCATACAAAGTAACAACCACAGCACTCACCTCCAGGACTTTCAACAATTGGTGCCACATGGCGAACTTCGGTGACGAACAGATACAAAGTCAGTTTTTACAATGATCTCAGATCAAATATATCTGGCAAATCAATGTGAGAACTAGCCTCGTTTCTGAGTATTCGACGCAATGTGTTCACTGCTTCAGCAACTGCTGACAAGTCTGTTGGGTAATGGACGAGAAAGAAACATGCACCAAAACCGGCGAAGTTTAGAAGCTATTTCAGTTAAGTGACTTATCCAGAATCCAAAACTTCAGTCCGAATACTTAGATACACTGCAATTAGGGCTCACGGATACCCATATAAAATGCCTAAAAGATTCTAAAATACGACTATGACATTTATTGTTATTACTTGTTAAAATAACAAAAGTCCTATTTAGTTCTATTTACTCGATATTTGCTGTATTACAAACGGAATCTGCTCGTAACCCACAAATTTGGCACAACCAGCGTTTATACCATCTTCCCTCTACACATTTTGGTGTGACATTGCCCACGTTTTATTTCTGCTACTTCCTTTAATGTTCTCGTTATTTTTATACCCCATTCCTAGTGCTTGTCTTCCACAGGATGTCAGCCCAAAATCAAACACTCACTATCTACAGAGCTTACTAAATCATCCAAAGCAAAATCGGTAGGGAAGAATGTCAAAAATCAAGTGAAAGACGGAAAGGTGTGAACGCTCGTTAGTATTTATATCTGACTAATTTTCTAAATCTCCGCCCTCGATATTTGTTCCTTTCACCTTGAAATTACTGTAAAGTCCATATCTAAAGCTATACTATTCAGAAAACGAAACTCATTATGCGCACTGCAGCTATAGGAAAACATGCTTTACGATATCAGATTTCCAGGCACAGGTGCAGGCAATTTTAATGCAGTATTACTACTACAACACTTACCTCTAGGATTTACAGCAATTGGTGAGATATGGCGTTGTTCGGTGAAGAACAGAAACAAAGTCAGTTTTCATAGTGATCTCAGATCAAATATATCTGGGATTTCATTGTGAGAACTGGCCACGTTTCTGAATACTCGACGCAATGTGTTCAATGCTGCAGCACCTGCTGACAAATCTGTTTGGTTATGGACAAGACAGAAACATGCTCCAACACAGGCAAAGTTTGGTAGCTATTTTAGTTAAGTGACATATACAAAATGCACAACTTCAATCCGCATAACTACATATTTAACACTGCCATCAGAGTGCAAGCATACATATATAACAGGCCTAAAATGTCCTAAATACGAGTATGACATTCTTTGTTATTACTTCTTAAATACAACAAAAATATTACATACTTCTATTTATTCTTGTACTTGCTGTTCCCCAAACGGCATCTGTTCATCTCCTTCTAAGTTATCTCAATTTAGTAGTAAATATAATGTGAGTTATTCTTATCTGGGTTTATACCACCTTCCCTCTCCCCAGTTCGGTGTGACATTGACCACATTTTATTTTTACTACTTCCTTTAATGTTCTACTTATTGCAATACCCCACACCTTGTGCTTGTCTTCAACAAGACGTCAGTCCAAAATAAAAACTCAATATTTATTGAGTTTAATTTATAATGCAAAACCAAAGCGGTAGAGAAGAATGTTAAAAAGCAAGCGAAAGAAGGAAAGGAGTGTATGCTCGTCAGAATTTATATCTGACTAAATTTCTGAATCTCCGCCCTCGACATTTGTTCCTTTCACCTTGAAATTACTGTTAGCTACATATCTAAATCAATACAATCCAGAAAACGAAACCAAGCATGCACACATCAGCTATAAGAAAATATGCTTTACGACACCAGTATTTCCAATCGCAGGTGCAGGCAACTTTAATGCAATATAACCACTACAACACTCACCTCTAGGATTTAAAATTGGTGCGAAGTGGCGTAGTTCGGTGAAGAACAGAAACAAAGTCAGTTTACACAATGATCTCAGATCAAATACATCCGGCAAATCACTAGCCTCGTTTCTGAGTTTTCGCCACAATGTGTTCACTGTCGCAGACATTGATGACAAATATGTTGGATAATGGACGAGAGAGAAACATGCACCAAAGTAGGCAAAGTTTAGAAACTATTTCAGTTAAGTTATATATAGAGAAGCCATAACTTCAGTCCGGATAATTAGACATTTAGCACTGGATTCAGGGCTCAAGGTTACCTATATAAGACGCCTCAAATATTCTAAAATACGACTATGACATTTATGGTTATTACATGTTAAACACATCAAAAGTGATGCTTAGTTCTATATACCCGATACCTGCTGTACCCCAAATGGAATACGTACATCACCCACTAGGCTGGCCTAACCTTGTAGTGTTTTAAGTCAGCTCCTTTTATCTGGGTTTATACGCTCTTGCTTCTCCCCAGTTCGGTGTGACATTGGCCACATTTTATTCCTACTACTTCCATTAATGTTTTACCTATTTTTATACCCCATTCATGGTGCTTGTCTTCTACAGGTGGTCCGCCCAAAATCAAACACTCACTATCAACAGAGCTTACTATATAATCCAAAACAGAAACGATAGGTAATTATGTTAAACATCAAGCGAAAGAAGGAAAGCTGTGTATGCTCGTCAGTATTTATATCTGACTAATTTTCTAATTATCCACCTTCGACATTTGTTCCTTTCACCTTGAAATTACTGTAAAATACATATCTAAAGATATACTATTCATAAAACGAAACTCAGAATGCACAGAGTAGTTATAAGAAAACATGCTTTACGATATCAGCATTTCCAGGGACAGACACAGGTGCAGGCAATTTTTATGCAATATTACTACAACACTCACCTCTAAAATTTACGGCAATCGGTCAGTTATGGTGTAGTTTGGTGAAGAACAGAAACAAAATCAGTTTTCACAATGAGCTCAGATCAAATACATCAGGCAAATCAGTGTGAGAACTGGCCTAGTTTCTGAGTTTTCGACCCAATGTGTTCACTGCCGCCGACAGCGCTGACAAATCTGTTGGGTAATGGACGAGAGAGAAACATGCACCAAAACAGGCAAAGTTTAGAAGATATTCCAGTTAAGTGACATATACAGAATCCATAGCTTCATTACAAATAATTAGACACCTAACACTGCAATCAGCGCTTTGGATACCTATAAAGAGACCTAAAGAATTCTAAAATACGACTATGACATTTCTTGTTATTACCTGTTAAACAACAAAAGTGATGCTTAGTTCTATTTCCTCTTGTAGTTGCTGTGCCCCAAACGACATCTGGTCAGCTCTCACTAAATTATCCCAAATTAGTAGTGTTTTAAAAAGTGAGAACCTCATATCTGTGTTTATACGAACTTCCCTCTCCCCAGTTTGGAGTGATATTGCAAACATTTTATTTTTGCTACTTCTTTAATCCTCCACATTTTGTTGTACCCCATTCCTGGTTGTTGTCTTCAACAAGACATCAGTCTAAAATCAAAAACTCTATATCTACTGAGCTTAATATATAATCCAAAATCACAGCGGTGGAGAAGAATGTTAAAAAGTACTCGAAAGAAGTAAAGGTGACTATGCTCGTCAGTATATATATTTCACTAAATTTCTGAATCTCCGCCCTCGACATTTGTTCCTTTCACTCTGAAATTTCTGTTAGCTCAATATCTGAAGCTATACAATCCAGAAAACGTAACCAAGCATGCACACAGCGGCTATAGAAAAACATGCTTTACGATACTAGCATTACCAAGCACAAGTTCACGCAACTTTAATGCAATATAACAACTACGACACTCACCGTTAGGATTTACAACAATTGGTGCCAAATGGCGTAGTTTGGTGAAGAACAGAAACTAAGTCAGTGTTCACAATGATCTCAGATCAAATACATCTGGCAAATCACTGTGAGAACTGGCCTCGTTTCTGAATTTTCGACCCAATGTGTTCACTGCCGCAGACACTGCTGAAAAATCTGTTGGGTAATCGACGAGAGAGAAACATTCATCAAAACAGGGAAAGTTTAGAAGCTATTTCAATTAAGTGACATATACTGAATCCATATCTTCATTCCGAATAATTCGACATCTAACACCGCAATCAGGGCTCAGGATACCTTTATAAGAGGCCTAAACTATTCTAAAATACGACTATGACATTTATTGTTATTACTTGTTAAACACAACAAATGTCATGCTTAGTTCTCTTTACTCTTGCAGTTGCTGTGCCGCAAACGACATCTGGTCATCTCCCACAAATAATCCCAAATTAGTAGTGTTTTAAAGAGTGAGCTCCTCTTATCTGGGTTTACACCATCTACCCTCTCCAAAGTTTCGTATGACATTGACCATATTTTAATTTTAATACTTTCTTTAATCGTCTCGTAATTTTTATACCCCATTCCTTGCGCTTGCCTTCAACAGGACGCCAGTCGAAAATCAAACACTCAGTAGCTACTGAGCTTAATATATAATCGAAAACCAAAACGCTAGGGAAAAATGTTAAAAAGCTAGCGAAAGAAGGAAAGGTGTCTATGCTCGTCAATATCTATATCTCATTATATTTATGAATCTCCGCTGTTGACATTTGTTCCTTTCACTCTGAAATTTCTGTTAGCTCCATATTTAAAGCTATACAATCCAGAAACCAAAAACAAGCAAGCACACAGCCGCTATAGAAAAACTTGTTTTACGATACCAGTATTTCCAAGCACAAGTGCACGCAACATTAATGCAATATAACTACAACACTCACCTCCAGGATTTACAAGAATTGGTGCGAAATGGCATAGTTTGGTGAAGAACACAAACAAAGTCAGTCTTCACAATGATCTGAGATCAAATACATCTGGCAAATCACTGTGAGAACTGGCCTCGTTTCTGAGTTTTCGATCCAATGTGTTCACTACCGCGGACACTGCTGACAAATCCGTTGGATAATGGACGAGAGAGAAACATGCACCAAAAGAGGCAAAGTTTAGAAGCTATTTCAGTTAAGTGACATATACAGAATTCATAACTGCTTACTGAATAATTACACATCTAACACCGCAATCAGAGCTCAAGGATACCTTTATAAGAGGCCTAAATTATTCTAAAATACGACTATGACATTTATTGTTATTACTTGCTAAACACAACAAATCACATGCTTAGTTCTCTTTACTCTTGTAGTTGCTGTGTCCCATACGACATTTGGTCATCTCCCACTAAATAATCCCAAATTAGTAGTGTTTTAAAGAGTGAGCTTCTATTATCTGGGTTTACATCATCTACCCTCTCCAAAGTTTGGTATGACATTGACCATATTTTAATTTTGATATTTTCTTTAATCGTCTCCTAATTTTTATACCCCAATCCTTGCGCTTGTCTTCAACAGGACACCAGTCCAAAATCAAACACTCAGTATCTACTGAGCCTAATATATAATCGAAAACCAAAACGCAAGAAAGAATGTTAAAAAGCCATCGAAAGAAAGAAAGGTGTCTATGCTCGTCAAATTCTATATCTCATTATATTTCTTAATCTCCGCTGTCGACATTTGTTCCTTTCACTCTGAAGTTTCTGTTAGCTCCTTTTTTAAAGCTATACAACACAGAAACCAAAAACAAGCTGGCACACAGCCGCTATAGAAAAACTTGCTTTACGATACCAGCATTTCCAAGCACAAGTGCACGCAACTTTAATGCAATATAACAACTACAACACTCACCTCTAGGATTTACAAGAATTGGTGTGAAATGGCATAGTTTGGTGAAGAACAGAAACAAAGTCATTTTTCACACTGATTGAGATCAAATACATCTAGCAAATTAGTGTGAGAAGTGGCCTCGTTTCTGAGTTTTCGATCCAATGTGTTCACTACCGCCGACACTGCTGACAAATCTGTTGGGTAATGTACGAGAGAGAAACAGGCACCAAAACAGGCAAAGTTAAGAAGCTATTTCAGTTAAGTGACATATACAGAATCCATAACTTCATTCCGAATAATTAGACATCTAACACCGCAATCATTGCTTCGGATACCCAAAAGCAGACCTAAAGAATTCTAAAATACGAATATGACATTTATTGTAATAACTTGTTAAGCAACAAAAGTGATTATTAGATCTCTTAGCTGTTGTAGTTGCTGTCCCCCAAACGACATCAGTTCATCTCACACCAAATTATCCCAAATTACTAGTGCTTAAAAAGGTGAGCACCTCATATCTGTCGTCATACTATCTTCCCTATCCCCAGTTTGGTGCGAGATTAACCACATTTTATTTTTGCTACTTCGTTTATCGGAGTACTTATTTTTGTACCCCACTCCGGGTTGTATTCTTAAATAAGACATCGGTCTAAAATCAAAAAGTCTATCTCTACTGAGCTTAATATATAATCCAAATTCACAGCGGAGGAGAAGGATGTTAAAAAGTAGTCGAAAGAAATAAAGGTGTCTATGCTCGTCGGTATATAGATATGACCAAATTTTTGAATCACCGCCCTCGACATTTGTGCCTTTCACTCTGAAATTTCTGTTAGCTCAATATCTGAAGCTATACAATCCAGAAAACGTAACCAAACATGCACACAGCAGCTTTAGAAAAACATGCTTTACGATACCAGCATTTCCAAGCACAGGTGCACGCAACTTTAATGCAATATAACAACTACAACACTCACCTCTAGGTTTTACAACAATTGCTGCTAAATGGCGTAGTTTGGTGAAGAACAGAAACAAAGTCAGTCTTCACAATGATCTGAGATCAAATTCATCTGGCAAATCACTGTGAGAACCGGCCTCGTTTGTGAATTTTCGACTCAATGTGTTCACTGCCGCAGACACTGCTGACAAATCTGTTGGGTAATGGACGAGAGAGAAACATGCACCAAAAGAGGCAAAGTTTAGAGGCCATTTCAGTTAAGTAACATATACAGAATCCATAACTTCATTCCGAATAATTACACATCTAACACCGCAATCAGGGCTCAAGGATACCTTTATAAGAGGCCTAAACTATTCTAAAATACGGCTATGACTTTTATTGTTATTACTTGTTAAACACAACAAATGTCATGCTTAGTTCTCTTTACTCTTGCAGTTGCTGTGCCCCAAACGACATCTGGTCATCTCCCACTAAATAATCCCAAATTGGTAGTGTTTTAAAGAGTGAACTCCTCTTATCTGGGTTTACACCAACTACCCTCTCTAAACTTTGGTATGACATTGACAATATTTTAATTTTGATACTTTCTTTAATCGTCTCCTAATTTTTATACCCCATTCCTTGCGCTTCTCTTCAACAGGACACCAGTCCAAAATCAAACACTCAGTATCTACTGAGCTTAATGTATAATCGAAACCAAAACGCTAGGGAAGAATGTTAAAAAGCTAGCAAAAGTAGGAAAGGCGTCTATGATCGTCAATATCTATATCTCTTTATATTTCTGAATCTCCGCTGTCGACATTTGTTCCTTTCACTCTGAAATTTCTGTTAGCTCCATATTTAAAGCTATACAACGCAGAAACCAAATACAAGCAGTCACAGCCTGCTTTAGAAAAACTTGCTTTACGATACCAGCATTTCCATGCACAAGTGCACGCAACATTAATGCAATATAACAACTACAACACTCACCTCTAGGATTTACAACAATTGGTGCGAAATGGCGTAGTTTGGTGAAGAACAGAAACAAAGTCATTTTTCACACTGATTGAGATCAAATACATCTGGCAAATTAGTGTGAGAACTGGCCTCGTTTCTGAGTTTTCGATCCAATGTGTACACTACCGCCGACACTGCTGACAAATCTGTTGGGTAATAGACGAGAGAGAAACATGCACACCAAAACAGGCAAAGTTTAGAAGCTATTTCAGTTAAGTGACATATACAGAATCCATAACTTCATTCCGAATAATTAGACATCTAACACTGCAATCAGCGCTTTGGATACCTATAAACAGACCTAAAGAATTCTAATATACGAATATGCCATTTCTTGTAATAACTTGTTAAACAACAAAAGTGATTATTAGTTCTCTTATCTCGTGTAGCCGCTGTCCCCCAAACGACATTAGTTTATCTCACACTAAATTATCGCAAATTAGTATTGTTTAAAAAGGTGTGCAGCTCATATCTGTCGTCATACTATATTCCCTCTCCTCAGTTTGGTGCGACATTGACCACATTTTATTTTTGCTACTTCATTTGTCGGTGTACTTATTTTTGTGCCCCACTCCTGGTTGTTTTCTTCAACAAGACGTCGGTCTAAAATCAAAAAGTCTATCTCTACTGAGCTTAATATATACTGCAAAATCACAGCGTAGGAGAAGAATGTTAAAATGTAGTCGAAAGAAATAAAGGTGTCTACGCTCGTCGGTATATACATTTCACTAAATTTCTGAATCTCCGCCCTCGGCATTCGTTCCTTTCACTCTGAAATTTATATTAGCTCAATATCTGAAGCTATGCAATGCAGAAAACGTAACCAAGCATGCACACAGCAGCTATAGAAAAACATGCTTTACGATACCAGCATTTCCAAGCACAGGTGCACGCAACTTTAATGCAATATAACAACTACAACACTCACCTCTAGGATTTACAACAATTGGTGCGAAATGGCGTAGTTTGGTGAAGAACAGAAACAAATCCAGTCTTCACAATGATCTCAGATCAAATACATCTGGCTAATCACTGTGAGAACTGGCCTCGTTTCTGTATTTTCGACCCAATGTGTTCACTGCCGCAGGCACTGCTGACAAATCTGTTGGGTAATGGACGAGAGAGAAAATGCATCAAAACAAGCAAAGTTTAGAAGCTATTTCAGATAAGTGACATATACAGAATCCATAACTTCATTCCGAATAATTACACATCTAAAACAGCAATCAAGGCTCAAGGATACCTTTATAAGAGGCCTAAACTATTCTAAAATACGACTATGACATTCATTGTTATTACTTGTTAAACACGACAAATGTCATGCTTAGTTCTCTTTACTCTTGCAGTTGCTGTGCCCCAAACGACATCTGGTCATCTCCGACTAAATAATCCCAAATTAGTAGTGCTTTAAAGAGTGAGCTCCTCTTATCTGGGTTTACACAATCTTCCCTCTCCAAAGTTTGGTATGACATGGACCATATTTTTATTTTGATACTTTCTTTAATCGTCTCCTAAATTTTATACCCCATTCCCTGCGCTTGTCTTCAACAGGACACCTGTCCAAAATCAAACACTCAGTATCTACTGAGCTTAATATATAGTCGAAGACCAAAACGCTAGGGAAGAATGTTAAAAAGCTAGGGAAAGAAGGAAAGGTGTCTATGGTCGTCAATATCTATATCTCATTATATTTCTGAATCTCCGCTGTCGACATTTGTTCCTTTCACTCTGAAGTTTCTGTTAGCTCCATTTTTAAAGCTATACAACCCAGAAACCAAAAACAAGCTAGCACACAGACGCTATAGAAAAACTTGCTTTACGGTACCAGCATTTCCAAGCACAGGCGCACGCAACATTAATGAAATATAACAACTACAACACTCACCTCTAGGATTTAAAAGAATTGGTGCAAAATGGCGTAGTTTGGTGAAGAACAGAAACAAAGTCAGTCTTCACAATGATCTGAGATCAAATACATCTGGCAAATCACTGTGAGAACTGGCCTCGTTTCTGAATTTTCGACCCAATGTGTTCACTGCTGCAGGCACTGCTGACAAATCTGTTGGATAATGGACGAGAGAGAAACATGCACCAAATGAGGCAAAGTTTAGAAGCTATTTCAGTTAAGTGACTTATACAGAATCCATAACTTCATTCCGAATAATTAGACATCTAACACTGCAATCAGCGCTTTGGATACCTATAAAGAGACCTAAAGAATTCTAAAATACGAATATGACATTCATTTTACTAACTTGTTAAACAACAAAAGTGATTATTAGTTCTCTTAGCTGTTGTAGTTGCTGTCCCCCAAACGACATTAGTTTATCTCACACTAAATTATCGCAAATTAGTATTGTTTAAAAAGGTGAGCACCTCATATCTGTCTTCATACTATCTTCCCTATCCCCAGTTTGGTGCGAGATTAACCACATTTTATTCTTGCTACTTCGTTTATCGGTGTACTTATTTTTGTACCCCACTCCGGGTTGTTTTCTTAAACAAGACATCGGTCTAAAATCAAAAAGTCTATCTCTACTGAGCTTAATATATAATCCAAAATCACAGCGGAGGAGAAGAATGTTAAAAAGTAGTGTGAAAGAAATAAATGTGTCTATGCTCGTCGGTATATACATTTCACCAAATTTCTGAATCTCCGCCCTCGACATTTGTTCCTTTTACTCTGAAATTTCTGTTTGCTCAATATCTGAAGCTATACAATCCAGAAAACGTAACCAAGCATGCACACAGCAGCTTTAGAAAAACATACTTTACGATACCAGCATTTCCAAGCACAGGTGCACGCAACTTTAATGCAATATAACAACTACAACACTCACCTTTAGGATTTACAACAATTGGTGCTAAATGGCGTAGTTTGGTGAAGAACAGAAACAAAGTCAGTCTTCACAATGATCTCAGATCAAATACATCTGGGTAATCACTGTGAGAACTGGCCTCGTTTCTGAATTTTCGACGCAATGTGTTCACTGCCGCAGGCACTGCTGACAAATCTGTTGTGTAATGGACGAGAGAGAAACATGCACCAAAAGAGGCAAAGTTTAGAAGCTATTTCAGTTAAGTGACATATACAGAATCCATAACTTCATTCCGAATAATTACACATCTAACACCGCAATAAGGGCTCAAGGATACCTTTATAAGAGGCCTAAACTATTCTAAAATACGACTATGACATTTATTGTTATTACTTGTTAAGCACAACAAATGTCATGCTTAGTTCTCTTTACTCTTGTAGTTGCTGTGCCCCAAACGACATCTGGTCATCTCCCACTAAATAATCCCAAATTAGTAGTGTTTTAAAGAGTGAGCTCCTCTTATCTGGGTTTACACCATCTTCCCTCTCCAAAGTTTGGTATGACATGGACCATATTTTTATTTTGATACTTTCTTTAATCGTCTCCTAATTTGTATACCCAATTCCTTGCTCTTGTCTTCAACAGGACGCCAGTCGAAAATCAAACACTCAGTATCTACTAAGCTTAATATTTAATCGAAAACCAAAACGCTAGGGAGGAATGCTAAAAAGCAAGCGAAGGAAGGAAAGGTGTCTATGCTCGTCAATATTTATATGTCATTAAATTTTTGAATCTCCGCTCTCAACATTTGTTCCTTTCACTCTGAAATTTCTGTTAGCTCCATATTTAAAGCTATACAATCCAGAAACCGAAAACAAGCATGCACACAGCAGCTATAGAAAAACATGCTTTACGATACCAGCATTTCCAAGCACAGTTGCACGCAACATTAATGCAATATAACAACTACAATACTCACCTCTAGGATTTACAAGAATTGGTGTGAAATGGCTTGGTGAAGAACAGAACAGAAACAAAGTCAGTTTTCACACTGATTCAGATCAAATACATCTGGCAAATTAGTGTGAGAACTGGCCTCGTTTCTGAGTTTTCGATCCAATGTGTTCCCTACCGCCGAAACTGCTGACAAATGTGTTGGGTAATGGAAGAGAGAGAAACATGCACCAAAAGAGGCAAAGTTTAGAAGCTATTTCAGTTAAGTGACATGTACAGACTCCATAACTTCATTCCGAATAATTAGACATCTAACTCTGCAATCAGGGCTCAAGGATACCTATAAAGAGTCCTAAAAAATTCTGAAATACAACTATGACATTTATTGTTATTACTTGTTAAACACAACAAAAGTCATGTTCAGTTTTCTTTACTCTTGTAGTTGCTGTGCCCCAAACGACATCAGTTCATCTCCCACTAATTTATCCCAAATTGGTTATTTTTTAAGAAGTGAGCGGCTCATATCTGTGTTCATACCATCTTCCCTCTCCCCAGTTTGGTGTGGGATAGACCACATCTTATTTTTCATATTTCCTTTAATGGTGTACTTATTTTTATACCCCATTCCTGGTTGTTGTTTTCAACAAGACGTCAGCCTAAAATCAAAAAATATTTCTGAATTTCCGCCCTCGACATTTGTTCCTTTCACTCTGAAATTTCTGTTAGCTCAATATCTGAAGCTATACAATCCAGAAAACGTAACCAAGCATGCACACAGCCGCTATAGAAAAACAAGCTTTACGATACTAGCATTTCCAAGCACAGGTGCACGCAAATTTAATGCAATATAACAACTACAACACTCACCTCTAGGATTTACAACAATTGGTGCTAAATGGCGTAGTTTGATGAAGAACAGAAACAAAGTCAGTCTTCACAATTATCTGAGATCAAATACATCTTTCAAATCAGAGTGAGAACTGGCCTCGTTTCTGAATTTTCGACCCAATGTGTTCACTGCCGCAGACACTGCTGACAAATCTGTTGGGTAATGGACGAGAGAGAAACATGCACCAAAACAGGCAAAGTTTAGAAGCTATTTCTGCTAAGTGGCATATACAGAATCCATAACTTCATTCCGATTAATTATACATCTATCACTGCAATCAGGGCTCAGGGATACCTATATAAGAGGCCTAAAAAGTTCTAAAATACGACTATGACATTTAATGTTATTACTTGTTAAACACAAGTTTGGTGCGACATTGACCACATTTTATTTTTGCTACTTCGTTTAATGGTCTACTTATTTTTACACCCCATTCCTGGTTGTTTACTTCAACAAGACGTCAGTATAAAATCAAAAACTGAGCTTAATATATGATCCAAAATCACAGCGGTAGAGCAGAATGTTGAAAGGTAGGCGAAAGAAGTAAATGTGTCTGTACTCGTCATTATTTATATCTGACTAAATTTCTGAATCTCCACTCTCGACTTTTGTTCCTTTCACCTTGAAATTACTGTAAACTGGAGAGTTACTGTGAGAACTGGCCTCGTTTCTGAATATTCGAAGCAACGTGTTCTTTGCTGCTGCAACTGCTGAAAAATCTGTTTGATTATGGACGAGACAGAAACATGCCGCAGCACAGGCAAAGTTTAGAAGCTATTTTAGTTTAGTGACATATCCAGAAACGAGAATTTCATCCGAAAAAATTAGATAATAAACACTGCATTTATTGTTTAAGTCCTATTTTAGAATACTGGCAATACTCAAATATTTTAAAATACGACTCTGACATTTATTGTTATTACTTGATAAACACAACAAAAGTGATACTTAGTTCTATATACTCGACACTTGCTGTACCCCAAACGGAATATGTACATCACCCATTAGTTTGACCTAACCTTGTAGTGTTTTAAAAAGTCAGCACCTCTTATCTGGGTTTATACGCTCTTCCTTCTCCCCAGTTCGGTGTGACTTTGACCACATTCTGTTTCTGCTACTTCCTTTAATGTCTCTCTTATTTTTGTACCTCATTCCTGGTGCTTATCTTCAACAGGAGTCAGCCCAAAATCAAACACTCACTATCTACAGATCTTACTATATAATGAAAAAAAAAAAAAAAAAAACGGTAGGGAAGAATGTTAAAAAATCAAGCGAAAGAAGGAAAGGTGTGTAAGCTCGTCAGTATTTATATCTGACTAATTTTCTAAATATCCACCCTCAACATTTGTTCCTTTGACCTTGAACTTACTGTAAACTCCATATCTAACGATATACTATTCAGAAAACGAAACTCAGCATGCTCACAGCAGCTGTTAGAAAACGTGCTTTACGATATCAGCATTCCCAGGCAGAGGTGCAGGACATTTTAATGCAATGTAACAACAACAACACTCCCCTCTAGGATTTACAGCAATTGGTGAGATATGGCGTCGCTCGGTGAAGAACAGAAACAAAGTCAGTTTTCACAGTGATCTCAGATCAATTACATCTAGGATTTAATTGTGAGAACTGGCCTCGTTTCTGAATAGTCAACGCCATGTGTTTACTGCTGCATCATCTGCTGACAAATCCGTTTGGTTATGGACGAGAAAGAAACGTGCTCGAACACAGGCAAATTTTGGAAGCTATTTAATTATGTGACATATACAGAATCCACAATTTCAATCCGAATAACTACATATTTAACACCGATATCAGGGTTCAAGGATACCTAAATAACAGGCCTAAAAGATTCTAAAATACGGGTATTATATTTTGTTTATTACTTGCTAAACACAGCAAAAGTGATAAATAGTTCTATTTGCTCTTGTACGTCCTGTACCTCGAACGGCATCTGTTCATCTCCCACTAATTTATCCCAACTTAGTAGTGTTTTAAAAACGAGCTCCTCTTATCTGAGTTTATACCCTCTTCCCTCTCCCCAGTTCGTTGTGACGGCTACCCTTATACACCTGCGCTTGCCCTTTTTACACTGAATTCTGATATTTTTACCACTTGTTCAATTTATTCAGAATGAAATAAACGTCCTCATCTTACTTGCAATATTTTCACACACTTTTAAGTTAATTGATTACTAAGGGGTACAAAAATGAGTAGAACATTAAAGGAAGTAGCAAATATAATATGTGGTCATTGTTCTAAGGTTCAAAAATTGTCACTCTTCTCTCTTTTCGGTGAATGCCACCAGATTCTCTTGCATAACCTGTTCTTTTTTTTTTTTTTTTTTTTTTTTTTTTTAAATTTGACAATCCTTACTAAACCGTTTCACCTTAATATCTCATTAAGTCTAAGGTTTCATTCCTCCTCCTGTCCTTGTTACACTGTACTCATTATTATACTGCTCTCAATTTTACCACAATATAGTAAACTTACTAATCTCACTTGTACAATTTTTCCACTTTTTGAACCGAAATGCTTACAAAATACTTCTTGCTGATCTTCCCTCCTTTTATATACTTGCTAAATTTCTGAATACTCTTCAGGAACCGCATTCAAACATGCACATAGAAGTTATAGAAAAACTTGCGTTAAGTATTATCATAACAGGTATTACAGTATTATCCAGAAAAAGGTGCTTGGAATTTTTCATGCAAAGTAACAACTACAACACTCACCTCGAGTATTTCCAACAATCAGTTCGATATGACGTAGTTTGCTGAAAAACATACACAGAATAAATTTTCACAATAATCTCAGATGAAATACATATGGCAAATAATTGTGAAAATTGGTTTCGTTTCTGAACATTCAACGCAGTGTGTTCACTGCTGCAGCTACTCCTGAAAAGTCTGCTGGGCTGTAGGCGAGAGAGAAATATGTTCCAAGACATTTTTAAAATCCGAAATTTCAGTGCGATACATTAAAAATGTTGATAGTGTTCAGGGTTCAAGGATACCTATATAAAAAAGTTAAAAGATGCCAAAATTCGTATATATGAATTTTATTGTTATTGCCCGGTAAACACTACAAAAATTCTTTTTAGTTACACATACTTTGTCTGTTATTGTTCCCCATAGAGTATCTGTTCGTCTCTCTTTAAATTATCCTATTTTAGTAGGATGTTAAAATGTGTGCACAATTTATCTGGCTTTATACCATATTCTCTTGCCCCACTTCTGTATACTATTGACCACATTTTATTTACATCGTGAATATTTGCTGCTTCGTTTAATATTCCACTTATTATTATACTCCATTCCTGCTTCTTGTCTTCAAGAGACGCTTGTAAGCCCATCTGAGTCCCAAGAAACTTTCTTCCCCTGACTGCCGTCAGTTTCTCAACTCTTGCGTAACTCATTTGTTTTCCATTTGGGAATCTTTATCAAACCATTTGCTCCTTCTGTCTCTACAATCCTCAGTTTTCATTCCTACTACTGCCCTTTTTACACTGTATTCTGATGATTCTTCCGCTTCCTCAATTTTATCATAATTTAATGAACTTTTAGCTCTCAGTTGTAACATTCACCCTCTTTTTGATTCTGATTGCTTACAAAATATTTCTTACTGATCTTACCTACTTTTTAGATATACTTCCACAACTCTACACAGTCCTCGTTCACTTCCTTTCACACTTTCCATAATTTTAGTCTAGGTGGAAAATAGCAGCTTGATGTTGCAGTATTTATAGCCCGAAAGTCCAAAATACAACTCTCAATATTTACTGAGCCCATTATATAATCCATAACATTAGTGTGATACAGGAGAATTTTACAATTCAAGCGAAGAAGGAAAGGTGTATATTCTCATCAGAATTTAATCTGGCTAAATTTCCAAATCCCCGTTCCTGACGTTTGTCTCTTTCACCTTCAAATTACTTTAAACAGCATACCTAAGCGTCATGTTGTTCTGGAACTGGGAGTGAGCACATGCACAACAACTATAGAAAAACTTGCGTTAGGTATAATAGGGCTTTCCAGGCACAGGTGCATGTAATTATTCATACAACGTAACAACTGCAACACTCACCTCGAGGATTTACAATAATCGGTTCGATATGACGTGGCTTGGTGAAAAACAGAAACAAAATCTGTTTTCCCAATGATCTCAGATCACATGCATCTGGCAAATCTCTGTGAAAACTGGTGTTGTTTCAAATCTGCTGGGCTGTGGGTAAGAGGCAAACATACACCAGGACAGGCAAAATGTAAAACCTTTTTTAAGCAACTGTGACATTTCTAAAATTTCAGTTCAATTCATTATCAATTGGAACACAGCAATCGGGGTTCAAGAATAGGTATATAAAAACGCTAAAAGATGCCACAATTCAAATATACGAGTTTTACAATTATTACTTATTAAACACTATAATAATTCTAATTTAGTTTTACACCTCTTAAAGGTATAGCATAATGCGATGTAAATGTCTCTCTGTAAGCCTAGCTTCCTTGAAAATAAACATACAAAACAAACCTTTGGTTGCAGTAAAGTGAACTAAGTATTCAAGAGATGGTTCTCAAAATTTTCTCAGGCATACTAAATTAGCTGCGGAGTAGTAGAAAAAGTCAAAGAAGAGTCTGTTTAGTTTTGCGCTATATATTTCTGCAACCTCAGTGCGTCAGAATGAATGTTATTTAGGTGTTATATTTCTAATATTCTCTTTTCTCGGATTTACATTTGTCGAAACAAATTGAACCATACATATTACTTTTCGACTTGAATGAATGAAGTTTTATATACTACGTTGTCAAATAAGACAATAACATGTGTGACAAATTATTGTATTCATTCTTAGTTGTGGCGTTGTTAAACAACAAAACTCATATTGTGCAAATTATAATCCGTAAATTTTAGGCCTCATATTTACAATTTATTTTCTCCCAACCAACACAATAATTCAACTAATAACTCCACAATATACTGAGCCCATTAAAATATTTAACTACTCATTATTTTCCAAAAAGTTATTCTCTGGGATGAGATAAAGCCGAGGCATCTTTGAGGCTAAGCCACAATTATACGCATGCGCGATAGCACCAACAAGGAGTGTTTTATTGATTTTCACGCAATATTGTATTTTGCGTATGTGTGCTTTAATTCTTCTAACACTTTCTACATAGCCATAGGCACCAAGTTTTGCCGAGATGTAAAAGTATATTGTTGGGATTTTCACCGTGTAGTTTCCCCTAAAGTTTCAAATCATAGCTGTGAAAATCTGATGAGGTGTTGAATATACTTTATCCCAAGCATAATATATTTAGGCGTGTGGGAAATTCATAAATTCAAATGGACACGCTCATAACCAGTTATACAAAGTAAATCCAGCGCCTAATTTGCTGCGTGGAAATGAGACATGGAGGTTGGGATGGCGGATCCAAAAAAGACTAAACCTGCAGGTCTTAAATTAAAATATAAACCAATAAAGCTAAGAAATATTTTAGAAGTTCGTCGAATAACAGCACACCATATACCATGATTTAAAGCTCAACAAGATTGGGAACCGCAAGGACCCAGATAGAAATGTGCATAGAATCGCAGATCCTGCGAACTTATGCTCTTCTAACCCCCTCCCCAATACAGAATGGGGACTTACGCACCTAAGTTGTTTTGTTTTTAATATGTTCCTTTTTTTGTAGTGTTTTACGCCCACTTTAACTGCTAATGGCACCGCAGACGGTGACACTGATGATACATGAATGATGATGGAGCACCGGTGGAATGCGATGGCGGGGGAAACCGGAGTACCCGGAGAAAACCCGCCCCAGCGCCGTTTTGTCCACCACAAATCTCACATGCGGTCACTTGAGATCGAACCCCGGCCGTCTAGGTGAGAGTCGAGTGGTCTAACCACTCGGCCAAGGCGCGGCCAATTTTGTTCCTTAATGCGGTGGTACAAACCGGAGAGTAAATACGTGCTACTTTCCGGTGAGCATAAATGTGGAGGCAGGTAAGCTTAGCAGGTAACAACCACCAAGCCTCCCGCGAAACCGGTGTAATTAACCAGCAGGTGGGGAGAAATGGGTATGCCTAATTTTTTCCTTGATTTCTTTCAGTGTGCGGTCAATTAGTTCACAGTTAACATGTTTTCCGACGAGACTGAAATTACGGTGAGGAGGACCGGAAGAAACAGTCTACTTCGGAACGGTTACACTTTCGAATTCCAGAACTGTTTAAAAAGTGGGGTAGTGCGATGGACGTGCAATGTTAAAAGTTGCAAAAGCTTTATTAAAATCTTTTCCATTGAAGGAATCGATGTCTTGGATATTCAAGAGGACCATAACCACGCGGGTCTACCAAGTGACAACATTCAGAGACAGAAATTAGTTTGTGATCTGAAGGGAAAAGCTACGGCACCTATATGTGAAAGACCATCAAAACTAATATAATAATTAAATATTATAAACACCAAACTGCAACTGTTACCTATTTCGACCGGGAGGCTACCTGCTTAGGGGAGGCTTGGGGGCTATGTAATTAGGGACCTTTAAGGCTCCGGGAGGCTTCAGGGCTATTTTTCTGACCGCGGGAGGCTTCGGTACCGCACTCCTTTCTGAGAAGATCTAATTACTTTAAATCAGTGATGGCCAAATGTTGATCGGCGGGCCTAATCCATCCCGCGAATAAATATATGATTTACTGCTGAATTTTCTCCAGTTAACTTAACTGAACTTGGATTAGTAGAACTGCTGAAGATACATAATAGTTGTCCTTTCTTTAAACAAGGATGAAATAAATAGTACACATTTTAATACAGCTTAAATAAAATGGTAAGTATAACTTGTTTGTAGTTATTTAAGATAATTAGCCTATATATTTCACAATTCCCTTGCAGAATGCATTGCTTATAACCTATGCATTCATTGATTATAACCTATGCTAATATTTTCAGAAGTCAGATTACTCAGATATCTCCGATGGTGAGGATTTTGAATTTGTAAGGGCTCCTCGTGTTTTTCAACATAGAAGGAATCACATCTTAGAGCTTAATGACAGAGAATTCAAAATGAGATTTCAACTATCAAAGCATGTAGTTGAAGAACTGGAGCATAGGCTACATGCACAATTAAGGGCACAAACTCGAAGGAATTATGCACTCTATCCAATGTTTATGATCCTTCTTACATTACGGTTCTATGCAACTGGGAGCTTCCAAATGGTGATTGGGGATATGTTTAATGTAAATAAAGGGACTGCAAGCAGAACTATACACAAAGTTACAAGAGCGATTGCCGCCTTAAGACCTCATTTCATTAATATGCCTAGGGAAGAGGGTGAAGTAAGAAGGGTTATGCGGGATTTCCATAACATATGCAATTTTCCAGGAGTTTTAGGTGCAATAGACTGCACACATATCCCAATTATATCACCTGGTGGGAATAATGCTGAGATATACAGAAATCACCATGGTTGGTTTTCTTTAAACTGTTCTTCAAGCTGTCTGCGACTCAAAACTTCGTTTCCAGAACGTTGTTGCTAGGTTGCCAGGTTCAGCACATGATAGCAACATTTTTAGGAACTCTAGAATTCATGCACAATTTGAAGCTGAAAAATTTCCCCGAGGTGTACTTCTAGGAGACAGTGCATATCACTGCTGTCATTTCTTACTTACACCTACCATGAATGAAGAAACTCCTGCAGAACGAGCATATAACAGGGCCCATAGAAAAACAAGATCAGTTATAGAAAGGTCTTTTGGCGTTGTCAAAAGACGATTTCCATGTTTAAGAATGAAATTAAGCGTCAAATTACTTCGAGTTCCTCCTATAATAGTAGCATCGTTTGTATTACATACGTTGACCATTAATACAGATGACGACACTCCTGACGTAGACGGTGCTGTTTACAGAGGAAGGAGAATCTACCAGGAACTGCCTATACCTGATTTAAATCAGAGAAATAGATGGGAAAACACTGCACTGAGAACTGCACTTATTAACAACACCTTCAGGTATTAACGTAAATTTATTATTTCATAATATTTACATTTGTTGTGATTTTTTAAGTTCAAACTCCAGCTTTAAAATGTTCATTTTTAGTTCATGTTCTTCCTCTAAGCACTCCAACCTCCTCTTGTAGAATTTTACTTTAATGTCTTCTTCCTTCCTTTGCTTTTCAGGGCATGATGGTCTGGTTGAACTGGCACTTGTAGATGCTGAAGGCTCTGGTTCAACAAGTTGTATTTCTTCCTCCTGAAAATTGCAGACCTCCACTAAGCCCTCATCCTGCGGTGAACTAGAGATGACCTACATATTTAAGTTTGTGATAACTTCGGGATGGAAATCCACATCATCGTCGAAGTCACAATGAGCTGGCAAAAACTGCGGCCTGAGTGCTGCAATCATTTTGTGGCCACTTTCGTCCAAGGAAGACGGCCCAAACATACCCCCTCCTGTTTTGTAAAGTTTGACTTTATCTTCAGCATTTATTTTCTTTGTGTGCTTTTTTATGTTTTCGTAACACAATCTTAAACTTTTGCAATCGCGTGCAATAACATTTCTGGAATTAAATTCCGAAGTTATTTCCTTCCATGCTTCCTCCTTTCTCTTTGTGGTGTTGCTGTCTGTTTTTTTGTTTTCTATTATATCTTTATGTTTTAGAACAATATCTATTAACATATCTTTCTCTTAGCTTTTAAAATTAGCAGAACGCATCTTTTTCTTTTCTTGAGTATCCATTTTAAGGTTATGCTTTCAAGTAGCAGTATTGTAAACAGAGAAGAAAAAAAAAAAAAGGAGGATTACGCATTTAAGGAAGATAACGTCAACTAAATAACTGTTTTTGATAAATATGATTTTAATATAGAGTCAATTATTATACTGTCTATATAAAATAAAACTATTTTCAGGAATAAAAGCCATAAACAGAAATTTCCATTTAAGTATTTTTTATGTCTATATTGGTTATCCTGTGCATTTGAATCCAATAAATCCGAATGGTCCCGAAGATTCTCGAGTCCTTTCGATGCAATACGAAAATTGCCATATGTTGGTCATGTTGCCATATTTGATTTTGTGTTCTCGGATCAACAGTGAACTGAGTTCATTAAACTAAGATCAGTATTATACAACCCACGCGGAGAAGCAAACTAAGTTCATTTCTGATCTTCGGTTATTAATGAACTACAGTTAGCGATTTTTATGCAACCGGGCCTCAGTTTTTTTAACTTCCTGTATAGAAGTTAGTGTAGCTGGCTATCATAGTGTACCTGAATTGAGAGTTTATTTTAATGATAACAATATTTTCATTAATAGGAATAACAATTTTTCGACCTCATATACGAGGTACGTCCAGAAAGTAAGTTCCGTTTGGTAATAACATTAAATTGTGTACAGATGCAGAATAATTATTTATTGCACAAAATTCTACACTCTTAAACTACTTTTCCACATAACTGCCGAAATTTTGCAGGCATTTGTCATAGCGTGGCACAACTTTTTGTCTACATTCTTCATAGAAGTTTGCCGCCTGTGTCTTCAAAAAGTTGGAAACATTTTTCAGCTCCTCGTCACTGTTGAAGTGTTGACCGCCAAGGAAAGATTTGAGATGTAAGAACAGATGAAAGTCGCTAGGAGCGAGGTCAGGGCTGTACGGGGGATGGTCAAACACGTCCCAGCCAAATCCCTGTAGGAGGTTTTTCGTCACATTTGCAGTCTGTAGTCGTGGGTTGTCGTGAAGAAAAACAACACCTTTTGACAGCAATCCTCGGCGCATATTCTGTATTGCGCGGCGTAATTTCCTAAGTGTCTCGCAATAAACATCTGCTTTGATTGTTTGACCACGCGGTAAGAAATCAATGAGTAAGATGCCTTTCCAGTCCCAGAACGCTGTGCACATCATTTTTCGAGGTGTCAAGATTTGTTTCGGCTTAACCTTTGCTGGGGATGAAGTGTGCCTCCTTCCATTGATTGCCGCTTACTTTCAGGGGTGTCGTAAGAAACCCAAGTCTCATCTCCTGTGACTATCTGTGTCAGAAATTCTTCGCCATCTTCATCTTAACGGGTTAAAAACTGAAGTGCACTACCCATCCGTTTTGTTTTGTGTTGTTCAGTAAGAATCTTTAGTACCCAACGTGAGCAAAGTTTACGAAATTTCAGTTTTTCGGTAAAAATTTCTTGAATTAGTGATCGTGAGCTTTTGGGAAATTCCATAGCGAGAGCACAAATTGTAAACTTGCGGTTTTCCTGGATCTTGTCATCAATCGCATGAATCAGTTCCTCTGTAACCAAAGATGGACGCCCACTTCGTTCTTCATGGTGTACTTCACTACGTCCTTCATTGAACTGTCGGACCCATCTTGTCACCATTGAATCACTCATCGCATTTTGTCCGTAAACTTCGCAAATTTGCCGATAAATTTCAATTGGTTTCACTTTCCTAGCATTCAGAAAACGAATCACAGATCTGATTTCACAAGCGGCGGGATTTTCAATCAACACCGACATTGTAAACAAGCACAACAAAGCGTATGTGGCTGACAGCGATCTCAAAATGGCGCACGTTTCTTCTCCTTGATACAGAGCGTCTACTGCGCATGTGCGGAACTGCGATCGCAGCGCTACAGCGGAGATAAATTGAAACGGAACTTACTTTCTGGACATACCTCGTATTTCGCAGTATAAGTTAGCGGAGTTTTGATTGCGTACCTACACACGCGGAATTCTTCAAAAAGTATTGGGAATACTGTTTACACTCCTGTGTCACTGCTTACTGGTTCTCCCATCCCTTACAAGCAGGGGATAATGTGAAATACAGCAGCTCAACAGTTGCTCTTCTGCAATCATACGAGTTTGTTTGTAACATGTTTTCGAAATATAGGAAAGTAGATACTGATAATCGTAGTTTCAAGACAGAATGGGAATTCGACTATTTGTTTATCAAGAATAAGGATAGAAAAGTTCAATGCTTAGCTTGTCTACAAGTTTTGCCCGTTCTCAAGGAGTATAACCTCAAAAGACACCACATGACGAATCATCGGAAGAAATACAACGACCATTCGTGTGAGTCACGCAAAATAGTGATTGGACAACATAAGAAGAAACCTATAAGCATAAAGGTGTAATTGGCTATGTATACAAAATACAGGAATCATCCCTTTTGACTTCCTATGTAGTGTCTTATGAATTAAAGAAAGCTAACAAGCCTTTGTCAGATGGAGAATTCGTAAAGTATTGCGCAATTAAAATGGCAGAAGCATTTAATGAGGATAAGTGTAAAAGAGAATTTCCATTTGTTTCTTTGTCAAAGCAGACTGTGACTAGGAGAACGGAAGATATAAGTTTCCAGTTAAATGGCAGTCTAAAATATTTCATTGACTCTTCTTATTATTCATTGGCTCTTGATGAAAATACTGATATATCAGATACATGGCAGCTTCTTATTTACATTAAGGTAGTGAGGGAAAATTTTACATCTCTTGAAGAGTTATTGAAGGTTTGCTCTTTACACGGAACTACAAAGGGGGAGGACATATTTAATGCTAAGAACATGGTGGATTTCAAAAGTTGTCTTGTGTATGTACGAATGGTGCGAGAGCAATGGTTGAGAATAAAATTGGCTTTGTTGGATTCTTGAAACGAAAAGTTAATGTTTCTAGCATACAGTGTATTGTTCATCAAGAAGCTCTATGTGCAAAGTCCATAGATATGTCTGAGGCCATGGCTATTGCAGAAAAAATAACAAATTTGATTAAAGGAGGACAGCAATCTCTCACTCACCGGAAATTTGTTGCATTCTTGGAGGAAATAAACTCGACATATGGCGATCTACTTTTACATGCTGAAGTTAGATGGATCAGTCGAAGGAAATGCATGTTAGGATTTTTTTGAACTGAGAAATGAAATCTTTGAATTCCTACGTGACAATCTTCCACATTCACTTTACCTTCAAAAGAAACTCAAAGATATTGTATTTCTTCAACATGTAGTTTTTCTGACAGATATTACTCAACATTTAAATAAACCTAATTTACAATTGCAAGGGAAGAACCAGACAATTTTTGTAATACTGAGATTTGTAGATAGTTTCAAGAAGAAGTTAAATCTATTCCAGCAGATGTTGAAGGTAGATAATTTATGTCACTTCTCCTGTTGTAAACAGCTGTATGAAGAAGAAAGAGTCAGTTTTAAGAAGTATGTTCAGTTTATTGATGATTTCATTTTAGAATTTGATGGTAGTTTTCAAGCTTTTGAAGTTATTTTGATCAGAGATGGAACTTTTCAATTATGCCATGAGATGTATAGTGGAGTGCCAATCCGAGGAACTACAGTTAGAACTATCTGAGCTACAATGTGATTCATCTCTTCAAACAGAAGCAACTGGTGTTGATTTTTGGAAACTTGTTTCAAAGGAACGTTTTCTTCATCTTAGAAACTGGGCTTTAAAACGTATTTCCATATTTGGTAGTACATACCTATGTGAAACTGCCTTCTTTGCCATGAAAATAGTGAAATTAAAGTCGAGAAACAGATTGACTGATTCAACGCTATCCCATATTCTTAAGATTGCAACATCAGAACTGGAAGTGGATTTTAAATCTCTTGTAAAAGATTTTGAAAAACCTCACTGTCCCCATTAAAAAGCAATGCTTGTTCCTTCACTGTACATGTAATAATATTAAAGATAATTTTCTCTTAGGTTTTCATTGCTGTTACTTTATTTTTAATATACTTACTATTAATCTTCCTGGCCCTCAAGAAAGATCCTTATTGTATTCGGGCCCTCGGTGCATTACTAATTGGCCATCACTGTTTTAAATTACCCTATTGAAGTATGTAATGTAACCAATCCCCTTTACTGTATGTAGCTCTTCCGTCGGGTGTCCTTTGTACCATGAAGTGCTGTTCCTTGGTGCTGCTGTCACTCTTTTTTTCTAGGGCATTAAGGCATAAGTCGTGGTCTTTCTCGTTCCCTCAAGCTCTTCCATGTTTCCTCCAATCTCCTTCACGTCCTTTACTCCTGCCGCTTGTACGTGGATTGTGCAAGTAAGTTCCGTTATCAGATTTAATTTTGTGTCCATCTTCTTCATTTCGGTCAGCAAATTTTCACCCCATTTCCTACCAGTAGTTTAACAAGTGCCCTTATTGACTCCAAAATTGATTACAAAATAATTGTCTTTGATTCGCTGCTACACAACAATGTACTCAACTATTGACAGTTTTCTCATACAATTGCTCAGTCAGGCCACTATGCGCAACACTCGTAATGGAAGACTGACTTGCAAGTCTTCGTTATATAGACATGAGTGGCGTCATATAAGCTTCTGGAAGCTAGTGGAAACCGAAGCTTCTGGCGTTTGCCAGTTGTATCGATGTTGCCGCATTCCAAAGCCTTCGGTTACCGGCGCGTCGCTATTCCTTTGTTTATCACCTTCCAAGTCCTTGCGAATGTATGCATGGTCACTACCACGTGCGACGTTTACTGGCCGGCAAGGTAGTCACAGTTTCATGACGGATATAATTAGTCTTGAATTGTTCACCTATCCCAATGTTTTATTCATACCGGCGCCTCTGAAACTGTATTCCTTTTGCAAATAATGTGCTTACAAGTCAGTAGGAATTGAAAACAAGTTTAAATACCTCTTGAATAGAAACAGGTAAATTACGAAGCAAAAGTCTTAAAATATTATGAAATGTATATATATATATATATATATATATGTTTCAGTTGTTCAAACTATTTATTTGAATATTTAAGTCCATATTTAATTATAACACGAAATACAACAAAATTACACAATATATATATATTAATGTTTGTAAAATTTTTCATTTAGTAAAATAAGTTAAAAGTTGCTTTATCTTTACCTAACACCAATAACAAACTGCACCCGGTGAACACCAAACCTCCTCAGGTATATAGGGCGTTTAATTTCACACTAACGAAGATGATATGCTAAATTTTAGAAAAAGATTTGCGGAATTGCTAATTCTTTATTCAAATTCAATCAGTCAAAAACCTTACTATTACATGCACAAACCTCCCAGAAAAAAGTACTTAAAATTACTGCAATGTAAAACACACAAAAACTTCAATGCGTACCCCACATGAGATTCTCCATATCTACTACACACAACAAAATCATGAAAACGTACCATTTAAATCCTTTTAAAATTAACATAAACGAAGCAGGCTTTCTTCAAAAGTTACTTTGGTTCAAAGCATATAAAATAACAAGCTTATCTCACTCTACATAAAAATCCAAAAAACACTGGCAAGCATATGAATATGAAGCTGCTACTGAAAGACCTGAAACCAACACTAAATGCCAGCGAAAAAGACAAATCTTGATTGCATTTAGACCGGCTACATTCAGCGACATATATACAATTTGAGTAACCTGTTTTAGTCTCCACTAAAATAGGAACTTGGAAGTTTCTGTTGGAAGGTTTTCCTACTGACATTAAACATTAGTACAAAAGAATTAACTCGCGGACTTCCAATCTTTATCACTACTAACCATTCTCTTTAGAATTGTTTGCCAGAATCTGCAAAATCGCCTCCAAAGAACGTTGTTTTCAGTTCTTTCTAACAAACAGAATTAATCTCCTACACCAGAAAAACTCTTTTTATAGTAAAACCAAACACACAATTACCAAGTAAGACACCTACCTTTTATGTATTGCACACTACCCTTCCATTCATCAAATCATATTTAACCATGATATAGTTCTTCCATTAATACCTTTTCCCTTTTCGGTTTAATGCATTCATTTTTTGGTCCCACACCAGCATCGCTTGTGGTTCGGTTGTAGTATATACCTGTATGATATGCAGGCACACCAGCGGAGGTTGTAGTGAACTAAGAGGTGAATGCATCAAGCTCATAGAATTCATGATACAGCGTAAAATTAAATGGCAGTCTTACGAACAAGTTAGTACGTATCGAATTATGAAATGGAAGGTGAACGTTGGATGTTTAAAGTGAAAGAAGAGGCAATATCTCTAATGTACCACAACTCAAGAACGGGTAGTTATTTGCATTGTTCTTATAGTGGTATCCCTAGCCAGCATATTCCACTATGAGTTGTTTAAGGGTACGTTATGTACTCTAAGAATTATTTACTACTTACTGCTCAAGTGGATTTGAATACGTATGAGTCTCAATGTGACGCTCTGAGGAATAACATTTTGAGACTGGTGGCAGCAAGTGAAGCGTGTATTCAATCTTAAATTCGATTCAAATCCAGTTGGCCAAACTCATATTTCCGTTTGGTGTTGGAATTTTGGTGCAATCTAAGAATAACTAAGGTAAAGATATTGAGTTTCTAGATATTCTTATAGAAATCGTTAGAATTAGATTGTTTTACTCTATGGCATTCTTGTGTTGTTGTAGTCCACATAGATAAATAGCTGAACTTGATATTGTTTTGGAAGCGTGTATAACTTTCCAAGTGTGCCATACCATTTTGCTAACAAAGGTGGTACATGGTACAATTTTGGTTTGACCTGGAAATAGTGTTTCTAATTTGTAGCAAAACATCAGTGTCATCTTCTTTGTCTTTGTCAGATACATTGTAATATGAAACTTAAGTTTTTAGGTTATGTGAGCGTAAGATAGTCCTGTGAGTTCTTATTCCGGTATAGGTGAAAGTTCTGAGATCCTTCGAAGTATATGGTTTTTGTGGTTTTACCAGTTTCTAAGTAGCCGTTTGCGAATAGTGCATAGTTGGTGATACAGAAGGATATATTGTGATAGGCAATGCTTTAAACTATGACTACTATGCCGTTAAATTGACAGCGAATCGGTTTTGAAGTGTGTTGGTGGTCTAAAGCAGAAGCAGTTAATACGGAATGAAAATACATTTATCGCCTGTATCTAAAAAATCTAAGGTGTTTGAATATCTAGTAAGATTTCCGTGCACGTAGTCAGAGATGTATTGAGTGATTCTTCTTGATATTGTCGGGCATATGTTTTCCGTACCTTGAGGAAACTATGATATTGGAAGTGTTACTGAAGAAGAGGGTGTTGTATGTGGTATTGTCCGAGACAGTATCTGATTATTTTGATCATGTTTGGGTCGGTTAGGAGTTGGTTTTACTATTACTCGCACAAAGCTTCGGACTGGTGTAGGTTTACATATGAGTAAAAGATATCACAAATTATCAAACATTTCCTAAGAAAGGTAAATAAAATTTGCGGAAGATTTATAATCAGAGTTAGATGTGATTTGATGAATCGAAGGGCAGTATTTAATAAATAAAAAGTAGGTGTCTTTCTTGGTAATGGTTTGTTTGGATTTAGGAATGAAACACTCTTGGATGTAGGAGATTGGATATTGTTCGTTAGAAAGAACTGAGAATAGCGCTCTTTTAAAAGTTATTTTTCAGATTGTGGCAATAAATTCCAAAGGGAATGATTGGTAGCGTTAACGATTGGAAGTTTGAGAATTGGTTCTTTGCAGGAATGTTTAATGTCGGTAAAAAGTTCAACACCTTCCAAAGCAAGCTTCCATTTCCTATGTTAATGGAGTCTAAGATAGGTCCTTCAAATGTAGCTGTAGATTACTCGTCTGAATGAAACGAAGGTTTCTTTTTTTTCGCGTAAAATAAGTGTTGGTTCTATGTCTTTCAGTAGCAATCTCACACTCAGAAATTTGTCGGTGTTTTTGGACCTTGAATGTTGAGTAAGTTAACATTGTTATGTTCCATGCTTTGAATCCAAATATATCTTGAAAGAAAACCTGACATGCCGATGTTGTTTACTTTATACAGATGTTCTAAGAATGGTACGTTTTCGTGATTGTGTTGTGTGCAGTTATATAGTTTTATTTATTATAGTTTTCTAAGTTTAGCAGCAATTACTAGTGATTAGCGTTCAGTACTTATATGGTTTAATACAGATGTGAAGGCTTTGTTGGAGTGGTTCTTAGAAGAATGAGCAGGTAGAGATAGTCTCGTTAGAGTTTTCTCTGTTATCTTGATTATTTTTACTTATCTTAAAATTTCTAATGAGCGGGTTCGTTTAAATAAATCTACATAAGCTGCAGACTTAGCTAATAAACCTTCCTCATCTTAAACAACTATTTATGTAAGTTACTTCTTGTATTACTCTTATATATTCAAACACATTGTTATAAAACAAGTTTATTATATTTTCAAAACTATCAAAAAGCTACCATTTCCCTGAGTTACATACACATTACATTTGATATACTTTTTCAAGTTTGTCTTCTTCTCTTTGCACATTTTCTATACTGTTGCTTTTATTTGGAATTCTGGAACCTGATTTGAACACATTCTCTTGAATGAAAAGTTTCGTAGTTTTTCCGAGCACTATTACATTACATGGGAATATAGGTTGTGCTAGACATTTAAGCCCTACGAGATAAAATACGAAAATAAACTAAATAAAGGATTTACAAAAGTGATTAAAAGTTAATATTGACAATTATAAGTTTGAATGACCGGAAAATATTAACATAGGAGGGAAATAAATAATTATAAAGTTTTCGATAAGAAGCCAAACGGTCAAGAGGAAATGTTTAACTATTTTTCCATCAACAAAGTGCATATTTATAAAGCTCATATGTGTAGTTACAGTAAAATTATACTTGAAACGAACAAGTGAAAAATCAGTCCGAAACAACAGAGGTTTTAGACGCTTGGCCGAGAAATGATGTAGCCAGCGAGAGGAATGTGTTTACTACATTCCGAGAGGGATACTCGTCAGAGAGACATGCCGTTAGGTTTCCAAAGAAGTTACGGGAGACGACCTTAGGCATTATATGGACCAATAAATTCTAAGAATATGTAATATTAAGAGAATCGTATAAGCTCAGTGGAAGCAACGCAACCAAAAAATCAGTCTAAATTTTAGAAGTGAGCTGATGTTTTAAACATGTTTGATTCATTCTAACAGCGATGAGGACATTCCTGAAGTACTTTGACTGAACAGGTCCGCGAGAGTGAATAATACGATTAGAACTTAACAAATTTTCACATTTCCAAGATGAACGTCAAATAGTTTTAGTCAACATGTATACACAAATTTCAAGAATCACTTTTTAGTATGTGTACTCTCTTCTAGGGTTGAACTGCAGGTTTAACAAGAATAGGACAGGAATAAAGGGCGAGTCATTAAAAATACTTGAGTTTGATTATCTACTCTAGACCCAGGTACCAAGATCTTATTACAGGAGGTGCAATCTCATGCCTTCGGTGTCCTGCAGAGGGTAGGTGCTATGAAAAGAATCAATCCCAATCCCGGCTGGACAACCACAAATTAGATGGCGCCCTACGTGTTAGACTGATAATCTCCAGAACGTCAAACCCAACCATCAACACTCACTGAAATTGACAACGTCGCAAACCCGCATAATAAGGGACCATGCAGAGGACTACAAGAAGAGGAACCCCTCCCCCCAAGAAAGAATACTAAGTTCCACAGAAGTTCTCACATCCAGAGCAACAACCCCTCTCAACGATTTATAGTGAAAGTGTTGGATATTAACCTCCACAAGTCACAAGACTACAGATTCTAAAATTTTTAAGTTCAAAAAATATATTTATGTATTTATTTTGTTTCAGATCTTAGGAAATGTATGTAGAATATGAAGTGTGATGGGTAAATGTGTAATAACACTTGTACTTTAGGAAGGGTGCTGTAGTAAAGGGTCAAGTAGTATAAAGTTTCGAGTAATTAGATTTTGTTAATGAAATGTAGGAGGAAAAGGATAGTAGGTAGGATAGAAAACCTAATTCAAGGGAGGAACGTGGAAGCAATAGAACACGAACATGCAGATGTTGGAAACTTCCATTCCAGTGAAGGCAATACGAGGTACGTCCAGAAAGTATGTTCCGTTTGGTAATAAAATTAAATTGTGTACAGATACAGAATAATTATTTATTGCACACAATTCTACATCTCTTACACTGCTTTCCTACATAACTGCCGAAATTTTGCAGGCATTTGTCATAGCGTGGCACAAGTTTTTGTATACCTTCTTCATAGAAGTTTGCCGCCTGTGTCTCCAAAAAGTTGGAAACATTTTCTTTCAGCTTAAGTTTAAAGTATGCAATGAAAATAGCTGGATTACCCTACTCAAATGCTTATAACTATGTATTTCCCAAAACACCCAAAAGAGGTAAACTCCAACGTCCATTTAAATCATTGCCGTTCTATGATAGAATTAATTACTACTTAAAGAAACAACAAACCAGTCTTCCGAAGATAACAACAACCAGACTTCATGATATTCCTCCCTGGAGGCTTAAAAACCAAAACTTAACCTAGAAATGGAACCCTACAGAAAAGGACAAACATCTGCAATTATTTATCAACAACTGTTTAAAGAAGTGTCCAGTTCACACTCTGATTATGAAAAAATATTTACAGATGGTTCAAAATCAGCTCATGGGGTAGGATGTGCAATAATCCTAACAAATCAAGTTCAGGCGGTAAAACTTCCTGACTGTTTCTCTACATTTTCCAGTGAACTATACGCTATAAAAGAAGCCTTCTCGTATATAACAGAGTCTAAGAATCAGTCATTCATAATCTTTTCAGATTCCAAATCGGCCCCAATGGCAACTCAAAATACAGACAACCAACTTACCCAAAATGTTCAAATTTCCTATAATCAGGCCTTAGAACAAGGCAAACAAGTGATCCTTTGTTGGGATCCTTCTCATCAACAAATTGCCGGCAACGAGAAAGCAGACGAGGCAGCCAAAACTGCTCTTCGGAAACCTGTGTGTAGTACTGACATTCCAGTGCATCATTCAGACTTCTCCATTTACATCCGTACTAAAATCAACAGTGCCTGGAAAACTTAATGGTCTCAACATCAAGGAACTAAACTTCACTCAGTTAGAGGATCCTCCACTGCTGTTTGTTGTTTTAAAAACCTAAATAGGAAACATTAAGCCATTATCACTCGTCTGAGAATTGGCCACACAGCAATGACTCATGCCTACTTGATCACCAAAGACGCCCAACCTCAGTGTACAAATTGCAATACTCCACTGACTGTGTCTCACATACTTTCAGAATGCCGCCATTATAACCCCCAGAGGAAAAAGTATAAAATCACTGGTGATATAAAAGTACTAAATAATAAAGCCATGTATAAAAATGTTGTTATGTTCCTAAAAGCTATCAGTATCTACAGTTTAATCTAAAATTGCAATAAAGATTAACACAGCCTTTATTTGCTTTCGTTCACAAAAATGTTAGTAATATATTATAGACCATTAAAATTAAATATATCTGTACAGTTTAATATTACTCTATATTAACTTCATAAGAAGTAATTTTGTATTCATTGTTACCTGTTAATTAGCACAATTTGTATTATATTCCAATGTATCTTCATAACTATCCTCTAATAATCATTGTTATCACAATGTATCAGTGTTTCAGTCGCGATAATACACTTACGAGTCAAAGCGACTATAAATAAATATTAATAAAAAAATGTTATGATATATAACGCCGTAGCTTAGGTCTATGATGCTGATAAAACTGATACCTATCAATATTGTGGTGGTTGTTGGTATAAAGTAGAAGAAACAAGATGTATCAGCAAAATTAGTTAGTTTCCGTACACGTAATCTGAGGAGTTTGGAGTATTTCGCCGTGATGTAGTTGGGGTGATGTGTTTTCCATGCCCTGAGGAACTTTTAGAATTGGAAGTAGCGTGTTTGTGATGGCCTTGTCTGAGGGAAACTCTTCGCCCATCTGTCCAGGTTTGTATCCTTTTGGGGAGAGTTTCATGATTTCTCGCTGAAAACGTTGTTGCCAAGTTCTAGGTTAATATGTGAGCAAAGAGAACACAGCGTGTCAGATATTTCTTGAGAAAGGGGAATGGCATTTGTGGAAGAACTGTATACAGGGTTAGATAGTATTTGATGAATGGAAAGGTGGTGTTTTATAAATAAAGGATGTTACTTGGTATTGGTGTTTGTGGGTTTTAACATAAGTCCTCGGATGTTGGAGACTGGATTCGAAAAAGAAACAAATGAAAACAGCATTCCTTTAAAATCATTTTTTAAAATCCTAGCATCCAATTCAAAAGTAAATTGCTAATAGTGATACATATTGAAAGTCTGGGAATTGGTTTTTTGTCGGAATGTTTTTATAGCATCTAACGCCCACTTTACTAAAAATGGCACCACTGGCTATTTCTCAGAATACTTAATGTCTGTAGGGAGCTCTGCATCTTCTAACAAACGGTTTCAAGTTTTTATGTTAGTGGAGCTCGAAATGGGTTCTACAAATCGTACAATTACGTAGCTTATCTGAATAATATGAAGATTTGCCTATTTCGCCTCCAATAAGTGATGGCTTTAAGTCTTATAATAGAAATACTATAAACAGAGATCCCTTGGTGTTGTTGGACCTTGTTTGATGGGTGAGTTAATATAGAAATTCTCTGTAACAGCTACACACAACATCATCATGAGAAAACGTGATATTCTAGAAAGTCTGTTCAAAGCTAACAACATTGACATGGTAGCCTTGTTTAACAATTTATTTTGGTTCATAGCGTGGAACTTAATAAAGTTAAGTCCCGCAACATATAAGGCCCCACACACACCAACAAATATCTGATTGTAAGATATTTCTAAACACATTGTTGAATACAAAATGCAATAAATAAAAAGATAATAAATAAAAAAGAAATAAAAAACAAGGTACAGCAAAAGTTCATAACAGTAAGTTTTATTTATTCAAAATCTACAGAGCCGAGAAATGTGTTTTAACCAATACAGGATGGAAGCAAAATAATAACCTTAGGGCATACTATTGTTGTTAAAATTCACGTCACACATGCATGACTTAATTTCCATGATGAATCAAAGTATGGTGCTTCAAAGCTGCCTTTAGTCTAAACTTCGTATTACAGAGTTTGCATTTATGAGGCTTTCTGCCTTCGTGGATCAAATTATGGTGATTCAAAGTTGACACGTGCCTAAAGCGCCTATCACAAACTTTACAACTGTATGGTTTTTTACCATCATGTATCAAGTTATGTGATTTCAAATTTTCTAGCCGAGTAAAACATTTACCACAGGTATTGCAGTGGTGTGGCTTTTT
Organism: Hymenopus coronatus; assembly: GCA_030762935.1. NCBI lineage: Eukaryota > Metazoa > Arthropoda > Insecta > Mantodea > Hymenopodidae > Hymenopus > Hymenopus coronatus. The sequence continues at coordinate 433,528,248 of CM060900.1, read as the reverse complement.
ACCCTCGTGAATCAAATTGTGTGCTTTCAAATGTGACGGCCAAATAAAGGTTTTATTGCAAATTTTGCAACCATGAGGTTTCTTGTCCTCATGGATCCATGCATGAGTTTTTAAATATGGAAGCCCTTTAAAGAGCTTTCCACATGTGCTACATGGATATTTATTTTTTATTAAGTGGCGCCTTTGATGTTTATTGAACCACCATACTTTCTTAAATGTTATTCCGCAGAATTCGCATGCAAACTTCTTTTGTTGATGGTCTCTACTTGAGGCTGCAGTAGTGGGTGATGTCACACGGATATTCTCTTCCAGTGATGATCTGAAATCATTAAATACAATAATCACATAATTAAATTCCAAGGTGCAAAATGTCAGTTTATCAGTCATACAAAGGTCATCCAGAATGAAGAGGTTTTCGGAGGCTATTCCCAGAAAGTTCAGGATATACTTTTCGTTTGCCATAAAGATATCTCTACCTAAGGGGCATAATACAGTAGGTACGATTTTTGTACACCCGGTGTCCCGAGCCAAACCTGGCTCCCTCGTGTGGGGTCCTCTGAGTGGTGAGGTAGTCAGCAAAATAAGCACCCACGTGTAGGCCGTGCATGGAGACCCATGTCAGTGGACAGGGATATCATGAATGGTTGAGGGTGGCCATATCTCAGCCTGAGCCTTCTGTTTTTCAGTGATCAGGGAGAGTGCGCAACTTAATATATTTCTTTGGCTTTTGCTTCACCTAAATGGGAGGCTAGGGACTAACACATCCCTAGTGAACCGATCAGGACTAGGAATTATACCAAACTCCAGAATGAGTGGGACGCGAGCCTACTATATACCCTTTGTAGCCCTGTGAGGCTAGTGGGGTGACCCTTGTTGGTGTCCGTGGGGCTGGGGATCATTTGGGAAATGAATTTATATTCCTTTTATGGGAAAATCAAAAAACAAATCCTAATGTCCAGCGATAAGAAGTAGCCGAGTCCAGTGATCCTGCTCCTTAGATATCACTAGAAAAGCCGGAAGAAAATTCACTTCAATCAGCCCTTTTGCTATCCAAAAGAGCTAAGCTAAAATTTCTGATCCGGTTCAATCCTGCTATAGAGCGCGAAACTCAACACACCTGGTAGAGGCAGCTTCAGTATCCCAGGCAGTGTCGTAATTGTTATTTTATTAACTTGAATTGGAGATCGCCCAGTTGAAGATCCCTATATTTTAACAGGACGATTTTTTAAATATATTTATAAAAATTAATGTTTACTTTTAGAATGAAAAGATATGTTTTATTTAAATTATATAAACTACTACTAGCCAGTCTGTTAGGTAGCTACCTGGTTAAGGCCGAAATTCATAAGATCTTGAACTCCTCGTGCGGCGTGTCACCACCCGTGCATTAGACGGTTTGTCCAAAGAGAACACCCACGAGAATCTGGCGGAAAAAGGCGTTACATCTGCATGGGCATCGGTGTGGATGTTAGGGGCATTTCCATCCAGCAAAGCTGTTATCCTCTACACCGAATTGGCAGAACTCCCTTAGTGATGTTGGCGTCATGTCCTGCCTGCTAATTATGGCTGTGGGCTTAAGTGGATTCCTGCGCATCCAACATTTCACCCGTTTTCCTCTACCGAGCTGGACGAACGTTATCGCCTCTCTCACTTAGACCAACGCCAGCAGGTTTTCGGTTAAGTGACTTCTTCTGAAGCACGAAATGCCTAGCATGTTTCCCAGGGAGGAGAGGGTGTACCCACCTTGGTTATATGCTAAATCCCACATAGATCTCGGGATGACGGTATAAGTGAAATCTGCGTTGCCTGTGTCTAGTATCCGCCCTTGTGTGTTATAATTTTTATCTTAATACAGTGACAGAATTTGTACATACACCGATGGAAGTAGGTGAAACGACTGTATGCCTTTGTTGCTGAAACCGACGCCTATGCTTTCGGTTTGCTTAGTAGCACATCCGTTTATACTATAAAGCTGTATGTCATATTTCGAGCCACTTTGTAAGTACCCGTCAAAATTTGGGTGACTGCCTTATTATGAGTGATTCCCGCAGAGCCGTTCGAGACTTCGTGAGCTGTAAAGCCACCATACTATTGTACAGAGCATTCAGGATACCCTCCGCATTTTGCACGCTTCTCACATAAATATGGAGCGTGCATGGCTTTCTGGTCACGTTGTCTTGCCGGGGAATGAACTGGTGGATTTGGCAGCAAAGACGGCAGCCATGTCACCCAGCATTACACTTTCTTTTGTTACGTCCACAGACCTTAGGCTTGTTGTGCGAAGAGCGGAGTTTTCGTGCTGGCATCAAATGTGGTCAGATCTCAGGGGAAGCATGCGTCGCGAGTTGAAGGACGAAAAGGGTGGCCTTCTCTAGTATATCTCTTCGGGAGGAGGTGTAATTGGAGTGCTTAGGCACTGGCCACAGTTATTTTACGCACACCTACTTGATTAAAAGGGATCCTGCTCCTATCCGTGCGCAGTGTGGACAAAAATTGACGGTCCGCTATGTACTGCTAGAGTGTTTTTATCTAGTACTTTTACCAGTACTCTGCAACCGCCGACCAGTACTAAAGCGATTTTGATGAATGATACTAGAGTGGCAGATGGGCTTTTAAAAATATTATCTTCCCTGCCTTTTAAGATTAACCTCTAGTTTTATTTTCATTTTATTTATTCCGGCACGATCATGGAGTGGAGACTGCGGGCTTTACATTCTTTTCACATATGTACCGTTCATTAAAAGGGTTTTGGTTTTAGTTATATACTTTTAGCCTTTATTATTTTTAATACTTTTAGAATGCCTATGGTTTCTGCAGAGTTGACATAGGCAGTTTTATTTGCACTGGCTAGTATTTGTCATTCTAGTTGTTCTATATGATTAATATTAATTCGTTTCAACTGATCTTTTCCCTTGGTTTTAGCAACACATGTTATAAGAAGACGCTAACAACCTAAAATTAGAGCGCCCTTAAACACCAAAGTTTATCATCGTCATATAAATGTCTCAAACATATGGCATTTTAATCACCATCGTTACAGTGAGTTCATGAGAAAATAAAAAAAAAATCTAAACGTTTTCCATGTAAAGAGTGGTTAGATTAGCCGAGTCCTGCAACTTTAAATGGCTGAACTTAAATAACAAGTTTGATATTGAACAGACTTTTCATTTCTCAGTTGTGCTGTCCACACACACACACACACACACACACACACACACACACACACACACACACACGGGCCTTTTTCTAAAAAATGCTTTTTTGTTTGTTTTTGATTCAGACAACCTTTAAGCTTGTATTTCCAGTGAAATCTTGGTACCGAAAATCTTCTCTATCTGCTGTACATTGTACATAGCTGCAAGAGAAACTAAAAGGATAGTTCACCTTAACCAAAGTATAGCCAGCTCATCGGAACTGGACCCATTTTCGCTGAAGAAGTAAGGGGAAGATTCACTGCTGTCACTTCCCCACTCTAAATTATCCTTTACATCAAACATTTCCTCTTCCAAAAATGCCTTTAACGACTTTGATTAAAAAGCCTGGGAGATCCTCATCATTTTGGATGACTTTGTAGAACAAGTAGAGCATAAAAGATAAAGCCTTAATACACAAACAATATACATCATGTTAAGGCGTAATTTATGGACAAATGAGTTTGGGGCGAGGTGCTAACAGTTTCAAATATATTCCGAAATGTTTCTTGTTATGCTTTGAACTTTCCAATTTAAAATATTCTTAAGATACTTTCCCTATGGCAATTAAATAAAACGCAATTTCAAAGCCATAACATACCGACCAGCTCTTAAAGGATCTGACTACCACTTTAGCTGTTGCATTAGCTTATCTTTCTTGTGACTACAAGGGGTTATAAAATAGAAGCATATGTGTTAATGTGTATCTCGATTAGCACAAAATAGAGAGCATAAGAAGATTTGGAAGAATAGAATGGAATAATGAGGTAGAGAAAGTCATGCCAATGTAGCCAGATACACAGTTTTAATGCATAATTCTGAGATGTTACAATTCAGTTTGAGAAATCAGAGGAGTAAGAGAACATAGCGTATAGAAAATCGGAGTTGGTTGGCAACTTAACCAACAGCTGCAACATTAGAACGATAGCGGAGATAGTTATAAACTGTAGTAAGACAATTATTGGTGGACGGACATAACATGGGGGGGGGGAGGCTTCCCTGGGTCCCATGTGCCGTTTGGAGAGCTTTGTGTATCTTCGTCTCAGTTGTGTTTTAAACGCACATACAGGAACTGAAGGAAGGTCTGTAGCTGGGAGTACAGTGGTCAACTTAAAAACTATGGAAATCAGAACAAAAAAATAAGGTTAAGGAGGCTGAGAACTTAAGAAGAACTGCACTCATATGCTCAGGTCTGTCATTACTTGTTATTTTATGCTGTTAATTTTATGAATGGATATGGAGAAAGTAGTATTACAAAAGTATAACTTCAAAATTTAAAGATTTGGACTCATCTATTCTCACAAACACATAACTCTACTAAATCATTTGCTTTACATAAGAAATACAGGAAGGGGTACAAATAATCTAATGTCATCTAAAACGTAACGATTAAAAATTAACATTATTAATATTGAGTGTATGAAACCTCTGGATTATAACTGCCTTAATATTCGAGACAGACTTAACATTAGATCCCTGCAGTAATATGTATGAGAAGATGCAGCAACCCGGTTATTGAATGTGTGCCCAAAAGCCATGTTTTGTTCTTCACGCATTCAGAAGGACATTCGAGCTCAGCTCCTTTTTCACCTCAGCTCAAACATGTTTCAATAAAGTCCAAATCTAATCAACAGTGAGAACAGTCTATCACGTTGATATCCGGTTTTTCTGATAAACAATTTGAAACTTTTCGAAGTGTATGAACAGGGTAATTATGGTAAAAGTATTCAACAATAACATGAGGATATCTTATTTTCAGAAAGGAGATGAGAATATTCCAGGTTATTGTCGTATATTTTACAGTGTGCACTGTATTGCCAAGCTTACACTGCGCATTTAGTTACCCCTTGATATCCAAGCCGAAGAATGTGGAGATACTTGACCATGATGGAATTATTAGCATCGTATCGGGACCCACTGGACAGTAGACTATCACCTTTCCCTTACATGCGGAAAAATACGTTCTGAGAATATCAATCATGTTACTCCAATCGTGGCTGGCATTTTGTTCTGCAAAGACTTGATTTTAGTCTGTTAATTGTTGATTTTTATCAATTGTGCGCGCATAATGCCCTGCGTTGTTTAAAGTCACCGAGTTCTTGAGCTGATCTAAGAATCTGTGAATGTGCCGTACTTTAAGAAGTAGTTTGGGAAGAGTTCCTGTTGCTAATGCCCCCCCCCCCCCCAGAGTTCTACTACGGTAGGTAATAGTTTGGCACACCCGAGGTCATAATTCAACCCTGATTTCCTCGTATAGGGTCTTCTGATTGATGAGGGAGTTAGTCGAAACACCCACCCACATGTAGGCCGTGAGTGGAGATCCATGCCGGTAAAACGGGATATCCTGTTTGATTGAAGGTTTCGTATCTAATCCTGGTTCTTCTGTCTTTTCAGTGATCAGAGAGGGTTCACAATCTAATACACATCTTTGGTTTCTGCTTCGCCTAAATGAGCGGCTAGGGATTTACCCCCTAGTCAATCGGCCAGTAATAAATATTATTCCAAACTCCAGGGTGAGTGGGACGGAGAACTCGGTATACCCCCGGTGTAGCCCTGTTACTGCAGTAGAGTGACCATCATTGGGCTGCGTGGCGGGTGGGGAGCAATGTGTGATGAATAATGTCCATGTCTTATGGCTAAAACAAGCAAAATCTCAGCTTAATGCTCACAAAGGAAGATCCTCGCTCCTTGGTAATACAGAGGACAGAGAAACGAAATACATTTACACCGGTTAGCCCATTTACATCACAAAAGAGCCTATATAGGATTGCTGCTCCAGTGAAGTCGTGTACTGGCACGCAGTTTCAGCATCCCAGGCAACAAAATTATTGAGAGGCGCAATGTTGGGCAGCTACCCTGTTAAGGTGGATATTCACAAGACCTTGAAATGCTCACGCGGCGTTGTCACCACCCATGGATTGGGCGGTTTGTCCAATGTAGAGATTCAAGAAGGTCTTACGATACAAGGCATTATCTCTGTGTACAGGGTTCAGTGGAGCGTCAATAGTGAATTTGCGTCTACCTGTACGCTGTTCCTTTCCTTACATTTGAATGGGTAGATCTCCCTCAATGGATTAAGACAGGGTACAAAACCGTTGTGGTTAGGCCATACGACTCTAACCCGCTAAGATACTATAAGTGTCAACATTTTGGGTTCGCCAGTGAGTTTCTTAGTCGTTGGTCTACATGTATCAACTGTGGAGATGTCACATCAAGTCGCTCATTATTAAGGTATTGTCATCCTCAAAATTTTAGGGATTTTGATCGATTAATTCTAAATCAAAGTTTTATATCAAAAGAACGAAAGGCAGACAATATGTCGCAAACGCGACTTCACTGCAAAAATATTTATGGAGAGTGGACGATCTAGTTTAACAGCTCCCTTTTCATTACACAGTAACGGTATTCCTTTTTCTAAGGATACGTGTTAAAAAGGGTGATGAAACGGTAGTAATATCTCCAAGATTTATACCTGGTTCCAAAAACTTGAAATAAATAGTACACGGAAAAACATTTACCCGAAGCTTAAGGTGCACACTCTGATGCACCAGAATAAGAGGAGTCGCACAGCACGCAACGCCACGGAACACCCCGAGAAAGCCCATGTGTCATAACCCACCTTGCAACATCCATTGTCATTAAGCAATTATCCACATCAGTTCACTAAATTATGAGTTGTTGGGTACACCACATACCACAGAGCCGTACAACTAAAAACATACACCCAACAAATTCGGAAGAAGGCGCTGGGCGCCTTAAATTCATACCCAATGTGATTTAAAGAAGGTACTGGAAGGGATTGTTCTCGTGATCGAAACGAGATACTGGAAACATGAATTGTTCAGCAACGTGTTCGCAAGGAGGTCTTGAATGCCATAGATTATGTGACGAACTTTTAGTGCTCGGGTTCCTGGATGTCAGTTGCATTGTGTTCGGAAGAATATCCTGGATGACGTTACGGAGCGAATGACAAAGTGTTCCTGTACAACGCAGATGACACATTACGAAGCGATAACACAGATCATCATCATCATCATCATCATCATCGCAGCAGGCTACACGATGATGCTGCTAAATTCATACGGCATCGGTGCTACTTGAACCGATGCATTAATCTACCATTGTTCTGAGAAAAGAATTTAGTCACTGAATGATGCTTAGAAATAAAGCGATAATAGGCACGAATAGCTCTATTGGAAATATTACAGGAATAGAAAGAAAAATCCTGATGGAAATATGAGAAGTTAACACGGAATCAGAAGAAGGAACTGAGATTAAGCAGGTACAGCAGCCCTTGCCAATGGGAATTTCAGAGACGGTGGGCATAGCGAATATTATTTAACAAGTAATAGAGAAAATGGTGCGGCTACAAACTACGCTGTCGTCACTACAAACCCTCACTACTCATATAACCGAGCAGATATAAGCAAAATTGTCGTCGCAGAAGGAAAGAGCAAAACAACAGCTCGATAACCAAGAAAACATTTTGGTTCAAAAGCAATTCCAGTTTGCTCATAAGCTCGAACCACAGTTAAATTTTGTAATGAGCGAGGCCAGAGAGTCTCAAAGTGCCTTGCAAGGGGACATAAGTATCGTGAGGAATGAGCTTAGGGCCACTAAGGCAGTGCCGGGTTGCATGGCATCGAGATGTGACAGCGTCTGAAATTCCGCGACTGTTAGACGAACCGCGAAGCGCTAACGGCAGCACTGAGTATGGAGGTGGCCAAGACCACATCTGCGCCCACCTCGAGGACATAGGAGTGTTCGCTACGACAGGGAGAGACAATCAACCTAGACACAACGACTGGGAATTTAGAGAGTCACGTTACATAATGAAGGACTATCCACACCAAGAAGATGGCCGCGCAGTGGGCGAGTGGTTAGACTACCCGACTCTGACCTAGACAGCCCGGGTTCAATCCCAAGCGACAGCATGTGAACTTTGTGGTGGACACAGACCAAGCATCAAACAGTAGTTCTGCTGATGGAGGTTATCAATAATTGATCGGTGGTCGAAGATGTCCTTCTGAAGTCACTGCAAGCTTCCATGTACTTCCATTATCTTACTGCGAGGTAGGATCAACGGCTCTCTCTAGGTCTTTCTGTCACTAATTCCCAAACACAAACGGTACACCATCCTTGGCTTTCAGTGAGTCCCACTGGACAAAATGGGACATATACTCACTCACCACTACTAGAGGCGATATCTTCCCAGGTTGATGTACTCCCTGACTCGAATTCTTCTCAGTATGGACACCAAGTTGTCGTCCTCCACCTGCTCCCTCCTCAGGTCAACGCATTTTAAGGCATAGTAAAATTCGCTGGAACAGCGGCAACATGCTCCTTGTCTTCCACCTTAAATGTGGTGGCTGCACTCCTGTGGACAGCAGCTTCTTTATATGGCATTCTCATTGGAGTGACTCGAACCCACTATTCCAGGCGAGACACGCAATGCAACTCGAAGGGAAAATATTGATATCCCCCAAACACGCTGGTCCTCATTTACTTACGACCAAGTCGTATATAGTTTTTTGCTAGGCGCCCTATTTAGCCAAACCCAGCACAGGATAATTGAAAGTTACCGTCGTCTTTAGTTTGTTTCAGGCTCCTTATCGCAACAAATACCCCTGGACTTCAAGGTGGCCTCACTTTTTATCCTGTTTGCTGTCATTCTCAATGGGGCCGGTAACGGCAAATGGACTGTGATATCTCAGCTCACCGAGGAAATAGTATGCAGCTTCCTAGGACACGTACAGGGAGGAGGCTCATCAGGTCTTTGTTATTTAGCTGTTAAATTGCAAAAGTGAATTCCTACAAGATCTTTCCTGGCAGTTGCAACCTTGTCGAGCTGACCGGGGCCAAACGATGATTCCTGAAATGGTTTTCGTGGGCCTCTTGGATGTTTCCAAACACTGTCCATGTCAACATCGCATTCAGTACTTCTATCGACCATTCCCGAAGGCTGGCTTTCAGCTGACTGGCTACATTCTCTGCAGACAATTGCTTGCGGAAGTAAGCAACAGCAAATTGTCAGTCGTAGGCTTGAAGGGTTGAATTGGTGTGCGAATTCGTTGTATCGCATCATGGCGTCTCGATTTTAAGGCATCCATAATTGAGCATCTTTTCCACTGTGGGGTTCAGTCCTTTGGCGCTACTGTTGAGTCTTCCCTGCAGAATATTTAAGCATCTACCGATGTCCTCATTCTAGCAAGCACCTTTCTCAAAAAATGTTATGACCTGGTTCGCACCGGCTAATAATTCACCGATTTTTGTTTCTAGCTTCTTCTTTATAATAAACATAGCAATCTTAATTTCTGCTTGCATCTTCTATATTCCTGGTTTTATTTTCTCTTCCGACTTTCACCCTATCTGAAGTTCAATATCGCGTTTTATGTGCATGTTCTCCATTCCCGACTTTGCGTTTCCTCCATGCTGGATTTCATTTTCATTTTCGATTTATTTGCTTCATTTAGCCAGATTGAAATCATCTCCGCAATGGTACCGTTAAATCCCACTCCTGACACCAGGGAACAGAAATCTGTTTATTTCAGATGTGGTTGTTTGCAATACGTATGTCATTACAACGTCGCAGAAAAGCTTTATCTCCGATTGCTTTTACGGGTTTACACAGCTGATAGCCGATCTGATTCTCACTAAACCAAGTGCACTCTAAGGCTATATATTCCAACTGATTCTGTGGGGCTTACTCCCCTCCTTTTATACATCCCGATTACGTAATAAGAAATCTCCAGGGGTAGAATTGCGCATGAACATTATACGCAGCTATGACCATGTTACATCCAGATGTTACATCCAAGGGCTTTGATGTGGATCGCACACTTGTCCACATGATGAATTTGTGCGCACTACGACTATACAGTGGAGCTATTTAAAGTAAGCTGCTACACGGGTGCAAAACTTCAAGGTGAAATGTTATAGGTGCATGCACCTGGGCACATAGTCACCCATATGTAACCATTATACAGAATATGATACTTCCTGCAATTACTCTAGGTATGTAGTAAAGAAAGGAAAACTCTGATTTGAATTTGACCACCTGTGTATAACAATATAGTACTTCCTTATTTATAGGTACTCTAGGTATGTAGCTGAGATAAACTCTGATATTATATGAACCACCCTTTTATATGAATATATTTCCTGTACTCTATAGGAGCAGTGAAGACATATGACTCTGGTTTCTATTTTAGTCACCTTCGTATAAGGCTATAAAACTCTCCACAAAACCTGTGGACTCAATCATAAGGAATGGATGAGGCATAGAAAAATTTAATATGTAATTTGATAGGATTGAAAATTAAATTCCAATTCGTACATTTAAGTTAATGTACAAAAGGGGACATCTGGTACAACGTAAATGTGAGAAGTGTATAAGAATTAAGAGGAAATTTAACGCAAGGAACCAAAGGTTTCCAATGAAAAGCCGGTCCCCATGGCCGCGCTCGCCAAAGCGTCTCGCTTTGGTGTTTCGCGGCGCAGGGGATCGTGGGTTCAAGTCCCGCCTTGGGCATGGGTGTTATATGTTTGTGTATGCGTGTGTAAAAGGTAAAACCGAAATTCAGTAATCATGCAGTAATCAAAGTAAAACAAATTAGGTAAATAAAAAGTACGGTATACAGCGCCGGAGTCCCGATCAGACTCCGAAACTGTATTTAAAAAAAAAAAAAAAAAAAAAAAAACATTAGTGTAGAGTGAAGTCTTACCTCGAAGATTTTACTGAAAGGGTGTCCAGATCCTGCAACAAAATGATACACATAATTACCTATACTGTTAGTTGTAGCCATTGCTATGTTTTAAACATTTTATTTGTTTACAAATTGGTATGTGGAATTACGAAATATGTGGAAACAGAATTTGACATTACATCAAGTAATGGGCATAAGCAAGCATTTTTTTTTCATATCAATAATTTGAGATACAAAGGATTTCATCCTAGGCAACTTAAGCAAGTTAATAATAATAATAATAATAATAATAATAATAATAATAATAATAATAATAATTACAATAACAGCATAAAAAGTAAATCAAATGTGGTTTCAGAAACACAATATCTAGCAACTTTCAGTGAAACTGAATAATTCTGGTTACTGTACGTAACTGCCGTTATTTATTTCAAATTCGACTACATAAATGATTTTATTCCAATCCCACAGAAGAATTTAACTCTCGTTACCTCTACGATCATACACAGTTGACATCTGTCAACCCTCTCTAATTCAATAGCAAGCTATGTCATTTGCCCTTAGAGGGCCGATTGCCCTCCCTTTGGTCCTTCTGATTATATGGCAACAAATTTCCAGAAGCAGGGTCATTATTGCATTTGCGCATTATATGCAAGTCTGATCATGTTACTCCCAAGTATAACAAACACGCCGTTGATATAAAGCGCCCAAAAGATTACATGTCAAACATACATACACCTCCACAATGCAGTGGATTTGTGGACTGTTTACCGCAATAATTCAGAATGAATAAGTATTTGAACGAGCACGCGGGTACGCAGTAACACTGCTCTCTTCTAGCGGCTGATTTTTCCAATCGTAGGAGGCTCGATGATTCAAGTGCATCAAAAGCCTCGGACGATATCACTAATTCTATTCACATAAAGTTGGCTGTTACCTGCGAGTTTAAGCTTGGGGCAGCACCAGGTAGGAAGATGAAGCTACACCAGCACATCTTGCTGGAGCCTTCGGTTGCTGTCCTTCCGTTCATAACGGATCTTCATTAAATTGTAGGCTCTCTGGATGTGATGAGGGGCCATCTTAATCATGCTCTAAAGTTCGTCTAACAGATTCTTCATGTAGTTTACTGTTGGTTATAGTGCCCAAGATTGATTCCCAAACATTAGTTTGCATGGAAGATGTATCTCCCAGCCACTTTCCAAAGGGGTTTGTGTCAACCCGGTGATGAGTTTAACTGCGGTAGGCCAGTAAGAAAAGTGGCATTTGACATCCCAATCTCTCTTATGATTATCAGATTTCCACAGATGCTCTCCTAGAGTTTGAGTCATACTGCCTGGCTGTATGTCAAAGTTTTGCACATCTTGTATGCTCATAGTCATTCCTGTGTTTCCCTCATCAGGTATGATTAAAAAATTCTACTTTGATCGCTGTAAAGCTCCAATAGTAACCCAAGGCGGCAGAACAATTCTTCTACGAGGAAGTTGGAGATGTTCTTGGCCCCTTGGTTAAAATTGCTGTACACCTCTAGCTACTCTGTGAAGTAATCCAAAACCACTAACTCATACATGTTAGTCCATACGACAAGATAGTGGTCCAGCTATGTCAATGTCTATTCGTTGGAAAAGTGCCCCAATGTAATTCTGCTGCATGGTTTCTGATATGTGTTGCCGCGACTTGCATTCAAACATGATACTGTCGGCAACTTTTCTCAGAGTCAGCAAATATCCTCAACTGGTAGTGCCGTTGTCATAGTTTGTACATTCTTAGGTTGGATTTAAGATATGCTTCCAAAGTTCCCGTATGTGGTTCGTTCAGAAATTTTCTCACCGTTCTCAGAGTGGGTATTAACTGTTTTCTATAGAGCTTGCCATAGACGACACCACAAACACATTTCTTGAACTTTAATGATATCAGTAGGCCAGTAGGGCCTTTACACATTACTCATGGGTACATTGTCTTCTCCTCTCCTCTCCGCCTATCCCCATTTCTCTCAGGAGTGACCACAAGTCGGCGACTGCTAACTCTCCCTCCTCAGGCCTGCGATATCCCATCCACCAGCATGCAACGCCAAAATCATATGGACAGTTGCAGCGTTCTATTTTTCCTCCAACTTAGTGCAGTAGCTGCACTGCACCAGAAAAGATCTTCTTGATACGGTAGGGACATTGGAGTGGCTGCTTCCTTTCAGATATTATAATTGAAGTTTGTACTCCTGGTGTCTCTGGACTCAATGGGCTGACTCCACTCCGGGCTATTTTATCTCAACGGCCAAGAGAGGACGCAGAAGCCAGTACTCACGTGGAATGCCTAACCGTCCATGTACTTGTGGAAGTGCTCCTGTGATTTATTACTGACAGAGCTCTTTCCGGGTAATACAGTAATTACTTTTCTGCCCTGGAGAGCATCTTTCTATAGTGGAGTATCACAAGCTTCTCACCTTCCTAAACTTGAAATCGTCAACAGGCTGTGGAAATCCTAAGACAGCTGTACTACAAAGTGCTGACTTAAGCGTTCTCAGACTCTTCTGGCCTCATATATGGCTGGTGATGTACTATCTGACAAGAGACGGGTTCGGGATTTTGAGAGTATGGCCATTAAAGCCTATTAGATTTTCTTATAGCCGCTGAGTATTACGTGCTGTAGGATATCGGTGTTGTACACCCTGTTGGCGAAGAACAGACAGATTCCTAAGAACCATTAACTGGGAAGTTCACCATCTAGGGCTCTCCTGCGCATCGCCTCCTCTCGCTGTTGCTGCCTAAACTTGAATTGTGATTTGAATTGACGGTGCGGTTAAATGCTTATTCCCGAACTGCTTCTCGAGGTTCTTCAAAGTGTCTCTCAATTACTGCTGACATTGACATCGCATTCATCAGTTCTGGTGAGCATCCTTTGCGTACTGGTTCTTAGCTGTGCGAATTCTTTCTTTGCTGGCCATTGTGGGCAGGGAATTGCTGGCGGAAGACTTCCAAGATTGATAAGCAACGCATTAATAAACATAACAACAATAACTACGAGGTACGTCCAGAAAGTAGGTTCTGTTTCAATTTATTTCCGCTGCAGCGCTGCGATGGCAGTTCTGCACATGCGCGGTAGACGCTCTGTATCAAGCAGAAGGAATGTGCGCCATTTTGAGATCGCTATCAGCCACATACGCTTTGTTGTGCTTGTTTACAATGTTGGTGTTGATTGAAAATCCCGCCGCTTGTGAAATCAGATCTTTGATTCGTTTTCTGAATGCTAGGAAGGTGAAACCAATTGAAATTTATCGGCAAATTTGCGAAGTTTACGGACAAAATGCGATGAGTGCTTCAATGGTGAGAAGATGGGTCCGACAGTTCAATGAAGGACGTAGTGAAGTACACGATGAAGAACGAAGTGGGCGTCCATCTTTGGTTACAGAAAAACTGGTTCACGCGATTGATGACAAGATCCAGGAAAACCGCAAGTTTACAATTAGTGCTCTTGATATGGAATTTCCCCAAAGCTCACGATCATTAATTCATGAAATTGTTACCGAAAAACTGAAATTTCGTAAACTTTGCTCACGTTAGGTACCAAAGATTCTTACTGAGCAACACAAAACAAAACGAATGGATAGTGCACTTCAGTTTTTAACCCGTTATGATGAAGACGGCGAAGAATTTCTGACACAGATAGTCACAGGAGATGAAACTTGGGTTTCTTACGACACCACTGAAAGTAAGCGGCAATCAATGGAATGGAGGCACACTTCATCCCCAGCAAAGGTTAAGCCGAAACAAATCTTGACACCTCGAAAAATGATGTGCACAGCGTTCTGGGACTGGAAAGGCATCTTACTCATTGATTTCTTACCGCGTGGTCAAACCATCAAAGCAGCTGTTTATTGCGAGACACTTAGGAAATTACGCCGCGCAATACAGAATAAGCGCCGAGGATTGCTGTCAAAAGGTATTGTTTTTCTTCCCAACAACGCACAGCCACACACTGCAAATGCGACGAAAAACCTCCTACAGGGATTTGGCTGGGACGTGTTTGACCATCCTCCATACAGCCCTGACGTCGCTCATAGCGACTTTCATCTGTTCTTACATTTCAAGTCTTTCCTTGGCGGTCAACACTTCAACAATGACGAAGAGCTGAAAGGAAATGTTTCCAACTTTTTGAAGACAGGTGGCAAACTTCCATGAAGAAGGTATACAAAAACTTGTACCACGCTATGACAAATGCCTGCAAAATTTCGGCAGCTATGTGAAAAAGTAGTTTAAGAGTTGTAGAATTTTGTGCAATAAATAATTATTCTGTGTCTTTACACAATTTAATTTTATTACCAAACGGAGTTTACTTTCTGGACGTTCCTCGTATTACTATTGTTATTATTATTATTATTATTATTATTATTATTATTATTATTATTATTATTATTATTATTATTATTATTATTAATCTTTTGTTTGTTAACGACGCTATCAAATCACAGAATCTTACCAAATGCCAGAACATTTTCTCGGAGGAATTCTTTAAGATGTCAGCAGTTTTACTGACATGATAAAGAGCTTTTGGGTGGCTTGAGGCATACTAATACTGTGGCTATTCCTAACATTTCGATCTTCGGGTCCTTAAGCCATCCGTCAAGATTATTTTGCACCCTTGCAATCAGTTCTTTCATGCTGTCATCACGACTTCCTTGCAGGTTAGAAACTCATTCCCCCAGGTGTTACAAGCCTTTAATTCGTTGGCCAAGCTATTCTGACAAACTCCTAAATTTCTTGCCTGATGCCATCATTCCTTTCCGCCGATTTCGGACAGTACCTCTCTCTTTATCATGAAAATTTCGATTTTCATTTCTTCTTTCATCTTTTCCTTTCTTTATTTCATTTCTATCCACAGCTTCTCTACTGCAGTTTCCATTTGTATGCACATCTTCGTTCTAGATTCCGTTTTAGTGCCTATCTTCACCATCCCGGATTATCGCCATGTGCACAATCTTGACATTGAGTGCAACTTCTGACTGCAGACCAAATCGCTTTATTTATTTAAAATTCTGATTCTACAGCTGAGGCTGCCTCATCTTGGACGGCTGGATACAAGAGAAGCTCTGCCGGATACGCATAGACACAGGTGGAATCGTGACTGTAATCATATCTAACGTATTGAAGGGCTTGCAAACACGAATACTTAGTCGGCCATACCAACTAACGACTTCGTTGGGCAACATCTTACCTGTAGAGAAGGAGGCACTGCTAGAGGACACTGGGGCGGAGTTCTGTGGGCTCTGGGTATTCTTTCCGAGGGTGACTGAGGATGTGATAATGCGTTGGCATGCCCTCAGAAGACATGAGGTGTCGGTCAACATCGCCCGAGATGAGGTGTTGCTTCGAAGCACACAAAAAAATGTTGAGGATCTGCAGGGTGGTCAGTATGGACGTTGTCGTTGTGCCCTCAAAAAGCGAAGTGGTGCTGAAGGCATACCTGGAAGTCCAAACGTCAAGGACCTGGGTATTGGGCCGCAACACATCACCTCACGTACACGTGTTGTCTGAGTTTTGGAGAGAACGACGATTACGGTCGTACTAACCGAGTGCTCCACAACATCGATGCCGGAGACGCGCGACCTATTCGGCAAACACAAAGGCCTGTTCACCTGGCGAGGCAAGCAGAAATACGGGACATTATTGGAGGGCATGAAGTCTGGGGGAATCATTGAAGTGTGGGATACTCCCTGGTGCTCCCTATAACCTTGGTCAAGAAGAATGCTGAGCTTTGCTTCTGCATGGAATACAGAAAGCTAAACACTCTCACCAAAAGGACTGTTTTCCCTTTCCACCGATTGACCAAACCCTGGACACTCTTTCTGGCGTCCAGTGGTTCTCGACTTTGTTCTTGAATTCGAGATACTGTCAAGTAGCGTTAGATCCCAGACACAAGAAGAAGACGGCATTCTCGACCGGCCGAGGACTTTGGAAACTTACAGTTATGTCCTTTGATATCTTTGATATCTGCAATGCGCCAGCAACTTTCCAGCGCCTCCCTGGAATCAGTGATAAGAGGATTAACCTACGAAGCCAACCTGCTCTATTTGGATAACATCATCGTCGTGGATAGTAACTTCGAAGTGCCAACTCTTCTGCAAGAAAGTGTATTACTTAGGCCACGTTTTCTCACCATCTGGAATGGCCACGGACCCGAAGAAAGTTCGGGCAGTGAGAGATTAGTTTTGCCCTAAAGATAAACGGGAGATGAGAAGTTTGTTGGACCTATATCTCTATTACCTTCGGTTCATTAGAGATTTCTCCAACACCGCGAAATCTCTCACCCGTCTGAACGAAGAAAAGCGGTCTTATAAGTGGTCAGAAGAAGCAGTGGGCAGCTGCAGTGCTTCTATTTTAGGATTTCTACTACCTGGTGGCGAAATTATTGACTGCGTTCTATTACAACTCCAGGACGGACAGGAGCGGGTAGTCACTTACTACAGCAAGATGCTATCCAAAGCGGAAAATATATATTGCTCATTGGGCGACAGCTTTTGGCATTAGTGAATTGGATGTAACATTTTCACAAGTTCCTGTGCCAGAGGATTGACCGCTTCGCACTCACCTGGCTGTTAAGTTTCAAGAACCAGGAGGGACAGATAGTCCGTTGGGACCAGATGCTGCAAGAATACAACTTCACATCAGAAATGAAAGCGATGCCATATCCAGATGACCCTATCTAGAAGAGTGAGACCACTTCACTAAGGTTGAAGAGAAGGTGCATACCGGAGTTATCTGTATTATTTCAGCGGTGCCTGCAGCTGGATGGGATAGCGCATGGCTGAGAAGGAAGCAGCTAGCGGATGCCGTCTTGTAACCATTTCTGGGAGAAGTAGAAGCAAGGACCAGCCCGAGCTGGGAAGACATTGCACCAAGGAGTACTGGGTACAAGTACTAGTGGGTCCAATGGACTCATTGAAGTTCAAGGACGGAGTGCTATTCAGAGTATGGAAGTCTCCGATGGGAAGAGGCAGAGGGAGCAGCTGATCCTCTTTAAGAGTAAGGCCACGGGCAGAAGGAAGTACATGCGGGGACTACGTGAGCACATTAGGAACTCAACCAAACCATCAACAACCTCCGACAACAGTAGTGATGGCTGAAACTACGGGCAGACTCTGAGAGGTGGTGCTCCCAATGTCATGTATCTGTGACAATTTGCGTCCCGCAGACCAAGACCCTTTGAATACATAGCCATCGACGTAGCTGAGCCATTCCCGGTGTCCCACAGGGATTAGTTAAGGGTATGAAAAATAGAATTGCAATTGGAAGAGTTTTATTCTTGCTTAAATTTGTTCATTATTACTTTAATCTATATGTAAATTGTTGTTTTAGCTGGTATAACTAAGCTAATGGATTCGCAGGGATAAAGTTCTCTGGCATTTCTTTTTTTAATTAGAAGATATTCTTTATTAGATTTTTTTTATTATCAAATAGGTATATGGTTTCTTTTTTATGTTTACCTTTATGGTATCTGAAAATTATTTTACCTAGTTGCTGGAAGGGTCCATTACCAAGAGGTCAAGAGCATTGCGATTACGTCATGGAAGAACTGTTTTATATCAAGGGGGTGCTAATGGAGATTCACAGTGATCAGGGGACCAACTTTGAGTCCAACCTAATGAGGGAAACATTGGAGCGACTCGGAGTGCAAATCACTCGCAAGACTCCTCTTCACCCACAGTCAGAACGCATGGTTGAGAGGTACATAAATACCCTAGAAGAACAACTGAGGCAGGCTCTGGCCAATCGCTTGCTGACCAAGCACTGCTCAACCCACGACACCACCGGGTTGACACCGGCCAGTTCGATCTTTGGCAGAAAACTGCGAATACCATATGACCTGGTGTTTGGAAGTCCTCCTGGAATAGAACTGCCAGCGGTTGACTATGTCGAGCATTCAGGCTTTTTTTTTGGTAGTGTTTAACGCCCGCTTTAACTATTTTATGGCACCGCAGGCGGTGACACTGATGATACATGAATGATGATGGAGCACAGGTGGAATGCGATGGCGGGGAAAACCGGAGTATCCGGAGAAAACCCGCCCCAGCGCCGCTTTGTCCACGACAAATCTCACATGCGTTTACTTGGGATCGAACCCCGGCCGTCTAGGTGAGAGGCAAGTGGTCTAACCACTCGGCCACGGCGCGGCCATGCATTCAGGCTGTGAACGATCGGATAAAGACCGGTTACGACTGGCAGACCAACAGCCGAGGTGATCTGCAATGGCTATATCACCCTGCCAGACAAAGAACGCTGCCCCAGGCTACAACGGACATAGGAAGGTCCGTATCTCGTGGGGAAGAGGATAAATGATGACGTGTACCACAACCAGAAGCCACCCCGAGGGAAGAACCTGGTAGTACATTTGTTTCGTCTAGCCCGCTACGATGAAGCTAGTCGGGACAACCAGCCCTGAGAAGGAAGTAGTGTGACAATGTGGTCCTTATATGTGAGCTGAATGCATGGCCGCGCCGTGGCCGAGTGGTTAGACCACTTGCCTCTCACCTAGACGGCCGAATTTCGATCCCAAGTAAACGCATGTGAGATTTGTGGTGTACAAAGTGGCGCTGGGGTGGGTTTTCTCCGGATTCTCTGGTTTCCCCGCCATCGCATTCCACCGGTGCTCCATCTTCATTCATGTATCATCAGTGTCACCACCTGCGGTGCCGTAAGTAGTTAAAGTGGGCGTTAAACACTACCAAAAAATACCTTCGATTTCTGCTACCTTAGACAAGTTTCCAGAAATTTTGTGACGTCATTTTATCACTATTAAAGGAGAAAAAAGTGTATTGCGGTTTTGCGTTGCGAATTGTACTGAGTCGTCAGTGAATGGAGTGTTAGCACGCAGTGGTGTGTTACTCGTGGATGGCCTGCACCTAAAAACTATCAACTGTCCAACGTTGAGTGAACTATTTGCAGAAGTATATTTGAAACTTTATTTGTACCTAAATTTTGAGTCAATAAAGACATTTATTACAGAGTGTATTGTTTGGCACAGAAATAAAAATAAGCATAAGTGCGTAAGAATGGTTTCCCAACAGCATGAAACACTTCTCTCCCCATATAAAATTTTACATGGTACATATTAGGTCAGCTAAAATCAGAGAGCCTGGAGAGGAGAACTGACTTGTTACTAATAACTGTTTACAAAACAACTGAACAATCGTGGTAGAATTTGGGAAAAACAAAGTCTCTTTTACCTGCATAAATAGAAATTAATGATATACTTTTTGGCATTTTGTAAATAAGCACAATGATTTAATTAGGATTTTTTCATTAAAATAGCATAAACAGGAAGAAAAACCTAATGTTCTTCCTGAAAAAAAAAAGTAATTTAAATGTGGGTTTATTAACAAGAGCATACAGTGGACTAAAGCTGCATAACTGTGTTTTCTGCTGTCTTTGAACCTTTGAATTTTTCTTTAACTTTGTTTAGCATTCATTTCGCTTTTTATTTCATGAATAACTGATTGTGAGAGGCTACAACATCACAAATTATTTTTTGGCTACGATTTCAAATTAAACTTCGCTCAAGAGTCTTACAGTTTTCAAGAACTATCAACCTTTGCATATGCTATATGACTATGTGTGTATTCACAAGATACCTGTTATCCTTATGAATATTCTGTCAAATATGTAAATGCTTTAATAAGTATAAAACATAAATATACTGGATTCGGTAAATTTAAAGAAAACCTACCATTAAAGCATCAGAAGCATCTGTATTTTCGGTTTCCAGCCACCAGCTTTCTTCCTTGATTTCTATTTTGCTTTCAAGGTCCTTTTTTATGTGCTCCTCCGGAAATAATGCTGTCTGGTTTTCTGAACAGTAGTCTGGAGGTTCTGTTTTGATTTCAACTTTACAGTCATTAGGCTGCACAGCATCCTTGTGCGTCTCCGTTTTAAAAATCGTCGTAAAGGACCCTGCCTCATTTGGTAAGTCATTTAGAAGATGCTCTTCTTCTTGATTTTGTATTTTGTTGTCCATTTGAGAGTTGCAGCTGAGGCTGAGGAGAAAGAAACATATGTATAATTTTAACCATTAGTTTCTTTGAATCCATCGGCCAATTTTAAGCCATCGGATTAAAGGAAAGAAGCTGTGAAGAGAAATAGCTACATGTGTACATGCTCACTTCTTAAATATTAACAACATTAGATAGAAGGGAAACTACCATTATAAATACTTTACCAATTATCTACGGAATTTGACAGTGTGGATCACAACCTTTTAGTTCAAAAGATACATCTTTATGGCTTCAACGAGACCTCTATTATTTTTTCTTATCTTGCTTAACAATTAAATCCAGAAAACTAAGAACAATGGTTGATTTCCAAATTAGGTGTTATTATAGAGGTGGGTTGATTTCTTGTAAGTCACGGTGTGAATTTATACATTCATTATTTTGAGTGGTCTGTTCAGGAGTGAGATTAGGAAAGGAACCTGGTCCTAAATTTCAGTTCTGAGAAGTGGAATTCTGCGTCTGCGTCCACTATTGTGTAATATCCCCCCTTCCAGCCCTGTGAAGTAGTGTTGCTTATTATTTGAGGAGTTTGTGTGTTGTTAGGTGATTCTGCTTTTACAGTAGAGATGAAAATAGTGCTGGCACATTGATGCGGCAAGTGGTCTTTTTTGGAAGAAACAATCTATCACAACCAGACATAATTCCAGGAAGCCCTCCTGTAAAACTCCTGAAATGCTTCTGCTAATATTGAGGAGTGGTGTGACTTAGCAGTTATGGTAACCTCTAAGTAGGAAAGAATTGTACCAAGCTGCAAAATTATGAATTTAAACTCGAATTATCGTACATAAGAATTATTTTATTTTTAAAAGTGCTATAATAAAGAAGATTTACAGATTTTGCAAGAAATTAAAATCTTCTTAAATGAAAATAACACATTTTGACAAGTTGAGATGCGTGAAAAGGAACTTTCAAACTAAAATACAACACAAAAAGTGATTCAACCGAAGTTCATTACCGTAGTTATTAATATCTGCTACTCAACAATGATCCTTTATGCAAACCATTACGATCTGAAACTGCATAACAAATACTCATCCCTCTTAAGAATGTGTGCTTATTTAAGTTCACTGTTTATGTATGCACCAGGCAGTATATAAAATGCACTTACTCTTTGGTTTGTACTAACACATTAAAAACTAAGAGAATAAAACTAAAATAAAACAATCGAAGGGGCTAAGCACCTCTTACCATAAATCTGGACAGCACAAGCTTCAAAAAGCCTCGGCCCTCATGTATGTGATATTGTATAAAACAGTATGACTGCAGTATGCAGCAACTTTTTGCTCAGCGCTAATTAAAATAGTTAATCTTTACACAGATTACGCAGACAAAGTGTTAAAAATACCGTGTTTCGGGAATCCGTGATTTAGTAATTCTAAAAGACACTCATGCAATTTTCAAGCCGGCAAACATCTTCACCTAATGAAAACAAAACATATAAGATGATTTGCGTAAAACCGACAGCCACTTTATTCGATGTTAACTTTTCCCAGGGTGAAACTAGGAGAATGTTCGAAAATATGCGGAGATTTAATTTTTGCACTGATCTTACAACTCGAAATAGCTTTTAAGTCCAGGGAGGTCAAAACTCCTATAAAGCTAATGTTAAATCTGCTAAATTCATAACACATTATCGTGTAAATATTTAAATATTAAATTAAAATTTTACAGGATGTGCATAAAGTTTGTTTTTTTAAGTAACGTAGGATTATTTTCTCAATTACAGTCTGCTCAAATAAAAATGTACATTTTTAAAAGATAGCCAACCATGACGGTTCCATGAAATTAGATGTACACTCACAGACCATAAAAATACGCCTGGAAATTCTTATTGTAAAACGGGGTCTTTTCGCTGACTCCGCCCATGTCTTCCATATATTTGCTATGCCCTTAATAGCTTATAGCATAAGCCACGTTAACGAAGGGGTTGGATATGAAACGTAACTTGCGACAAATGAAGTTCTGAAGTTTTGCAAACTGCTGATCCCTAAACTTGCTGCTGGGCAATACCGGGTGATACAAAATTAGGTTAATATTTTCTCTGCGCTTCATACTGAAGTTCTAATGCCAACGTAATATATGCACATGATGCACTAAATTAATGCACTGGTTATACAATTCAACCTGTTCTGAGTGAGCCTCTAGCGGGTTGAGGGGTGAAGGGGTGGATTGAAAATTTGGTTTTCCCTTTTCTTACTCGCGCTCGTATGTTGTGCACTCAAGGAAAATACAGCTCGCGCTGTGTTTGTGCTGAAAATTTGAACGTTTGACGGGGACTCGGGTCTTAAGACGTTTTTCATTCATGTCATTTTGGTATACAAAGACATTATAAGTACGTCTGAATCTGTGATTTTGCTAAAATGTAAACGTTTAAGGGGACTCGAGACTTTCCACGATTTTCATTCGTGCCGTTTTGGTACAACATACGACGTGAGTAAGAGGATGCAAAACCGATTGAACAATCAACCGCTTCAACCCTCAGGGCCGCTCGACACTCCCTCATAACAAGTTAACTTGTATAAGCCGTGCATTAACTTAGTCTACCGCGTGCGAGCATTGCCTTGGCATTAGAACTTCAGTATATAGCTCAGAGAGGAAACAACCCCATTTTGTAACACTCGGTGAGAGGGGTGGAGTATTGTCCAACCAGAATATTTAGAGATCACCAGTTCGCAACTCAGAGCTTCATTCATTCCAAGTTACGTTTGATATTCAATCTCTTCCCTGCGGTAACGTAGCCTGTGCAATACGCTTATAACAGTACAGCAAACAGGTGAAAGTCATTGGCGGAGTCAGAAAAGACCCCGTCTTACAATAGTTAAGTACTAACAGGCGTATTTTTAATGAATCTTTGAGTGATGTTACCGATGAGAAGTGGTTGCGAATTGGTGATCCGCGAAATCTCTGGTTGAGCAATACTCGATGCCTCTCACCAGGTAATACAATATTAGGTCAATATTTTCTCTGCCCTACATACGGAAGGTCTAATGCAAGGTAATACGCCGACGTGGTCGACTAAATTAACACACTGCTTATTCAAGGCAACCTGTTCTGAGGGAAAGTTGAAGGAGTGTATTTATTGCCCAATCGGTTTTGCCTTTTCCTACTCGCGTGGCATGTTGTGCCAGAATGGCACCAATAAAAATCTTCCTTAGACCCGAGCACCCAACAAACGTTTACATTTTCATCAAAATCACAGCGCCAAGCACATTTTTATTGCCTTTGAGAGTACATTGAAAGACATGAAAATACGCCTGGAAATACTTTTCGTAAGAGGGGGTCCTTTCGCCTGTTTGCTATGCTCTTAAAAACGTATTGAAGGCCACGTTAACGAAGGAAAGGAGTTAGACATGAAACGCAACTTGCGACAAATGAAGTACTGAATTGCCAACTAGTGATCCCTAAACTTTCTGTTTGGACCCCTCTCTCACCGGGTGATACAAAATTGGGCTAACCTTTGTGTTCGCTTCATATAGAAATTTTAACGCCTATGTAAGTCGCTCACGTGGTTGATTAAATTAATACACTGTTTGTACAAGTCAGTCTGTTCTGATGGAGCGTCGAGCGCGGTTGAGGGGTGAAGGGGTGGATTGCCCAATCGGTTTTGCCTTTTCTTACTGGTATGGCTTGTTGTGTGTACACTGAAAGACATTAAAATACGCCTGACGTTGTTATTTTGCTGAAAATGTGAACTATGACCGGGACTCAGGCCTCACAACGACTTTTATTGGTACCATTCTGGTACAACATACCAGGTCAGTAAGAAAGACAAAACCTATGGGCGTTCCAACCGGTCATCCTTCCACCCCGCTCAACACTCCCTCAGAACAGGTTGACTCGTGTAAGCAATGATTTAACTCTTTTCACCATGTGCGTGAATTGCCATGGCATTAGAACTACAGTATGTAGTATAGAGAAAAGATAAATCCAGTTTTGTCACCCGGTGAGAGTGGTCGAGTATTGCTCAACCTGAGAGTTTGGGGATCACGAGTTCGAAACTCAGAACTTAATTTGTCGCAAGTTACACTTCTCTTCGTTTATTTGACCTGCACAGTGCGCTTTTAAGAGCCTAACAAACAGTTGCAAGACATGGGTGGAGTCAGCGAAAAGGTTCCGCCTTATGATAAGTATTTCGTAGCATGCTACCTTCGGAAGGGAAGTAAAGCCGGTGGTTTCGTGTCATAGATTTAGGGCACCTATAAGAACCTCAATCCTGATAAAGGGGTTTCTGAGCAAACTTTCCGGTTTTTCACGCCCAATATAGAATAGGACGCCAAGAACCAAAGTAGTTAAAGATCGCACATAAATAAAACACAGTTTTATTTCTGAATAACAGAGCATCGGGCATTCTGGAGATATGTATGACAAAGTTTTCAGTAATGCTGAGATCTGAAGCCATCCACAATTGCACTGTGGCAAAACTGTCCATAAGTAGCCATAAAATCTCATGTCCAACTAGTTTGTCATCTGCTCATTGTTCAAGTTCTACAAGTCTACTATTATTAGCTTCCAAGCACCAACAGTCCAGCAATCGAATTTGTCTAAAGACATGTTACAATTTTCTCAGAACATTCTGTTATACAGTTGCTTAAAAGTTGCACAAGAAGGGGCTCGAAGCCTATTATGTCGGTGCAATATACCTATCTACTGTAGGAACTACTTCATGGACCATTTCATACACTGTTGCAAACGCTTTGTTTTTCTAGCCAAAACTTAATACAGATTTAAACCTTGTATAAGTAACGGCGAGAGTTCGTTAAAATGTCATACCAGAATACTTAAAACACCTTTACGATGTTGTTAATCTAATATTGCCATTATTTTTTCTACAGTTTCTTTGCTTGTAAAAGTAAGAATGAATAACATTTCTCAATTTGAGATTCTGATAATTTTCTTTTACATATAGCAATATAGTTAAAATGTAAAGTAACACTAACGTTAAAATCCTTAAAATATGGTTTGCATGTTTGAATCTCTGTTAGAAAATCATAGTTCTTTGACCCCTATTTCTCCTAAATACTTGTTTGGCTCCAGCAGAATTTCCCGAAAGTAATATATCATACTGTAAGCAAAGTAAATAAATACTTTCTTAATGACACTTTCAATTGTTACTGGTGTGCCGGAATTTCATTCCGCGGTAGTTCTACCAGTAATTCTGCTGACATGAAGCTTTCGCTTTTAAGAACACTTCAAAGCCATTGGTATGGAGCCTGTTTTAACCCGCGACCTTGTGATCAAAGGACTAGCACCTAACAACTGAACTAAGTCCATCCACATTATAAGCAAAATAAGCCACATGGACTAAATACGAATTCCTATGCAATTTCAGCTTTCTAACTCATGATAATTTTTACATAAGTTGGTGGTGTGAGCATTCCAATTAATTTACTGTTCAAATAAGTGCCTATTCAGTTTATTTGGACACTTTATACCACGATTCGGCTCTAGTTAAAAATTCTTATAAACCTGTGTTAAGAAGTGGAATTTACCAATTTTAATGCACGTGAGTTTACATTGTTCTGTAGGAAGGCTTAAAGTTTATAGAATTTATCCTAAAAGCATTAGGAATTGTATCTAATGAAGAATTTGTTACCGTTGCACTACCATGTTAAGTTAAATAATATGCTACTTTAAGGATTCTGCATTTTGGTTTAACCCTTAGTTGCCTGCCATAGTAAACTACATATGCCGTTTTTCCTTTAATTCAGGTTTAAAACTACAGTTGTAGTAAAAATATATGGGAATAAACCTATGAAATAGTTATACAAAAGACCAGAAAATATAATAGATATGAAATAATATGTAGATCATTTATTGAACTATTTCTTCTTCCCAATTAAAAGTTTAAATTCTTCTAAACCAGTTTCCAGAATCCTGCCAAAAGCACTTCCAAAAATGTAGTTCAAATGGCCAGGAGTGTTAAGTGATAGATAATGGACTGGCCATCCATTCAAAGCCAAATGTTGCAAGTTCAAATACCAGTGATTGTGGTAAAGGACGGGGAGAGTCCAAGTAAAATAATCGGTGTGATGCTTAGAAGCTAATGGGGTTACATGTGACTGTAGTTATGTAGTTTTACTTTTTTATTTATTTAAAAAAATCACTGCAATTTTATTGAAAAAATGTTATATACTTTTACAGTCTGATTACTTGTCGTTTATGGTTGAAGGTTACTAAAACATGAAATTAATCCTAGAGTACAACCCTATTTGTATAGTTACGCGGAAAGCAAGCGGGACTTATAGGCACCGACAGGCAACAAAGGGTAAAGGGATTACCCAGCCGAGCCTTGTTTTAAAATAATTTAAAGACACATAAAATTTAAGCCAATAGTCATATTATATGCTACATCTTACCTAATAAACGATATAAATATTCCTCTCTCTCTCTCTCTCTCTCTCTTCAGTGAACATCATTATAATTTACTGAAATACTCACTTAATCGTTGTGTTTTATAGTATAGTTGAATTGTTGGTTTAATGTTCACTTTCTCTAGCACACACAATTTACATAGTAGTTAGCGAAAGTGTATTCCATCCACCCAAAATTTTGATACTGAGATTTCACCGGAAATACATATTTTCAGAATCACTGTATCCAAAAGAAAAAACAATTTTATAAAAAAGGTCTGTGTCTATATGTGTATGAGAGAGAGGGGGAGAGAATATGAACAGTGTAAATAAAAAACGAAAAGCTGGTTACCAACCTTTATAGCTAATACAGCATCTTCAAAGGATGCGACACGAAGCTTTTCAGAAAAGCCAGAAATTACCCTTTACATGGAAAAAATTTCGAAAATTTTAATTTTCTCAAAACTGGCTCCATCCATTTCTATTAAAACACCATATACGTATTTAAGATATTTTTATGATCTTCAATTTTCTAGGAAAAGCTTTAAACGCCTCTACATGCTGGATGATTTCTGCATAACTAGTAAACCGTAAGAGAGAAAAATCTTACTATACAAAATAAATAGATGTTGCTATAGCACTTTATGTCAGCTATATTTTTCTTGGAGAGTTTGCAATTTTCAAGGTATTCCTTGGTACTGGTTTAAATTTTCCAAAACATACTTTTCTGAAATGAGAAATCGTCATTCGTTTTTACTTTCTTTTTCTCCACACCATGCCAAAATAATCTCATTTTAAAGTAATCACATTGCGTCCAGTACACAAAAAATTATACTAAAGCGTTAGATCAATGCATTTCCTATTCTGCTAATCTCTTATTGGGACTAGAAGTAGATAGAAGAATGGGATTTTGCAAAAAACTGTTTATTCTTGAATTGGTATAAAATGTCATATGAATGTGAAACATCAAATTATTTGAGTTAATTTTACTTTCATAAGAAAAGTGTTTAATCTATTATGAAAGTTAATTGCAACATGCCTTTGATTTGTATTTGAAATTGTGTCATATGGAAAAAGGCTCGATGGTCCAACACGCTAAAATAAATCAGTTAGCAAAATATATTTAAAATATGAAATATACCCAGTGAGACAGTACACGTTTTGTCAGGGAGCTAAAAGTTATTTAAAAGGAAATAAGTACTTTGAACACGTCTAGGTAGCCGAGTTGTCACGAGCTGACGAGAGACCCAGGTAGGATAGTACCGTTAAGGGTAGGACATTGAACTGAAAGTGTATTGGTTACACTGCCAGAGAGTGAAAATAGCAAGGAGAAGGGAAACAAATTCTCTTGCTAGTCAGGCGACACTTTTAGCACTTGGCATGAAACATCCGCGGGGTTAACATGTGATATTTGGGTGCGAGCTGTAGGCGAACAGGCTACCCGTGGTTGCGACGGAAATAGTGTTGATTTAATACGGACTAGAATACGGACGAAATCACTGCACCAAAGGTAATAAGTAATAATAGGCGCGGTCGCGTAAAGCGTAACTTAAGAGTAGAAAATTTAGGAGGAATGCGTGTGTGTTCGACGGCGGAAAAGGCCGAACTAAATGAATAAATGAGTTCGATAATAATCTATAACTCGAAGAATATCACTTGTTTCTCACCACACCTGAAAAGAAATACTTCTAACAAAGCCTGAACTAGGGCACCCACATCTCAACACTATTCCTAATGGCCAAAACCTGAACCCGGGATACCAACCTGCACTCGCAGTTACCGTCGCACCAGGCACCAAACGTAGGCTCTTAGGGCCCTGTACGTCTTACATGGCTCCAAGGATGAATGGAGGATGTTGAGAGAGACCCGAAAGGCGACCACGTCTGGATGGCGATAGGCTCAATCATTGACGTGATCCCTAACGATTGCAGATTGAACGACATTGACACTGCCCTATCCCTGCTCACAAGCCGCGAGCCTATGGTGATTCCTCGAGGTTGCTCGTGCCCGAAATCTCCGAAGGTGGGTCCTGATCGAGTGGCACTAATGCCGATGTCAGGGTAAACCGTTTACAGTGCGTAGGATACTATCCAGCCGCAACCCGTCGAACACCGGTCCTTCAACCCTAAAACAGATGTCAAGGATATAATGGGAACAGGATAAACTGGATAGGAAAAATCGAGGGATGCAATGTGCCTTCTTAGCATTCATTTGGTGATACGGGAAACCTCCGAAATAACTCGTGGGTTAGGAAAGTTGGCTACGAGTATCGATCCCATTCCAATGGCCTCCCGAATACTATTCGCACATGTTACCACGACGACATCTTGCAGAGTGACAGATGATTCTAAAGAAAGGATGTTGTAGAAGAATAACCAGGATTAGCATTCGCTTACCCACCTGGGGAAACTTCTAAAAATACCCTTGTCATATTGAGCGTTCGCCGGGAATAGAACGT
Organism: Hymenopus coronatus; assembly: GCA_030762935.1. Lineage (NCBI taxonomy): Eukaryota > Metazoa > Arthropoda > Insecta > Mantodea > Hymenopodidae > Hymenopus > Hymenopus coronatus. The sequence continues at coordinate 433,498,507 of CM060900.1, read as the reverse complement.
GGGACTTCCGAAAGCGAAGCATTCCAACCGACTGAACTAAGTGTGCCATGATTACTACAGGAATAAATACAAAGATGATCAAATCCATGCCAGTTTACTATTCGAGATTGTACTAAATTCAACTATAGAAATAAAAGCCACGTTGTTTAAATGTCATTCAGGGTTAGCATAGCAGAACCGTGAACTTGAGCAAGGGAACTAATTTGCACAAACTCGGAACTGCTTGTGTTGAGCATTAAGAAGATCGCGATGTAACTGTTTGGTTTGCCGCGCTGATGAAATCATTTCCCAGAGACCGCTTCATAGGCGGTGTACTGATGCACTAACCCATGGGTATGTTCCAGTCAGCAGAACAACGTGAACAGGAGCAGGACTAAAAAACAGCTTACCTTTTACAAAAAAATACTATCCTAATACAAAATATGACATTTGTTTCTTGAAATATAAATGTATACTGATGGAAATGTTTTACTCCGAAGAAGTTATTTTTCTTTTCAACACGACTTACTTTAAGTAAACAGAGATAATATTATAGTACACCCAAAGTTTCACGTACGAATTTTTGTATAGACATAAGTTTTGGGAGCCCTGAAACAATGTTTTACTTTCTCTACCACATACACAGGTGGGCACAAAATTGGTGTATTTCTCTAGATTGTAATACTGATTTTCTTTCCGTAAGGTTTCCACCTACAGATAACATAACTTTGACTGCTCCCAGCTAGTATCAGTTCTCTATATGTCTGGACGTAAGGGCTGTTATACATGTGAAATGGATTGGTAGAAGAAGGTTTAAACCATTAAAACATTATTTGGCATTGTAGGCATAGGGATGAAGAATTGTTTCTATACTGATATTTCAGCAGAAATACATGCTTTAAGCCTCCCGAGTACAAAAAGGTTAGAAAAAAGTTATGTGCGTCTGTGAACAGCATTATCAACATCGAAAAGTCCGATAAATACCAAACTTGGCATTTATGTTTAGTATCTTTTAAAGATGCGACACTACATTTTGAAGACAATCTCCAACCATCAACTATTCTTTACATGGAAAATGTTCGAAATTTTCTTTCTTCAAAATGCCTTTAACAATTTTAATTAAAAATGGCACGCCTATGATATTTGCGCGACTTCAAATTTCTGACAATAGCCAGTGGAGACTTCTTCGTTCTGAACAACCTTTCCTTAACTAACAAATCGTGATAGGTAAAATTGTGTGACATAGAAAATGTAAAGCTCATCAAAGGGCACATTTTATGTCAAATAGAACATCTTTAGGTTTTTAACTTTTGCAAATAGCCTTTATTATGGCTTAGATGTTAATATACGTATACCTTTTCAAGTAATTAGTCACTATTAGTTCTTTTTTCTCGTGGCAATGCAAAGAAAATGGAATTTGAAAGTCATCCGATAGCAATCCACTTTTTCAAAAATATAACTAACGCTTTAGCCTTCATGTACTTGTTCTACCTGCAACGAAATTTGAGTACGTGCAATTAAGTTTTACCTGGATTAACAAGAAATAAATAGAAGAATAATCTTTTCTACGAAAAGTCTGTAGATAAGAAACAGAAAAAAGTAATTGCAACATGTTAGATATTTATGATAAACTGCAATAGCCCCATTCCAGCACAGAGGTAATAAAGCTGTTATTTCTTTACAGGATGCACTAGTCTAAACCGGGACAGAGACAAAGACAGTTTTTAAAACTTGCCTCTGTTCTCAAGAGCACGTCAGTTTAAACGGCCGCTGCCATCTTCCGGGCACAATGAAAACATTATTTATCTGTTGAGTTAATGCATCTCTGAAATTCGACCAAAATGTCCGAAAAATTAAAATAATAATAAAACAATATGAACTATAAACTTTAAGAAAATATATTGTGTCTTCTTCCATTGGACTACCAAGTACCTAATGTTATAAATGCACATGCTTTGCTGCCTCTGAAAAGCTAAAGTACATGAAAGAAAAGGCCCATATTCTTTTTCGAAATAATCTTCCAAATTTGATAAATAATTTATTAATTATGAAAACTTTACCTATTTGGAAAGTACAAATAGTAGTCAGTTTTTACTAACAGGTGGCCCTTCCCTTTACCCGTCTTGCTTATCAGCGGGAACGGTGAGCGTGTCGCGCTCATTGCTTTCACCAGTTCTCCACAGGCGGGTTTTAACTTGAAGTAGCCTCGTTGAGTTTTGCAGCTGTTCTAACGCACGAAGGGATACCTATACACTTCTAATACGGGGTAGTTGGGCCAATTTTATAGTGTTTAAAGCTCGCTTTTACTGCCAGGACATCGCAGGCGATGATACATGGAATAAAGATGGAGCACCGGTGGAATGCGATAGCAGGGGAAACAGGAGAACCCGGAGAATACCCGCCCCTGCGCCGCTTTATCCTACACAAATCTCACAAATCTTGCTTGGCATATAACCCGGCCCATCTAGGTGAGAGGCGAATGGTCAAACCACCCGGCCACGGCGCAGCCTAGTTGGGCCACCTGGTATTATGAGAGCTGAGAATAAAATGTGTTATATAATACATTTATTTTAACCCCATTTACGTTAATGTGAATATTCTTAAACTGCATTGTGTGTTTTATTACAACAGTAAATTTATGAAGAAAGAAAGAATTATTATTTAAATACCAATTGCAAACTAGAATTTTGAAACATGTCAAAACATTACCGTTATTTTTTGTAATAACTGGTAGGTATACAGGATATCTAAAACACTATGGATTTGCAAAATTTCACACATGTATACCATGGATGCAAGCAGGGATGTAATTTTTGTGGTAAATAAAACAATGTGGTTAAACTGGTTTTGTGGGAAATATGGCCTGGATAATCATCAGCTGTATAAAATACCAATCATGCGTTCAAAGCCTCAATTCTCATTCTCAGAAATCACTCTTATATTCATTTTTATTAAGTTTATAAATATTTTATGTAACTTTTAAATAACACTCTAGAATGATATTATGACAAGATTAATGTGTGTTATTTTACTTTATTTGACGTTTATTAACAGTAAATTGATGTTTTCCATACCTGGTTAAATAATTTATTTTTGTCATTGTAAATTTGTCTAAAGTTGTTCATTGTGTATTATATATATGGCAGGCGTCATATGAGTAACTTAATACATAAAAAGTAATGCAAATGAAGAGTCTTCAAAACACTTTAAAAGGAGCTTTAAGTTTACATTTGTATTAAATTATAGGTAGTACATTATAGTAAATTTGTGAAATTAACTTTCATTAAGCTTAAGCTACGTATATAAAAACTGTTATGGTTGTTACCAACTTCATCGAGTTCGGGCTTCAGTACCATCAGCCGCTGATACAAATTTCTGTAAATATGGGTTAAAATATTTTGACTGAACAGGGTCAATAATGTTGTAAATATACACCGATATAAAATAAAGTATTCCTATCCTTCTCTCCGCAAATGATTAACTAAAATTATGATGTGCTTACCGAGTTATGCAAGTCAAAGGTCATTTGGAAAGGTAAATTTTTAAGCCCAGAAGTCATATTATGATAACGATTCAATAGCTTCATTAAAATACAGAAGGAGGGAGAAAAATAAACATTACTTTCTTTTCATTTGTTTACAGCGGTTCTTCTTCATTCTAATCTTCTCTCTGCGTATCTTTATAATTCTGCCAACCTTCTGCGATTCATATCATTCTTAAGTTATACCAGGCTGTCTCTGTGATCGAGTGATCAGCGAGCTGACTTCTCACCCGGGAGTCCAGGGTTCGATTCCCGGTTGGGGCGGGAATTTTTTTTCTAGCCAGAATTATTCCCTATCCCCCCCACAGAGTCTGGAAGTTTGTATGTGAGTGTGAATGTGTCCGTGTTTGAGTAAAACAAAATGCTTTAAAACCTATGTAAAAGTACCTACAGACAACGAGTTGTTTGAAATGGAAAGCCCCTGATATGACCTTAGATGTTAAGGGGGGCTATATAAATGAAACAATAAAAAAAAAAATTATTACATGTATTGTAATCTTGCTCTTCCTTTAGTATACTTGCCTTCATTTCTACCTTCTATTGCAATTTTCAAAATACTATGGTGTCTTAATGGACCTTAATCTTCTTTTTCTTATTCGGTTCCAGACTCCATCTTTAGTCCTCTGTGGCCTATGTTTTTGGCATTATAGTATTTTAAAAACATTTTTCTCTGTTTTCCATTTATTGTAACATTCCCATGTTCAAATTCTTCGAAACGAAATGTATTTTTTGTAGAAATCAATGCAATTTTGTATACCTCCCTATAAGTAAAATAATTATTCAGAAACTGAGGACATAAAGCTTAAAGAACGCACTTAACGGTGATGTTATTAAACAATAGCGGTTATATTGTGTAAATATTTAAGCAAAATCATACCTTGTACTTTTCACTGCCTTTTCCCTACTAGAAGGATTAATAAAAATGTATCTCTACAATTTATTAATATAATGTTAAAATGTTCTAAGAGTAATTTTCTAATAAAATAATTACAAAATATGGAGGAGCTTTTCAAAACTATAAAAGATTAATATATGCCTAAAATGTTTAAAAATTCATTCACATGACTCTCTCTTCAAACCATTGCTATAAAAGATTATTCCTTTGTCTATATTGTGGTAATCGAAATAAACATTAGCGGAAATGGTAGCAGTAGTTCCTTCTTAGTAGAAGAGAGATAAGGCAATGCTCTGGGCTATTGCGACAGTCAACTCTTTTAAAAAGCCGTTCGCTATGTGAAACAATTGAATTCGGTTCGCTTTGCACGGTTGGGACTATAACAAAAGAAAGATGAGGCGAAAGATGACCTCCCAATTGAGAAAAGTTCAAGTATCTTACAATTGAAGCCAATAAAAAGGAATATCACGGGAACGGTTGACTCTACAAATTTATCTAGAAATTATCAGAGGCTATTCCCAGAAAATTAAAAATATATATACCTACATATATATTACTTATAATGAAAATATTTTTAATGTCCATATTTTAAACAAAATCGTTAGAGCTATTTTCGAGAAAAACAAACATTTCGAAAATATTTAAATGTAAACGCCAGTTTGGAGTAGGGGGACTCTTTATATATATATATATATATATATATATATATATATATATATATATATATATATATATGTATATTGATGTCGTATCCTTGAAATATAGTAAACTTAAATACCTAATTTTCTAGTTAACGGTGTTTTCGATTCTGAGCTATGTTGTCCACAAGCGCACACATAAATACACACGGACCTTTTTTCTAAAAAAAAAAAGGTGTAGTCGTATATTTTATTCAAAACATATATTTCCTTTGAAATTTCGACATCTAATTTTTGGGTGGAATACAATACCTTCCCTAATTGCTATATGCATAGTAGGTAAGTGTAGACAAAGTAAAAATGTGAATGAAATTGGGACTAAATTGTACTAAACCCTGACAGTATAGGTTTTAAGATTTAAAATGAATCGACCTGAAATTGGGGTGTTTACAGAAGGGGTTGAAAAATGTTATAAAGAAGTTTTTTTTTTAAATGACCATGTATTATTTATTTGAAAAAAAATCTGATGTGCTTCATTCACATTATTTTCTTTACCTATTCTGTAACAAACTATTCTTACAAAAGCTTATTTTTCTAACTGCTTCATACTAATGAAGGTAAACGTTTCCACAAAAGGCCTTAATAATATATAAATAAGGAGAATAAGGAAATACACTAACCTAGAGCAATTGTCAAATATTTTAAAACCTGTCGCTACGTGAAACAATTGAAATTCAGTTCTCTTTGCAAAGGTCAGAAGTAAAACAGAAGTGAACTGAAACGAAAGGTCACTTCCCGTTTGTGAGAAATTTAAGTAGCTTAAAATTGAAACAAGTAACAAAGAATATCTCAAAAAGGGAACTCTACCAAAAAATGTAGGCATATGGCATAAGTTGTGTGATTTAACGAGATCTAAACTTGTGTAGTAGGTGTTCGTCTATCTCTTAACGGTTTACCAGTTTTAATAAATTCGTCCAGAGTGAAGAGGTTTTCAGAGGCTATTCCCAGGAAATTCAAAATATAGAATCTATGTGTTAGAGAAATTTTGATAAAATCAAAATTTTGAAAGGTTTTTCCATAGTAAGGGTAGTTTGGGGTGGGGGAATTTTCTTGTCGCATCTTCGTGTCGCATCCTTGGAACATACTAAATTAAATACCAAGTTTGGTATTTAACGGTATTTTCGTTTCAGAACTATGCTGTCCACACACACACATCCAGCGCACGCACACAGAAATTTTTCAAAAAATAATGTTTTTTATTCCTCGGCTCTCAAAACGTGTATTTCTGGTGAAATTACAGTTTCAAACCGTTGGCTGAATGCAATATCTTTATTACGTACCATGTATATTATACATACGTGTTAGAGAAAGTAAAAATGTTTGGGCATTTTTTGAAAGTTGTGTGTTACTCTACGATTTTTACTACTATTTCCTATAATATAATTGTAGAATATTTTGATCAGATGGGTTAAAAAGCGCAGATTTATCCTATGGGTTGAAAATGTGATACGGCTAGTGTTTGAGAGTAGTAAAGCAGAGTAATTATTTTTTTCTTAGTTTTCAAAATATAGATAGCGGAATATTTGAAGGCTGTATTATAATCTGTCTTAATTGGCAGCTTTTAAAACCAAGTCCACCATGTTTTGCAAAGGCATATCGCAATTACCTCTTGATAAACAATTTCAGTAATACTCAAAGGTAATTTGATGATGTGAAGTGTTACGCAACCTCCACAAAAATAGGCCAATTTTAAAAGATTTTATGTCTGTAATATATAACATTTCTGCTTGTTTGCCACAACTATCCCGGAATATTATCGAGAGAGCATGGTAGCATGTTCGGGAGGCGTTGAGTTCGTTTTTCGGTGACCACCCACGCCAGTTTCTGTGGTGGTTTTCCCGGTGTCACCAGGCAAATCCTGGGGTGGCTTCTCAACTGGCAAGACTTCTGTTCCATCATTTCCGTTCCCTTCTCATCTTTCAGGTTGCTTTGAGACAGTACATGTCATGCTACGGGTTTAAAAGTTATCTAAAAGGGAGATATAAATTATGGCCAATATAATATAAAGTATACTAAGAGGCGACATACCTACATTCAAAAGGGCCAGAGAAGAAATATTGTAAAACACGTCTAAGAAGGCAAGGACAAACGGTTATCACGAGCTGACAAGTGTCCCAGGTGGGATAGTACCGTTAAGGGATGGACATTGAACTGAGGAGATGAGGTTCTACTGCCCGTGGGTGGACATAACAAAGAAAACAGAAATAATTCCCTTGCTGGTCAGGCAACACTTTTGGACTTGCCATGGAAGAGTGGCAGAGGTAAGATGTGATATTTGAGCCCGCAATGGGACTACTGTTTATTTAATACGGTCGAAATCACAAGCCCCAGAAGATGCGTAGAGGTAAGACATGATAGCTGAGTCCGCGGTAGAAATAAACCGGCTACATTCGGCCACGATAGAAACAGTGCTTATTTGATGCACCAACAGACGAGGAGGAATGCGTGTGTTCGACGACAGAAAAGGCCGAACAAAATGAGTAAATGGGTTCAATAAAAATCTGGAACTCGAAGAAAATCATTTGTGTCTTACAACACCTGAGAAAGATTTCAGGCTAACAAATTCCTGCGCTAGGGCACCTACGTCTACACACCTTTCCTAAATATTCAAAACCTCTACGCGGGATACGAACCCGGAACCTCTATAATAGGTTACCGCCGCAGCTTCCAGGTTCGTAGTGTGTGGCGGTTACGGTCTTGCGTGGATGCATGCTGAGTACTCCCGGTGGACACTAGATAGCTGCCTGTTCGATGAGTCATTGCTCAAGCTCTCTGAGTAGTTGCAGGAGTGGAACGTGTTTTGAACTTAGAAATGTTAGGGACTTCCTCGCGTCTCTGTGATATGTGGTGTGTCTCTGCGATCTGTAATCTCCTATGGTGGTCTCACTTCATCCCTTCATCCTGGGAGGGGTGGTAACCGCAATGTAGGGGTAGATAAGTGGTGGGGTGTCGTCCTCCGTTGTATAATTCAAAGTTTATGCTCTGATACTGAAGGAGACTGGTTTGAAATTAGTAACGGGTTGAAACTCCTCCCTAATCCCCTCTCCAATTTAAAGATTTTTGAAAATAGTTTATGATCTCAAAGGTCCAAAAGTGGAATGCTTTTCGCTGGTGAGAGAGTTATCCATCATTTAAGGGGGCCATATCGTTTTTCTCCTTTTTTAGTCTTCAAACTTTGGATTGGTTTGCAACTATTCTACATTCTGATTTTCTCTCAGATTTCCTTTTTAAATCTTTTTATGTTCCTGCCTTCATGTTGTTTTTAATGTATCCATGTATTATAGTCTTGCTCCTCCTTTGCTAGCTTGCCTTCAGCTTTACTTTCGATTTAACGTTCAAAATACCATGGTTTGTTTAAAAGTACCCTAAGAATTTTATTTACTTTTTATTATTCGGCTCAAAATCTCTCTTTCGGCTTTTGCTATCTCAAAAACATCCTCATTGTTAATTTTATCATTCCAACTAATCTTCAGAAATTTCCTGTATTACCATGTTTAAAATTCTTCTCTTTTGCTTTATTATTTTAGGATTGAAGAAGTTTCAAATCCACATAACATCATGGTCCATACATCTGTTTTCATAAATTCATCCTAATGTGAGTACCCTTATGTGGGTTAAAATATTGAGCATTTTTACCTTGCTGATTCTTGTGCATTACTATATTAAGAGCAAGATTCAAAAGTACTACTAGAAGTGCCATATAAAAACAATTTGTTAAACTTCTGCTTAACTTTAACGTCTTTTCTGTTTGACACTTTTATAAATTCCAAGTACGCTCATGTAAAACGGCTCAACATTGAAAATTTAGTTTTTCAATACTAATCAATATTAACCGTTCTTTCTGGTAAATAAAAAGGATTAATGATTAAATGAAAACCGCGGTTTTAAAAACTTATGACTTTGAAATTGTATGCAATTTTTCAAATCTGAAAACAAATAAAGAACATAACCCTTATGAATTGTATTTAGTTATATGTAATAGGTAGTTAAGGGTATAACAAATTTCATGGCCAAATTTCATCTCCTAAGGCTGAGCGTACCAAAACTTTGTACTGTATAGATAGGAAGTAGTCTGGTCCCTCGAGTGGTTTTAAGAGCACCTGATACTCGTAGGGCTCTCAACAATGCACCTTCGAAATGCAATATATACAATGCCGTCTTTCCAGCTTTGCAACTGGGAACAAAAACTTTTTCCAAGCATACATATTAATTTCAAGTAAGGAAAGTAAGCATTAAAAGTGTTTTATGTAGTTACAAATGTCATTTATCACCCATGACTTTTTTTTTTTAAACAGTACCGGAGTCTGGTCAGGACTCCGGCGCTGTATCCCCTATTTACATTCCCCCCTGTATGATTACTGGTTTTACTGTTCCGTTACACAAACATATACAAATTGCACAAACATATAACACCCATGCCCAAGGCGGGACTCGAACCCACGATCCCCTGCTGATTAAGGCACTCTTCCCCTCACCAAGCATGCCATAAATTCTGTGTGATACGGCAAGTACTGGCTTCGCATAAGTAATAATTAGTCATAGATAAGTGATGTAATGGCTCAACTGTTGAGAGACGAGTGATTCTCGTGTTTGCTGCTAGAAGGCCAATTGTCACAGCCGATCTAAATCTAAAACACGAGAAATTAGAAGGGTATACTTAAACTTATTTATAAATTTAAATTAGATACCTAAATTATATACCTACCATAGTAGCTATATACTATTAAAATATTATATACTTAATCTTAGAAACATATCCTTAGTGTTAGAAAATTTCGACATATCCCAGTGAAAATTAGTTTTGGGGGAGGTTGGAAGCACCCAGATGTAATCGATGTTTAAACTGATGATTTTTTTATGTAACCCACGATCTGCCACGTGTTCTCAAACAAGGTCCTCACCAAAACGGTATCTACACCTAAACTCAAATCACTTAAAGGGTGCGGTTTTGAATTTAAACACGAAGAAAATTGACAAAGATAGTAAATTATTAATTTGAATTTCTTCACAACTAAAAAGACGTTTATTCTCAAACGTTTTAGTCTACGTTTGGAAGATACAATAATCGCATGGGCCTAATGACAATGCATGCATGCTCTTCCTTTCCCTGAAAATTTTGGTTAGGAGTAAAGTGGTAAATATATTCGTTTGGTTACCGTATAATAACATTGTGAAGAAAAGAAGAAAAAAATTAATCAAAGTGAAGTAAACCTACAAATTTGTATTATTGTGTATACAGTTCTCTGTTCCTTAAGAATAACAAAATTCTCACTTTTATGTCCCTGCACCCTCTTCAGTTCTCAATGGCAAACCCTTTTGCTGAATCTTAGATAAAAATTGCCACATTTTATCGTATCTATATAACGTTCAACATTGTAACCAAGCAGGCCTTCATTCCCGTATTGGAGCCCAGATACTGTGGTGGTAAACCTTGAATAATATTTATCACTACACTCTGCCAGAATATGACTCATGTTGCCCCTTCCCCGCAGAAGACAAATTCTCACGATGCCATCAGTTCCAGGCGCTTGATCTTAAACCAGGCTAAAACACTTCTTTGTTCTCGTGTAGACTCATCTACTATTTCGCGCACGTTTTCTTGGGCGCTCGGCTTATCTTCACTCAGTAGGTTTCGCATAATTTCGAAAGCAGAGCAACAACATTGATAGGTGAAGTACGCTATACATCTTAATAAAGTGGCTTCAATGCTAACGATTCATTCAGTCTTAGATCCCCGAGTACACGCAAGTCCACATGTGCCATGTTTCGATTAATAATTCAGCTAGCTCGTGTTAAATTAGATAACATATTCACCATAAAGGCTCAGGGCCTCAAAGTAAGACACTGTCAATGGTTAGCAACACTGCGGAAACATTGGTGGGCGATTCTATTTTCCGCCGATCCCGGTGGCCGCGCTCGCTAAAGTGTCTCGCTTTGGCGCTTCGTGGTACACAGCATCGTGGGTTCCAGTCCCGCCTTGGGCAAGGATGTTTCTGTGTTTGTAAATGTGTCTGTTTGTGTATGTATATGTAAAAGGAAAACGTTAGGAATAATAAGGTCTACTAAGGAAATATAGAAAACTGGAGAAAAAAGGAATACTGCGCCCGAGTCCTGACAAGCCTCCGGAACTGTGTTTTTTATAAGAAAAAAAAAGGTCCTGATTTATCGGCGATATGTAGCCTTTTATTACCCGGTTTGAGGTTACCAACTAATCTTGTTGGTCCTTCTGTTGACTATCACATCAAAACTAAGAAGTACTGACACCATTATTAGCTTAAGCTACCCACTACTGTGAGGAGGACTCTAGAAATTACAAAACACAACCAAAGAAAAGAACAAAATTCCACAAAACGTGAAGTAGGAACGACAAGAATGGCGAAATAAACAAAATGAAATGAAATAAACATAAACAAAAAACCGCCTCTTCTACTGAATATTCCTCTCTCCGTTTCACCTTCCAATTAAAAAAAAATTAAAAAAATAAAAAACTAATCTCCCCCCCCCCCTCTAGTAACCTGAAAATTGTTACTGTAAAATTCAGTGAAATTTTAGCCTACACTGATACTCTAGATTTTATATCAATAAGAGTAGTGCCGGCTATGGTAATAATAATAATAATAATAATAATAATAATAATAATAATAATAATAAATAGGAGAATTCAAACAGGAAATGCAACTGTCTCATACTAAAACTTTTCTTTGTAGGCAGAATATTTTTAGGGAAACTGGCACAACTATTTGATAGCTAATTGATGTTCTATTACAATCGACCAGTCCTACTAATTCAATATGTATAACATCGGCAGCATTTACTTCTCTCGCGCTTCTTACAAGTGAGATAGTGCTAATTAATGGTTTTCTCCAAACAATACGTGTACAGGATAGGAGAGGATACATTAATACGACTGAAAAATTCAATGTCATGCCGGGATTTGAGCCACGGATCTCCCTGAAAATTGATGAAGTCGTTAATTAATGAAATCTTCCTAAGCCTGGCGAATCTCTCACGTCACAGAGGCTTGTTTTGAAACGATCGAACATATTCTTGACATGCATTCTCCGCTGCTATTCGCTCCAAATGGGATGCAAAGGTTTTGAAATGCTAATTACAATATATAGGTATATATATTAATTGTTTCATTTGTATAGCGCCCTTTAACATCAGTGGTCATATCGGGGGTTTTCACTTGTAAAAAATTCGTATTACTCAAAATTGTATTCATTACTAAACATACGCACACTCACTCCCACATTCATACTTCCAGACTCTGTGGGGGATAGGAAATAATTCTGATTAAAGAAAAATGTCCCGCCCCAGCCGGGAATCGAACCCGGGACCCCCAGGTGAGAAGTGTACGATATATTTGTTCCTGTGCTAAACTGAAAAGAAGGAAATGCCGCTTCATAAACATGCTTGTCATCTGGTGTATTTGAGGCACAACACTTCAAATAACGAATGGCAATGTCAAACGGGATGCAATAAATCAGAAATGCAGGATTGTGACAAACAAGAACGCAACGGACTTATGCCTACATCTAATATAATCCACAAATAAAAGTTATTACAGTCCTCACTTTGACATTCCGTCTTGTGCTCCTTTGATCGCCTTTTTGATTTCGATGTGATTCACCCTAATGATCGTCGTCAAGGAGATATTATTTTCGAATCATTTCATTTATGTGTTTGAGTAAAATAGCGTATTTCGCAGCTGTTTAATCCATAAAAAATCTCAGGTATTGCATTCACATAACTTTCTCTACTTCTCTATTTTTAACAAAAGTGTATATTTCCATTTACTTCACTTTCATTGAAATGAACCTTTGTAGAATTACACACAGTGCACGTTTATTTATGGATACAAAGAGAATAGCAAACGTCAAAGTTTAATAAGTGGACGTTATTTATACTGGCCTAAGATCCCACACTCTTGCTATCGTCAGAAAAAACGGAACTTCGAAAGCACTGAAATAATGTAGTCAACAATTCGACCCATTAACAAAGTCTATATAGGAAATGGCTTACAGCACAAAAGGATTTATTTATTTGTTTTTGTAGTATAGAGCTTCTGTTGGCATTTAACATTTACCACTTATTAGTAGATATAAGATGGGGATGTTGCTTTATTAATGGCTATTGCATGAATAATAAATTTTGGAACATGAAATTATGCTTTTTATTTGGATATAATATCTCCATGGCACGACAGCTCACAAGGAACCATGGCCTACTGACTTCCGCTGCGTTCACTATCTCGAACCATAACAGACGTCATGGATAGGATGCAGTATTGGAGGGTGAAACGTGGTCAGCGCCTCGAACCCTCCTCCGGCCGGTTAATGCGCTCCTCAATTGGCCCCCAGGGACCTCACGAGGCTGAATGCTCCCTGGACCAGGTCTCCTAGCGGGGGAAACATCCCCACGCCGGTACCGGGAATCGAACCCAGGTCTCCCGCTTGGTAGGCAACTCCGCTACCACCACGCTAAGGACGACCTTATAAGATGATATCTATATAAAACTCCTTACGAATTAAGGGGGCTTCACAGGCTATTCAGACAAAATCCAAGATATGCATTTTATTTGGCAAGTAAATATCTTTAAAATATGGTACTTTATTCAAAATCGTTGCACCATTTTTGAGAAAATCAAACATTTCGAAAAATCTTCCATGTAAAGGGTAGTTTGGGGTGGGAGAATTTTGTTGAAGATCTTTGTGTCGCATCTCTGGAAGATACTGAACTTAAAAAACAAGTTTGACATTTAACCGAATTTCCGTTTTTGAGCTGCCCACAGGAAGACAAATTATTTTTTTTTCTAAAAATACCTCCTATTCCGAATCTCAAAACGTGTGTTTCCAGTGATACCTCGGTATTAAATATTTGGGTGGAATAGAAGCCTCCCCTACTTACTATTTGTAGTAGAAAAAGTAAAGAATCATAAATCTCGAATTGCATAAAGGCTCTAAATCTTTAAAATATGTAGGTAGATATGCGTATAAGTTTTAGATTTTACATTCTCTACCAAGTACCTAGCGGTCCACCCAAAAATTCCATATCGAGCTCACATGAAATACATACCTTGAGGCTTTCTGAATCCTAACAAACACTTTTGAAATAAAAACCGATATGCCACATTAATCTATTCTGCCTATACTCTACCTATTCTTCAACAATATATGCTTTCCAAAGCTTATTCTTCTAACTAGTTCATGCTAAATGACATAAACACTAGCAGAAATTGTTTTAATGCATATTTTCTTGTAGATATAAGGTGAAAAAAAAAAAAAAAAAAAAAAAAAGAATTTCCTAGGTTAAAGCAATGGACAAATCTTTCAAGAGGGTGTCTATGTGCTGGCAATGACAACTCGTAGTGATTATATCATAGGATAAAAAAAAACTAACTTTATATTTGAGAAATATATACGTATTGAGAAACTTAAACCAAAAACAAGAAACATCTCAGAAATGGTTAACACCACAGAAATAAATGTATTCTCTATCATTCACTAATATTCGAACCTTTTGCTTAAGTTTAAAAGTATTAAAATGCATATAAAGTAACCATTTTATTTTAGAACTTCAGTATAACAATACAGAATAGTTAAGGTAATTTGAAAAGGAAAATAATCATCACATATTTCATTTTCCTCTTTTTACACTTTTATCACAAAACTAATTTTTTTGAGTCCCTGCATATTGAATGAGTCCTACACCATATGCCCCATAGAGAGTAATGTCCAGAAGCTAAGCCTATTGGACATGTTTGAAGGAATAGAAACAACAATAAATCCGTTGCTTTTAAAGATGTCCGAGGCATCCATACTATTATGGCTGCCATGGTTATCCAACAACAATAATACTGAGTTATCTTTCTCATGCTTTACATGACGGGTAAAAGTTTTCAACCAAATCATAAATAATAAGTCCTTTGACCATCCATTTTAAACACCGTTATATTCCTTCCGGAGGTCCACCTTTTTCCAAAGCGGGGTTATCCTCTGCAGTGGAAATATGGACATTAGTGGCACATGTAATAATTTTAATTGTTTTCTCACAGAAACCGTGTGCAAAACAGCAGTTGGATAGGTAGAGTCAGATTGAAAAATTCAATGCCATAGCCAAGATTTGAACCACGGATCTACCAGTCTCTATCTGGTTGCTCTACCACTGAGCTAACATGGCAACATGCCGGCATAACGTTGAATTTCGCAACTGACCCGCATGTTTCCCGGTAAACCACAATTTGATCTTAAATTATTTTGAGATGACAACCCCAATAGCGACTTACAATGTTGTAAGTACCTACTTTAAGTCCCAAGTAGTTCAATGGTAGGGCAACCGGTTAGAGACCGGGAGATCCGTGGCTCAAATGGCATTGAATTTTTCAGTCTGACTCGACCTATCCAACTCCTGTCTCACACATGGCTTCTGTGAGAAAACAATTAAAACTATTAGAATTTTCCATAATAGTTGGTTATACTATGAATCCTAGGACATCCCAACTGGTCATAGAAACTACATTTTGTTGTCCCTTTGGAGCGAAGATTTTCCCTGATTCCTGAACTGTGTCTATTCCAGTTTCATCTACATTGCCGGTCAGTTGAGGGTAATGACGGACATTTGACCGGTTGACCGGCATTACCCCAACACTCACATTTTGCTTTAATAATGCGTCAGCACCATACATATTGTTTAAAAGTAGTCTCACATATGCTGCATTATTAAGAGGATCATGAACAATTCGGATAACTCTATAAACATATATAATAAATTTAATACGGTACATTTACCCTGTGTGTTCTTCAAGCAAAAATTACATAAACAATGCGTTTAGCATATTTTTTCTCACTACTGCTCACAATGCTAATAGGGAAATGACGATATGACTAGGTATGTTTTAAGGATGCATTTACAGAAGGCAACACAAACCAGTAAACCACTGCAGTGACGGTAATCCAGATAACTATGTGACCGGCATTACCCACTGACTGGGAGGGTTACCCTTGCTTCCCCTACCTTTACTGAATTTGTTCATTCAGGCAATGAATGAAAAAAAAATACTGGGAAAATAAGCTGGAATACATACGCTGCTAATAAAATGTTTTACCGGTAATTTAAGAGACATGCAAATTATAATGACTTTCCGAAGTTCTACATTTTTGAATGGATTCTTTTGAAGGTTTCACTGTGGTTGCACTGCTGTTTATTTGATATGTATACCAACTTGAAATCTTATTGATAAATATTCCTAGAGGTATAAATAGTTCTGGAAATTATTATGTATATATGTCGCACATTCAAAATGACCCACGCGTCACATAATTTGAGAAAATCGACTGCAGTTTTAGTAATAGATACAGGAGAAAACAAGGGGCTAGCATGTAAGCTTACTGTAAAATTTAACCATTCTGACAAAATATTTTCTGATGTGTACTCCAGCCCACAAGTAAACAGTGATTCTAAAAGTAAAGAAGTTGCATTTGATATAAATACAAGATGAGTGGAGTCATTTATAAAAATTGGTGGTGCTCACAGAACAATGGAAAGATTTTGCATGTGTATGAATTTAGATTTAAGAGATTCCAAAGCATTCACTAAGCATATGCATGTCTTAGCAACTGAATCAGAGAGCATAAGAAAATCTTTCCAAATCAAGAGAAGCAGTACGTAAGGTCCATGAGGATCTGAATGCAGAAAATATAAATCAGAAAGTAATTGATATAGCTGTTTCCTTCGTCGATACATGGCACAAGAGAGGGTACACATCTCTATATGGAATTGGCATTGTGATTGATATTTTAACTGGTTTAGTTCTTGATTTTGAAATTTATCCAAATGAATTGGGAGAAGATACTCCAAAGTATAACATATGACTTAGAGGGCATAAAACTATACCTGAAGAAAACTTTGTCTTCTGGAAACAAAGGTTAGATATAGCAGTTATTGATGCCATTTCTGAATACAATATGGAATAATTTGCTTCACAACAAACAAAAGCCAGTTCAACTGGAGAAGAAATTACAGAATTAGGAAGAAAAACTGCTCACAAAAGAGATTCACGTAGAAAGTATGAAAGTCGTCGGTCCACATTAGAACAGCTGAAGTCCACCAGAAAGAAGAAGAAGAAGAAGATGCTGAAAGTGTCTGCAGAGGAGACTAAGAAGAAGATGGAGGGAAAGAGCTATGGTGCAGGACAATTTTAACTGTTTACACCAGGTAAATTGGCTGCAATAAATGTTTCCAGTATAAAATTTATGTTTTCTAAGAACGACATTTTTCAGTGTGTAAAATATCCCATGCGGGACAGTTTTCTTTACTTTTGCATGAAACTTATTACAATAGTTCTACAGTACTATCTAAAGAAGCTGTAGTATCCTTTTTGAACTATCATGTAAAACTTGGGCACTGCGGTGCTATTAATCCCAAAAATTTTGAGTTTTTTTTGCTGAAATATCTGTATTAATGATTATAATTAATAACTTTTTATTCAATGCTCAAAATTAAAAAAATATACTAGGATTACTGCTTAGTAGTTCAAAGATTAATGTGACCCAATTGTGCTGATCAAAAAGAAAATTTTTACCTCAAGGTGTATTTTATATTTTTTCAAATAGTGTTATATGAAAAACACAAAATAGCTCACATATGAAAAAGAACTCAATAAAATTTATTGAAACTTACACATAATGCTATTCATAATGATGGGAATCAACATACAAAATTTCAAAAAGATTGAATAAAAATTGTAGAAAATCAATATAATCTATCCTAGCTCCCCTTAAATAAAAAAAAGGTATGAAAAATATTTTAAATGAATGTGATGAACAAATTATGAAATTGTTTATAAACCTACAAGAAAATTTAATCCTTAAAGTAAACCACATTTTCAAAGAAAATTATTATTATTATTTTTGTTACAATGCATTTTAAGCTGCAGAATGTTAGTAAGATACCTATGGACTTTCTGGGAAGTGTTCATGGAATTTAAACAATGTTGAGCTCGTGGCACCTTTGGAAAATGTAAAAATATAGATTTATGAAAAATGTGTTTTCTTAAATAGTGTGTATTCTAGAAAACAGAGTATTGCAGGATTTTAAATGGCTGTAGAAACCAGAGGAAGCGGGTACAGTCAAAAACATTAAAAATGGCTTGGAAATAATTACCGAAAGATGGAAACTTTTCGCTGACTCCACCGTGTATTTACCTGTTTGCTATGTATTGCGTATTGGACAAGCCATGTTAGCAACGGGAAGGGAATGCACATTAAACGTAATTTGCAACAAACGAAGTTCTTAGTTGCGAATTGGTGACCCCTAAAATTTGTGGTTGGACAATAATCCATCCCTCTCACCGAGTACTGCAAAAATAGATTAATATTATCTCCGCGCTACGTACTGAAGTTCTAATGCCAAGTTAATTCGCGCACGTGGTAGACTAAATTAATACGTGCTTATACAAGGCAACCTGCTCTGAGGGAGTGTCGAATGAACCTGGGGGTTAAAAGGGAGGATTGCCGAATCGGTTTTGCATTTCCTTACTCGCGCGGCATGTTGTACCGGAATCGCGGAAAAACCTGAGTCCCCATCAAATGCTCACATTTTCATTAAAATCATAGTGCCAGAAGTATTTTAATGTCTTTGGATTTACAAATGTGTTGCTTAATATTCCAAAATAAAGAAAGTACTCCTATACATTAAACTTCTTGTCTCACTCATTTTGTAACATGCGGTGAGAGGGGTGGAGTACTGTCCAACCAGAAAGTTTAGAGATGAACAGTTCGCCGCTCAGTACTTCATTTGTCGCAAATGTTGTTTCATACGCAACCCCTTTCCTTCAGTAGCATTCCAATACGCTTCTAAGAACATAGCAAACATATGCTCATAAAATAATAAATGAATAAATAAAACCTGAACCTTCTTAACGAAGAACATGTAAGTAGCATATACATTTCAATTATACCTGACTTCGTGTTTGCATGACTTCCTTCAACGATTTGATGCTTTGATTTCGTGCTAGGGTATAATGCATAATAACTGCAATAGATAATATCTAATAGTAACAATAATAATAATAATAATAATAATAATAATAATAATAATAATAATAATAATAATTAATAATACAGTGAGCACTACGTGCTCTCATGCATGGTTTTTATTACAGTGCATTAATGCTTAGATTTATCCCTATAGCAAGTCTAGTCTCTAATGTCAAACCAAAACAGTGTATTACATTATTACAAAAATAGTTATTGGTGGATATTGATAGGTGAAATGGACTTCTTTAATACTTGTGAATCTATAATGTGACTTTATTCTCTGAAAATAAAGGTTCTGTAATGGAAGTGGAAAGCATGTTAACTTTCTCCGTATGTTTACATTTTTCTATTTATAATAAGACATATCTCGTATATCAAGCTTGGGAACCGCCTCTCATTGAGCGCGATTCCTTCACCGTTTACTCTGATGTGCAAGAGGAAAAGATCGAAGGCCACTCTCGCCTGCGTATGCTTGGATTTACCCCTTGGAGTTCTGCAATTTTATAACGCACAAAGGGTTATCTCCATACGCGAAATACGGCGCTGTTGGGCCATGTGGTACAGCGCAGTACATAGGAGTGAAGGGTTTATATAGTTTAGTGTAGCCAAAGTTGGTTGTCAATTCGCAATATTACAAGATTACTCGAGATATCAGTTAGGTTTGAAACTAACCTGGAAGCACATTATGTGAAACTGTGCTTTTGTTTTCAAAGAATGTATATTAATACTTGAAGTAAGGTAATACAGCGATTAAATTTGACAAAAATATAAAGAAAAATTTGGAAAAAAATTGTCATAAAATAATACCCATTAATTTTAAACTTTAAGAAAACATAACATTATTCTCACTTGGCGCATTTAAATCACCAGAAAATTGAAGTTATAGAGGGACAGGCGCTTGCTTATTAAAAGACACGCTCAGACACTGTTTCAAATTTTCAAATTTTTTTAAAACCCTTTTACTGCCTCTGAAAATGTACCTACATTAAAGAAAATTACCATAAACAGTTTCGCAGTAATGCTCCAATTTTAAGAAATAAAGTACATATTAGATACATTTTGAAAACTCAGGAGCTTAATAGAGTTAAAAATATAATATTTTTTCAACAGTAATTAGGTACTAATATAAACATCTGATGCGATAGATCTATTCGTAATTTCATTTACTGTAAAAGTTGTATTTTAACGTGAATATTTTTGAAAATGCATTCTGAGAATAATCCATTATAGAATTAAAATGCTATTCAAATAACAATGTAAGTTTAAAACAAACCAAAATATCACTGTTACTTTGTATAATAATTGGCAGGTGCAAATTTCAACAAGATATATTACATACTGTGGATTTTCTAAAGTTCACAGATGCATGACCCTAATTGACTGAAGTTCTGGTTTGCTATTAATTTTTTTAACTCTTAATATACCTAACACAAATATGTCTTGTAAAATTACACTCAAAACACATTATTTTGAAATTACAATAACTTTTGTTTTGAGGGAATGTAAAAGAAAGAATGTTTACAATTTTTTTTTATTAAAATTCTGGTATAATAGGAAATAACTTGGTATATTTAAATTCGTACAGCGTTCTTTTTAATATCCTATCACGTGCCACGCTTGGTGTATGCAGCAGGTTACGTTATCTGTTGTAGAGCAGAGCAAAAATACTTTAATATTATATAGGGTCTTCTGATTTATTTGACGTTTGCCGCCAGTCGTTTGTTTGCGAATTACGTTAATTCTAGGCAGCGAGTTTATCACGTGTTTCTCTTGCTTAGGACTAGCGAACAATAAGTAGACGTCAACAGTTCCGAGGTTACCTTAAGGAAATGGAATTTGCATCGTATCTTTCCAATATTTACATTTAGAACATTCGCTTGCGTCTCGTAAACACGCAATTACAGCATTTATGCTGATATGTAACTAAATTAATTGGATGGTTAAAGCAATGTAGAGAGCTTTAATGGTATCCCGTCCCCATTGTAATAAACCTCTTTACAGCAGAAATGAAAATGAACTACACCAAATAAAGTGAAAACGCAAAACTTCTGTAATTGGTAATCACTTCCATCTCGCGTGCACAGCCATCACTGAAATCATTCTCCATATCAGAATCACAGTGCCCCTAAATACGGAAACAAACAGTGAGACTGAGTTATGGCTTAGTTTTGCTCATTCTCACGCTTCCATGAAATAATTAAAGTGATTGAAGGTGATGACAAATGCGCAACAGAATCCGCACTAGCTGTAAAAATCTCGTAATAAAATTACGATGAACGGTTTATTCCGCACATGGTAAAGAATTTGCTAACGATCTAGTAGAAAACTGTGAAATGAAAACGGGAAGTTATTTCAAAACATCTAAAGAATTTTATGACACTGCTTTATCTTATTTACATTTTTAGAATAAAAACAATAAGGATGTGTCATATTTAGGCCGCCTTTCCTTTTCCCTTAAGGGAAAATGTTGCTAATGCTGCTAAACAGATATTATCGAAATGTCGAGAAATTGCAACCGTCAATCATTATGAACTATTTGATGAATTTAGTTGTGTATGTACCAAAAAAAAAAAAAATGTAAACAGTTCAGAGACAAGCCAGCTGGCAGAAAATGCACTAATGTACTCCATGACAATTATTAAACTTTTTATACGTTTACCTGGCAGTAATGCATCCGTAGAAAAAGTATTTTCGAATATGAATTACGTGTGGTAGGAAGAGAAATCTAGGTTTTATGTGAGCACAGTGCACGCGCTATTTTAACAATGAAAACAAGCATTAACTTTTCGTGTGAAGTGTTTAGTGAAAAATTTTCTTCATACCCTGGGATTCTGAAGCAAATATATCTACTCTTCAGAAAAGTATCATGCCACTGCCACAAGCTCTTCAGTGTAAGTTGCCGTAAAAATTATATTATTCTAATTCAGAGTTTATATTTTTCTCAAAATTATATACATCAGTGCCTTACATACATTAAAGTATTTTCTTTAATGCTCATTAACATAAATATAACAAAACTGACACTTGGAGCTTAGGGCCTTAGTAGGATGAGACTTCGATGAAGTATTGTTATTTTTTTATTTTATTTTATTTTAAGATACTATTTTGTGCAAGGATGTAACCTTTAGCGTTTTTAGAAAACCCAACCTCGAAAACATTAGAAAAAATATAGTCACCTTATCTATAATAAACTTGGCATTCCTGCCATAAAAACAGGACAGTACGCCCTTATTACTTGTATGTCCTGCGTCCCAAGAATTTTTGTTCGGACGCGAATATGACACCATCTTCCTAAATTAAAAACCTATCTACAATTGTTGCATGTCTTGCTTATCTCACTTATTGTTGTCATTGTTTAGCGCGTTCTGCCTATTCTAGTGTTGACAGTTGATGTGTTGTGTTGTCATTTTGGGAGAACTTAAGTTGTTATGCCTAAACGAAAATCCACCTTCTCTTCCAATTTACAGGAAAGGTGTCCGCTCCTCGAAGAGACAAAGCTTAATTACCTATGGAGTTCACTGTAAAATTTGCAATCGACATTTTCGATTGCACATGGTGGGAACTCGGATGCTGTAAAGTGTAGATATTTATTCAATATAATGCTATCTTCATTCTAATGTTATTTTAATGTCATATTCAGAAAGTACTGATCAGTTAATCACAACCTTTTAAGGCGTCCTGTATTTTAATGCAAACAAAAATTGGTAGGCTTCTATCTACCGGTAGACCAGCACTATTTATTCATTTTTTAAAAGAAAGAAAACTGGATCAACTTCAAAGACGTTGAGACTGACCAATCCAGTACCAGACAATAATGCACTGCTGAGTTTTAGAGTAGTAAGGCTTCGGCGCCTGAGGTTCATTCCCAGGCTCCAGCCAAAATACGCATTTCATTTCATCAATCCTAACGATATTGGGCTGTGTATAGATAGGCAGGTAAAGGTAAAGAACGGTACTCCATTAGTTACTTTAAGATTGCATAGCTGCTCTGTATTCTTAAATTCTTTTATTAAAAAAAAAAAACATTTTATATTTTTTCCACATGGGTAGAGCAAGAAAAACTGACCGGAGTTCAGACTGCTGCCCGTCGCCCGCCAATTATTACCGGCGCAAAACTTCTGTAATCGTGCCCCTGACCGCCAATCCAGCTACCGAGCATAGCTTATCGTAGTTTGCGCTATGATACTTTGCTTACTTA
The DNA here is from genome assembly GCA_030762935.1 of Hymenopus coronatus. Taxonomy (NCBI): domain Eukaryota; kingdom Metazoa; phylum Arthropoda; class Insecta; order Mantodea; family Hymenopodidae; genus Hymenopus; species Hymenopus coronatus. The sequence goes on along the minus strand of CM060900.1, from coordinate 433,475,157 downwards.
AAATCACAGCTAGCAAACTTTGTACAGTCTGCACCGAAAGTGTTCCGCATAAGTTTGTATTCAAAGTGGGTAGTATATAGTGTTAATTTTATTTTTTAACCATGGCTCCAACGTTTTCAAAGATAAGTGGCAAGATATTACTTAGTCAGAGCAGAGAGATAATTCAAATGTCCTTGACTTCATGAAACAAGAGGCAGAGATGAAGGAAGAAAATGTATGTTCCCCGAGTTCTCCAAAAGCCTGTAGAAAGTGAATGAAAGAGTAGCCAAGACAACTGATATTTTACTGAGTTCCGTTTCCAAGGTTCTCAAAGATAAGAAAGAAAGAAAAAAAAACTTAATACATTACTTTTAAATTAAAAAATCTGATGTGTTCCATTCACACGACTTTCTCTACATCCCTGCAACAAATTATTGTTAAAAAGCTTATGCTTCTATTTACTTCATTCTAATCGACAAAAAAATAGCAGAAATAGTCTTATCACTTGCTTCCTTGTAAGTAGGAGCAAAATAAGGGAGCACCATAGATTAAAGTGATAGTCAAAAGCTGATTGCTATGAGACTGAAGTTCCTTTGTATGGACATGAGTTGACAAAGTCCTGTATGAGAAAAGTATAAGTTTTTCAAAGCTAAACCAATAACAAGGAATATCTCAAAAACGGTCAAATCCACGAAAAAAAATGTATATTACATAAATTGTGTGTTTTAACGTGCTCTATATTTTTTGTGTGTAGTAAACCTTTGTCCATCCCGTAGGTTTAGCACTTATGCAACATTTCGTAAAATTCATCTATAATAATCTTCAGAGGATATTCCCAGAAAATTCAAGATATACATTTTATTTGTCAGGCAAATATCTTTAATGTGCGATATTTTAACCAAAATTGTTAGAGCCATTTTTGAGAAAATCAAAATTTTTGGAAAAAGCTCCATGTAAAGGGTAGTTGGGGGTGGGGGGATTTTCTTCAAAATCTTCATGTCACATCCTTTGCAGATACCAAACTTAAATACCAAGTTTGGTATCTGTACATCTGTAACATGTATTTCCGGTGAAATCTCGGTATCGAATGTTTGGGTGCATTACAATACTTTTTCTATACACTATGAACATAGTACGTGTAGAGAAAGTAAAAATGTGGAACAGTTGTGTTGCCAGTGAATTGCAGAAATTGGCAGGCCAGAATGGGAAAAAGTATTTCGACATTTGAGAATATTGAAAAGCATTAGAAAGAATTGTAGAAAATCAAATAGAAAGAATTCTAATCCAGCATAATTGGTTCAGAAAGTAGCAATAGCATTGATGATGACAATGACGTGAGAGAAGTCGAAGGACTGTCAGGTGTGGAAGAATTGGAGGCAGACGATTGACATTGTTTATATGGTAGGCCATTTGTATAGATGTTTTGTGTTTATCAGTGCAGCGCCGTATAATGCAGGTGCATAAGAGGTGACAGATATGTGACATTGACTGTGACAGGCACTCGTCTAGCATGCATGAATCGACTGGTGAACTGCTTATCTAAAAGTGCACTCGCTTCCTAGCTCTCATTAGGGTTTTCAAATGTCCAGATCTGTTGCGCCAGTTATTGCGAATTGTTGCCCACCACGAGCAGATACAACAACAAATATATAAACATGTAATAATCAGACAATAAAGAAATAACAAATAAGTTAATGTAATATTTACTAAACGTACTCGCAACAGCTTCGCAGCTATAGAAAATAACAATTGACGGGCGACAATGAGCAGTCCAGTACTTGCGGCCAGTTTTGTGTGCGCCATTCTGTAGAACCTTATTTACTCGTGTTTATTCGATTTTTTAAAATTAATTGTCCACTTAATCGTTAAAAGTACTGAACCTGAAATTTCACAATGCTGTGGAATTTCATTAATTATTCAATGTTATATTTTTGTAATTTTTGTGTATTTAAATAGCATTAGGGATATTGCATTTCTTACAGAATTCATTTTTTTTGTCTGTCTTTATTATTTTGTTGTACGAAAATTTTATTTGGCGCCTAAAAAGAAAAAGCAATTCGGAGATGGGAATTAAATGGTAAACATTTAATTACCAATAAAATATTTTATACCTTCGATACAATAATTAAAATATTAAATTCAAAGTTTTCAGCCCGAGATAAACAAAATCCGAGAGCTGGAACAACCGGAACACTCATTATGTGGGCGTCGGTGAGCATACGCAAGTAAGCCGTAGCCAATTGCCGGCCGCGTCTTCAATCACGTGGGCACGCCATCAAAGTCGGGCCACTAATTGCTAGGGTTAAAAAGATCGAGTAGACAGAGAAGATGGAGTGGCTTGACGTCGTGTAATGGTAACCATGCTAACTTCTTATACCTAAGGTCGCGGGTTCAAACCTGGCGGAGGACGATGGATTTTTTCGGGCATAAAAATCCTTAGCATGGCTTCCTTCGGAAGGGAGGTAAAGACTTTGGCCCCGTGTCGTGGATTTACGGTACGCAAAAGAACCTCAACCTCTGAGCAAAATTAAGCGGTCTTTCACGCCCAATATAGAATGGGACGCTGAGAACCACGGCAGTTAAAGAGCGTCCATAAATAAAACTTCATTTCATTTCATTTTGCAACCTAGTAGGTTCGGGATACTCTGGATAGCTTTAATTGTTGAGGCACTGTACCGTGAACAAGAATATACAATCATTAACATAAATCCAAAATTTGTGTTTACGGATTTCTGTTACAATGCCGGTTTGCTAAGAACCCCATCCGAACGCTCGAGTACAATAGCTACGTGGTGAGGCTGTATTGCTGAGGTAGGAATTCTACTACAATTTACATCTCCAGGCACGCTCAGGTTATCTACGACTAAGGGACCACGTGGAGCAGTCATCAGTCCAGTTCCCGCCGAAACCAGCCTCAGTACGTACAGTGCAACTTGTTTGGGCAAATCAAACCCCAGCATCGTGCATTAATCATAATACAAAATAATTCTACAAAGTTGATAAACAAAATCCTATTGCTTTTTGAGCTACAGCCACCGGGAGATTTAAGTAAGAAAAAGAAAAAGAAATCATTGGATCAAACATTAATAAAATCATTAAGATAAAGCATGTTATAAGTTAAAAAGCATGGTGAAAAACGTATTGCATTTAACTGGTAAAGAAACGTTTAGGCTTTGCGGTATAATTGAAATAGTTGGTACATGTCAAGTTTCCTGAAACAGTTTTCAGAATTGCCCAAGATATGATTCTCTTCTTCTTTTAAATGATAATCATTCCTTGGTTGTCGCAATATACGCCGAGGAACTAGGAAAGTTGATTTATAGACAATGCATTATAATCACAATTTTCGGCCGAATATCAGATGATTTTTACGAATAGTAATCATTAGTTATTTCCTTATAGATAAAGGAATATATTAGGCTAATGCTACAGTCAATTCTATTAAAAGCAGGTCGATAAGTAATGATTTTGGAATTCCACTCTGTTTGCATGAACGGCAGCAATAAAAAACGAATAACGACCTCCCATTTGAGAAAAAATAGTATTGGAAAATTTATACCAATAACGAGGAATAACTCCTAAATGGTTAACTCTACAAAAAATGTAATTACTTGTCATAAATTGTGTATTTTAATGGGTTCTATCCTTTTGTGTAGTATAACGTTTTATCTTACGGTTTATCGGTTTTGTAAAAGTCCTCCAGAATGAAGAAGGCTCCAGAGGCTATTGCCAGAATATTCAAGGTAGGCATATAAATGTCATTTGCCTCTAAATGTATTTAATATAACTACCTATGGTCCTTAATCCAAAAATTTGAAGCCAATTTCGAGAAAATAAATTTCAAAAATATTCCATAAAAAGGATAGTTTGGGATGGATGGGGCATTTTCCTAAATACTTGCCTGTGAGAGATGCTGAACTCAAATACTAAGTTTGGTACTTAACTGACTTTTGTTTATAGTTATCCTGTTCACACACACACACACGGATGTTATTTTAAAAATGTTTTTTTCTGGGATTCATGTGTCCTCAAAACAGTATTTTCGATAAAATATCGACATTAAATATCTGGATGGAATGCATTACCTTTTCTACCTATTAATTACATTGTAAGTGACAGAGAAACTAAAAATACAAGCTAAACAAAAAACACGAAGGTTGAGCAGTTAATCAAATTTTAAACAAAAATATTAAGTGGTATAATGCAGGAATATACTAGAGAAGATCCAAATGAGTGTACAATTGAAAATCTTTCATTCCTTTAATTTGTTGGATAATTCGCAATATCGCTAAAAGTTAAAAAATAAAAGTAAGTTTGTATTAATTGTTTAAAAAAGGAAGTGCGTTTTATTTATGGAGCTCTTTAATATTACAGTTCTCAGCATTCCCTACAGGGGCAAAAGGCCACTTAATTTTGCTCAGAGGCCTCTTTATCACGTTTGAGGTACTTTTACATGCCGTAAATCTACGACACCTGACCAACATCTTTACTTCACTTCCGAAGGTGCCGGTCCCCATGGCCACGCTCGCTAAAGCGTCTCGCTTTGGTGCTTCGTGGGCAGGGGATCGTGGGTTCGAGTCCCGCCTTGGGCATGGATGTTATATGTTTGTGCAATGTGTATATGTTTGTAAAAGAAACAGTAAAAACCAGTAATCAGTAAAACCTACGGGGAGAAATGTAAATAGGGATACAGTACCGGAGTCCTGATCAGACTCCGTTACTGTTTTTATAAAAAAAAAAAAAAAAAAAAAAAAAGGAAGCTACACCTACTGTCGCGAACAAGGTTCTGCGACATGGGGGATAGCTATTTTAAGGTGGTGAAAGGAGGGCAGATGGTAGAGCAATGATAACAACTAACTTACAATTAAGCTAAAATATTGAGGAAGATTAAATACTTTGTTTGTTGCGAATATTTGATTTACGAAGGTGGGGGATTGCAATATATTCCATTAATCCGGGCCAATATTATTATGATTCCGGGGCCACTAATATAAAGCTTATATCATGGTGTGTCTAGGCGAGGTGAGAGATGAAGTGGTCGAAGTAGTTGAGCGGTTGAGCTCGGAGCGACGCCCCAAGAAGCACAGACGAGGCAGAGGTTCCCCGACGGTCAAGACCTGGTGGTCGGGTCTTCAGTCCCTTAAATAAATTTAGCGGTATCCCGGAAGGACATTCCAACATGGTGGCCGTATTCCTAATGTGGAGTAGCCCTGTGGGTAAGCTTAGCCAATCAGCATCGAATGTATAAGTGTTCTAGAATATCCGGTGTGACGTCAAAGTCCGAAAGTGCACGTAGCCCAACGTGAGTTGCTATCATCGAAAAGTCCACTAGGGGTGCCATGGGAAGAGGCCAGTCACTTTCTTCCTGTTACTTAATCAGTTTATTTTTCCAAGAATATGTAAGAATCAAACCCCAATTAATTCAGATTAATTAATGGTTAATTAATAAAATATTACTAACAATATAAGTTAAACTCTCGCCAATGACACACGTGACAACACTAAGGATTGTTACGGCCGAAAAAATACATCGCCTCCGCCGTATTTGAACTCGTGATCTTGGGAACTAGAGTTAGAGAGGGTGATTCCAAATTCCTGGAAACTTCAACCATAAAAAATATTCCTGACCCCCTCCCCCCAGAGTCAAATTAGAGACACGCCACTTCCGACAGCTTTTAAAACACTTTAGGCAAATGTGTTCCTTTAGTTTCCTTCTATGTATATGGAACTAAGTAATAGGACCGTTTTGCTAATGTTTATCTTGATTACCAGGAAGTAGACAGAAAAGTAAACTTTTATAAGAAGCTTGTTTGCAGAGCAGGTAAAGAAAGTAAGGTGAATAGAACACAACAAATAATTCTCTTTTTGCTTGTATTCTTCGGGCATAATTATCCGCCGGGAGGGGGGAGACCCTACTGAAGTTCTGTATTCTTTTATTCAAGTGATATGGAAGTTGGCAGATTAATTAACCTGGTTAAAATTAAAGAAACTACACAACTAGATTAATTTGAATGATGTGTTTTTAGGAGATAATGTAACCTACAAGCTCACGCATAAAATGTTAACAGCGTTAAATGAAAAGGAGCATGTCGGTGGAATCTTTTGTGACCTAGCGAAGGCTGTGACTGTGTGAATCGCAAAATTAAATTTCTATGGAATAATGAATAACACATTAGATTGATTCATTTCATACCTATAAAAGAGAAAACAAAGGGTTGAAATTAATAACTGCAATGGGTATCAAAATGGTGCCTCAGAATGGAAATCAGTAAAACATGGTGTCCCCCAGGGATCAATCTTAGGGTCTCTTTTGTTCTTGGTTTACATAAATGACCTCCCATTATACATTAACAGTATTTCAAGTATTTATTTATTCGCAGATGGCACTAGTGTTCTAGTAACAGGTAAAAATTTCAATGTCTATGTAGTAAAATTAAGCTATGTTCTAAGTTGTATGTCAAATTGGTTCAGAAAACAAACTCTCAGTAAATCTTGAAAAAACAAAAACAAATAAATTTATAACTACTCGCTCACCACAAACAAACATAGAAATAGGAATTAATGATACATTGTTAGAACTGCTAAATGAAGTCAAATTTCTTGGCCTTCAGGTAGATAAGCATTTGGACTGGAAGTCAAATATTAGCTACATCACAACTAAACTTAGCTCAGCGTGTTGTGCTTTCCGTGCACTGGTTAAATTTCACACAATCGATATTCTTAAATTGGTGTACTTTGCCTACTTTGACTCCATCATCAAGTATGGAATAATATTCTGGGGTAATTCAGTGGATAGTAAATGCAATTCCGGATACAGAAGAAAGCTATACGAATAATCTGTAATGCTTATAGCAGACAGTCATGCAAAGAACTATTTAAAAATTTGGGCATACTCACCTTACCTTGTGTTTATATACTACCCATTTTAAAATTTTATGCAGTTAAATGACATAGCTGTATAACAAACATGGAAATTCATAACATTAATACTAGACAAAAGGGATATATTCATCGTCCCAATGCCAATCTTCGTTGCTTTCAGAAATGTGTATATTATGAAACAATCAAGATATTTAATGCTCTCCCCAGTAATCTCAAAGAAAATGTTAGGAATTTCAGGGCTTTTAAGGCCTCTCTTAAGGAGTATCTTTGCAATAAATTATTTTACTCTGTAGATAAATATTTAAGTGACAGATCTGTCTGACAATACTGTCAATAATCATTGTATTTATAAATATTATAATGTATTGCTTTTGTGTATATTAGCGTGTGTGTGTGTGTGTTTTATAATAAAATTAAACTGATGTATACTTTGACTTACACGAATGTGTCAAATGAATGTTTTAGTATTTAGTAATGACACAAGGTCTGTAAAGCCTCATGCTTTGATATTTTACACTCTAGTGCAAAATTGTAAACTTTTGCATTGGAAATTCTATAACATATTTGTAAATATGTATTGTAATTTGTTTGACATTTATGACGAGTACATAATACAATAATCATATATTAGTTTTATATAATTACTAGTAGTAATTATTATGTCGATAATTAGAAAACTATCATCTGACATTACATTAGTGTTACATCTAATGAAATTATATTTATTTATACATTTTAACACTAATTTTTTATACTCTGTGTTTTAAGTGCTAGTACAAAAAAAGGAGAAAAAAAAAGAACATGACTATGCTTTTATAGAGCACATTAGGTATAGTGCAGTGGCGTACAGTCCTCAAATGCAAATGGTGTGATTATATGTCTATTCTGTTGCTTTTGTAACCCATGCTTTTAACACTAGAGCTTTATACATTGTTGTTTTTTTTCACAGTAAATAAATATATGTAATACACGTATATGTCTTGAAAGTTCTATGTTCAGTGGCTTCCTGGCCTAAACGAACCTACAGAATGCTTTGTAATCTAATCTAGTCTATAAGATGTTCCTTAAAATATTACACCACTCTTTAAAGCACTCCAATTGCAACTATGATTTTTTCTCTTTTTTTAGAGTTCTGCATTGTTGTGATTTTTACCAGATATGAAAATAATAAGTGGTACTGATTTTAATATTTTACACAATTTTCACAATGCAACAGCTTTTGTACGCACAGTTTACTTAATTTTTTGTAGGTATTTTAGGATTTTCAGTTTTGAAACCAAATTTAATGTAGGTACTTTAAAATGTGTTCCATATATTAAAGTTATGACATTTTAGTAATAAATCTGTTCACATTTTGAAGCCAATACCAAAACCTGTGCACTATGAGGGCTTTGAATGATAAAAAATGTAGCATTTAGAAAAGGCATTTATAAATGTAGCATTCATATAAAACATGCGTTCATGCGAAATACATGCTTCAAAACCTCTCAAAACAAAGTTGAGGCAGTCTCGGGGCAAGTTGACAAGCTGTGCAAAATGACGAATGACTTAATTTAAGCTCATATTATTTAAGCTCATATATTAGATGTAGGTAAAATTTTCCAAAATTGATTTTTTTTTATTTTTGCTAAAAATAGTTTAAGGTATTAGGATTATCATACTGAAATTTCATGTCTTTATCATTACTGTAAGTATGAAATAATAATTTAAATAGCAATGAATGTTCCTGTGCCACGCCCCCTTTTTACTTCTTCTTTAGAAGAGTTTGCCATTTCTGTGTTTCTTACTGTTTGGACAGTCAGTTTGCTGAAAGTGTTGTTTGTACGCTTGTAGAAGGCTGTGGACAAGATGGCAGAAAGCGTTTATTGATGCTCCTTTGTTTCGAAGTTGTTTACTTTTGAAAATAGCCTCTTGTTGTGTATTTCTATACCGCAGATTCATTAATCACCTTAGTAAAGTGTTTATATTATTAAAATCGGTGAATCTAGTGATAAATATGGGAAGATATAGCGGTAAGGAGCTTAAAAAGGTGAAGAAAGACCGTGTATATCGAATAAATAACCTCAAAAAAGTTGTTCCTGAGATTTTAAATACCAGTGCTTCTGCTAAGAAAATCAGTGAAGGTGTACAAATTGAAGCAAATTCAAAAGAAGCGATCACTTGTTTTAGACTCATAGATAGTGAAATGTTGGCTAATACTATTAGTAATATTTGTGCTTGTGCTACATGTGGGGCAAAGTGTCTGAGGCTGTATGATGATCAGACACAAAGATGTGGAGTAGCTTGTACTTTTCATATAGTGTGTGATAAGTGCAAAATAAATAAGGAATTTAAATCTTCACCCATAAATAACTGGGTATATGATGTAAATATGAAGTTGTGTTATGCTATGAGATGTATTGGTATAGGAAGAGAGGGCACTAACTTATTATGTGGGCTCCTAAATATGCCACCACCTGTCAGTAGATACAGTGATCTAAACTCAAATCTGCTAACTGTTTTAGAAGCTGTGTGCAAGCAGGATTTGATAGCTGCAGTAGAAGAAGAAGTGAATGTAAATGATGGGGCAGATAATGTGGAGAAAAGAGATCTGGCTGTCTCTTGTGATGGAACATGGATGAAAAGGGGCCACACATCACAGTATGGGGTGTCGTCTGTCATAAGTATCGACACAGGCAAGGTGTTGGACTTGCAAATCATGAGCAAGTATTGTGATACATGTGCAGTAAGAACCAAATTGCATGATGCATTGAAAGAAGAACAATGGCAGACAAAACATAAATTGGAATGTTGCAGAAATTATACCGGCTCAAGTGGAGGAATTGAGGCAACAGGGATGAAAATCATTTTCATCGTTCGCTAAAACAGTACAACATTCGTTATGTAAGTTACTTAGGAGATGGTGACTCCAGTGCTTTTAAAACTGTACTTGACAGCAACCCTTATGGCCAAGAATGTAATATAGAGAAATTGGAATGTGTAGGCCACATCCAGAAAAGAATGGGTGGTAGGTTATTAAAACTGAAAAAAGTAATGAGAGGCAAAAAATTAGAAGACGGGAAGCCATTAGGAGGACAAGGTAGGTTAACAGACAAAGAAATTCACAACCTACAAATATATTATGGCAGGGTCATTAGAAACAATACAGGAAATGTTAAAAATATGCAGCAGGCGGTATGGGCCACATATTTTCACAAACTTTCTACAGATGACAACCCTCAGCATGGTTTGTGTGATGCTTTTTGGTGTGGTTACAAAAAGGCTCAGCTTGATGGCTCATCCTTCCACCATGAACACAGTTTACCAGAAGCAGTACTGGATGTTGTGAAACCTACTTTTCAATACCTAGCTCATCCTGATCTCTTAAGCAAATGTACTCATGGGAAAACTCAGAATGCTAATGAAAGTTTCAATCGACTCATAAGGATTCGCTGCCCTAAAACATCATTTGTTTCCTCTAATGTTGTGAAAATTGGTGCATATGATGCATGTTTGGTGTACAATTCAAGAAATTTAGGAATAATTAAGAGTGCTACAGGGACTTGGAATTGCGCCTGGTGTGTTCACAACAACAATTTTGAGGAGCATCGACGACACAAGAATTGGTAAATCAGCTTACATGATGGACAAACTTCAAAATCGGGCCCGTCAACTGAGACACCTCAAGAGGAAAGAACTGGAGGAACAAGATGAAGATGGGGATTTTGGATATGGGCAGCATTAGTCACCTCAGCAGCAGTGAAAAACAAAGTAAATCTTTAACTCAACTTTTCTACAGTTTACATTTTTTCATCTTGAAGGTGCATTTTCTTCACAACTATTGCATGTACAGTTATCATATTTGGTAGTTTGATAGAGAAGGTCTGGCTGCATAATCCTGTGTAACAGAATTTTAATAAACATTTTAGTTAATCGTTGGTGATTTTTTTTTCGAATGGATTTTCAACAAATTTGTCAAACTAACAATATATGATTTTTTATCTCAACAACAATAATGCATATCAAAATTCTGTTCTGCAGAACTGTGTGTTATATCTTCAAAATAACTCATAAAACTTTTCAATGAAGGATCTCTGGCACTTTTTAAGAAAATGCACCTTATTATTTTTTTAGATAATAAAAAATAAAATACAAACAAAAGGTATCAAAGAATTTTGAAAAAAAAAATACACAGTATGTACACAAGCATTAACGGTTACCATACCAAATTTCAGTTTTCTAACTTCTAAAATGTAGAAGTTATCAATACTTTTATGTGGTGACGTTTTTTTACCTACGTCCCCCCTTAACGGATACTACTAGCACTCCACAGGGCTAGAAACCAAAAGCTCGTAAACAGAGGCCGTGGACTAACAGTTAAGATATCTGGTTAATGTTTGCTATACATGATTACCTTAGACAGTATGCTTTACACAACACTTCTTATTTATATATTATTGTTGTTAATCCTACTACAAACATCAAAGACTTTTAACGTTCTAGTTCTAGATCGGGGCAAGTTAACGACATCATCATCTTGCCCTAGGTGCATTTCTTGTGCTTATAAGCACTTTTTTATTTTGTTTGGAAATTTTCTGAGCTACGTGATCTTCAAACTGTTCCACAACTATAACTTTATACTCAAATCAAGTTCCACAGAACTAATTCGAAAATTAAGTATATACGTAGTGTTCCTATAAAATTAATAAACATTTTCAGTGCTAAACATTGTACAAAATAAACAGAATAAGATGGTAATATTAATTTTAAAATAATTAATAATTGCAACTAATCTCCACTTATCTTTTGAAATCCAAGTTTAAAATAATTAAAATCTGTGTTACTTCACTGTTACTAACTTCTTTTTACAGTTATAAGAATAAAATGGATTTGAAATTACAAAACATTTTTACATGTATGCTTGATGCTAAGTTGAGAGAAAATGCAATTAGGTGGCAGCAGGCGCCATGAGTGACATCTATGTTTCGTGCGAAATACTAGGTATACCGATAAGCTAAAAGCTGTAAATATTGCGAGATTTTCTCTTGTAAAGGTGACATGTCATTAAAAAGCCATGCATTCTCCATTTAAAAGACTTCCAATGCAATTAAAACTGAGCGCACAGCTAAAATAAGCATATGGCGTGTGCCTCCCATAATACATCAATTTCTAGTGTAAAAAGCTCTTTAGATCTTTTCTATTTTGAACTCTTCTCTTATAGGTGTTGAACGCAATTCTCTCGTTTAAGATCCTATTATCTACTTTAATCGTGAAACCGTAATCCGATCAATGTAAAAGTGTTGCACTTGAGAAGTTTTGTTAATGTTAACCAGTGAAGATACCACTTGACATTAATATATAGAAAACTTTCACCTTCGTTTGCTCTAACTTGTAATGATGCGAGTGTTACATGAAGCTCTAGTAATGTTTTTATAATTTAGAATAAACCTTACCTGGTGTATGTATGAAGAATTCTCTCCAGAATAACGAACTCGAACGAAGGGTGTAGCAGCAATCAGCGTTACTGTGGCTACTGAAACTTAGGCCTGAGTAGAAGTGGCCTCTGTTGGCGTGACGTCAGCAACGAAGCACGAAAGAAAGGGTTGCAAGTGTTACCAACCGTAGGTGTTGAAACCGTACATTGGCGGTTTTTTATGGTGTATGGTTGCAAAATTGAACTGTACGCAGTGAATACGGTCCTACAAAATAAGCCAAATGATTTTTGAAATTGAACAACACTTACTACTTGAAAATGTAAATTGAGTTTTATTTAAAGAGGTTCTTTAACTGCTGACTGCAGTGTTTCCCAGCGTCCCATTCTATATTGGGCGTGAAAGGCCACTTAATTTTGCTGAGAGACCTTTATTAGGCTTGGGATTCTTTTACGTGCCGTAAATCTACTACACGGGACCAACAGCTTTACTTCCCTTCTGAAGGAAGCCATGCTAAGGATTTTACGCCCAAAAAAATCCATCGTCCTCCGCCAAGTTCAAACTACTACACCGCGGAGGATTATTCCTACACCATCTAAAAGACTTACTACCGATGCAGACAATTTTTACAAGTAGGCTGTATGGAATAAAAAAAAAAAATTCACAACTTTGGTGACCAATTAATTGCCATTGCTCACGCCAATGTTGAGCGAATTCACTGATACCCCTCCACACATTTATCCATGACTGATTCTGTGAGTTTCAATGATGAGAGGGTAGAGGGGGTCAATAACGAATACTGAACATTAACCTCACTTCCTCTGATGTGAAGACATCGCTAACTCAAATGAAGATGATGAGGTCTGGTGACGATTATTGTCATTAAGAATGTTGCAGAAAACTCCTTTATCTGAGTTTTTATTTTCTTTCCTTCTTCAGTTTACTTTTTCGGCCCTAATTTGCCACACTCGAATATTGATTTCGAGGGTGTATTTACCAAATTAATTTAATACTAAAAGGAGACACAGAAAGCAGCTTTGTACAGTCACTGGATAAGAAGAAGCATTCTTCAATTTTGGAGAATAAAGACTGAATATAGATAGATATGTTATGTTCATTGTCATATTTGACGCTGATAATTATCTATTGAAATTGATATTTTCTTAATTTCTTACGTATACTTATAATGCGTATTTTGAAATATTTTGTTAAAAATTAGCACCGTACGGTTTTCAGTTTTTTTTTTTTTTAATACAGTTCCGAGTCTTTTTCCCCCTTTTTTCCAGTTTCCTACATTTCCTTTGTTGATTTATTTGTTTATCGGTTTCTTTTTACTTACACTTACATGGACAGATACACATTTACAAACACATAAACACCCATGCTGAAAATGTAATATGATTATTACTTAAATCTTTCGTAATTAAAAACGAGAGAAATAATGCATTTAACGTTAGTATCTATTTACATAACTTATTTCGATAAAAACACAATAAAAATAATATACAGGTTTATGAAGATTTAATGGGCTGATTGTCTAAATATATCGTGATTACACAGCGTGAGAAAAAGATGTAGTTAATGTTAATATCTATTTATAATTTTATCCATAAAACAGTCTTGCAGTGTACAATGCCACAATGCAATTATTATAATAGGCAGGTTTCTGATAAGTTGATAACGAAATAGGCTGATTGTCTAGAAATATCATAATTATCACAACATGAGAAAATTGCATTTAATTTTAACATCTATGTGTATAATTCAGAGGTATCAACAAAGCATAATAAAATTAATACTCAGGTGTCTGATAATGTAAGTTATTTGCTGATTGCCTAGGAATATCTTAACCTTCACAACTTGAGGAAAATGCATTTAATGTTAACATCTGTGTATATAATTTATATCTACAAAACACAATTAAAATATGACCTATACATGTTTCTGAAAATATCTTATGCTGATTCCTAGCTATATCGTAATTACACAACGTGAGAAAAATATATTCAATATTAATATATACTTATAATTTTACCGATAGTACATTAAACAGTCCTGCAATATAAATTGACAAAAAAATAAATAATATGCACGTTTCTGATTATGTAATATGCTGACTGCATATGAATATCGTAATTATCACAAAGTGAGAAAATGTGTTTTATGCTATCACCAAGTTAAATAATTTGTATCGATGAAAACACCATAAACATAATATGCATGTTTCTGGTAATGTAGTATACTGATTGCCTAGGAATAGCGTAATTATCACAAAGTGAGTAAAGTGTTTTAATGTAAACATCTATTTATATAATTTATATCGATAAAGCACAATTAAAGTAGTATGCAGGTTTGTGGTAATGTAATATGCCGATTGCCTAGTCATATCGAAGCTATCCCAAAGGGAGAAAAATGTATTTAATATTAACATCCATTTATGTAATTTATATCAACAAAACACAATTAAAATAATACCCATACACTTTCTGGAAATGTAATACACTGATTGCCTCACTATATCGTAATTACACGACATAGGGAAAATGTATTTAATGTTAATATCTACCTATAATGTTATTCATAAAACACTTTTGCAATGTAAATTGGCACAGTAAGTAATACGCAGGTTTCTGATAACTATAATGTGTTGATTACCTAGGAATATCATAGTTATCACAAAGTAAAGAAATGTATTAAATGTTAACATCTACTTATACAATTCATATCAATAATATACAGGTTTCTGAAGGTGTACTTTCTTAATATGCTGATTGCCTCGGAATAGCGTAACTATCATAATATGATTAAAATGTATTTAATGTTAACATGTATTTATATAAATTATATGGATAAAAACACAATAAAATACCTACAGGTTTCTGAAAATGTTATAGGTATGACGGTTGCCTAGATACATTAATTACATAACGTGAGAAAAAATGTATTTAATTTTAACGTCTACTTATAATTTTATCTATAAAACTGTCTTGCAATGTAAATTGGCACAAAAAAGAAATATGCAGTTTTCTGTTGTAGGTAATATGATGATTACTTACTAATATCTTAACTATCGCGAAGTTGAAAAAATGTATTTAATGTTAGCATCTACTTATATAATTTATATCGATTAAAACTCTATAAAAATAATATGCAGGTTTCTCATTGCCTAAAAGTACGTTAATGATCACATCGCGAGAAAAATATATTTAACGTTTACATCTGTTTATATCATTTATATCGATAAATACACAATAAAGACAATATGCAGGTTTCTAATAATGTAATATGTTGAATGCCTAGGAATATTGCAAGTGTCACAGCATGAGAAAAATATATATTACTGTTAATATATATTTATATAATTTATATCAATAAATACATAACTACATAATATACAGCTTTCTGAAAGCATTATGTGCTGGTTGTCTACATATATCCTAATTACACAACGTCAGAATAAGTATATTTAATGTTAAAATTTGTGTACTTATAATTTTATCCACCAAACAGTTGAGCAATGTAATTTGGCACAAAAGATAATGTGTCGGTTTCTGATAACGTAATAGAAAAATCTATCTATTTATATAAACTGTATCGATAAAACACAATAAAAATAATATGTAGGTTTCTGATAATGTAATATGCTCATTGCCTAGGAATATCTTAATTATTACAACGGGAGAAAAATGGATTTAATGTTAACACATATTTATAGAATAATTTAACTGGATAGAACACAAACAAATAATATACTTATAGATTTCTGAAAATGTAATATGCTCATACCTACATTGGCACAAACATGTATCATAATACCTATCTATGCAGGTTTCTGATAAAGTAATACGCTGATTGCCTAGAAATATCGTAATTATCACAACGTGAAAAAATGCATTTAATTTTAACATCTACTTATATAATTTATATCAATAACGCTTAGTAAGTAAAGGTAATATGTAATTGTACTGTAAATATTATAATAATACTAATAATATAGTTTGCTGATCGTCTTGGAATGTCGTAATTATAGCAACTTGAGGAAAATGTATTTATTGATGACATCTGTTTATATAATGAACATCGACAAAAACACAATCAAATAATATGCAGAGTTCTGATAACGTAATATGCACCTGCATAGATATATCGTAATTACACAAAACAACGTGAGAGAAAACGTATTTATTGTTAACATCTGCTTATAATTTGTATCCGTAAAGTCTTTCTTTAATGTACAATAGCAAAAAAATAACATAACAAAACTAAAAAAATATTGTGCAAGTTTCTGATAATATAATATCCTGAATGCCTAGGAATATAATCATTCGGTTTAATTGCATATAGGTGCAACTAATACAGTTTCTTACATATATGTTTATAATTTCTGTATCGATATCCGGAGACTTAACCGAACAAAAATGTACGAAAGCGTGCAGCATCCTGTTAATAGATTATCTTTTTCAGGCGATAACGGAAATGAGCACATTGTTTAAGATAACACTGTTGTTTAGAAAAGTCCATTAATACATTATACGAACGCACTCTATTGTGGTATTCTTAGAGTACCAACATTTTTATTATAAAACACTGAAAGAGCGTAAGCGCAAACTTACCCGCTGTAGAAAATCAGATGCTCAATATAAACCTGAGAAGTTCATTCGTTGGTAAGCTCTCGGTGCATAATCAAAAACACAAACTTAAAACTTAAAAGAGTTTCCTCAAAATATTCAACTAAACGCACAATTTAAAACACAGTCTCTTCTGATCATCACCGAACAGCAGCCTGACTTTAAGTAAACTGGCACGGCACATAGAACTATGGTACCTCAGCTCTTGGAGGGGGAAATGTAGCCGAAAACAGACGAACATTAACGACCTTAAGCGGTGTATTCCATTTCGTTCATAGATGTCGCCAGAGGTAGTGTTCGCCAACGGAGTGAAAGTCCCTGAAAGAAATGGAAACAGTGCGACAAGGATAGCGAATGTGTGACGGAGAACGCATGCTATACAAGAAGTAAAACCTATTCTTAAAGAAGTGTGGGTAGGGTATCGCGTCAGCGTTAAATCAGCTACCCCCTCTCCCCTTCGCCTTTCCCCTTACTTTGCAATGGAAAACAATATGAGAGTTGCATTCAGGGTTACCAACTGTACGGTTTAAACTGTACATTTACAGTTTTCGGGCTTATCTGTACGGTGTGTGGTTGGACCATTCAACCGTACGCAGTAAATACGGTCCTACTACAAAGTTAAGTAATTTTTGACATTGGACATATCTTACTCCTTGGTTACCTCCACAGGATCTTACTACCGATGTAAATAAGTTTTATAAGTAGGTTGAATGGAATAAAAAAATCTGATGTGTACACTCACATGACCTTCTCTAGCAGAGTTACAAGAAAACTTCTTACAAAAGATTATTCTTCTTTCTACACCATGCTAATCGAGATAAATATTAGCAGAATGTATTTATTACTTAGTTCATAAGTAGAAGGGAACTAGGGGAATGCACTAGGCTAAGGTGTTAATCAAATGTTTTAAAAGTTGTCGTTATGCCTTTGTCATTGCAAATCGCTTCTTTGCTTGATCAAGAGCAGAACTAAAGCAAAACGGACACTCCCTGTCTGAGAAAAGAAAAAGTATTTTAAAAGTGAAGCCGATAACAAGGAATATTTTGGAAACGGTCAACTCTATAATAAAAATGCATATGACATAAATTGTGTGTTTTAACAAGACCTACATTTTTGCGTAGTAAGTTTTTGTCTATATCTTACGGTTTAACCGTTATACAAAATTCGGCAAAATTCATCTAGGTTAAAGAGGTCTTTAGAAGCTACTCCCAGAAAATTCAAGACATACATTTTATTTGGGATGCAAATATCTTTAATATATGGTATTTTAATCAAAATTGTTAGAGCCATTTTTGAAAAACTCAAAATTTTCGAAAATTTTCCCATATAAAGGGTAGTTTGTGGTGGAGGGATTTTCTTGAAAATTTTCGTGTCGCATCCTTGGAAGATATTAAACCTAAATACCAATTTTGGTATTTAATGGACTTTTCCTTTTTGAGCTACGCTGTCCATAGGCACACACAGATACAGACACACACACACATACACACACTGACCTTTATCTATAAATGCTTTTTCGGACTCAGGAGACATCAAAACATACTACATTTCCAGTGAAATTTCGACATCGAATTTTTGGGTGGAATACAATACCTTCTCTATCCACTATTAGCTACATTGTACACGAGGGCTGGAGAAATTAAAAATGGCACAACTTTGGTGACCCATTATTGCCATTGCTTGCTCTCCTAATGCCAAAAAGGGCGTTGGTGGATGTAGAGCGAATTTACTGATACCTCTGCCACGCACTTATCCATGACTGTTTAGGTGAGTCACAATCACGTGGGTTGAGTCCCGCCTTGGGCATGGGTGTTTCTGTGTTTGTAAATGTGTCTATGTCTGTGTATGTATACGTAAAAGGAAAACGTTAAGAATTAATAGGTCAACTAAGGAAATGTGGGAAGCTGGAAAAAAAAAAAAAAAAAAAAAAAAAGAGGAAAAAGGAATACAGCGTCGGAGTCCTGACAAGCCTCCGGAACTGTATTAAAAAAAAAAAAAAAAAAAAAAATCATGGGGTGATAATGAGAGGAGGGAGGGGGTTATTGACAACGAATGTCGAACATCCTCAAATATGAAGATATCTCTAATTCAAATGGAGTCGGTGAGTTTTGGTGAGGAGTGTTAAGAAGAAACCAATTTCTTCCAATTGGCTTTCTTGGCCTTAAGTTGCCGTACTCTCGAATGCTGATTTCGAGAGTAAAGGTATATACCAAATTCATTTAATATTAAAGTGAGTCTCAGAAATCGGCTTTGTACAGTCACTGGATGATGAAGCATCCTTCACTTTGCAGAATCTATATTATATTTATTGACATATTTGACGCTGTTATTTTCCTTCATCTTTTACTTATATAATGCGCATTTTGAAATATTTTGTTAAAAATAGGCACCGTAAGGTTCATTTTTACATGCAGGAGCTGTTTTCTGATTGTCGAAGGTTGGCAACATTGATTGCATATCTGCAGCAATAGATTGACTTCACTTTGCTTCGCTAGCGTGTCTGTCTCACCTCAAGAGGGCGCAAGTTCGAATCGCTTATGGTGAGTTATGCATATAAGGTTTATTCGAGGGTTTCCCTTACCTGAGAAGAAAAATGTGAGTATATTTAAGCTCCATAGATCCCGAGATCACTTGAGTATTATTTCACCGATTTCATTCAGCGTCCGTTATGTCGAACCAGGCGATGGACGTTAAGCTACGTTTATAACAGAAGATAAAAGAAAACTCTAGTTTCCAGATTATCAACTCTATAGTGGAGGTGAGGTTTCGCATAAGGTGCTTTATACGAACATTTCGGATGGCCATTTCCGGAAATACCGTGCGATGTGTAGGCAATTGTAGGTAACTGCAAACTGAATAATCAACCAAAGCTGAATGCTCGTACTGGTAGCCCCGCCACTACTTTGAAACCTACGGAAGCAAACTGAATGGATTGCAAGTTTTGAAGAAAATATCTAGCCTTTTAATGGACTTCTCTGGAGAGAAAACCTTTAAAGACACAAGTGACTTTATCCAAAACCTGCACTCTTTTCAGTTTGCCTTATCCATCTACTAATACATTAACTGAGATTATCATTTTTAACTGTCTTAAAAGGTGACGATGCTTTTATTCAAAACAAAGTGTGGAAAATAGGAAAGGTTGTGGTTTGCTATATTATATAATAATAGTCTTTGTATACAATACTTTGCCATATATGAATTAAAAGCTATTAATCTACAATGACAGAAATGCCATTGAGATGCATTCTACAGTAATATACAACTTATAAATATAATGACATCCCAAGATGTACTACAAGGAACGTCAGTATTAATTCCACAAAATACATGAAGGCCGGCGCCGTGGCCGAGTGGTTAGACCGATCGCCTCCACCTAGGCGGGTCGGGTTCGATCCTGAGCTCCAGCATGTGGGATTTGTGGTGGACAAAACGACGTCTGAGCGTACTTTCTCCAGGTCCTACCGTTTCCCCTGCCACTCATTCCACCAATTGCTCCATCATCACCTTGCCTATTATCCATTTCGCTTGCATTTCATATCACCCACTTCCTCACGCTCATGCCTAGCAACGGACCGACCACTCGTTCCAGGTTCTCCATTCTGTGGTTTCGTGCCGCTGGCTCACCCGATAGGCTTCTGACCCTTAGGCATCCGTTTGTAAGTCCTAGGGGGATGTCAGTCCTACGCAAGGGGAGGGTAAGCCGACTACGGAAATAGTACATAAAAACGTGTATTCAACACATAAGTTAAATATATCAGCAAACACAAAAGTGATTATTCAATTAAAAAGCATTTAAAGTAAATCAACATTCTATATGAAAAAAACCTGCGGAGAATTTCTTACACTGTCATTCCTTAATGCAGATTTAACAAACTATAATTCTTATAAGCTTTTTGTATAGGTATTATCCACATCACAAATTTCTTAGAAATTAAGTTGTAATTACTACCCTTTGTTAGGTTTTTTTTTTTTTTTTTTTTTCAGAAAACTAGCTACTAAATAAGCACGGACAACATTAATATTACCTACTTTTTGGAAAATGTTGTCCAATATGTAGCGAAGATAGCAGGACCTAAATTATAGCGTAACGTGGATAAAGGTAAAACATTGCTTCATATTCAGGCATGTGCAATGGTGTATATTTATTTCGTATGCGCTTGCAGGCCACGTCCTTTTCCATCCTTTGACTTCTTACATTATACAATTGCGTACCTACCCGAATTCTGTGGAGTTAGGCAAGCTTGGCTTTAGAACAGCTGCCGAAAGCTTGAAACATTTATGTATTAAATGCAACCAAGCTTTTACAATTTACCTTTAGTTTCACCAAAAAGGGTTCCCTTGAGCGGTTGAAGTAAGTATGATACTTTAAAGGTACGCATTCGATTCTATGTATTCGCAGAAAGGAACGAAATAGGTTTACCGAAAATACTTCCTAAAATATTGGCAAATCAGGATCTGGTTACAATTTGAAAGTTCCTTGTGGTTTATGGGGGAAACCGCCAGTCAGTTGGAGAATTTAGTGGCAAATTGTCAAGTTAACTTAGTAGTTAAAGTAACTGGACGGAAACCAGCAGATCTATGTTTCAAATCCCGGCTATAGCACTGAGTTTCTCAGTCTGACTCTACCTTTCCAACTCCTATCCTATACGCGATCGGTATGGAAGAAACAGTTTACAGATCGTGCTAATGTCACCAAATTACCTCAAATTTCACAAAATTTTATTGCCAGTGAGTTTTTCTGGCATGCTTTTGACCAAGCCTTTGGATTATACAATCTAACAGAAATAATCAGCTACCGTACACATTTCAAAAGCTTTCGTTATCCTTATTTTTAATTCATGTTTTCAGTAAAATTTGCATACTTATACGAGCAAGACACAACAAAAGTTTTAACTTAGGCACATAGCAAATTACATTCAACCCTTAATGAAGAAACCTGAACTCTTAAACTCAACTGCTCAAAGTATGTTACAACTATTCTGTGGGAGCTGGCAAAAACTAAAGGGTTATCTTCAGAATTTCAGAATCTATCGAATCCGTAATTTCAATAATAAATAGACACTTTGAAATATTTTAGCCCATCCTTACTTTTATTTTCACTCCCTAATAAACAAAGTTAAATGCTTTGTGAACCAGGACGCAAATTCCTGCACTGCAGCTATAGTATTTGTCTAAACCTATAGGTTAGGAATACAATTTTAAAATATCTACTTAATTTGCAGCACTTTACAAATCTAGAGAACATTTTGAAAATTTATGCTTTAGCTGTGAGTGAACATGTAGGCTACTCACAACTTCCGAAAACCATCTGTCTCCTTATTTTTAAACAAATGCTCCAGAATGCAATAATATGAAAGACAGCTGATGTTTCATATGCGAAAGCTGGAAGATAGAAAACTGGGAAAAATAGATGAGACTGATTTTACTACAAATGGCCAACCCATGAGCAGAAAACTGTAACTAAATGACGTAATAAGAATAGTTGATTGCTTCCTCATTTTCGTATAGGAGTATACAAAAGTGAGATTTGTAAAAGTCATTAATCATAATCAGATTTAACGCGAGAATTATTCTAAAAAATTCTTCAAAATATAACTTTTAAGATCTTTACGGGTTAATAAAGTTTGGGGCTTGAATATTAATGTTCCAAAATTTTCAGTTACTGAACTTAAGTGCTTCTCACGTGACGATTTAAATGACAGTTTTTAAAGGTTGTACAAAACTATATCTATTTTAAAAACACTTTGCCATTTTTCTCACAAAGGTTTTTTCAATGCATCTAAATCTTATAATGCTCTGGGTACATATTTCAAAAATCACTTAGGCTTTGCACCAAATATCCTTTTTCTCAGGGTTCAATATCCATCCAGCCAGCCAGCCAACCGGCCAGCAGATTACCTTTAAATTAACTTTAAGTTTTAATACCTAAAAATAATAGTAAATAATGTATTATTTTTACTGCCTCTGCCACCAACTTAGAGTAGGTAAGAGCAATATTGTATTCAACCGAAAATTCGATAGGAATATTTAATTGAAAATACATGCCATGTGACCCCAATTCAAAATAGAAAACCATTTTAGAAAACAGTGTGTGTGTGCGTGTGTGTGTGTCTGTCTGTGAGCTGCATAATTCAAAGAGAGAAGTGTATTGGATACCGAACATGGTATATGGCTTAAGCATTTTTCAAGCATGTGACACAAATATTTTCATGAAAATCCACCCATTGCAAGCTACTCTTTACATAGAGAACTTTCCGAAAATGTTTAGTTTCTAAAAAATTACAAACTATATGGATTTAAATACTCTAAGTACTTAACATACTTTCATGACATACAAAATGCACATACCTTGAATTTTCGGGGAATAACTTCTCAAGTGTTCTTATTGTGAATACCCTTTACCTATTGACAGACCGTAATAGGTAGGCAAGGTCTAATTGCACTAAGAATGTGGAAGCACACATGTTGTCTTTTTTGTGGATTTAACCATTTCAGATATTCCTGAGATATTATTTATTTATCTATACTTACGTACCTATACATTATGTATTTTTCCCAACTACACAGACACTATTGGTGTTTTTCTCGAGTTAATGCAAACAGAAGGGAATTTCAAATCCATCAGATTGTGACCCACTCTTAAAAATTTGTTTAACACATAAATGTGCTGTATTCCCTTAATCCTCTTATACCTACAAAGCAGTCTGTAATAGAATTATTTCTGAACAGTTTTATCTCGCTTAATATACAGTATAGAAAAGAATAGGTAAGTTTTTGTGATAATGCTTTCTTGAAGAATTACTAGTGAAGGTCACGTAAACGAGTAACAGAAGATTTTATTCCACAGTGTTACTCATTCCGGGAGACGCCTTCACCGAGTGGTTAGACCTAGGTAGCCTAGTTTCAGTTCCGGGGACGGCATGTGGGATTAGTGGTGCACAAAGTGGCATTCGGGTAGGTTTTCTCCGGGTTCTCCGGTTTCACCCGCCATTAATTTCACCAATTGTTCCAAAATAATATTTTCATCATCCCTTTCACCGTCATTTCATACCATACATTTTCTAGCTTTATACCAAGCATTGGGCTGGTTATCCATCCTGACTACTCTCTCTGATCCAGAGCCTCTGCTCCTTCTCAGGCGTCTGACCTGAGGTGCTGACTTTTAAGTCCTGGGGGTGTAAGAAGTCCTATATACGAGGAGGATAAAAGAGAAAGAAGAAGGAAGAAGGTTACTAATTCTGTTTAGAAATAATCCAATAACTTTCTAATGCTGTACTCCTGGGAATAAATCTGATGTTCTGTTATAAACTTTTTAAAACTACATCGCAAGGAGATATTTTTGTGGCGCAGTTCAAATAGGCATGTTTTTTCTCTCAAAAATGTCATTCAAATTTCTAACAATTGGAGAATTATTTACATATACCTAATAATTTGTGGTGATATGTGGTGAAAAAATAAGCTTTTTGTTTAAGAAACGCCGATTTTCAAATTTCCGCACTTGGGACTTCTTAAGAAGACATTAGGAGAGGACACAGGAAAACTACTTGTAGGTATTATCTGAAGAGTTGTGCAAAGAATGGTCTTAGGTACCTATCTATAAGTATGTACAAACTGTACGACCTACAGTACAAAAAAGAAAAACAATATACCTACAGTAGCATAGTAATTAGACTTCTTTTGCACTTTTGCACAGGAACAAACATGAGGCACATAGCTTCTCTTGGGAAAGAAAATGTCCGCTACCTTTAAATCTTTGCAGAGTCTTTTTTTTCTGGATAAACACTGATCTTAGGACTTAGGTTCAGT
Organism: Hymenopus coronatus; assembly: GCA_030762935.1. NCBI lineage: Eukaryota > Metazoa > Arthropoda > Insecta > Mantodea > Hymenopodidae > Hymenopus > Hymenopus coronatus. Next base: position 433,450,451 of record CM060900.1, on the reverse strand, counting down.
ACCCTCAAATATTAAAAAAAAAAAAAAAAAAAAAAAAAAACAAAGCTTCATCCCAAACTATCCCATACATGGAAAAGTTTTTGTTAATTTCTCTGACTCAAAAACAGATGTCATAGTTTTGATTAAAATATCTTACATTTGTATCAATTTCAACGGATTACCCTTTTCTTTGGAGGACTTTCAAGTCAATGTGTTGGGTCAGTAGGCTCTCGAGGACCATACTAACTATGGTTCATGGCACAACCATGTGACCAGCTCAATGCCTGGTATGGCGGTGAAAAAGAAGCAATTTAAGTTTAGTGAAATTTGTGGATCAGATTAGGAAACCCAATATGCGCCTAATGACAAAAGAAAACCAAGGGGGGGGGGTGGACTTTGATCAGTTTGGTCGGCTTCAAGTATGTACTTGAGCCCCGGACATATGGAATGCAAGTCGGTGGTACCACCTCCCACGATAATATATTTATGAGTACTTTTTAACAAAACATGTGTATCTTAAATTTTCTGGAATAGCCTAAGAAGTCGCCTTTATTCGGAGCGAATTCTACGTAGTTAATTTTATGTAACTATTAACTATAAGAAACAGAGAGAGCTTAGTACATCAGCGTATAATCTCGCTAAAACATTCAGTTTATTTCTAGTACATTTTCTATAGTATCCGCCATTTCCAAGATGCGATTGTTATTGATTTGAATGCTTTAATACTTTATCATTTTTAAGGGTAAACCTCGCAAATATGGGCACCAATATATATATATATGTGTGTGTATGGAAATATAAAGTAAAGAAAATCACTTTGCACTTTCGTGAAACAAATGCGTTTAAACCTTGATACTATAACATTTCAATCAGTGTACGAACCAACAGCCAAATCCTATACGTCTGAATGCAGTTTAGCTTCACAGCAAATGCCCATAATTGACAAATTGTTAAGGTAATATGGGCACAGTTGCTGAGAATATGGGTAGTGAGATTTTCATTGACAAATTACAGACACTTTCTGTCGCTGTATTAACAGTGTGTTGTCAGAGACGTTTTAGCAACTGTATACTTATTAAAACGGCAATTACACACTGATAGTAAAAAAAATTTTACCTACAAAAGTAAACCTAGAATCCCAATTTTAAGTCGCTATATGGAAACAACATTTTGCTCAATTGAACAATGCAGATCAGTTAAACTGCGTTAGGTTTCAATTATTCATAATTCTAGCAGAAAAAAATTATTTTTAGAAATAGAACTTGCAAAAGTTTCATTTTCTACACTCGTCACAATAGAAGAAATCGCCGATCAACTGAATGCATTCCTCACGGAACCACAGGAAATATGAGCCAGAACATTGCTTCCACTTCTGACTCTGATTTCCATTTAGAAAAATTACCGTTACAAACGGAACAAATGTAAGAAAATTGCCTACGCTTCTTGTGGTTTTTGGTTTTGCTCCTAAACCTCTCCTACCTCTTTGCTGAATCCAAAAATTCTGTGCTTCTCAATTCTCCTGCAATTTTCTTCTTTCATCCGCAATTGTAGATGGTGGTTTCCACTTTGGGTACTGGACTTAATTCCTCTAAAAGTGATCACTTTTGTTCATTTCGAAGATCCAGAATTATAAGCTGAGTCAAATATTGCCCATTTCGTTGTCATTTGTTAAAGCAGATTAATTGAAGGAAAGTATGTTGGAAGATGATTCAGGAAAGCCATAATTTAATCTAGAATGGGAAGATGACCCAGGATTGGAATATGAAGTTAGACCAAGTGTAGAAGTGAGTATAGTACTACGAGTTGAGATCTGGAGACGAACTGCATATACGGCAACAGGAAGCCCCAGGACATTGATGTGAAATTGAAAATTCAGGGAGAAGCGAATTTGCCACTTCAGCAGAAATGCATGCACCAATAAATGCTTCGTTACAATCCTAAAGGATGCATTCTTGAATTTTGAATTCAGCAATGTACATTCTAAACATTAATTTAAAGCTTAAAGTCAATAATAAAGCTCTATAGGCATGATGCAAAGAAGCATCTGCTAATATCGGTTATGACCATAATACCCGCAATCACACCGCCCATATAGAGAGGGAACAAATATCAGATAGGTACTTTTTAATTTCAACAATTTATGAAAACCTATTGATTGACAGAAGCATAGAAAACCTCCGGTTTAGAACTTCTGCATTCCCTTGGAAGGTAGAACTTTTTAAAATATCTAATTCAATTTTCAAATAAAATAATGGCCAATTTTTAATTGTTGACATTTCGCAACGATTATCAAAAGGTCTCCCAATATGAGACAGCATCTCATAAGTATTAGGCTACCTATTACTGTAAAATGCATATTCCTTAAAAAAACACACACAAATTACGGATTGAATTTATTCTATTATTAACAAAAGAAATGTTCATGAAAATGCTGTGTGTGTGTGTTTGTGTGTGTGTGTGTGTGTCATAGCACTCAAAGCTGATATTGAAATAAGTATTAATTAAACCTCAATAAGATGATTGGGCGCCCATTACTCATATTAATCAATTAAAGCGTAGGTGCCTGACGAATAACATTAATAGCAGTTATACGGTAAAATAGTTGAATTTACTCAATGCTGCAGCAGGAACACTAAAACTTATCTCCTTTTGTATTGCCATAGTCTTCGTGAAACCACACGAACCATTTGACTGTTGCCTACTTTTCATCTCGAGTGTCCTCGAATATCCACCACAGCAAAGGGTGCAGGTAGCGTCATCACTTTCAGATTGATCTTTACCGGAATCAGAATCTTCTGCAATAATGCTTTCTGAATCCCGTTGAAATCCTTCAGGTTTTCACTTTGCTTTCCTCTGCTTTCTTTTCTTTCTTTGCTGAAAATTTTGTTCCTACGCACTGGTTTATGTGGCGAGTTTTAAATAACTGAAAATAACTTAATGTACTACTCGGTACACCATATTTGTGCTGTTTATTTAATATGAGATACTACAAGGTCCATATTATGAGGTTATCGTCCCCTCATTATCTCATATTAGGAGCAGCCAAGAAGTATACATTTCGTCATGCTGCTTGACAAACTGCAAATAAAAACGACAGTCAGGACTTAAAGCATCGTTCTAGCTGTCCACAATGGCTTATAATAATGTGAAGTTTCTGCTTATCCTCTTTGCAAAATACGCTCCGGAGTGTGAGGCTGCAAAATGTTTCTTTTACGGCCAAACACAAGCACATGTTTGGACGCTCACAGAGTACTGAAATGTCGATGATTCCTTTTTCCTACCTGCAAAGCCGTGTTTACACAATTAGTTCATACGAATACCATCACATGGTATCACCTCATTGGACAGTTAGAATGGTTAAGATATTATCTCATATTAGGTGACTTTCCCCCATGCCTTAATGTAGTTTTTCAGAGATTGCTATTACTGGAAAAGAAGCAACGCTCAACAATACCCTCCGGAAATGCTTCCATACTGACCTAAGAATGAAGTCACTAAAACATTTATTGAAAAATAAGCTGATTAAGCATTTGGTGTCTTAAGAAAGTAAACTGAAAAACAATAGCAGTCCTAATATTGCACAGCAGGCACTCGAACTTCCCCTTAAACTTATTAGTCAGGACTTAAGTTATTAGCACATTAGAACTACATCCAGCATTATGGTCACCATGACACTTAAGTACGACCAATATTGCACAACGAATGTTCTAAATCGATAACATTGCTTTAGAAATGGCAAGTTGCTTAAATGCTTACCTTAGTGCCCATAAATGTCAAGTTTATCCTAGACAACTATTAAATGTCTAAAATCCACAATTTCGGTTCAATTCATTTTAAATTTTAATTAGAATTGCTTCTATAACAGATACATAAAATTTCGTGTAAAAATTTGAAAGTTTCCGCTTTTTTATTATTATTCTTCTTTTTTGCCTCTAATCAAAATTTCCAAACCTGATCAATTCGGTGTCTTGCTCACGTTCCAACTGAGCTATCTAGTATCTTTAGAGATCAACATTCCTTTTAACATGTAGTATTCGCTGGTCTCAGTAAACCTTTGCAGTGGTGCAAACGACCGCTATGACGAGTATATTAAAAGGCGCTGCGCTAACATCTATATTAGCACTAAATGTTTAACATCCAAGTTAACTACGTAGGTAGAACCTTCTAATGGGGACGATGTTTTCATGTTGCCGAAACTAATGCGGATTGCATAAAACTCGAGAATAAGGAGCAGCTGACTCTCCTGATATATGTTTCAATCATATCCATGAAAAGGCTGCGCCGTGGCAAGTGGGCAGACCACTCATCTAGGCGGCCCGAGTTCGATCCCAAGCGAACTCATCTGAGATCTTTGGTGGACAAAGCGGGGCAGGGGCAGGCTTTCTCCGGATTCTCCGGTTTAACCGGGCATCGCATTCCACCGGTACGCCACATTCATTCCATGTATCATCAGTCTCATTGACTGCGGTGCCACAGGTAGTGAGAGCGGGTGATAAACACTATAAAAATCCATGAAAGAATACAATTATGTATTAAGTAACTATATGAGCCTTTTTATCAAAGCTCCCCCATTTCACACCAGTGAGGAGAGATTTGCATGAACACTCCTGATAATTATAAACTGCCTTATATTTATGTGTATTGGAGATAAAATAACAATATCATTGCACAAGTCTAGAATAGTCAATATTAACAGTAAACATAAAAAGTATTTAAACATTGCAATGGTTTATTTTGGCAACTAATATTAATGTCGCATCTATTATAAAAACAAGGGTACTATGAAATGAAGTATTATCTAATAACCAGTATCATAAATATCATCTATCTACAAAGGTATTTATTCAATACGTAATATTCAGTTTGCTTTTAAAATTCTTTCTATTTTCGTTTGTCAGATCGCATTTTAAGATGAAGAAATACCAACATACATACATTTTTTGGGCAGTTAAATATGAATTCATTTGTTTTGAAGCTGTAAACATCAAATCCATAACAACATTGTATTGCAATAAAATGCAATAGTATGTGCAACGTATGTCCAAAATAAAAAGCTTCACCACAGTGCGTAGTGTGGTTGTATGCTTTGTGATCTTGAACCATTTCTCAGAAGAACGTCTGTCTACGGACCGACAGACGGAGTGACGGACGGACGGACGGATGAATGGATAGATGGATGGATGGATGGGTGGATGGATGGACGGACGGACGGACGGACGGACGGATGGACGGATGGACGGACGGACGGACGGATGGATTTGTTATTTATTTAAAGCCTATAAAGGCAATATGTAAAGTAATACTATTATGAACAATAGAGAAAATGTTGTATAGCATGCAAAATATAATTATGTGCATTTTACTTATTCATTTTAGGCTAGTTCAAAGCTTTGATTTATGTTTTTACCTTATCTTATATTGAAAATAAAGTCGCATCCATAACTTACTTTCCCTCTCCTTATATTTTAATCTGTTTTGATAATTTGTATCAAAGCGTAGATATCATATCAGAGGATGGAAGAAGCAAGATTCCTAAGACGCGTTAATTAGATCATCATTAGAAAGCAGCTATAAGATTTTTCCTGACTTTGTGAAAGTCTCGCTATATGAGGGATGCCTGCTTAAGATAATACGACGCACAAATTTAGGATCAATCTAGCAAGCATTCACTGCAGATTTTTCCAGCATAGACCTGAAAAATCACGTGATACCCGTGTTTTGTCTACGTCCACATGCAGCTGAGGAAATGACTCATTGAAACCGGTCCCTCTGGCAGTAAACTAGTCACAGGCCAGGAATTTTATCGCTGAAAAAAAGAAAGCGTCTCAAATGTTGCGCACTCAGCTGCATGGAAGCAAGTTTTCGTCCCCCACAAAAAGAAAATAAAACACATCCAAAACTTAAAGACGGAACTAAAGAAAAAGTCTGAAGTGTTCCATTCACAAGGCTTTCTCTACCTATTCTGAAACACAATGATAAAATGAAAGCATCTCAAATGTTGCGCAATCAGCTGCATGGAAGCAAGTTTTCGCTCCCCACAAAAAGACAAGAAAACATTTCCAAAATGTAAAGATGGAACTAAACAAACAATCTGATATGTTCCAGTCACAAGACTTTTTCTACCTACTGTTCTTTCAAAGCTTATTCTTCTATTTACTTCATGTTAATCAAGATAAACATTAGCAGAACTGGTCTTAATTACGTATTTCCCTATAACTATAGGAGAAATAAGCAAATACATTAGGCTAAAGCGATATTTAAATCTTTTAAAATTTGGTTGATATGTGATTGAAACAAGTGCCGCTCCCCATAGCCGCGCTCGCCAAGGCGTGTCGCTTTGGTGCTTCGTAGCGCTGGGGATCGTGGGTTCGAGTCCCGCCTTGGGCATGGGTGTTATATGTTTGTGTGTATGTGTGTGTTGTAAAAGTAAGAGAACAGCAATCCAGTAATAGTACAGAAAAACAAGGTAAAAATAATAGGTAATTAAAAGTAGGGTATACAGTGCCGGAGTCCCGACCAGACTCCGGTACTGTACTTAAAAAAAAAAAAAAAAGCATAAATTGTGAGTTTAACGAGAGGTCTTCAGAGGATATTCCAAAAAAAATCAAGATATGCATTCTAGTTCCTTGTAAATATCATTAATATACGGAATTTTATTCAACATCATTATTGATATGGGATATCAAAATTTTCGAAATCATTGGTAGTTTGGGTTGGGAGAATTTTCCTGAAAATCTTCGAGTCGCATCCTTGGAAGATACTAAACTTAAGGACACTTGATGTAGACAGAAAAACAATTTCCATGGTGAACCACAATATTAAGGTTTCTTGAAAATTATATGAACTCTCACAAGGAAAACTTTACCACTTATAAAACAGCTTCTTCTAATTCAGAAACCATAGTCAAATCATAACCTGGGTTAGTAATTGCTAATTTGTTGACACTTCAAAAGTCAAGAGAATATGCAATATTTTTCACACACATACACATATATATTGTGTAGGTATAGGTATAATGCATTTTTCAGTTTTAGGTCATGCTGTCTAAAAGGAACATGCATGGACTTTTTTAACACACTCTGGGGTTCTGGGCCTGTATTTCCGGTGAAATTTGGATGTATAATTTTGGGGTGGAAGCAATTTAATAGTTTAATGTGCACATTTGAGACGGATACCCATGATTACGATTAAGTTGAAATATTATTGCTTTGTTGACATCACAATAAATAATAAGCACTTTCTCTAAAAGTATCCAAGGAAAATTATGCCGCTTGTCACAAGGTATCAATGTGAACGCTGAGATATGTTACTAAAAGGTCTTCTAAATATCCCATAGTGTACAGCTGGTCTTCAGAGCTTCTTGTTTTGCTGTGCTTAACGTTACATTTTTTTTGTAGTGTTTAACGCCCGCTTTTACAGCAATGGCACCGCAGGTGATGACACTGATGATATATGAAGATGGAGCCCCGGTGGGATGAGATGGCGGGGGAAACCGGAGAACCCGGAGAAAACCCGCCCCTGCGCCGCTTTGTGCAGCACAAATCTCACATGCGGTCGCTTGGGATCGAACCCGGGCCGTCTAGGTGAGAGGCAAGTGGTCTGACCACTCGGCCACGGCGCGGCCATTAACGGTACAGTCTTTCAGGAATCATAGTAGATCTTATGATTTAATTATAACGATATGAATACTTTAAACTAACACGAGTAAAACATGAATACCAATGTAGCAAAGGAATTAACACAAACAAAACAGAAATAGAAATCTAACACAGAAAATAGGTTAATCTGAAAAATAGGCACTTAAAATAAAACTTAAGTAGAAAATAGTCACTGCATTATTTAGACCTAAACCTACATGAAGTATGTAATTACGCAAATTTATATAAAGGAGAAGAATAAGCCTTAGCCTAAAATCCGTTGCCTGTGTTGGCGCATTGCTGTCAGAATGGACATTAAGGCATGCATCGGTGAAATTTGGAAAATCCACAATATGTAAGTTATCTTGCTGAAATCTATATCGGTAATTACGTACAATGAAGATGATATCCTTCCATGTTTCAAAATTCTAGTATGCATGGTTATTTAAATGAAACTGCTTTATTATATATATTCATTGTTACAGTGTGGTGTGTTCCAATTAAATGAATTTCTCTATATGTTCTGGAAAGAAGGTATTCTTACAAATTGAGTGATGAATTCACGGGAAAACAACAGAATTACATTGGAGACGTGAAAATCCAAGATTTCGTCTCCGGTTTAATTTGGTCGTTACACCCTGAAGTCGTTTATAACGAACACCAAGAAAATGTTTACAAAAGGTTATACTTATTTATACTTCATGCTAATCAAGATAAACAGTGAGTGAAATGGTCTTATTACTTAATTTCTTGTAGGTGGAAGGGAAATTAGAATATACACTTGGCTAAAGCGATAGTCACAGCTTTTAAATGCTGGTTGTTATGTGATGTCTTTAAAATGCCCTTCTCTTGGCATGACCAGGATGAAAAAATCTGATGTTTTCCATTTACATGACCTCTACCTGTTTTGCAAACAAACTATGCTTACAATATTGCTATTTTATCTAGGTACATCATCTGATCCAGATAAACAGTAACAGAAATGCCTTATTGTCTGCTTCCATTTAAGTAGAAGGGACATAGGGGAATACACTAGGCTAAAGCGATAGATAAATGCTTTATTAGCTGGTTGCCATGTGAGATATTTAAACTTCAATTCTCTTTGCATGGTCAGGAGTGAAACATATGTGGTATGAAACGAATGGCAACTTTCCGTTGGAGAAAAGTTTAAGTAGGTATTGCAAAATTCAAACCAATAACAGGGAATATCTCTGAAACGGTTAACTTTGCAAAAAAAAAAAAAAAAGTGGGGGATGACAAATTGCATGTTTCAATCAAATATACATATTATGTAGGAGAGCTTTCGTCGGTTCACCAGTTATCCAAAAGTCGTTCATAATGAAGAGGACTTCAGAGGTTATTCCCAAAAAATTCGTAATATACGTTTTGTTTGCAATGTAAATATATTTAACTTAGGCATTTTAATCAATTACGCTCCAATAAAGAAGTAAAAAAAGCTACACCAACTATAACAAAAATAATTAAAATTAAACCATCGAAATAGCCATTTTGAGAAAATTACAAATTTCGAAAAAAATCCCATATAAAAGGTAATTTGATGGTGGGGAGGTGTTTTCCTGAAGATCTTTCTGTCGCACCCTTGGAACATAAAAATTTAAATACCAAGTTTGTTATTCTACAGATTTTTTGTTTTTGAGTTATGCTGTCCACATACACACACACACACACACACACACACACACACAAAACACACACAAGGCCCTTTGTCTGAATATGCGTTTTTGGATTCAGGAGCCCTCAAAATATTTATTTTCAGTGAAATCTCGGTATCGAATACTATCTACATACATAGTACTTAATAGAGAACCTAAAAAATCCGACCTTAAACCTATTGGCATCACAAAATTAAGCTAAAACTGTGCGAGGAAGAACTTCAACTGCTAAAAGATGAGCAAATCAAAACAATTCCAAAATATTAGGTAGTAAATGGCCCTCCATGACCGACTGAGGTGTCTCCGTGTTTAGGCTTGCATTCAGGAGGACGTGGTTTCTGTTTCTGATGCCGGCAACTCTGATCATGCGTTTTTCGTGGTTTTCCCTGTGTGGCATTGCGAATGCTAAGATGATTTGTGTCTACCACGAATTTCTGTATCCCACATTTCCTATTATTTTGCTTCCCCTTTTATATTTCAGGTAGACTTTGGGGATGTACAATGTCCGTCAGTATTGGACAGATGGTGCAGTTGCTCGCTCATTAGTAAGTTGTTCTAGGCCATGCCAAATAGTGGTATTAGGTAGGTCGGGTTCTCCCTAGTTCCGCAGCAGGGAAGCCTTCTCTAAGCATTCCGTAGGTGTGACGTGGTCATACAGCATGGAATCATTAGGGACATTCCAGATCTCTGCCAGCAGCACATAGCTCCCTGTGGTTTCTTCGCTTCATCCGTTCCGTTTGGTGGTGGTAAGCGCAAAAGATCCGCGTTGGGTCAAAATGAGAGGTGCCCCCCCCCCCCCAGTCACCGAGATAGAGCACCTCTGTAGGCTTTTGTGGCCCTTTGTAACTTACGTAATCGCTGAGAGGGGGAAGAGGGCAGAGACAGGTGCAAGCATGGAAGGTGAAATTTGACAGAAAATTGTGAATGATTAAAAAAAAAACTGTTTTAATAGGGCGGCACCTTGGCTAAATGGTTAAACCGCTTGCCTCCCACCTAGGCAGCCCAGGCTCGATCCCACGTAGGATTTGTGGTGGACGAAGCGGTGTCTAGGCGGGTTTTCTCCGGGTCCTCCTGTTTCCTCCGGCACTCATTCCACCAATCGCTCCATCATCACCTTTGCTATTACCCATTTTGCTTGTATTCCATATAACTTCCTCAAGCTCATGCCCAAATCGTTCCAGGTTCTCCATTCTATGGTTCCATGGCGGTTCCTCGACAGGCTTCTGACCCCAAGGTATTCGCTTGTAATTCCTAGGAGGGTGCCAATCCTAAATATGGAGAAGGTAAGCCGAGAACGAAAAAAAATGCTTTAATAATGAAATAATGTGATTTCAGAGCTTTAAGAAACGAATCGTTTTTTCATCTCGAGCATTTAAACTGCAAATAAACTGAAGCTATAAATACAGGTGGTGATGCTTTTAATACATACCTTGTTCTCTGGCAAATATTTTTCAACTTTTTTCATACCAGAATACTAGTGTTGCAATTTTCACTGATTTCATTAAAAAATGTTATGCTGATTCTCAAAAGAGCGTTAAACTAACTTACCTATTATACCTATTCATCATCAAAATAATGCTCCAGTTTTCAGAACTACATTATTAACTGTTGAAAAACAAAACGGTATAAGAGAACAAAAACTAATACCTACATCTTCTCTAATTATGAAGACTTAAAATCAAAATCTAATATGATAGATTTTTTTGTATATGGGTTTTCTGTAAAACCTAATTTTATGTAAATATGTTCAAAACTGCATCATGTAAAATTTTTATGAGAAAAATATTTTTTAGAAAATAAATTAATTACTAAATATCCAAGTAGACTAAAATACATGATTATGAAACATCAAAAGCATTACTTTCAATATAGTGTTAACATAAAGTTCGACAAGAAATCTTACGTATTTTGGATTTTTCGAATTTCACAAATGTATTGCCTTAAGCTGACACATCTGTGAAATTTGGAGAATCTGCAGTATGTAAAACACCTTATTAACACTTATACCAATTATTGCACACAATAATAGTGATATTTCTGCCATGTACTACAATTCTAGCCTGCATGGCCATTTATGTAATAATCCTTACCGTCTAAATTAAATATTCTGGTAAAAATGAGCCGCGTGAACCATTTTTAAAAATATTCACACACAAAGGTATAGTTCCACAGCAAATGAGTTTAGAAATCGACTTGTCATATTATATTTTTATACTAGCCCTATTTGTGTAGAAAAGCTATTGCTTCTCGTACTTTCCAAAGTTCTTGGTTTTTTTAAGGTTTAATAATTTATTTATCAAAATTGGAGCTTTATTTCGAAAAAGTGATATGAATATTTTTAATGTGCTTTTGAGAGGCAATATAAAACGTTTCAAACAAATAAGCAAAATTGCATTGTGTGGAACATTCTGAGTGTGAAAAAGTGTTGGAAAAGGTTTGCGAGAAAATAAGTTTTAAATTTGGGAGCGCCTATTAATAGACATGCACCTAACCAGCTATAGCTTCAGTTAATTGGTAGCTAAAGTTCGTCAAGTGCGAAAAACGATATATTTTCTTAGGGTTTACAATTCATATCATTTGTTATGAAACAGCTTTTTTTTTTCAAAGTTTAGGTCAAATTTCGCAGAAGCGTCACCTTATGGGGACTCCAAAGGGCTTATCCCGAAACTGTTAAATCTGATAAATTCAAGGCCCTAATTAACTGAAAATTTAACAGGATATAGATGCCTTTCTAAGTTAACTGATCATTTTTTTTCTCAACAAGTTTCTTCATTATGAAATGCATTATTTTCTTAATTATTCCAGCTGTTGATTAACATTTTCCATCAATTATTTTATTCAATAAGAATAAATCAAATTGTCAACACCAACTTAGATCCGCAACAGAATTTTGAAGTTGTTTTTACTCCTATAATTTAATTTACCTATTTTGAATAATTGCTGAAAGAGGTTCAGTTATTCCGAAACATTTGTTCACGCAAAAGCCTGTGGCCTTTTTGTTTTCAAAGCAAAAATGGGGACATTAAACAAGCATACATTTTCAAACAATGAAAGTGCCTTCATCGTTACAGAACACAGAGGCTGTCATCCTTAAAAGGGTTACAAAATTGTAGAGCAAAACTTTCTCGAAAGAATGGGCTAAGTTTACCACTGTATTCTAGGGTGAGTAAGAGTTTTAATATTTTTCCTTGTGAAGTGGTGCAGATAGCATAAAAAATAGCAGAGGTCATACCACTTTAAAATGTATTTAAAATATACATTTTTGGCTACAATGATAGGAAAAGATCGCAAATTTAAGAGGAAATTTCAAAAAAGCTGTGCAAAAATAAGTAAGACCACATGTTTACAAAGCCAATAATTAAAATTTTCCCACATGTCCCCTTTCCTTCACTCCTGATCCTGGAATCGAACTGTATTCCTTGGTAAGGGTTGAGTGCTGGAATTTTTAATAATACAAATAAGTAATCCACCATGTGTTCTCCAGGCATTTATGTAAAATGCACAGTTTTCCACACATTTGGCCGCTCACTGTTTACAAACCAATAAAATGTTTGAATTTTTCCAACATAAAATAAAGAAATACACTATATGTCAGCCCCATAATATTGACCACAATAATATGCACATGGCATCAGATATGATTGCGGAATCATTTTCTTCACTCTTCATCTTTTCTCGAAGTAACACAGTTTGGCTGTCATAAGCATTGCGTGTGGGAATTATCTAGTAATTAGAACTTCGGGTTTAGGGCACAGAAAATATTAACGTACTTTTGTACCACCCGATGACGTGGCTTATGGACGCCTGAGGAATGTATGGTTGTACTCTGACGACGTGCATAAAAGGTGACGCATAATATAGCGAAGCTGTTTATGTTTGTACTGACAAGTGAAATCATTCTTTATTCCTCCAACAAGTAGCAGATGAAAGCTCTAACAGTTAAATGTCCTACCGTCGTTCAGTTTAACAATACGGGCAACTAATCCTTCATCAAAATTATTTGTATTTGCTCAGCCCTTCCTGTTTTACCAAAGGTAGCGAAACACATTTATAGAAGGGATTACGAACCATCTCTTCATTTCATATCCATTCAATTATTAATAGTACCTACCTAGTTTGTTCCCCATACCGTGAGGTTGTGACTTCTAGGAAATACCGAAAAACTGAGTTTATTTAACTAATCTTGCCACACTGGAGGAAGATAATAGAAACATAACGAAAATTAAGGAATTTAGGTAGTAGAAAATAATTTCTTAAGGTATGTATGTACACTTAGGTTAAGTTTTAACGAAATCCTACAAAAGCCAATTTATTTGTTTATGGATTTATTATTACGTATTTGATTTTATGTGAATGTTTTCAAAAATACAATATGTAAACTTGTTTTTCATTAGAATGACATATTAATATTTAAAGGTTTAACCAACTAAAACAACTATGAAGCATAAAATATATTTGTGTAGATATTAATTGACATACTTCCAAAACGGAATCTTAAGTACTTTCCGAACTTCACAGATGCGTTAACTTAGGGGAGATCAAAGGACTTATTTCTTAAATGTTAAATCTGATAAATTCATGATCCTAATAAACTGAAACTTCATAGGATATTGATGCGCCTGTTCTTAGGTAACTGATTTAGTTGACGCTTTTTTCAATAAATTTGTTCAGTATGGAAGAAAGGGTTATATTCTTAATTATTCCAAGTTTTTATCAATATTTATCGGCAGTTATTTTGTTTAAAAATAATAAGGCAAACTATTATAACGTGTAATTATTATAAAGTATATTCGCAACAGAAATTTAAAGTTCATTTTGTAATCTTATGATTTAATTTAGCTATATTTAATAATTTATTGCTGAAAAAAGAGTCATTTATATCTATGAAAATTTCATTCACACAAAAAATCTGTTCAAAACAAAAATGCAGATATAAACAAGCACAATTTGAAACAAAGAAAGTACATATATCGCTTGAGAACACAGAAGCTACCATACAGTAGTGGTATTAATTCTGGACAATTCTTTTTCTTTTATTTAATTCCCAAAATTCAATAGTGCATTCAGCTCTCATTCAGGATCAATCTTATCTGTCAAATTATGGACAGGAAGTGTTACCATAATACAGCATTGAAACTGGAGCTAATTTGACCCATTATAGGCTACTTTTATCCAAGTTTGGACAATATATATATATATATATATATATATATTATTTTGTAAATACTCACATATCTATAGTTTTTTATTTTATATTGTATCCAATGTGAGCATTGGATTTATTGCTCACGTATTAAATAGAAGAGTTGAACATTTGAAGAAATCAATTCAACGCCATGAACAACAATCAACATTTTAAAAATACCAAATTTCCATAATTTAGCCGTCCTCCTTGGTGTAGTGGTTACCATATATGCTTCATACGCCCAAGTTCGCGGGTTCAAATTCGGCGGAGGACGATGGATTTTTTCAGGCCTAAAAAACCTTAGCATGGCTTCCTTCGGAAGGGAAGTAAAGCTGTTGGTGCCGTGTCTTAGATTTACGGTACGTAAAAGAACCTCACGCACGAGAAAGAGGCCTCTGAGCAAAATTAAGTGATCTTTCACGCCCAATAGGTATGTAATGGGACGCTGAGAACCACCGTAGTTCAATAGCGTTCATAAATAAAACTCCATTTATATTTTCCCCCAGTTTTCCCTATTATTTGAGAGTAAATACTTCATTATATTTCACATTGGATACAGCATAAAATAAAAGTATAATTCCCAGATAAGCTTTTCATTTTATTACACATTCCATATGACATATAATACATTATTATTCTCAAATAATAGGGCAGCTCAAATTGGGTAAAGGGGGTATTATTAAGATAATGGTGTTCATGGTGTTGCTCGTGGTATCGAAATGTCATACAAATCCTAAGATTAATAAATTTTCCAAAATTGAAAACATCTACGTACCGAATATAACAGCAGTAATTCCGATTGTCACATTGAATACTACATTACAAAGTTTATATGTGTATATTTATAAAATAATATATTTTCCGAAATTGGGTCAAAGTAAACAATTACGGGGCAAATTAACTCCGGTTAATGGTAAAAGATTCAATAATGCATTATAGTAACACAGACTGGTTCTAAGTTATCAGATAAGGATGATTTGTATGATAGTTGAATACAATATTCAAATTTGAAAGTGAATTTAAAACATCCAATGCGTTCCATTCACATGACTTTCTCTACGTCTCTGAAACAAATTATTGTTAAAAAGCCTATGCTTCTATTTAATTCATGCTAGTAGAAGTAAGTAGAAGCGAAATAATGGAGTACCAAAGGTTAAAGTGAAAGTCAAAAGCAGGCTGCTATGTGTATGAAGTTCCTTTGTTTGTGTGGATAGGAGTTGACAAATTCCTGTATAAGAAATGTATACGTTCTTAAAGCTGAAACCAATAACAAAGAATGTCTCAAAAACGATCAACTCCAAGATAAAGATGCATATAACTTAAAGTATGTGTTTCGACGTGCTGTATATTTTTGTGTGGTAAGTTCTTGTCCATCTCTTACGGTTTAGCAGTTATGCAAAATTCCGTAAAATTAATCCAGAATAAAGTAGTCTTCAGAGACTATTCTCAGAAAATTCAAGATAAACATTTTATTTGTCAGGTAAATATCTTTAATACACGATATTTTAATCAAAATCATTAGAGCCATTTTTAAGAAAATCAAAATTTTCGAAAAAAGTTCCATGTAAACGGTCGTTTGGGGTGGGGGGATTTTTCTAAAAATCTTCGTGTCGCATCGCTGGAAGATACCAAAATTAAATACCAACTTTGGATTTTACCGACTTTTCGTTTTTGAGTTATCGTGTTCAGAGACACACAGACACACACGGACCTTTTTCTGAAAATGCTTTTTTGGATACAGGGGACCCTAAAACATATATTTCCGGTGAAATCTCGGTATCGAATTTTTGGGTGGAGTGGAATACCTTCTCTATACACTACCTATGTGCATACCTGTAGAGAAAGTAAAAAAACGTCCAAAAATAATGGCAGTATAGTTCTTATCAGAGTTACAAAATTGTAGAGGACAGCTTTACTGAAAAGATGGGCTAAAATTTACCACTGTGTTCTAAGGTGTGTAGGAGTTGTGATCTTTATTCCGGTGAAGTGGGGTAGAAATCATAAAAAGTGGTAGATGTCGCACCACTTTAAAAGTATATAGTTAGAACATAAGTGTTGTGACTCCAATGATAAACATAAGTTTTCCTACTGAAAACCATTTTAAAGAAAATGAGTTGAACTTTTTTAAGATACAATAAAGATATGCGAGTGAAAATATAAATATGTGGTTTTTCTGTTTTAGCTATATCAAAACATATTAACATATAAATAACCAAACAAAACAATTAGGTAGTTTAAAATTAGCTGTTATTATTATTTTAGTAATAATCTCTGAAGCTATGCTGACAATTTTAGCTAATTAGTAAACAATTATGACAGGCAGAGCCTTTAGGTAATGAAAAATACCTACAGAGGAAAAAGTTTTGGTAAAAATGACGCTTAAAGCCTGAATTTCCTTTTCTATACTATGCCCAAGAACCTATACAATTTAAGTACGTAGGCAAGGGTTTAAATGTTGCCAAAAGAGGTATGCCAAGAATACCCAATCCGATATAAACTTAAATGACACGAAAAATCTATTTTTATTTTCTTACCATCCATTTACATACATACTTAGTAGGTAGAGAAGGTATTGCATTCTACCCAAAAATTTGATACTAACATTTCACTTGAAATATACATTTTGAGGTTCCTGAAGAAAAGGAAAGCATTTTTAGAAATAGTTCCATGCGTTTGTCCGTTTGTCTGCCAGCTACATAACTCAAAAACGAAAATTTAGATAATACCAAGATTGGTATTGCAGTTCGGATCATCCAAGATTATGATAGACTTTCAAGAAAATCCCCCATCACAGTATACGCTTTATATAGAAAAGTTTTAGAATTGTTTTTATGTTTTCAATATAACTACAAAGATTTTTATTAAAATACCATATGTTTAAGCTATTTTAATGAAAAATACTATGTATGTGATACATTTTCTGGGAATAGGGTTGAAACTCTCGTCTTTGTGAATGATTTTTGATACTTGGTAAACTGCAAAAGATATACAAAATTGCAAAATACAAAGCATATATATCTTGTTAAAACACAGGACTTATGCTAAATATATTTTTGTGCCATAAACTATTTCCCAGATATTCTTTGCTATGGATTGAAATTTTGAAATATTTATACTATGCTATGGTGAACATGCCAAGAGAACCGAATTTCAAATATATCACATAACATCCCGCTCTCCTTGAGCCTGCTTTTATTCCCATATTCCCCTTGTACCTGCAAGGCAATATGCAATAAAACTATTTCTTTAAATTTTGTCTTGATTGACATGAAGTAGGTAGAAGGATATGTTTTGTACCTATGAATAGTAATGTTATGAAGAATGTGTAGAAAGAGTGATTTGAGTGTAACATGTATTCAGACATATTTTAGTTGCAGTGAATTTAATATTATGTTAATTTCCTATAACACCGGAAGCAAAGCTTTTGATAGTCTATGTTCCACCAAAGAACGAACTGGGGTTTATGGATTTCTTGGGTTATCAAAAAACCACCTCTGCAACTTAGTGTCGAAAAATTACACTTATATTATAAAATTATACATGCCATTTAACTTAAATGTAGTGTTATTTCATTTCTCTACAATTAATTTTATATTGATAATTGTGACATTTTTATTGTTTTTTTTTAAATACCAGTCTGTCATTTGCAAGAATATATAAAACAAAAGCTTCAAAGAATTAATGCTGCAGCCTACTATTATTCATAAACATATAGTTACGAGTATAAGAGTAATTTTAACGTTCGTGATATAATAAATATTTATTAAAAATGAAAGTTCATAACAAACACTTTTAATGCGTCTTTTCTGCTCGTTGTTGCAGAATGTTCACACAGTAATTGAACATTTTCATTTCTTCCTTACATTCTACGTCGTCTGAAAGATTTATTATTGCTATTTCCATCTTCTCTTTTTCTAATTTACTGGACAATAGAAGACATTAAAAATGCGCCTGGCGCTGTGATTTAGTTGCAAATGTGAAGGTATGACGGGGACTGGGGTCTTTCCACGATTTTCATTCGTGCCATTCTGGTACAACATACCACGTGAGTAAGAAAATGCAAAACCATTTGCACAATCCATCCCTTCATCACTGAACCCCGCTTAACTCTCCCTTAGAACAGGTTTCCTTGTATAAGCACCGTACCTCGTGCCCATATTACCTTGGCATTAGAACTTCAGTATACAGCAAAGAGAAAAAATTAACCTAATTTTGTATCACCCGATAAGAGAGTGGACTATTGTCCAACCAGAAAGTTTAGGGATCACTAGTTCGTAACTCAGAACTTCATTTGTCGCAAGTTACGTTTCATATTCAACCCCTTCGCTTCGGTAACGTGGCCTGTCCAATACGCTTTTAAGAGCATAACAGACAGATGAAAGTCATGGGCGAAATGTATTTCCAGGCGATACGATAAGTATTTCCAGGGGATACGATAAGTATTTCCAGGGGATACGATAAGTATTTCCAGATGTATTTTTAATGTCTTACGTTTTTTTCAATGTTGGGCAATACTAACCAACACAGCAATGAGAGATAATTTACCTTTGGGATTCTTGTATTATTTGATAATAAGAACATTTCCTTAATTGGCCGATACATTTCTCTATTGTAACCCTCTTTCGAGCATGTTGCTGGTTGCAGTGTTCTTCCGAAGCATCCTGAAAATTCCGGTATAGGGTCAGTAATCAAGGGTTAGTAGTGCACCCTGAGTCTTCTCGCAATATTACTACCCTGTTTTGTTTTCGCAATCTTTCGTATTTAGAACACAAATTGACTTATGCAATGTTTCGTGTTAACTTCTAAAAAGGAATTACGAATAGATGAATAAATATATAAATTAACTAATTAATTAATTAATTTTCTTTAGCTCATCCCATTCTTTATGAAATTATTGTTCAAGATCTAGATCAGGCGTATTTGAGTAATGCGGAGAGAGCAACTTTGCTGAGGGTCGTAGGTTCACTTCTCGCATGCAGCAAACATTTTCCCCTTCTCTTAATGATGTTGAATCAACACAGGCGGCTATTTATTTTAGACATACCTATTTTATACATGAAATTCAGTATAGTTAATAACATGATAGTGCTTCTTTAAGAGTTGATTCTAACGATTAGGAATATGTTGCGCACGTAAGCATGTGGTGCGCAGAATGGTACGCAAACGCATCAGACACAAACAGTTCTCTCTCAATGAGAAAAGGGGGTAAATCTGTCTAGTATGGAAAAACAATTAAAAGTATTGTTATGAAGGCGAATGTTTTGAAACGTTTTTAGGAATCCAGTTTTGGGCAAATTTGATATTTGGGAGGTAGGAACTTTGTTTTTTTTTTTTTTTAAAGCTCAACACATCCTTTACAAACCGATCCATCAGGAAAATGTCAATCACAGCTGGAATAACGTAATATTCTCACAGACGAGGCAACATTTTCTTCCGTACGTAAGGCTAAGGTGAATATCTATCGTCCAAAGGGGTCCCGATAGAATGCAAAATTACGTGGCTTCATAATTTCAACATGGTCGCGTATCTGTATCCTGTTAGGGCTGAATATCAAGGGATAGTCTAGGTGTACTGTGGCAGCTTGACGATACACTGAATAGTGTGCAATACACGGTAATACTCGATAATATTTTGATCCCTTCTGTGAGGATGGGATATCCTGATGAAATTGTTAAATGTGTACGGGATAATTATCCTGTCCACATATCTCGAAAGGTTTCAAATTGGTTTTTAGAGAGGGAGGGTATCATAGTAGTGGAATGAGAATGTGCGGGTTGATGCAAAAAGGGAGTTTCGCTCCAATTTAACTGTAGATGGGCGAAGGACATAAGATGGCTTCTAGGCACAAATTCAAGAAGCCTGGGGATTTTGCAGCTTCTCGTTCACATTGCTGTAGGTATTTAATTTTGTCTATGCCCTGAAAATTGAGGCTCATACACCCAATATTAATTATGTTTATTTTTGTGTTTTAGTTTTAGAGGATAATAGTTTGTTTACACACCCTTTTAGTTATTTATCACGAGTGTTAGAAGAGTTATGTTTTTTTTTTTGCCTAAATAAACCCATAACTTCAAATGTCAAAGTTATATTAATTCAATATTGTGTTCTACATATCCAGTCATAAAATTAAAAACTTAAAAAAGACAAACTGTTGAACCTATGAACTTATGAGTGGAAGCAAGACCTTCTTAGCCTCTTGACCATCGGAATGTTATTTTGTGATCCGCTTTCAATACTCATAAGTTAAATGAAATGAAATGGCGTTTTATTTATAGACGCTCTTTAACTACTGTGGTTCTCGGCGTCCCATTCTATGCTGAGCCTGAAAGACCGCTTAAATTTGCTCAGAGGCCTTTCTATCAGGCTTGAAGCTCTTTTACGTGCCTAAGTCTACGACACTGGACCCACAGAAGGAAGCCATTTCAAGAATTTTTGCGCCCGAAAATAGTCATCGTCCTCCGCCGGGTTTGAACCCGCGACCTTGGATATATGAAGTTAGCATGGTAACCATTAAACCACGGGGGGGGGGGACGACACTCATAAGTTAAATATTACGCTGTCAGTCACAGAGCATTGTACAGTTTTTTCGTGTGCATTGTGAGCACACCAAGAAAATATAGGAAGCTCTTCGAGCGACACATGGAATCTGGGGATGACTCAGTTTTTGTGTCCACGGCTGTACATGGTTAACTTTGTGTTAGACAAAACGAATAGATAGATTACATTTCAACATTATGTGATTGAAAATGTTCAATGGGAGATAGTATACTGAAATAAATAGAAAATAAGTATTTATAAAAATTGTATGGTGTTATAATAGGGCAAGAAGAAATGAGCAATTTTAAAACAATTAAGAGAAGAAAAAAAACCAGGAATAAATGGTGTACCAGGAAAATTTATTGATTTATGGTACAGGTATCTGATCCATGTGTAAAAGGGCACTGGGATTTTTTCCTTAGATTTTATGTAGCATGTGATTAATGTTTTGTACTTGTTTCTTTTCAGAACAACGAGAAAATATTTAACTGTGTTCTAACGGAAGAGACCTTCACCGGATTCCAAATGCAGTTAGTTGTCTTAGCCGCTGGGAATGGATCTTCAAAGCACGAGAAAGGCGGAGTACCATGGGACCTTTTAGCACCAGTGTAGCAGAGAATTGAAACATAGTGCATTTACAGTTGTTTTTTTCTTCAACGATTTTTCAGGACTTTTTGTATTTTAAATTTTCTTCTAATAATATTTTAATTTTATATAAAAGAAATAAATAGAAAGAAACCCTCCCCCGCAAAAGAAAATAAAAAAAAACGGATTCAGTTACTAACATCTATGTTTAATTCCACGAAAAGCAGAGGATATACACCAGAAAGTTATGGAAGATCAATAGTACAACCAATATATAAAAATAAAGGGCCAATGAATAAACTTAACAACGACCGGGGTATAGCTCTACTATCCATTTTGGGGAAAAATTAAATACCTACTTTCAGTAATTTAAGCATACACACTCCAAGAAGGGGCAGAGAAATATACAATTTTGTCAGAATTCCAAATGGGCTTCAGGAACGCAAAAAAAAAAAAAAAAAAAAAAAAAATTGACAATGTGTTTTTGTAAAATACGAGAGAATACGTATTTAAAAAATAAGCTGGAAAACTAAATATGCCCTTGATCCACTTATCTAAAATCTTTCATAGAGTTGAAGCTATTCTGATTCACACTATTAAAGAAATGGTTAAGAATCAAATGGTGACTGTTTTAGAAAGTTAAGGGTTATATCTTTTTTTTTCTTTTTTTTTTTTTGTAAGATACAAGGAAGCCGCAATAATCTGTATTTATTTAAGACACTGCAAGATTTTAACAACAATAACACTTTTCAGCCCGTAATATACCAGGCGAGTCAACCGCCCCTTAGATTTTTGGAAAGTAGGCCACCCACCAAACGGCATATTCGCCGTAGTCCAGTTTTGCGCATACTTAGACGTATTGCTTAACGTTTTTAGAGAGAGGAATGCGCAAAGTTCAGAGGAAGAGCATTTATGGTGGCAGAACGTACTCCTGGCTAAAGTACACCTTGAAACATACGACTCATTTACTGAGAGCGAATTCCGCTTTTCAGCCGAGTTTACAAACTTTTTATTAGAGTATACACAGTAACGTAATTCAGTAAACGCCTCGAAAAAATTAGACCTATCATATCAGTGCATTATCCACATCAGCTAAAAATGGCGGAATCTTGTACTTAGAGCAGAGGTTGGCTGCCAAAAATTAGGAAAACATTACAGATATGCCTCATACACCATGGACCCATACAATCAAAACGGACCTATTATTAAACAAACGGTTTATTTAAATTGTTGCGTGAAATATGTCTCCTGCATCTCAAATAACATGCATAATAGGTTTTGCTATCTAAGTAATAATATTAAAACGCCCAGCAAATGATTAAAACGGTCTTAAAAGGCTAAGTCAAGCACGAAAAATCGCGAGGTGGCAATGGCATAGTGCCTGGCGTACTATTGGACGCAGAACTTGCGTTCAGTCAAGCCTCAAAATAGCTGACTCGGATTGCGAGCTGTCATGTGCGCTAATCCCCAATTACATAGGTTCTAGTCTCAGCACCGAACATACTTTTTTGTTTGTTATTGCTCATCAAAACCTTGATAACAAATTTTCAGTAATCTAATTTTGAAGTCCTTGAGTTCAGGACATTATAAGCTAAATCGTTATTGGTTGGCTGCAGTTTGTAATGGGTAGAATACGTTTAGTCTGCCCAATTGGACTGGCATGAAGCAGTGCGTTATTATGAATGCCTTCATACTCCACACCTATGCTAACGCACGATATTTTGTGGCAGTCTTTCATTATGTATTCGACAGGCGAGTACGTAGGTATGCCTTTGATCTACGGAAAAGCAAGAACAAATGCACCAGCGGCTCTGCATCTATTCCGGGAGAGATATCCGAATAGACGCCAACCAACAGCAAACACCTTCAGGAATCCTGAAAGGCGTCTGCGTGTAACAGCGTCACTTGCGAGAAAGCCTCCTGTTAGACACGCACCACCAACACCGGTTTTAATGCAGAAGCTGTTTTGAACACCATCCAGGACAATCCGCATACCAGTATACGGGCAGTTCCTCAGGAGGTGAACATCAGCCAGTCTTCTGTAGTGCGCATTTTGAACACTAATAAGCTTCCTCCTTATCTTTTGCACCTACACCAAGCACTTCACGGGAGAAATTTCGAAGCTCGAGTGACTTTTTGTGATTGGTTGCTGGAGTAGGTAGAAAATTATGTGGGATTCGTATCCAACATCCTGTTTTCTGACGGATCAAGATTCCACAACAATGGAACCGTAAATCGCCACAATATGCACTGTTGGAGTGTTGATAATCCTCATTGGGTAAGGGAAGCAACATTCCAAGAGCAGTGGGGAGTGAATGTCTGGTGTGGAATCTTGGGAGACCACCTTGTTGGACCATTATTCTTCGACGGGCATCTAACAGGAGCACACTACCTGGAATTCCTCTGTAATGAGCTACCCTTGTTATTAGAGAATGTGCCAATGGAGGAGCGAATGACAATGTGGTTACAACACGATGGCGCTCCTCCGCATCGGTCGAGGATCGTCTGCAATCATTTGAATGCTGCACATCCTGGCCATTGGATAGGAAACCGAGAACCAGTCTCCTGGCCTACCAGATAACATGATTTGACACCCTTTGACTTCTTCCTCTGGGTTTATTTAAAAGAACGCATTTATGCAGAGGAGCTAGACAATTCAGACACCATTCGCCATTCAACACAGTTTACACCATTAACACTAATATAACCCTCTACCATCTCATGCGCGAAAAGCAGACCACAAATTTGCATCTTATACCAGGTGAGTCAGTTGCCCCTTATTCTCCAGTTTTATGCAATCCGCATACACTCCAACATGAAAACTTCTACCTATTACTAGGTTCTACCCACGTATTTAACAAGGATGTTCAACACTCGATGAAATTAGTACTAATATAGATGATGTCGCATCTTCTTTTAATATGCTGATAATTAGATAGCTGACGTTTGCACAACTGCAAAGGTTCACTGGGACCAGCGAACTACATGTTAAACGGAATTTTGATCTCTAAAGTTACTAGGTAGCTCAACGGGAACGAGCGTAAGACTCAGAAGTGATCTGTTTGCTCTAAAGGTGGTTCGAATCCCCATAGGTACTAATTATTTTTACCGTGAAATATTCACAAATTACAATTATTACTCTGAAAGCGGTTATTATTTTAGTTTTAATTGTTTTGTTTATGTTTTATGGTGTTGTTTGGTGTTTATTTATTGGTGAACTACTAGTAGGTAGTTGTTTAAAAATAATTATTTGTAGACGCAATTGAAATAAGGATAATGTATATCTAGGTACACATTTGAACACAAAAAAGAAGGAAATTACATAATCAGAGTTTAACATGGAAGTTAAACATAAGTTTGCAGACATAGACTTATTGAGTCATTAGAAATATCGTTTCATATTGGGATGTTTTGTGGCGCTGGAATGACCTTTATTTCAATTGCGTCTACAAATAATTATTTTTAAACAACTACCTACTAGTAGTTCACCAATAAATAAACATCAAACAACGCCATAAAACATAAACAAAACAATTAAAACTAAAATAATAACCGCTTTCAGAGTAATAATTGTAATTTGTGAATATTTCACGGTAAAAACAATTAGTACGTATGGGGATTCGAACCACCTTTAGAGCAAACAGATCACTTCGTAGTCTTACGCTCGTTCCCGTTGAGCTACCTAGTAACTTTAGAGATCAAAATTCCGTTTAACATGTAGTATTCGCTGGTCCCAGTGAACCTTTGCAGTTGTGCAAACGTCAGCTATCTAATTATCAGCATATTAAAAGAAGATGCGACATCATCTATATTAGTACTAATTTCATCGAGTGTTGAACATCCTTGTTAAATACGTGGGTAGAACCTAGTAATAGGTAGATGTCTTCATGTTGGTGTGTATGCGGATTGCATAAAACTGGAGAATAAGGGGCAACTGACTCACCTGGTATAAGATGCAAATTTGTGGTCTGCTTTTCGCGCATGAGATGGTAGAGGGTTATATTAGTGTTAATGGTCTAAAACTGTGTTTACAAAAACATATATGTATTTACTGTGCATAACGGAGATTATATATAAATAGAGACAAATCACAAATGTTAGTATTTAAGATAGGAGGGAAATTTAGCAAGCATGAGAAATGGAAGAAAGGAACACATGAGCATAAAGGGTCCGTGCTGCACTTATTTAGGAATTAAAATAGACGTAGGAGAGAAATGGAAAGCAAAATAGATCAGATTTGGCAATAGGGAAGCGGTAATGGCGGCTGTTAGAGGCTGCCTATATAAAATTCCAGCAATGGAGTTGAAATGGTTAGAAATGGTATACAGCTCAGTGGTCAAGGCTCGAATATTATATGGTGTTGGAAATATGGTGGCCTGAAAATGGGCACGGAGTTGTTGGTTAAGTTCATAGGTTGTTTAAGGAAGTTTCGGGGTTAGCAATAAGCAACGGTTAATGATGTGTTCATACCGAAATGACATGAATAGCAAAAATATGATTAATTTAGAAAAGAGCCTGGAAGAATTATTGTAGGATCCTAAATTTAGAATAAGATGCAGTTAAAGCAAACTATCAAATACCAAGAAACAAATTTACAAAGCACGGATTGGATAAACGATTTAAGAAATAACTTATAAAATAGTGGATTGGGGGATGACTGGAGAAAAACAGGAATAAATAAGAAATGTTTTTGGAAGGGTGCCAGAAGAATATTTGACGATAATGGAATACAAATGCCGTTACGTCAAATAGCCCAGAAGATATCATTAGTATTTTATGTTCCAATGAGAAACAAATGGGAAAGAGAGAGGTATATACCATATTGCTCAACATCGCATAGTTCATGCGTTTAAAGAATTCGAGAGCTCAAAAATGAAAATTCAAGCAAACGCCGCACAACGGCGGTGCTAGCGCGAGCGACCTGCGTTCTACTCCTCTTGCATATCATCGGAAATGGTGAGGGAATGTCGCTCATTGAGAGCAATTACCAGATTAGTATTAGAGTCCGTGATCTCGTATACAAAAACAGCCTAAACACGTCGAAAAGGTTAACATGTTTTCCACTTCAGTTACAGAGTTGTTTTTTGTTTTTTTTTTTTTTTTTGTTTTGAGAAAATGAAGTTAACTTTTAGATTAAGAACTGTTTAAAATTTCTTCATTTCGCCAATCAGCATCCGCCGGTAGCTAAGATTTTAATTGTGTATATGCTGCTCTTATTAAATATTAAATATTTAACCCACTGTAGGGTTAAATCAATATATTATGGCGCCGAAACAAAAAATATGGCTGAGATCGTTGTTTTATTATTATTATTATTATTATTATTATTGCTGTTGTTCCACTTGTTAGAATTACTATACCTAGGCATTAGCCCAGTAAAAACCATGAAACAATAACGAAAAACATGCAAACACAAAAGCAATTAAAATTTCACTGTACTACGTGCTCTTGTGTTTGCATTTTTTTTTTCTCGTTGCGAGGTTTTTATGTTCTGATTTACCCTGCTTTTGGGAATAGTATTAGTAACAAAAACACAGTACAGCATTCTGTGCTTTCATATTTGCAATGTTTTCGCTATAGGTAAATAAAATAATGAGTAAATCTATGTATGAATATCTCGTAACCAAAATATGGAAATACAACAAGTAGGGCTTAACATAATAATAATAATAATAATAATAATTATAATAATAATAATAAGAAGAAGAAGAAGAAGAAGAAGAAGAATAAGGATACACTGAAACACTATGATGCTGTCGTGTTTGCATGGTATTCGTTACGAGGGTTTTGTGTTTTGATTTACTCTGCTTATGCGTTTAGTTTTATAAGTGTTACAACCAATAGTACTACTACTATTACTACTACTACTACTATTACTAGTAATAATAATAATAATAATAATAATAATAATAATAATAAGACAGCGAAACTTTGTGCTCTCATACATTTAATTTCTACGTGCCTTAATGATTTCATTTAATTTTAGAGAGAGTCGGGTGTCTAGTGTTAAATAAGAACCTGTATACACAAGTATATACAAAACGTAGCTATTGGTGGACACTGAATGGTGAAATACATTTTAAATAATTATCAAACTAAACGGTGGCATTATTCTCTGAAAAATAAAAGTTCTGTAACTGAAGTGGAATACATGTTAACCATTTCCACCGGTTTGCACTGTTCCTGTTTACGAGATCACGACCCTAATACAAACCTGAGTACTACTCTCAATGAGCGTGATTCTCTCACCATTTCCGGTGATATGCAAGAGGAGTAGAACGCATGTCGTTCGCGCTAACACCGCCACTGAGAGCTGTTTACTTGGATTTTCCCCGACGAGCTCTGCAATTATTTAAACGCACAAAGGATTATCTCCACATATGAAATACGACGCTGTTGGGCCATCCGGTAGATCACACTAAGAAAGAAGAATGATTGGGCATAGCTTGGTTAGGAGCAGGAGTATGGAGGCTTCTAGCAGCGAAATGGCTATCCTCAAGGTGAACGCCCACTATGTAGAGGTAAAGCTGATGAAAAACACATGATATTCGCATGCAGTGAAATAGAGATTTGGAGAAAAGAAAGCATTTGGCCTAGAATGTATAGGAGCTCCACTAATATAATACACCTAATTAGAATAAAGTTATTCGATGGTTTAAAACTGTTTCACAGTAGTGGCTGCTGTGTAAAAGCAAAAGAACACGTGAACACTCTACATTTTGACTCCTTGTGGATTTATTTTGATTATCTTTCTTTGAATTCTATTGAGCGTAACGTTTAGGTAGCAATTCAAAATCTACGGCGTTTGAATCTACCGCGCTACTGCTTTAAACTGGACGAGACGAGGCATTACGTCTAGTACATCTGTAATTTTTAGGAGCTTTTGCGCATGCGCATCTGGTATGACCTAATTGCCTTATGGGTGAAATACTATGAATTTGTACACAGCTGAAAACGTGCTCGTCTTTCCTAAGCATCTCTCATCTACAACTTCACGTTAGTGCCACTAGGTAGAAACATACTGCAGCAGAAATTTCATTCTCGTGAGCTACTAGGGTGCGGAAAGTTGGGAGCCCACGTTCAGTTTTCATTTTTGCATAACGCCCACCAGATTGTGGTATATTGGGCAGTTATCAATTCACTTACTATATGTACAGTAAAATTTAAATCTGGCGTTAGTATATGCTCGTAGTTATAAAACATACAGAAAACCAAATTTTATTTAATATTGGTATTGTGAGTTTCTGGATTTATTAGTATATTATGCTATGCATATTATCGTACAATGTTCGAGTTATGGTTGTTAATAGTAAGTACCTACACTTATTTAATAGATTATATCCTTTTACCAAGGTCAAGCAACTATGTTAGTAAGCATTGTAATGCTACTATTTTAATCAACCACTTCTGTAAACAGCAATTTGATGGCAAGTGATTACTCGTGCAGATGATGTAGTACGAAATAATGACACCTCATTCGGGTGTTATGTCAACATGAATTCCGCTGAAATTATGTATTTGAAGTGCCAACAAAAGTCTAAGTTATCAGTATATGTTAGCTGAAATGGAACTGGGTCCCCCCTCTTCATATCTGATCTGTTGATTGAAAGAGTGAAACAGAGATGATGATGATGATTATGATGATAACAATAAGCATTTATACAGACTGCTAGGTGTGGTGCAGATATTTTTATTGGTAATTAAGAACATTGCAATGAACAATGATTCATTTACGGACTTACCTATTATTTCGTTTATTAACAGTATTCAGGTTGGTTAGCACCGCCAAGTAGGCGTGGCACATAAGATATACGCATATATTTTGTTTATACCTTGAGTGGGCAGGCCTCGCTATTACGAATGCTGTATCGGAATTGAGTTTGAATATTTTCTACAAGGCCAATCACTCCATGCTACCTAGGCCAACAGGTATTAAGGTATCATAAAATGGAAGCAAAACGGATAATATGTACTGGGAGTCCTCGTTTATTTTGTGGCGAGTTAAGACAGTGCAAACTACATCAAGAAGTAAGTGTAATTGTTTTGTTGAGAAATTGTTAGACGAAGAGAAAAAGCAACCAGTACACCGAAGTGAAAACACATTAGGGTACAATTTGTGCTTCAAACAGCCTGTATTTTTCTGTATTTCCTTCAATGAATATTTTGATTTATAAGTGACTACAGAGAATAGTTTAATTTTCTTTAATTATCCTTTTATTTCCTTAATAATTCTTCATAGCTAAGCATCTAATTATAACTAAATTAAATATTGTTTACTATTTATCTTATCCATATTGTTTATATATGTCTTTAAAATAGCTTATATTAAATATTTCAATTCAAAGACAGCAAAATAAAAAAAAAAAAAAAAGAAATAGCGTCAACAGTAAAGACTGAACACCATTTCAGTGAGCAATTTGGTTATTCCAAAGACAAAACCGGCTGTATGACATGAGATGTAAAAGGTGGCATGTAAAATATGGAACAAACAAAAACTATAACCTTTAAAATCACTTAATACCGCTCTTGTTATTATCATGCATTATTCTGAGTTTTTTTTTTTTTTTAAGTTTTAACGTCATTTTGCCTGGTTGGTCATATCGAACGATGAATGAATGAAACTGGTGAAATGATGCTGAAATGATCTCGGGGTCCATGGAGCTTAAAGTTACTCGACATTCGTCTTCTCAGGACAAGGAAAAACCCCGGAAAAAACCTAATTCGAGTAACTCACCCTAAGCAAAATTCGAACTCACGACACGCTACCACCACACTACCCAGGCGGGCTATTCTGAGGTTTTATTTTGCCCTGTGTGCTGCTAAATGCTGTAGTTAGCAACCCTTTTACGAGTTTTCGCTGCCAGTGCGTTCCATGCCCATTACAAGACATAAAACGCGGTAACTATGTTGCTTTTGTGGCAGAGTAAACATACCAGCGGAGGTAAACGTATGAATGGTCAGATGTTTAAACATAGGTCACAATGATGTCCTTGAAATACCATACTCTTTACATGGCATTCACAAGAAAGAATGAATAGCCACAGCACTTAAAGGAATAACAAAATATTGAAAAATTCAAGTAAAAATAACGAATATTTCGAAAAACTATATGGTTAAAAGACCTCTGGATATTTTGTGTAGAAAATTTACTCTTATTTCTTAAGTTTAACTTCTGTAATAAATGATACAAAATGCTTCCCAAATTAGAGGCCTTCATAGTTTATTTTCAATACATAAAGTTTGTTTTATATATAAGTATATTAATTCTATTGTAGATATTTTAATTCAAATTGTTAAGAGATATTTTGAGAAAATATAAAATGTCGAAATTTTTTCCATGCAGTTTGTAGCGCAACAAATTTCTGAAAATACTTGACTCCCATCTTTGGAAGATGCCGAACATAAAAACCCCGTTTGATATTTATCCTATATTTCCTTTTAAGTGGGCTTACATAAAGGTGCTGTTTTTTTTTTCGATTCAAGTGCCTGAAAAATGTATTTCCGCGAAATCTCGACAGCGAAATTTTGAGTGGAATGAAATACTTTCCCTATCTACGATAATATTGCTGCTGCATCTACAGCTGGTAAAGAAAAAACAGGTGTAAATAGAATTGACACCTGCAGTAAGAGTAACGCTGTTAAATTCCGCAGTAAATGAATATACTCTAAAAAGCGCGAAGCGATACATCAGAATTCTCGTATAACATATGTCTTACAGTTTTGTTGTTGTTGTTGTTGCCCAGTGGTGGGGAGTATGCCTAGCTCGCTGCTAGCACAACTCCCAGGTCTCCTTCCCATAAGCTCTCAGTGCAATTCGAGCCTTGGTGCAAAAGTAAGTGTAGCTGTCTGAAAGTTGGTTGGCTGCAGTCAGAGTTGTCTCTTCTGTGAGTGCGACCGTTTATTGTTACAGTTATTCTTAGACTTATATTTATAGTTGCCTTATATATTATTACAGCCATTTGGATATTAGTTCATCGTCTCGAAGAAATAAGGCTTTATTGGAACCAAAGTCGTGAGCTACTTTAAGAAGGTGTGAAAAATAGTGCTTTGTTCTTCGTTTGACTACAGAGGTGCATAAGTTTCGTGATACACTGCGACTCTTAATTACACAACACGTAACAGTCGTAGACTAGCGGCTATATTGCAGGTATGTAGTAGATAAAGTAAAAGCTAATTTTCCATGTGTTTCTTCCTCAGCAATTTGAAATTCCAGTGTATCAAAATTAATTGTTTATCAGTTTAATATAACGTGCACATACTATACTTGTGGTATCACGTTACTTGGCCGTGCTTTATTTCGGCTCAATGGCATTTCAAAATGTCGCCCCTTTATACTTCTAGAAGTTTTAAAATGAACAAAGTGGTTGAAAACCTATACTTTGATTAAATATTAAAGGAATGTGATGCATACCAACATTGTGAGACATTTTTTAAACAAATATGGAATATTCACAATTTTAGCACTATTACCTCTGTGTTAGCGTCTTTCATGCTAGTTTTTTTTACAATTACACATCCTCGTAAAATGAAACTGTAACAAACTTTCTGTGTCAAAGTTTATCTTATAAAGAAATATGCATAATCTTGTAATATGATAGTTAAATTTTGCAATAAATTATCTCATAATCTAAAGGATGTTAAATACTATACTGTATACTTCAGTTTGCATTTTATTATATCACTAAGAAAGTAAGTGGAATTAATTGACGTCAGATTAACACAGCTTTACTTCTAATCTATTACATATGTATGTATAGATATGGACATACAATGAAATAAACACATAAATTTTAACTGGCATTAAGAATCTATAATCGGATTTTAAATATATTCTACTGTTTTCGACTTATTTCAAATTAACCAACACAAGGACGTTAGGTATATATCGCCACCATGATAGCAATCTTTTTTTTTTAACCTTATATTTCTCTTTTGTATAACATAGAAAAATTAATCTTTGTCATTCTTTTGTATATTAAGGATACTTTAAAATGAAAAGTATGCTTATCGCTACCTTAAACGTGCATACATACATCCTTTTCTTGCCGAGAATTATCTCGTATTTATGTTACCGTTATGACCAGTAATTCAAAATGGCGAATTGTTCTGCTTGTATAACACAGCGCTCTAGCCATGACAGTGACGTTACTGCAAACCAATGGGTGCAAGCTGCAAAGTCTTGCGTGAGCTTGGCGTAACATGCTAGCCTCTGGTTCCCAAAGTCACAGATTCAAACCTGGTGGAGGGCGATGTGTTTTTTCTCTTTTGAGTGGAAACCCCTTAGCATGGCCCCTTTAGGAAGGGAAGTAAAGCCACTGGTCTCGAGTCGTAGATTTACGACACGTAAAAGAACCTTAAGCTGGTAAGGAGACCTCTGAGAAAAGTTATTCGTTCTTTCACGCCTAATATAGAATGGGATGCCGAGAACTGATTAAAGAGCGTTCATAAAACTAAATTTCAATTTCAAATCTGCTTTGTCTAATGACCTAGCGTAAGTAGTAGCTTCGAAACAAGCAGAACTCTGGTTCTATTAGAGGTTCGCAAAGGACATTCTTGTTCTTAGCTCACCTGCCGGCTGCATAGAATGCGGTGGTTGAAGAGTGAAGTTAACAAATACATAGAATTTAAACTTTTTTTTTAAATTAAGAAATCAAAAAAAGCACCCACATAAACCATTAGTATAATATTCTCATCTTGCATATTTTTAATTTTAATTTGGTGCAACTTGTACCTTCCATCCTGTATATAAGCATCCTTAAAACATGAAATGTATGAAATGAAAAAGTTTCGCCTTCGGAACTGGTATACAGAAATTAAAAGTTATAAGTTAGTTTTAAAATTTCTAAATCTTACACCTTTTATGCCATATTTTTTTAATTGTCACAATTATGAGTGGGTCTTAAATTTAATGCAGATATCCTCAATAGTTTTTCGAGAAAAAGGCATTATTTTATTTTTATTGTACTGATTAAACAGGTGTTGCACACTAGGTATGTATAAATCGTAATTTAGAAGAAACAATACGAATAATATCGCAATATTTAAAATATCCTACACATAAAAGGCATTTCTACCCATAATTTATTTTTTCATTCTTCTGGTGGTTTCAGAAAAAAAGTAAATCTTTAATTATAATTTGGTAACAAGTCATCATCAGTGGTCCCATTATCTACGTTATATCCTAAGTAATTTCAAAGTGAAGCAAAATCCATATGCCATTCTTAAGTGCATTCTGCCTGAGTTTCTTCTGAAAATTTAAATAATATTGGTTATAAATTACATCATAATTTAATGCATAAAAGTGTTAAGAAATTACAGTCCATTAGACTGTGTGCTCATGGGTAGCTAAGTGGTCGCGTGTTGAAACTTTAAAGGAGTTTGAGAAGAAACGCCACATTGTGAAATTGAAGCTAAAAATTCAAAACGTTTTCGACAAAAATAATTTTAGAGTGTTTTGAACTCTTAGAATAAATTTCAGCTTCTTTCTTAAACATATCTGTGAGAAAATCAGCTTACATATATTTGCTCACTTTCTCACAAACTTTGAATACTGTGGTATCGACCAAAAATCGTTATAGTAGCTTCTTTCTTTTTTTTTTTTTTTTTTTTTTTTGGAGAAAGAATTCGCGCGCGCACGTGTGTGTGTGAGTGAGTGTGTGTGTATGTGTGAGCGCACAGCATAACTCAAAAACTAAAAGTCCATTAAATACCAAGTTTTGTACTTATCTAGGTTTTAGTGTCTGCCTAGACTGGGACATGAAGATTTTCAGAAAAATCCCCCCACACCAAACCAACCTTTATTTGAAAATATTTCCGAAATATGTTGTTTTTTCAAAAATAGTTTCAACGATTTTGATTAAAATACCGTATATTAAAATAATTACATTACAATAAAATGTACACATTGAATTTCTTGGAAATAGCCTTTGAAGTCGTTTTCATTTTGAATGATTTTTGCATAACTGGTAAACAGTGAGAGATAGACAAAAAACGCAAAATGTTGAGTTAGTCAAAACACGCAATTTTTCCCATATACATTTGTGTATATATTGCAGCTAAACATTTTCTATATATTCCTGGATATTGGTTTCAATTTCAAAATACTTAACTTTTCTCAAATATGAAGTCGTCCGTGTTTCTTTTGTTTAAGACCATTCAGTTAATGTTTATTCCGATTAGCATGATGGTCGCGCCGTGGCCGAGTGGTTAGACCTCTTGCCTCTCACCTAGACAGCCGGGGTTCGATTCCAAGCGACCGCATGTGAGATTTGTGGTGGACAAAGCGGCGCTGGGGCGGGTTTTCTCCGGGTACTCCGGTTTCCCCCACCATCACATTCCACCGGTGCTCCATCATCATCAGTGTCACCGCCTGCTGTGCCATAAGTAGTTAAAGCGGGCGTTAAACGCTACAAAAAAACCATGAATTAGAAAGAAGAGTAATTTGTTGTCAGAATAGTTTATTTGCAGAGCAGGTAGAGAAAATCATGTGAATGGAACGAATCAGCTTCATCTTTGTCTTTGTGACCTACGCTTAGGACATTTGTTTTCCAACCGCGACTTCCCACACACCGAGTCGAGCTGTTTTCTAACGCGCAGGCAAACACAATTCTGCCTAACACTTCCTGTCGGATAGCTGTGACAAAGACACCACAAAGGAAAAGCCTGTATGAACCGTAAAAAATGCTAAATTCTTAGTTGTGAGGTTTCTGAAGAATAAACTGTATCCAGTCACGTTGATACTTTCTTTCTTCTTGGGAAAATTGTAGAATATAGTAGTAGTAATAATAATAGTAATAATAATAACAATAATACTGATAGTAATGATCATCGTAATAAAGATGATGCTAAAGATGATGATGATGATGATATTAATAATAATAATAATAATAATAACAATAACACTGATAGTAATAATCATTATAATAACGATGATGCTAAAAATAATAATAATAATAATAATAATAATGTACTTAGAAATCTGTCAATACAAAGAAAACTTTCAATCTGACATACTGCTTTACCTTATGATAACCTTCTATGTTCCAGAAGTAAGCTGAAGAAGCTTAACTGCACAACAACCTTGCACAAACACACTTTAGTAGTATTTTCAATAGGTAGTTAAATATTAAATGTGATTTTCCTTAGCCTTAAGTTGATCTATAAATTAGGAGTAATGGTGAATTTTAGTTTCTTCCGCAAAGAAATATACAAAAAGAGTAAGTACAAAACGGACAACCTTACATTGGTAAGTTATAAGAATTTGGACGGTGTTTAATTAATCAAGTTGCAATATAAAATTATAGCCTTTAGAGCAAAAGGAAAAAGCTAAATAGAAAGCTTTAACTTTCTTAGAGTTGTTAAAAGTAAAATGCTTTCTGTTGTTTTATAAAATGCTTATGGTTCTATACCTTACTTTTTAACTATGGAATGTAAATATCATTATTAGGAGCTCGTCAGCGCACTTTCCTTTTTTTGCATATTGAAGGAAGGCGTGTATTTTAAGGTTCTGTAATTTTTATCCAGTATATTCCTTGCAGCTATACAGGAGGTATTGTCTTGAAACTTTTGAACAGGTACCCTTGAATACCATTTGCTATAAGTATGGTATTCAGAATTTGCTTCAGTTATCAGTTTTTACTTATGGCACCATATATATATATATATATATTATATGGTCAAAAATATATGCATCAGGATTTAAAGACGAATATAGGTAATGAGTGTGTATATATGTGTTAACACATTTAAGTAATTACTATAATATCACAGTAAAGTTACTCATTGTTATACCTAATTATGATACATAAAAATCAGAACAAATAAGTTATTCCTATAAAATAAAAAATACAGAAAAATAATGGCGTAAACTACATTTGATGAAAACTATATCTTCCTATTTAATCTTATACAGTAGGTATAATTATTTTGTGGTTTTACTGGCTAAATCTTAAGTTTAAAGGAAAAAATAATTTATAGACTATTTAAAAATTATATGTTAATTCTAAACAGGAAAGAACGCAAATGTTTTATTTTAATAATATGTTATACCAAGCCATTACCTGGACGACTAATGGAAATTTTCTCGACATCGGGAAGAAATTGAAATTTGAATGTTATTTCTGGACGCTCTTTAACTGCATCCCATTGGACGTATAAGACCCTTAATTTTGCTCAAAGGCTCTTTATCAGGCATTTCTCACACCTTTCAAGAAAATTTACAATTACTCTCATTTATTTTTAAAATATCAGGTCTATGGAGCTATCATAACATTATCCAAAATCCAAGGGAATTAACTCTATTCACATTATCGGGTGGTTACAATTCCTGAACTGCAGTTATCTTATAGGGTTTTAATATTAAATGATTACTCATTTCAAACCAAGTTTCCAAGGTTGCTGATTCCTATGCAAGCTTTCTCAGAGATTTCTTTGGAGTTCGCTTCAAGTTTTCTCCGATGTCATCGATAATTTCCTCTTCAAGTACACGACAATTTAATTTCAGATTTTATTAAAAAATATATCCCGTTTCTATAAAGGCTGTTCACAAGATTAGGAGCCGTTTCTCTGAAAGGGCGATGCCTGAAAAGCAGGAAACTACCTATAGGTAAATGGCTTCCTCACAAGATATTATTGTCACATGGGAACCATACATGAAGATTCTGTGCGCTGAAATATACGGAACTGTTGACATTATAATGGCAATAACACAATATAATACTACACAGGCAATTTCTGTTTAGCATAATTAGGCATTTTAGGCTCAAAACCATGAAATAGGCACATTGGGGTATAATAGGCACTTTTAGATACATTAAAACTTCTACAGAAGGTGTAATACTTATTGCTGAAACGTGAGCATATATACGTAATAGAGGTTTGTATATTTCTTTAGAAAAAATAGATGTAAAACCTAAACTCCAAGATCTGATTATAACAATTTATAACCTAGCACCGTGCAAACACAAAATGTTGAAAACAATGTTGATTAGGCACTTAATTTTAATCCACTTCACAAAACTTCAAGTTTTTAACTAAATAATTGTATTGTTTATATTATATTGAATAAGGTTGTCATTTCCAACGACATCTCCGCTTGACTTCGCAAGTATAGGGTTCATTTGATGCATGCAGCCGAATATGATTTTGCAACTGTTGAATTTGATGGGCAATATGAGTTGGGTGCAACCAATCCGGAAAACCTTGCTAACAAGTGGTCGTGTTTCGCGCTGGAACATTGACACTATCCAAGTACTAACAGGATACCAATTGCTTCAAGTTGATCATAGCCTCCGCATGATTGGCGCGACTGAAGAATCAATCACAACAATCGGGTGTCATGTAACAATCATTAAAGTATTACATATCTCTATCTCAAAAATATCGCCACCAATATTATTATTGTGACTGCCTGGTAACTACGTGTTGCAACAGCTCTGTAGTGCCATAAAGTCACTGCAAAAGTAGGTCACACAATCCCTTGCTCAGCATCCATCCGAACCGTCCAGTAGATCAGTTTTTGTAATTCTAGTAACTCCCAATAAAAAGCTTGCCAATCCTTTTATGTGCTCTATTATACCAGGTGAGTCAGACGCCCCTTAGTTTTTTGGAAGGTAGGCCACCCATTAAACGGCATGTGACCCGTAGTGCAGTTTTGTGCATACTAAACGTACTTCTTCACGTTCTTAGAGAGAGAGGAAATAGGTAAAATTCAGAGGAGCAGCCATTTAAGAGACAGAAAGTACTCCTTTCTAAAGTACATCTCAAAAACTACGACTGGTTTACTGAGAGTGAATTTGGTTTCCAGCCGATTTTACAAAAAATTTATTAGAGTATACATAGCAACGTAATTCAGTAAACACCTCGGAAAATATTGACCTATCATATCAGTACACTATCATCGTCAGTTAAAAAAATAATGGCGGAATCTTTTACTTAGAGCAAGAGTTGGCTGCCAAAAATTAGAAAAACATTACAGACATCATGGACCAATACAGTCAAAACGGACATAATATTAAACAACGGTTTATTTAACTTTTTACGAGAACTACGTTTCCTGCATATTAAATAACATGCATAATAGCTTTTGCCATTTATGTCATCATATTAAAACGCCCAGCAAAGGATTAAAAAGCTAAATCAAGCACGAAGACTCACGAGGTGGCAATGCAATAATTGAACGCGGAACGAGCGTTCAGTGAAGTCTCGAAATAACTGAATAGGATTATAAGGTGTCCTGTGCGCTAACCCCAGTGACACAGGTTTGAGTTTCAGCATTGTATATATTTTCTTTTATTGCTAATCAAAACTTGGAAACCAAATTTACAGTAATTTAAATTTGAAGTCCCTGACATTATAAATTATTGTTTGGCTGCAGTTTGTAATGGGTAGAATACGTTTAGTGACGTCTGCCCCATTGGACTGGCATGATGCAGTGTGTTATTATGAATGTCGACCCCCTTCATTCTCCACACGGCCTCGCCGTGGCCGAGTGGTTAAACCACTCGCTTCTCACCTAGACGGCTCGGGTTTGTGGTGGACAAAGCGGCGCTGGGGCGGGTTTTCTCCGGGTTCTCCGGTTTCCCCCGCCATCGCATTCCACCGGTGTTCCATCTTCATTCATGTATCATCAGTGTCACCGCCTGCGCTGCCATAAGTAGTTAAAGCGGGCGTTAAACACTACAAAAAATATTCTCCACACGTATGCTGTCGCACGATATTTGGTGCCAGTTTTTCATTGTGTATTCGACAGACGAGTACGTAGATACGCTTTTGATCTACGGAGAAGCAAGAACAAAGGCACAAGCGGCTCAGCATCTATACAGGGAGAGATATCCGAATAGACGACAACCAACAGCGAACACCTTCCGGAATGTTGAAAGATGTCTGCGTGTAACAGCGCCACTTGCGAGAATGCCTCCTGTTAGACACGCACTAGCAACATTGGGTGTTTTTTGTATTATTAAAGATACAGTTCCGGCGGCTTGTCAGGACTCCGGCACTGTATTCCTTTTCCCTCTGTTTTTCCAGTTTCCTACATTTCCTTAGTTGAATTATTAATTCCTAACGTTTACATATACATACACAGACATATACACATGTACAAACACAGAGACACCCATGCCCAAGCTGGGACTCGAACCCACAATCCAGTGTGCCACGAATCACTAAAGCGAGGCACTTTAGAGAGTGCGGCCACTGGGATCGGCAGTGTTAATAATGCAGAAGCTGGTTTGAACGCCATCCAGGACAATCCGCATGCTAATACACGGGCAGTTGCTCAGGAGGTGAACATCAGCCAGTCTTCTGTAGTGCGAACATTGAACACTGATAAGTTTCATCCCTATCGTTTGTACCTACACCAAGTACATCATCCGAGAGATTTCGAAGCTCAAGTGACCTTTTGTGAATGGTTGCTGGAGCGAGTAGCAAATTATGTGGGACTCGTATCCAGTATCCTGTTTTCCGACGAATCAAGATTCCACAGCAATGAAACCGTAAATCGCCACGATATGCACTGTTGCATTCCAAGAGCAGTAGAGAGTAAATGTCTGGTGTAGAATCTTGGGAGGCCACCTTGTTGGACTATTATTCTTCGAGGGGCATCTAACAGGAGCTCACTTCCTGGAATCCCTCTGTAATGAGCTAACGTTATTATTAGAGAATGTGCCACTGCAGGAGCGAATGATGATGTGGTTTCAACACATCCTCCGATCCTCCGCATCGGTCGAGGATCGTCTGCAATCATTTGGATGCTGCACATCCTGGTCATTGGATAGGAAGCTAAAGACCAGTCGCTGGCCTGCCAGATCATTTAATCTGACAACCCTTGACTTCTTCCTCTGGGATTACTTAAAAGAACGTGTTTATACAGAGGAGCTAGAAATTCCAGAAACCCTTCGCCAGCGTATTGCAGTGGCCTGTAGATCTGTTCAACCCGCCATGCTACACCGAATCTGAGGCTCCATTCAACAGCGTGCACAGGCGTGCATTACCCAAGAAGATCACTAGTTCGAGCACTTGCTTTGTTAGAGGAGTCGTGTTCCAGGAATACATACCAATATGAAACGATATTTCTAATGACACAATAATTCTATGTCTGCAAACCTGTGTTTAACTTCCATGCCAAAATCTGATTATGTAATATCCTTCTTTCCTGTGTTCAAATGTGTACCTAGGTATAAATGATCCATATTTCAATTGCACCTACCTAGGTATAGTTATGCTTAAACAACTACCTATAACTACCTACTTGTAGTTCACCAATAAAGAAACATCAAACAAACCCATAAAACATAA
This sequence comes from Hymenopus coronatus, assembly GCA_030762935.1. Taxonomy (NCBI): domain Eukaryota; kingdom Metazoa; phylum Arthropoda; class Insecta; order Mantodea; family Hymenopodidae; genus Hymenopus; species Hymenopus coronatus. The sequence goes on along the minus strand of CM060900.1, from coordinate 433,409,559 downwards.
ATAAAACAGTTAAAATAAAATAATAATCTGTTTGTGATTAGTAATTGTAATTTGTGAATAATACACGGTAAAAACAATTAGTAAATCCTACAGAAGTTTCGAACCACCTTCACAGTAAACAGATCACTTCAGAGTTTTGCGCTCGTTCCAACTGAGCTACCTAGTAACTCGAGAGATGAATATTCCGTTTAACATGTAGCATTCGCTGGTCCCAGTTAACCTTTGCAGTGGTGCAGACGTCAGCTGTCTAATTACCAGTATATTAAAAGGCGATGCGATAACATCTATATTAGTACTAATTTCATCGAGTGTTTAACTTCCATGTTAAATACGTGGGTAGAACCTAATAATTAGGTCGTTGTTTTTATGAAGTAGTGTATAATGCGGACTGCATAAAACTCAAGAATAAGGGGCAGCTGACTCACCTCGTGTAGTGTTTATTTAAACTCGCTAGATCCATTTCCGAGAGGATAAAATGTTGCAAAATCAAGCAAAAGGTGGGCTAATTTTGGGTGGGCTATTTTCAAAAACATTCTCCTTCTTTGTCCCCTACATATATCTAATTTCAATACGAGGTTTGGTACTTTTCGTTTATGAGCGTTGTTCACAGACACATAGCATACATATAACTTTTTCTAGATATGTTTCTGTTGTTCAGGGTGCCTAAAAACATTTATTTCCAATGAAACCTGTACATGAAATTTTTGTGCAGAATGCAATATTTTCCTCCTTTAACTAACAGCCTCCGTAGTAGAGGAAGTAAAATTGGTATAATTGTTGATAAATTCAAACAAATAATAACGGATATACCTATGGGATATCATTGTTTCCCAAAACAACTTGTTTGAAATAAACTGTATTCTTCAGTTTAGGTGTAGTGTCCTTTTGTTTCTTACCGTTTACAAGTTATACGAAATGATACAAAATTTATTCCCATTGAAAAGGACTTCACAGGGAATTTTTAGAAAATTCAATAAATGCATTATTTATAATGTAAGTATCCCGAATATATGTAAGAATCCTTAATAAAAATCGTTTGACCCATTTTTGAGAAAAAAAATATGGAAACCCTTTCATATACAGAGTACTTTGGGATAATGAGATATTCTTGAAAATATTTAAGTCACATCGGAAGATCATCGTTAGATCATTTTCGTTTCCATGGATTAGTCTTTTGGGATACTACGGTTTCCCAAATTTCGTCTAAATTTGGTTTCCAAGGACGCCATATTTTTCGTCGTCCAACAGCTTTATTATGTATTAACAGAGTTTTAGTTGATATTGAGTTTGGCATTCTTTCAAGATGTTCTTTTCAGTTTGATCTATATTTTTCTGCTGTCTCTGATGTGCTTCCCACAATGAGCTATTGTCTTATGTCGCAACTTCTAATGAGTCGTATAACCTGCCATCAAAGCTAAAAATCTCATTCCTGCCGCATATAATCTATGTAATGATTACACGGTTTTTGTCCAATTTTCGCATCCTTAATAAAGTAGTGACAGGTGATTACTTTATATAATTTTACTAGTGTATTTAGTCTTCCTTATGCTTTATTGGAGTGTTCCAGTAAAATATCTAAGCATATTTAATTTTATGTTTATATCTTGCGATTTCTGTAAGTCATGATATCCCAGATAAATGAACTCTTCCGCTGGTTACAATATTAGGAAGCTACTGTATTTAAATACCAAGTTTGGTGTTTTTCATTTTTCAATTAAGATGTTTTCTTTCTTATACTTTCTTTCCATCTTTCTATCTTTCTTTTTGCTATCTCACTCATACACACACAAATGGATCTTTTTCCAAAAATGATTTTTTCAATTAAGCTGTTCTCTATCTATCTCTGTCTTGCTTTCTCTCTCACTCACACGCATACAAACGCACCTTTTTTTTAAAAAAAAAAGCAACATTTCTTATGTTTATGTAAGGAGGTAGCAGAGAAAGCAATGTTTAGTTTTAAATAGTGTGGAGAACATCATCTAACTATAATTTCAGTTTGTTTTGAAATATACCTATTCTATAGAAGGGTGCTGCATAAATATCATTTGCGCTATAAACACAAAGCTTGTTTTATAATCATTTTTTAGCATTAACAAATACTTCACTCGGTATAATTATAGACGTATTCATGTAATTCGGTAAAAATAACTACAAATATGTTGCTTAAATATTGAGTAGTTAGCGAGCTCTTTTGTCGATTGAAAGAGGAGAATGGTCTTTATATGGCTCATTTCCTACCCTCCAAAGAGTCTGGAAGAAGGATGAGAATGAATGTGCCTGTGGAAAAGCGACGATAACCTAAGCTAAAAGCGTAAAGATTAGAAACATCATTAATATGTTTTAGTCAGTTTCCAATACCCCTACAATAGTCAAATGGATGTATAAGAATGTACCATGACATTTAATTTTTCTTAACGTTATAACCCCAAATATTCTAACTGGCTTACACGGTTTTTAACAGAAACTAAATAGATTGCGAATTACGATTTCATAAATTAATTTACTCCCTTCTACAAGGACTTATGTAATTATTTCTCAGAGATTTAGAAGACGCTTTTCTAAATGTTATTTCTTAGAAGTGTAAATTTGCAAATCCCTACCCTAATAGTAATAATAAACCCAAAACACCTAATATTCTCAAGGATATACAAATAAAACTAGCGTATATTCCAAACACTGCGAGGGTATTAGTGTAGAAATTTTCCACCGATGAAAAAAAATTATCTAAATGATCTAATAATTAAGAACACTTCTTCCGGAATATGATGTCGTGGCAGTAGATTAAAATCAAATGAAATTGTCGTTTAGACCCCCTGGAAAAACAGGGCTTAGCATTGCTGAAATAATCCCCAAGCTTTTTAAGAGCATCCTGAGTACATACACAAAGGCGTGCAAGTTTTCTTTATTTGTAATATTAGTATACATTAATAACATAATATTATTTAAGGCAGGGCATCAGTGAAATTCGAAAACAAATCTGAGAACTTTCGATGTTTTGTTATTTTTAAATTTTTATTAGTTTATAATTAGTATTTTCAATTTGCAAAATTTATTAGTAATATCATTAATTTAAAAACTGTTTATTTCGTTAACCTTTACTATTTGGGTAAGACTCCGTATTAAACTTAAATCTCCATTTTTTTCAGTTTTTCTTTTTCGGTGTTCTTCATAGGCAAAACGTTCCTTGGACAACAGATAATTTATTAACTTCAAAATTTTCTGTTAGCTTCCGCAATTTTAAATTTAAAAACTGTGGTGCAATAGTTTAAAATATTAAACAGTTCGATCCAATTTATATATTTTCCATAACTAACACAGAAAATTTAGAGAAATTCAGCAATATTTTCAAAAAAAAATCAATGTTCTCTTAAAACATTTAAACTTCAGAAAAGCTTGCACAACGATTTCTATAATAATCTCATATTAAAAAAACTAATGTGTTCCATCCACATGACTTTCTTTAGCTTTTGCACAAACAACATTTCTTTCAAAAGAATATTCTTTTATCTACGTCATATTAATAAAGAAATCTATTGCCAGAACTGCTCCTATTATATGCCTCCTTGTAAGTTGAAGGGAAATAAGGGAAGGCAAGACTAAAGCGAGAGCCAAATATTTTAAAAGCTTGTCATTATGTGATACAATTGAAATTTGGTTCTCTTTATTGGCTAGAGGAAACAAAAGAGAGACGAAAAGAAAGATCGATTTCCCATTTGAGAAAAGTTTAAGTCGCTTAAAACTGAAACCAAGAAATTCGGAATATCTCTAAAACGGTTCTCTCTACAAAAATAAATGTATGTAACATAAATTGTATGTTTTAAAAGATATAAATTTTTTGCGTACGAAGTTTTTGTCTATCTCTTAACGTTTACTAGTTATACAATTGCTATACAAAAGTCATTTAGAATAAAGTGGTCTTTAGAGGCTATTCCCAGAAAATTCAAGATATTATACGTGAAAACGTATCATGAAAATAGCTTCAGCATGTGGCATTTTAATAAAAATTGTAATAGCCAGTTTTCAGAAAGTCAAAATTTTCGAAAACGTTCCATGCAAAGAGTAGTTGGGTTGGGGGATTTTCTTGAAAATATTCGTATCGCATTTTTGGAAGATACTGAATTTAAATACCAAGTTTGGTATTTAACTGACTCTTTTGAGATATGCTACACTCGACACACACAGACATGGAAATTTTTCTAAAATGCTTCTTTGGATTCAAGGGATCTCAAAACATGTATTTCGGTGAAGTCGCTATTGCATTTTTGGGTGGAATACAATAAATACCTTCTCTATCCACAATGTAGATAATGTAGGTACATATGTGCGAGAAAACGTAAAAATTGAGAGCGCTACGGAAACCGTAGGGTCCAAGGAACTTTTCGTATTATATAAAAATAATTTATTTTAAAACACATAGGCCAATATCTTAACGGTCTGGCATAGCTAGTTATAATAAAGTCGTGTGTATATTGTATTTTTATACTCTGGGCATGTGGTAAAGAATATCATGCCACCAAAATAAAACTGTAAACTTTTTATTTTTAAAAACGCACTGGCTTAAAACCCTGCTCGGAAGTAATTTATTTCAGTGATTAATATTTAAAACTCTTTCATAAACTGGTACCTTTCAATTGTAAAAAAATATTCCTTGGAAAGCAAATTTCAGTATTTTTCTCAAATTTCCACTTGTTCTTACCTCGGGTGAACTAACATTACTAGTCACAACCTTTTTTTGCTTGAAGTGTAAAATGGCCAAGTATTTGAAAATACATAAACAGATGTCATATTTTTAGGGAGAAATTAATCGAACATAATTTGTTATATATCTCAAGATGTGCATATTGATAAATATTATTCTTTCACACAAGCCCTGTATACACTTAGGCTGGTAAGGTAAAAACATAACAATGAATGCAATGCTCGTACCTTAGCCGGAATCGGAGTCACGGATCTTTAGCTTTCTCTGCCACTGTTCTTTTCAACTGAGCTACCACGGCAACATTCTTACACTAATTATATTCCCCAAGCGAGTGACATTTTTGGTATTAACTACAAGGTGTTTTCAAATTCATTTTGATATAGCATATCCAAATGGCGAACTACAATCTCAAGAGCACCTTACATTCCGGTTTCATAGTTAATCACTGTTAGCTCAACGAATGATAACTAACGTTTTCCACAGAAGCACTGAGTAGGCTAAGGTAGCAATAGTAGAACCAGACTGAAAAATTCAACCCCATAGTCGGAATTTCAATCATGGACCTTCGGTTTCCGTGCCGTCGGTCTAAGCAGCTTAGCTCCGCTGTAGCTCAGATGGTTAGAGCAACAATATGTAAAGCTGAGAATCCGTTGTTCAAATTCTGGCTATGGTACTGTGTTTTCCAATTTGATTCTTTTTTTTCCTTTCTTTATGTCTTTCTTTCCTTCTATATTTCACCTCCTCGTATTGCGACTTACACCTCCCAGACCTTGGTTCAGACACCTGTTGAGCATCAGAGGCTCTGAATCAGAGGGAAGCCAGGATTGGCATTCAACCCGATGCCTGGTATGAAAGTGAGGAAGTGGATATGTACCGAGGATGAAAGAATGAAAAGAAATATAATTATGAAGCAATTGGTGTACTGAATGGTGCGGGAAACTGGAGAACCTAGAGAAACCCCCCAGACACAACTTCGTCCACTACATATCCCACATACCGTTCCGTGGGATCGAACCCGTTTGCCTGAGAGGCGAGCGGTCTTACAACTCGGGCACGATTACTCCACAGTGGATATTGTTCTTAAAAACCTAAAATTGAATTCTAAGTAAGAAATCCCACATGTTTCGGCGTAAGGAGCATTTTAATACGCTCAGAAAATTTGCATATAAAGTTAGTAAAAACATAGAGTTGCTCAATTGTGTATGTAGTATTTGTGTTGCAGTCACTTGGCCAATTAAGGTTTGAGATCAGTGAATAAAGTGTTATAGATTTTAGGATTTTCACAGGTGTATTTAGATAACATTGTGTTATAATTCCACGACATACCTAATAAAAAGTGTATTTGTTATTTTTTTTGCTCAAATAAAATATAACTTATATACTGTGTAATTTGCATAAATGTTCATTTGTTGTATAAAGGCCGGAAACCATCTGCATTCACGTGCTTCCTCCTCCATTTGTTTCAGTTGAAGACTTCTCGTTTTGACTATTGTACCTATGGTAATAACTGATACACCTACCTAGCAAGAGAGAGCTGTTGATGTTCGAATCAGAATAACTTCCCCTTTGCAGAGTAGTTTTTCTTCTAATATGCTCAAAAACTGTATATTCTGCATATTCCTATAGTGTCCCTTCATCATGGCATTATGTTTGAGGGGAATGTTATATGTGTTTTGAAGATTCAAATCAAAATATCAATAATATTAGTTTACGTAACGTGTGCTACTCATTGTAGACCTAGTTTAAAATTTTCTGTTTTGGCAGATTATTGTAGACCTTCCTATTTGAATTTTAATATCTATAAAAATAAATATAAACCAATTTACTGTAACACAAGAAGTTCACCATCACTACACTAGGGGCATTAATAAACTTGATATTGCGTCACGTAGATTAAGCAAAACTTAGCATAGTTTTAAGTGTATTTGCCTAATATTCTTCCAATAGCTTTGAATCTTTATGTATAATATTTTAAAATTATATTAATGTATTGTTTAGTAGAAATTCTACGTATTTTGTTGAATTTGTTGTTACGAATTTAGGTTTAATCTTCATAAACTGCTTTGTATTATGATATAACTATTGTAATACTCTACCTAAGTGCTGCATCTAAATACAGAATACTGTTTTCAGGCTTCACCAAACTAAATATGAGACTGCTTGGAATCCTCATCTGTTACATCTTCGTGAACATTTCCGTATGTCAGCGGACGTTCATGCAAGAGTTGGAGTCAGAAAACCTCTACGTTTCTAAGGCAGGACGGAATGTCACCTTTTGCTGCCTGGACACCAGGAGGATGGCAGTTATTTCAGGAATACTTAAGGAATATCCTAAGGATCTAGCATCCCTGAACGAGACAAAGCTTAACTATCATATCATAGAGTCAGAAGGCTGCATATCTAAGCAAACATGCTGGTCATTTATGTGGGGGCCAAAGAACAACGAGACTGAAGCGAAAGTAAAGCCAGTTACTGAACGTGTCCCTTTAATGAGTCAGCCTTCTCACGGGAACCAGCTTTCACAATATGGCAACGCTTTGCTTATGTACACCCTTGTGTACATCATTGTTAATTTTGTGTAAGACTGTGAGTGCTGGATTTCACATTTCAATAAGGTTTCTTATAGAACCACGGAAATGTTTGTTAATTCAGAACATCCATCACTGACATTCAGTGTCAAGAGCTTTAGTTGTAGAGTCATACTAATGTTTGGGTGAATTTGTGACAAATTTTGAGATATGATATTTGAGTGTAACAGATTAAGCTTAGCTTATACATTCATATTTGTCAACGCTTCAATATAATACTAAATGAGTGTTATTAATGACCTTATTTATATCATGTGTTTTTCTTGTTTGCAGGATTGGATGCTTAGAGCAAGCTAATGGTTAGTCTTTAAATCTCTGACATACATTAGCAGATATATCAAACGTTTCATGGCAATACATCTTTAGAAAAGTATTCGGCTTTGACTTAAGCAGATACAAAACAAGGCTTTCATCCAATTCGTAGTAGACATACGATATCTAAAAATATTGTCCAAAATGTCAACAATTTATCCCCAAAAGCACTTTTAGCTCACGTCTCAGCAGTGCACAAATTGGCTTCTTATACCAGAATTTTTAATTAGCGGGATGGCTAGACATTGGGACCTCCTCTATCTATAGGTACGTCTAGTATTCAGAAGTCCCAGGAAAGCAAGATTTAAGAGATTTGTAGTTACATTGTTCACGTACGCTAAGGATAACTGGCGTAGCAAAAAACAAGTGCTTTAGATGAAATGAAACGTTAAGTAGGAGTATCCGCACATATTGCTTTATATGCTAAGATAGTTCCATTTGACATAATTATATATCTCAAAATTGTCACAAACTCACTAAAATATAATGTATGTTTTATAATAACTCTTCTCTAAGAAGTGTTGAGATACATGCCAGAGATTTTTTATCATTTTGGTTGTTTTGAAGGTTATGCAGTCTAACACAAAAAATTAGCTGATCATTGTGTGCATTAAACACCCACACACATATGTATATGGCTCAAATAAAATGTGCATTAATTAGGCATGTATTTGTTGCATATGGCTTATCACCTAATTGTTAGTTGCTAATCTCAGTAAAACATCTAAAATCTCTGGCCATAAGTGCAATGAGTTTATATAAAATTGCCCAATATATCTATAGTTGATACGTAGGTTAGATATGTTTTGTTCCTTATGTATGTCTGATATAAAATGAATATTTGCGAAGCTCATATTTATGTCAGTATTATTGCATACAGTATAATGATATATTATACAAGAACTGCGTTTCCATAAACTATGTAAACTTTTTAGTAATAAAGGTTTCAATCCTAGCTTTTTCAGACTTATGTTACTCTTTATTTCGAAGGTGCATGTTTTGGATAGGTATCAATATAAGCAGTATTATGATTTTTAAAAATCTAAAAATTCCAAGGTTATATGTCAGTAATGACCATCTAATATGCCATGTTAATTAAATTAAAGTAGAATAACTAATTGGATATTCAAACTCATTATTGGTGAATATTTATTAATTTAATAATAGTAATTCTTACCACGCCCTTATTGCTAAATCTTTTAAAATCTCAACACCTGTAGTCTGCTTAAAGGACTTCGTAGGCTTCATCTGTGGAATCCCAGATCCAGCAGCATAGATTTGCAAATCAGGAGTCAGCACAGGATGCAGGTAATGATGTGTGTATCATTGTTATTATACCTAGAAACTTAAATTTCAACTACATTTTTTCAAACACATATACATTTTTCTCAAAAAATACAAGTGCTCCAAGGCTGAAATTTTTCACACTTTTGTGAAATAGCATACCGCATGCGAAAATTTACAGTTATATTTTCAATTATAATTCATTTTAAAATGTTGATGATCTTTTTTTAAGAATATTATATGCAAATTATGGTTAATTTCATTTACAGAGGAAAAAATAGTTGGCATAAATACTATTAGCAGCTAAATTTCTTTAGTTCAGTGGTATGAAGTGGAATATCTTTCTATGTAATAAAAACTTCAGCTCCTTGCTTCAATTATTTGTTTTCTAGAAAAAGGAACTTAAATGTGTCAAAAACGTGTCTTTCGTTTAACAAATCTTTTTGAAAGAAACGTTTTTTTTTGTTTGTTTTTTTCAGGCAAACTGCAAAACTAAAATGTGAAAATCTAAAGCTTGATATAGGTACATATACTAATCATACAGTGATTTTGTTACATTTATCTGTCAATTCCAATACCCACGTTGCTCAATCTCGGGAATATCCTTATAGTGCTCATGCTTCTCAATGCCCTTTAACAGTAGTAGCGATTTAAAAACTATAACTTCGACTAAAAGATGGTCTAAAGTTTACCATTCAAGTAAAGTGTGTAGGCGTCTTCTTTTTCTTCTGTAAAATGATACAATACAAAATGCAGATGCAGTACAATCTGCAAACGTATATTTAAAATTTGAGAGAAAATAAAACTATGGGAGAAATTCCAATTTATAAGAATAAGTATATAAAACACTTAAAATGTAAATTTTGGCGCTCTTTACTATTTTGTTCGCCACTAATCGTATTGTAAGTGTCATGTTCGTGTAGCATAGCCCATAAAATCACTGTTAACTTTTATAATGAAACAGAGAGGGTGGGGAGGCGTTGAACGACTTATTGTAGTCATTGTCATTTATGTACCTATATTAACAAACTGAGTTACAACATTTTATGTTACCTAGAAATGAGTATAACATTGTTTAAAGCACATCAACACAAATTTTCCCTTATTTAATCCTTGCTGCCTTATGATCCTGTGCAGCCACAGCAAACTATGAAGATGAAGAACAAGTAGACACAAAAATAACTTTTATTAGTGTTTTTAATTATGACATAGAAAATCAACTATACTAGGTAGGGAAAGCTATATGATAGTGACTGTAACACATCCGGCATTTTTTTTTCTTTAGTATTAGTTGTCAACTATTTTTACTCTGTAAACAGCTCATACTTCAGATCACAAATATATGAAAGAATGACGGCCAATCATGAAACAAATATCAAATGCACTGATGCTGTGACACATACTTGAACAATTGCATGCTTAACGAGCTGATTTTAGCCTGGCAGTCTTTTTCTTAGATGAAAAACACAATGCAATAATAACAAATGTATCGTCACCGACATAATGCACTTCTCTTGACTTCAATTGCCAGGCATTGATCTGGGAGACGTGCTCAGTGTCTTCATAACGTATAGGTTTCTACTTAAAAAATATGTATTTGCTTTACATTAATTTCTCTATGCACACAAAATAATCGGACACTCCTGCTATTTTAGGTATAATGATAATTATAACAAATCATTATATTTATTTAACCTTTAACTATAAGATACAATTTTCCATGTCAAATAACACATAATTAAAAAAAATCAATATTTATTGTCATAGACCACTGTATGACAAAATTAAAATTTGATAATTCAGTAAATAAGTGTCCATAAAATAAATTAGGAATACGTTAAAAGTTGAAAATGGTACTCAAACATTAATGCGTATTATAAACTGGGTTTCCCTTTAGCCTTAAACTTAATTGATTCTTATACTGCCTTTAATTAAAAATTCTATAAGTTTGTCTCATAATTTGGTTACGTTATCGCTAAGAATGCCTGGGAACACACCTCACCCGCAGCACAGCTACGACAATGTAGTTGCAGAACTTTATGTTCACAAACTTTAAACACAAGGTCGTTCAAAATATAAATAAATCAGGCAGTCATGTTTTGTATTTCCCGCATTATCTAGGTACACCATTATTGTCCACAATATATTTCCAATTTTCTGGAAGATTATAAACTCCATTTCTCCAAAATGTGGGCGTTTTCTGGTTGATGAACCCTACGAGGTGCAGTCTGCAGTCCTCCAAGGAAGTGAGGCGCATGTCATTCGGCAATTCTGCAGGAAACGTAATATATGAAATTCCGATGGGACAATGTCTGGGAAATACGACAGTTGCGGTTAACATATCCCACTCAAAAATACACAATGTTTGACGGGTTACCATAGAGGCATGTGGTGTGGCGTTGTCGTGGTGAAAGACGACACCATCTCCCAATAAATAATGAAATTCTCATTATTCGGAAAAAGTTCGTAATACAGGATTTCTTTGCAATTCCACCAAATGCATAGCATAACCTTTGTCGGATGGAGCCCTATATCAGTATGGTAGTGGTGGTTAACCTTTCTTGCGCTATGGTTTACTCTTTATTCTTTCGGCCATTGTTGTACACAATCCCTTCTCATCTCCAGCTACCAGCCGTTGCAGAAAAGAATCATTCTGATTGAGTCTGATTGAATCACAGACGGAAGCATGCTGAATCAATTTTACTTCACTCAGTTCGTGAGGAACCTATAGGTACATCGCGAATACTTACACAACCCAGTTTTTCAAATTCCTGACAACAGTAGCACAAGCTAAATTGAGCTCCAATACCAACGCCCGAATTGTCCGTCGATTGTTGACTATCGTTTTATTAATTGATTCTACGACCGTAACCACTAGCTGTCAAGATTGAGGTTTATCTTTTAGGGAGACATTTCCAGCACGATATCGACTAAACCACTTTCAAATGCTCGATTCGTTACTGTATTTTCCCCGTAGACAGCATAAATTTTCTGCCTGCATTGTGAGGCAGTTTTACCCTTACGATAGCAAAATAGCATAAGATGTCGGAAATGTTCCCTTTTGCATTGCATAGTTTGTAAACACAAGTTCACGCTGTTCAATTCAAAATCAGTCACAAACACACACTGACATATTCAATAGCGAGTCTGGTTGTTAACCTGTAATCACAGGGGTGGACAAGCAATTATGATAACTTGAGTGTGCAGAGGATTCAGGGGTTTCAAGCACTATAGATGAAGCTTACCAGCAAAACGAACTCAGAACACCTTATATTTCTCTCAAAGGGCGCTGATGTGCTAGTAGTTTGGCGTCCTTAAACACCAACCATCACCAACCATCTCATGAAAAATATTGGATACAGTAATTGCACTGAAAACATCAGTATTACATATTTTACTTAACATGAAAAAAGATGTCTGAATGTATGTGTTGTACCTTGAATTGTGAGAATCGAAATCGCTTCCGAGTTCATAGACATATTTTTCTTTAAAAACATTAAAACATCAAGAATATAAACTAAAATATAGTTAAAACTCCTTCGATAAATAAAGTCTGTGGAAAGAATCAGGTAGGCATCGTATGGGCTTTTTTGCAATAATAATAATAAGAAGAAGAAGAAGAAGAAGAAGAAGAAGAAATTGAATAGTAATCAACTTTTAGGCCTGAAACATTTTTATATAATAATAAACTATGCCGTAAGAGAACAATAATAGCGTAAAAGATTTAAATTTTTAATAGAGCATCACACTGTGATGGCCTTGAAATTCCTATTCTTTGCATGACCACGAAATGAAGTTTGAAGCGTTGTATTCGCACGACTTTTTCTACTCAATATTTTAAAATTACTCTTATAAAATATTATTCTCATCCCTACTATTTTCAATCAAGATACCTTTTCATTAAATATTTACACATTGTGTTTAAGGCTTAAAAATTTCACATTGGGAGTAGGCCAAAACTACAGCCACCTTTTAAAAATTTTAATGGTTTTGAAATGCCATGCTGCTTGCATCACTGCAAGAAAAATCTAATAGTGACTAGCCACTTAAACAACTATAAGTATTTGAAAATTCTAACCAATGAATATGCAACACAATGTGGCATAAATTGTTTGCTTTAACGAGATCCACATTTTTGTGCAGTGAGATTTCGTCTATCTCTTACGGTTTACTAAATATAGAAGAAACTCGTTCAGAATAAAGAGAACTTCACAGGAATTTACTATAATATTTTCTGGTCATGCAGTTAATTTCAAACATGCGGTACTTTAATTGTAGACTTAATTAAAATGTAAACGTATTCAAGTATATATTTATTAACTAGAATTACATTTTACGTATTTATTATTATGATGCAGTTGTCAACTAACAACGGGTTTAAAGAAATATCAAAATATAAGAAATAAAATGTCATAATTTACAATTTGAGAAATATAGTATACAGTCAAGTAATCAGAAATTCTATGATTAAAATAAAACCTTTTGAAATGAAATAAGTGTTATGATATCTTATTACTACTTTTCAACAGACAAATTTGCATATGTAGTTATTTTTAAATACAGTCTAAATTAGATATTTAAGAATCTCCAATGTGTATTGGTATTAGATGATTGTTTCTATGAATACATAAAGCAATATAAAGATCAATAAGCATTATGATCCAATAAGCATTATAATGTTAACGAAAACTAATGCAAATCTGCAGTGTTTATCATCAAAGTAACTATTGATGTTCTCAAAAATTAATTAGTATAAATAAAAGAGATTTGCCCAAAATAGAAAAAGGAATACAAAATATATGAAGAAATGCATTGATTAGTCTTCTTATCAAATATATAACGCTAGGTAGTTTCATACAGCTGTGATTTATGTCTTTGTCCACAGAAAATACCAAACTTACCGTGGAGAAACGTCTTTAAAGTAACACTTTTTATTTCGAAAAGTTAAGTCAAACTCAGAAATACAATGCCCTAGCCGGGATTTCAATCAAGGATCTACAGTTGCTCTAACCACTGAGCTACCCTGACAATATACCGATACAGCATTAACCTCCTCCACTGACTCACGTTTTTCCCGGTAAGCCACAGAAAAATATACCAATTATTTTGAGATGACATACCCGAATGACGACTTACATTGTCGTAAGTACTTTAAGACCTGAGCTTCTTAGTTTTCAACCTACTATTAGGTCAATCACGTGCTTGACTTAAAGTTGGTTGAAAACTAAGAAGTCCGAGTCTTAAAGTATTTATGTCATCTCATAGTAATTTGAGACCTCTTTGTGTGGTTTATCGGGAAAAACGCGATTCAGTTGCGGAGTATGATGGTGTATCGACATGTTGCCATGTTAGCTCAGTGCCTAGAGTAACTTGACGGAGAGCAGGAGATCTGTGGTTGAAACCCAATTTATGGCATTGAATTTTCAGCCTTTCCAACTCCTATCCTAGACAGTGACCAGTGTGGAAGATACAACTATTTCTCAGTGATTGACCTAATAGTTGGTTGAAAACTACGAAACCATGACTTAAAGTACTTAAGACATTGTAGGTAAGTATGAATGAATGAATAAGTGTATTTATTTACATAACAATATCATACATAGAATTTCAACAATCGCACGGGTCCATCGACCGTACATGCTTTTGTAATACACAATAAAAGCAATATTAAAATAACAACAACAAGTAAGTAGTCATTGGGTATGTCATCTTTGATGAGAGATGTCTTTGTGTGGTTTAATGGAAAATTTAATGGTGTATCGGCATGTTGCCACGGTAGCTCAGAGATTGGAGTAACTGGACGGGAAGCAGGAGATCCATGGTTGAAATCCCAGTTATGGCAGTGAATTTTCAGTCTGGCTCTATCTTTCCAACTCCGGACCTTCACATTAGCCGCCAGTGTGGAAGATTAAAGTATTAGTTTCTAACGTATTAATGTATAATCTCTTCCTATGCTATTTACCCTCCTCGTATGAAGGACTTACACACCCCAGGACTTACAATTAGGCGCCTGGGATCAGATGCCTGTTGAAGATATATATATATATATATATATATATATATATATATATATATATATATATATATATATATGGACGCGCTTTAGTTGCTATGGTTCTGAGCATCACATTCTTTCTATATTGAGTGCGAAAACCCCTTTATTTTTCCTTGAGTGTCTTTTACGTGCCATAAATCTCCGACATAGTACCACCGGCTTTTTTCTCTCCCGGTGGAAGCCATTCTAAAGATTTTACGCCCGATAAAATCCATCGCCCTTTATTAAGTTTTAACCTGCGACCTCGGAAACCAGAGGCTAGCAAGTTACCCCTACACCACAGAGGACGACACTGGATCAGAAAGGGTAACAAGGATGGGTGATGAGCCCAATGCCTGGTTTGAGAGTAAGTGGTGATATGAAATCACGGTGAAATAGATGCAAGGAAAAATGCCTATGCAACACGTGGTGGAATGAATAACGAGAGAAACCGGAGAACCGGGTGAATACCCACCCAAACGCTGCTTTTTCCACCATAAATGGCACAAACGGTCCTGTGATATCAATCCTGAACCGCTGAAAGGTGAGTAGTCTAACCACTCGTCCACGGCACCAATATTCAAAAATAACTTTCAAGACTAAAGAGCTCCTATGCCCCTAGTATGCGCGGCAACCAGCAAAGCCTAGCCTTTACATGTCTTAGCTTTTATATATATATATATATAATACAGTTCCGGAGGCTTGTCAGGACTCCGGCGCTGTATTCCTTTTTTTTTTCTCTCCATTTTTTCCAGTTTCCTATATTTCCTTAGTGGATCTTATTATTCTTAACGTTTTCCTTTTGCATATACATACACAAAGATAGACACATTTACAAACACAGAAACACCCATGCCCAAGGTGGGATTCAAACCCACGATCCTGTGCACCACGAAAGCGAGACACTTTAGCAAGCGCGGCCACCGGGATCGACTTTTTTCAGTGATACATTTTTGCAGAGATGTTTTGCTGGTTGCTGCTAGCTCCTGCAGCGTGAATCCAAAAAATGTGATCTACATGGATAATGTGCTACTTACTATCATGTACATAAATTACGAAAAAGGAAATAAATAGCTATAAATTGACAAGAAGGCTCTATTTTAATGATAACGGCGAAGATATAGTAGTGGTAGTAATAGTAGTAGAAGTATTATTATTATATATAATCATCATCATGAAGTGACAAATAAAAACGCCGAATAACTCATAAAAGACTTTATTTATTGGCATAATTGCGTCACAAGCCTCCTTTTCAGCTCTGAATTACAAATCGTTCGTAACTCACTCGTAACTATATGCATAGAGCCAGCAGTATTGGGACATATGCAGATTCCGGTACTTTTATACGCAGCTGACATAGTGGTGTTTTAAGGGACTGCAACGAGAACTGGACCGAATTTAGGTTTATTGCGTCGAATGGCTACTTACCTACCGCAGCGATGAGTCCTGGACATATGCAGGACAGAAGCTGGACAACATTCATAAGTGCACATCTTTGTTCACTTATCACTCGTGATTACGATGAACGGAAAACAGACATAGCATATTGACATCACGAAATACAAGGCAAGGTGAAAGCAGGAGAAGCTCTCTGGGTATGTAGCAGAATTCCAGATGTATACAGTTAGATCAACGATGGCTTATGGAGGAGAAATGTTGGGTTGAGAACAAACAGGGAATCTGAATCAAGCGAGGAACCGATTTTTGAAAGGAATTCTGATAATAGGGAAGGGTACGCCAACTGCGGAATAATGGGGGAATTCGGGGCTCATAGTGAAACGATAGAGTTCAAAATCAGGACAGTTAAATATTAGATGAGACCAATCACTAATTAGGGCAGTCTACTGCCGCGAACCCTGAGAATAGAAGGGAATTGAACATAGACATCAAAATCAAACAATCATTGGGATGGGAGACATTTGAATGTCGCAGCAAGTAAACAGACTGAATGCTTGGAAAAAGACTAAGAACCGCATCTCTGATATTGACTGACAACAACAAATTGCCAAAGCGACGGAGAAGGTTTCGCTAAAAGTATAGTCAAGGCTAAAATCAGTTTGGTGTATGGAGCGAGTGTTCCAAACAGGTAACAAACTTATTTCAGGGTTTTCGCTTGGCTTGGACAAAAACTTTGACAGATGAGTAAAGCTAGTGGACGCTACTGGTAGGCATGGAAGTCGCGCATGGAGTAGGTAAATTTCTATTTTAGGCGTGAAAGCTGAGATATCGAGGAAAGGTGATAGTAAGAAAGAGGGAGAGGGAGTTAAGAAGAGTTTATACACATACCTTCCTCGCCCCTATTTTTTACTATTAGCCTTCTTAGATCTCAGCTTTCGCGCCTAAAATAGAAATTTACCTACTCCCTCCGCGTATATATTACGCCATCTTTTGTGCTTATTGTTAGTGTTGTGTTTATTTCTCTTAAGTGTTCGCTGTTTACCATAATTGTTTACCGGAATCGTTTACCGTTATTTAGTGCACTGTCGATATTTAGGATATTTTAGAACATTTTTGTCTTTCTATTTTCCCTGGGGACGCTTTAATTTGTTTTATTCCTTTAATCTTGTTTGTTACTTTGTATATTATAAAAGCACGTACGGTCTCTGGACCGGTGTGACTGATGAAGATCAATGTACATACTGTTATTTAAACAAATACACCCATTTTTCAATTTTCCATCTCGTAACTTACTCTCTTTTATTTTCTGCCGTATGTTCACAATGCGTTATTACTAAAGAAACATTTACCAAAATGCAGATGGCGAAATTTCTCAAAGAGTAGCCAGTCAAAGCCTCTGCTAATGCTTGGCCGACCCACATGAGTTTGCTTTCTCAAATCTTTGACACTCTAAGACCTCACTAACTGAATCACGCGGGTTTGGTCACACTATTTAAATAAGATTATTTCAGGCAGCTTTAAGTTACTGGTTTTTAAAGTCAAAACATGCATTCAAAAATTGATAGCCAGTTCACCACCAAGGTTAGTGTTAGTGACCCGAACCACCATGTTAAACACGTTTGGATAACTAATTTTGTTTTCCTGTAAATAGTATTTCTATCACTCACTACCGTTGAAAAATGGCACAGAATGTATGTGGGTTAAGTTCATTGTATCTTAGAATTTTTCCTCGTTCTCCCATGATGCACTTATTACGCCCTGGTATCACAATACTGTTTAGCTATTTATGACCGTTTGTTAAACGTTCCGCCCATAAGTAGTGAAAGTTTTGCTGTTGTTGAAGAAAGAATTTCGAAAGAAAAGCAAAAATGTTGTGCTGTTTCCTATCAAGACGTTTGAAAGCTCTTTCAAAGCCAGTGTTTGGTTTTGCTACTTCATCCAGAGCTTTAGTAAAGCTGATATTTTACTTTTCACATGTCCAGTTATGTAATACCTTTATTGTAGATAATGCACTCTTCTGAGACACCGCCGTGTTCCTTAACTGCTTTTATGATTAATTTAGGGAATCCTTTTGCAAACGTATCGATAGCAATCCCGTCCTGTCTCCACTGTCTTTTTGGGTATCTTCGCAACTCGGCGCTTCTCTTTTGTGCACTATTATCACCGAGGAAATTTCTGCAGGTGTGAAGAGCGTAAAACAGAACACCGCTACTGAACCTTCTATTCTACATTTTGGGATGTTATAGCTGCAGAACTAACCGTGGTATTTGAAGAAGTTTGCCGGACTGCGGTGATTCCAGAGAAATTTGTTGAAGGAGTAATTATTCTGCTCCCAAAGCACCGATGCTCTAGAACCGTTGCCGAGTTTCGGCCGATTACCTTGCTGAACTGAAATTATAGATTGTTGACTAAAGCGTTATCTTCACGGCTCAATTTGGTTTATGAGGTAATTCTCTGCAAAGTCCAGACTGCAGTACCGAATGACAGGAATATCATACAGAATGTGGACTTGTTGGGATATATTATTTCTCATGCTGAAACCGAGAAACTTCCAGCTGCTTTGGTTAATCTAGATTTTGAAAAGGCTTTTGACAATGTCAGCCATTGTTATTCTCCGGACTGTTGTCTTCTTACAAAACCTCTACGCTTCTGCGACTTCCAGGGAGCTCAGCAGCGACAATTTTCCTCCGATCCTCCGCAGAGAATGGTCAGTCCGATATAGCTCTGTTTTCTTTGAGCCGCGATCCACTTCTACGACAATTGCACTCATCCTTGGGCGGTCTGGTACTCTATGGTTACCGATTCAAGCTCACGGCATATGCTGTGGTTCTAAAAAAATTGTGAAAATTTAGGTCAAACGCATAAAGAACATTTTGTTTTTGTAATTCAAACACTTTCCCAATCATCGTTCAAAACAAAAGCTCTTGCTTTTGGAAATAACGTAATGTAAAACTAAAATGTCATTCATAAAATATTACTAATAGTAAAACAACAATGCATAAACTGAATGGCACAATTTCCATGTTAACATGAGTATCACAAAAGAAAGAGAAATTATGATGTAAAACCAGAGCAACAAAAAGAAAATGTACAAAGTTTACTCAAACACGCAAGTTGAATAAGTCATAGAGCATATCGCAACATTTTATTCTGTCGGTAAAATGAAAAATATATTTGTAGAGGTATCTTTCACCATTTATGGTGCAGGTGGTGTCCGAGGTATATTGCAGAACTGCTTAACGGGACTAGGAGATTTTCTATTTTTAATTAAAAACATTGGGGACGAAACCCATCCTAAGGATTACAGCCCTCAATGTTGATACTAGTTATGATAAACAACTTTAAAAACTATAATTGAGTTATTGGTCATTTAAAACTCGTATCTATTAAAAACATTTAAATGTACAGAGCTGTAGAAAGAAGTCTGGAAGTATTCAATTAAACTTGGGTTTTGAAATAAAATACTGAATTGGTATAAGAATCAGTAATCAGTCCCCTTAAGAAACACAAGGATGGTCTCCTTCTAAACCACAAAAAATAGAATATCAGTGTCCATTCACATGACTTTCTCTAGCTGTTGCACAAACTTTACTTATAAAAGATTATCACTTTATCTGCGTTATACTAACCGAGATAAACATTAGCAGAATGGTCCAATTGCCCACTTGCTTCGTTATTAGAAGAAGGGAAATAAGGGACTGGACTAGGCTAAAGCGATAGTCAAAAATTTAAAAGCTATTGCTATGTGAAACAATTGAAATTCGGTTCTATTTGGCACTCTCAGGAGTAAGACAAAAGAAATGAAACGAAAGTTGACTTCCCGCTCGAGAAAAGTATAAACGTTTAAAATTGAAACCATAACAAGGAATATGTCTCTTATGATTTATGAAATATAGAAGAGGCATTTTAATGAAAATCGTTAGAGCCATTTTTGAGGAAATAAAAATGTTCTAAAAATGTTTATGTTAAGGGTAGTTGGGGGTGTAGGAATTTTCTTGTAAACCTTCGTGTCGCATCCTTGGAAGATACTGAACTTATATACCGAATTTGGTATATAAACGACTTTTAGTTTTATGAGCTACGCTGACCACAGACACACATATACACTCGCAACGAACCAATAACGTTGTAATGATAGATGAATTGAACTGTGGGCTTAGCAAACCGGTTGTGCAGGTATTTCTCCTGATGAGTAGTTGAGAGTCATTATCCCCCACCACGCGCAGATAATCCCTAGTGGATCCTGGATTCAAAAACACGCCTCTGGTATAGTCTACACACCAGGGGACAGCCATTCAGAGCTGCACACCTGGTTGCCAAAATCAACACGGTTCTTTCTTTTTTCTTTGCTACAAGCATGTCTGGCTTGAAATAATACAGGTTATACTAGAGCAATGCCACATTCATATTACTTTCCCTAATCACTACAGTTTATTTTTATGTACCGTCTAAAGTCTATTTCTATAAAACCTATTCTTGTGTCCACTTCAGGTTAATTGACATCAACGTTTGCATAAATAGCTTCATTAAACTTTCCTAACAGCTACAAAGACAACTACCATACATAAATGTTTAAAAACTGGATTTCCATGGCAGCGCGAGAGTCAACTGAAAGTTAGCCCAACTTCAAAAACTGAAAACGTGTTTAAAAATTCAAATTAGTGACAAGGATATCTCTTGTATACAAGTTTTTTTTTTTTCTCTATTTCTTGTGGTTTACCGCTTATACAGAATTACACATATGTTCCTTCCGAATGGGGCTCCTTTTACAGACAGTTCCAAGAAAATTCAAGACATAACTTTTATGTTCTTGTAGTTAGCTTAATAGTACGTAGTTTAATTAAAATCGTTAGAGCGATTTTTAAATAAAAAGTATTGAAAAGTTTGAATGTTACAAGTAGCATAGAGAAGGGCATTAGCTTGAACCTTTGCGTCTCGCATTTCTAAAAGATGCCGAACATAAGTTCCAAATTTGGTATTTAACGTGACTCCGTTTTTACTTTCTCTACCACGTACATACATAGCAGATAGAGAAGGTGTTGCATTCCACCTAAAACCTCGATAACGAGGTTTTATCATGAAATACATATATTGCGGACCCTAAATAAAAAGAAATCATTTTTAGAAAAATGTCCGCGCGCATCTGAAACATTTTCGAAAATTTTTATTAAAATACCATAAGTTTAAAACATTTTCATGACAAATAAAACGTATACTTATCTTCAATTCTTTGAGAACAGAAGCTAAGGTCCTCTTCATTCTGGTTGATATTTGCATAGCTAACTGGTATACCATAATTAAGTGATAGACAAAGCTTATTACGCAATAAATGTATAACTCGTTAAAATCCGCAATTTCGTGGAATTAATCATTTCCGAGATATTCCTTAATATTTGTAAATTGGTAAAATTGGTTTCAATTTTAAAATACTTATCTGTCCAAAATTTGTTCAAATGGACGTCGTTCCTTTTTCTATCTCTTGGTCAAGCAAAGAGAAGGGAATTTTAGCCATCGCATAGGTAGCAACCAGTTCCTAAAGATGTGATCATCACTTTAGCCCAGAGTACTCCCTTATTCCTTTGGTTTACAAGTAGGTACCTAAAATGAAATAAAATCATATTCTGGATTAACGTGAAGTAGATAAGTGTATATTAAGGAATTGAAGCTTTTCCGGCGCTTGTTATAATGTATATATCGAATGATGCCTAATTTATTAAAGAATGGATAGAGAAGGTCCTGTGAATGTACCATATCAGCCGTTTTAGTCATACTGTTCACATGCAACATGGAATTTAGTTTCGTATTCTTGTAGTTCCAAAGCATGTATTTCTGTTAAAATATCGACATAGAAACCTTGGATGAATACAAATTATCCTCAGCTTACTACAGGCTCTTCGGTATTATTCCTGATTGCTCCTCTGAAGTTTTGCCTCTGGGCAGGTTTGATACCGAAGACCCTAAAATAGTACCTAATAACTAAAGCTCGGAACTTGAGACCCTGTGTGCCTGCGGTCACCTGGGCTACAGGTAGGTATAACGAAGCCAAAGCTAACACGTGTACATCTGTGTTGGTAGAAGGCATTTTTATTACATTGAACAAGTGTTTATTAGACAAATACTAATTCCACTCCCGAAAAAAATTAAATTAAATTGAGCTTTATTTATGGACGCTTTTTAACTGCAGTGGTTCTCAGTGTCCTATTCTATATTGGGTGTGAAATCGCGTATAGTTTTGCGCAGAGACCTCTTTATTAGGCTTGAGGTTCCTTTACATGCAGTAAATCTGTGAAAAGGCTTTATTTTCCTTCCGAAGAAAGCCACGATAAGAATTTTTACACCAGAAAAAAAAAATTCTTCATACTCCGCCGGGTTTGAACCCGTGACCTTAGGTATAAGAATGGTAACCACTACGCTACGGAGGACGACGAAGAATCATATATCATTAGTACCTACCAGTGCAAAAATCTAAATATAATTTGTTCTTCAATTCGTTTGCAAAACTTCAATGTATATTGTAAATTCTTAAAGTGTCTAATTTGTATTTTGCAACAGGGCAAATATCTGCCTGTTATTATCACCAATGTTTTTCCTATTTTCTCAAGCAGTTTGTAGGATAGTTTTCTTCGCTCCAAAAACCATTGGAACATTGGAATAATTGCGTCTAAAGTGTTGGGCATTTATTAATTTAATTATGTGAACTTATTTCGGAAAACAACCGCTTTGAAGAAACGTTTGATGTTTCAAATAATAAAATGCTTGAAATGCATGTTTACTTCTTTGCTACAATTTTCTCTTCATGCGTAAACTATGGCACAGATACTAAACATTTAATATTTCATATCTTCACAGCATGTAAAGAGAATGTCATTAAGAGTGTTATTTATCAGCAAGCAATATTTGAAAGAACATTGATGGTATTAACCATATACCATAGTTATATTGATACGAAAGAAATAATGGTCTCTGTAGCTCCTAGGAGAGCTAGGTTTGATTCCCGGTACCAGCATGGGAAGTGTTACCTTTTTAAGAGTTCTGGTATTAAACTCAACCTCGTGAAGTTACTTGGGACTAGGTGAGGAGTTGCTTAAAAGAACATCAGCAATTCCATTCCGTTAAAATATAATCACTGCACAGAATAAAAAGACTAAAATTGAAGTAAATACATGGGTATTTGACATTTAGGCACCCTTATTAAAATTACTAAAACTATTTTAACCTTTTTGTTTAACTCAGACGCATAGATACATGAGATTTTATATGTTGTCGCCTTTATGATCCTATTTCTAGAAGTGTTTTCGTTCAAATTCTAACCCCACCCTCATTATTCTTGAAACGTTTTTTTATGCTAAAATAAGGGGGGAGGCAATAAAATGTTCTAATTTTCAGCGAAGGGAAACTGTTACTTGACCAAGTTGAGAGGCTGGTAGAGGAATGCACTCTTAATGTTTCCTGCCACATAAAGCTGTGCCCTCAACTTAGAGAGGTCTTAAAGTTTTAGCTGAGAGACTTTCAAGCAGAAACAATCAGAGCAGCAGATGTGCCGTTACAAACGGTCATTGACACTTTTGAGTCAGTCTACACTGATGACTCATAGAGACTTCAGAAAATATTCGTGTTAAACTCGACCAGCAGCGCTGGTGCAAAATTGCTACCAACTAATTTATTTTATTTATGAATGTCACAACAATGACCATACCCCATTGTTCCTTTAACTAATCTTCTATTAGTTTTTTTTTTTTTTTCAATTTACGGCGTAGATATTAGAAGTAAATTTTCACCATACTTCTTTCATTTAATAACATTAACTACTTGCACATAATTAGTTTTACACAGGAAATCACGGAAATGGACCTATCAGTACAAGAACATTTTTGAAAAACTTTATCCTAAAGGCGATGAGGCCACGCCCAGTCACTAGATTAGCCAGTGTCATTACTAGGAAGCGCATTTAGGATAAGTAAAACCTGAAGTTCACTACACATATACCACATGTAGATGCAAGCAGCACGTGCTCTCCGAACCAAATTTTAACAGAGAGGAAAAATCCGGGTATAGGGAGCAGTAGCCTCACCAGCTATGAGCGGATGGTGAGTGTAAAACCCTGCCCCTGTATCTAGCATCATAAACTACGGTAGCGTTGTTAAATGGAGTGGAGTTTTTTTTATTGGCGCTCTTTAACTGCTACGTTCCTTAGCGTCACATTCTATATTGGGCGTGAAAGACCGCTTAATTTCACTCAGAGGTCTCTTTATCAGGTTTGAGGTTCTTTTCTGTGCCGTAAATCTACGACACGGGACCAACGGCTTTACTTCGCTTTCGAAGGAAGCCATGGTAAGTATTTTACGCCCGAAAAAATCCATCGCCCTCCACCGGGTTTGAAACCGCGACTATGGGCATTACCTCGTTTGCGCTCTATAGTCATTACCTCTTGATGTTAAGGCAAACTTGCGCAAGTATAAACCTTAAGATGTAAATTTCCGACGCAGAAACGCAGAAACGAGTCATACCTATGTGACAGATAGAAGAGCAAATTCGTATCTGTGCAGTGCAACATTTTACTCTGCTGCATTGTTACAGATACGAGGCACATGCTGGCACCGTATATTAATTTTATTGCATTACATTATTATTATTATTATTATTATTTTTATTATTATTATTATTATTATTATTATTATTATTATATCGTATGTATTTCTATAATGTTCCTGGTGAACAATACATTTGAATGGCCTATGTAGATATCATATTTTCTAATTTGTAAAGTTTGAACAAAAATTAAGAAAGTTTTTTTCCCCCACAATGAAAAACATAAAATGAAACATTTACGAAAACGTATCATATTTTTTCACTTGCAGCATTTTAACTACCAATTAGCTTAAGCTGCAATTGGAGAGGTGCATACTTGGAGGTTCCAAGACAGATTCCCATTAGGAATGCCACCCTGACCTTGCGTTTTACGTGGTTTAACCACTTCGGTAAACGAATAGTGCAAACTATGGGCTTCGAAATGAGGTCTGCTGTGTCTCCCTTCCTGCGCGTGAATTTCGGACCACAGGGCCCCCCAAGTGGCATGGATCCTAGCCGGTGCCAAGTTATCCTCCATCAAGAATCGTTAGGCACCCCGTCCTTGTTTGAGCACATTATGGCGAAGATCAGGTTGCCCTAGGAATGTCCTCCTCATCCCAACCTCCCCGAGGTCGCGTTAAAGGCAAAAGGGATCACTGTGGCCTACTTGTGGATGATTCTCTGTGCGTACCTACACAGCTATTCCTAAAGCCAACTGTTGTTTCTCTCTCTCATGTTATGGTCCTCCGTCGTGCACTGGACCTTGCTGACGTAGGATTTGGTCAGAAAAATCAAACTTTATAACTTTGAAAATATAGCAATTGTAGCTATTTTCACACTTGTAGAGGATAAATTAATTATTATAAGGTGAAAACTAGTGTGAAGTTAGACGAAACCACCTGAGCTATCCCGGTCGGTCCATTCTATGTAACCCCAGAAAGTTTGTCGGTTGAATTCTGTAGCAGTGTGCAGCTGGTAATAACCAAACTGCTGAGACAGCAAACAAACAATGACGCTTTGGTGGCCTCCTTGGAAAGATATGTTTTCCTCAGGAAGTCGTTAAATTTTATGTCTGCTGACTCCTTGTTTTGAAACGAGGAGTTATAAATATCTGTGGAAGAAAAATAGCAAAATGCATAACTTTCTTCTAACTAGTACGTAACGCATTTAATTTAACAAGAACTAAATATATCGTTCCTTAACGCGCTGTCTATCGTATGTTATTTATGAACATAAAAACAATATCTTTTTCTGCTTTATTTGGCTGCTATATTCTTCTACAGTGAGAACCAATCATTTGCTCAGTCGTTTCACTTATATTCTTTCCTGATAGTTTCTGTTCTATTTCGTTTTTTTTTTTTTTTTTTTTTTTTCGTTATGACATTTGTTTGATCCAAGATGTGCTGTGTTTTACACTAATTATCTGTGTTATGACTTTTGTCCCTCTGAGGGGCGTTATTTTGCATATGGATTTTAATAAGATAAATCATTGTGTCAGAAGGGGTATTATAAATTTCTGATGACGGTTTGTTTTTAATGTTTAAATTTTTTATTTGACCAATTCATCTTCCGTGGTAGGATGGATTAAGATAGAGTAGGACAAAGAAAACTTTTAGTGTAGCAAATGTTTAATTTATTACATATATTAGAGGCATTTTCTTGACCAATGTTTGTACCGTAAGAGTTGAATTCTACTACTTTTTCTTTCTTATTCGTTATTAGCACATCGTTCTTGGTACAAATTTCACCCATGCAGGCTTTATTGTTGGTTACAATTTTTCTTATTTCTTTATAATCCCAAAAGCTTTTGGGGTCATATCGATTGCTTTCTAATATTTCCGAATAGTATTTAATTTTCGTTACGCTTATACATATAATCTATAGTATATATAATTCTTTGGGAAAACCGTGATGTGCTCTTCATTCGAAAGTTTTTTTATATAATTTTGTGTCACGAGTAAACCATAGAGGTACACAAAAGGTATACCATACAAAAATATGGATCTCTTTCTTCAAAATACAGAATTTATTTCATATAATCTGTTCTATAGAGTCCCGCTTTAAAAATCAGTCTCTAATTCGACTTTTTTCTATCTTCAAGCTACCTACAACAACATGTGATATAAAATTATTTCTGAAAATAGCTATCTCAATTAATAAGAATTGGAAGGGAAATGATACGAAAATAGTATACGAAAATAAATGATACTGGATAGAGAAAGATATTGGAATGTAACACACAACCTTTTTAGAAACGCTTTTGTCAGTGGCTATAGAGAATCCCCTTCTGGTCACTTCAATAGATGAATACATGTGCTCAATCAAATTCTGAAATGTTGTATGGGCATGTAGAATTCAATGCACATGTGACTGACATTCGGGAGGTCGCGGGTTCGATTCACGTGGCCGGCTTTCCTGTCCCATGAATTTATATGGCATTTTCTTGAGTCGTCTGGGGAATGCCGGAAAGATTCATTTCACCCCTCGGATTTTTTCTGTCCAGCCTTTTCTGGAATGAATGGCTTAAAAACTATATCATTTAAGTAATAATAATGGTATTCTTTAAATTATAATTTAAGAACCTTACGGAGTTTGTAAATTAGGTAGCTCAAATTATAAGTTTTACTTTAGCGCGTAAATATGTGGAAAGATAGGACATTCATATATGAGGATTTCAATATGTGCTGGCAACCAGGTCTCAGGGGAACGACGGGTACCGGTGGCTTAATTTATGCTGTAAATTAGAATTTAGAGTAATATGCATAGCCGGTTAAGAACAATTTTATTATTATTATATATATATATATATATATATATTCATTATATACATTCGTTAAATATATATATATATATTCTATAATTTCGGAATGAATGTTAATTTATATAATATAAGTAAACTAAACAAATAAATAGTAAACAAAATAAAACATAGAAAATGGGGGAGTATTTATTATAAAATGAAGCAACTTGAATATTAGAAGTTAAATGGAAAAATGCAAATTAAGTAACTTGTGAGGTTAATGTTTTGGATATATAAAGGAATAAATAATTAACGTAAAAGCTATATGTACATCTTGTTTGTGAAAATAATAACGACTACTGATAAGAACATCAATTTCTGGTGCAATTAATAACAAAAAGGTGATAACGATAAGAAGAAATTAATTACATAAAAATGCATAGATAATATTAATAGTAAGTAAGTACGGATAGCAAATACCCCTCGTAAAAAGGGTGGACATAAAATATATAGAAGTATAAACAATTTTTTTAATTTATTTATTTAAGGTCACTTTATAACAAAAAACGTCATCAGCGACCACAATATTCTTACAAGATCAATGTACGTCTCCTTAGCGCGGTGGTAGCGTTGCTGCTTACCAAGCGGTAGACCTGGGTTCGATCCCCAGTAACGGCGTGGGGATTTTTCCCCCGCTGGGAGACCTGGCCCGGGTTGCACTCAGCCTCCTAAGGTCCCTGGGGGGCCAATTGAGGAGCTACTTGATGGAGAAGTAGCGGCTCCAGGTCATGAGGACCGCATTAACTGGCCGGAGGGGACTAGAGGCGCTGACCACGTCTCACCCTACAATACTGCACCCCATCCATGACGTCTGTAGTGGACCGAGATGGGGGACGCAGCGGCTGGGCGGTAGGCCAAGGTTCCCCGTGAGCTGTCGTGCCATGGAGTTATCAATGTATATACAAAATGTAATACAAATATATTACAACTGTGGTCATAAACTTAACTAATTGAACTTTCGTTACAGTAAAGTATAGTACATGTAAATTGGTAAACAATTATAATAGTATCAAACTGTGGTTATAACAATTAAGTCACATTATATAAAAGACAACATTTGTGATATCTCCATTAACTCGATAATTTTTCTGCATCCTTCGGTGGTGTTAAAGATGGAATACAGATCACTCTTGAGGTTTAAGTTCCTTCTGTTGTTCAGTAAAGCAAGGCACTCCTCGAGGATAAGGTGAGATGTTGAAACGACTTTTCGGGCATGGATCTTTCAGACAACCATGGCTGAGGTTGAAGTGGCCGAAACGCAACCTGGTAAGTAGGACCTTTTGTTTTCTTCGGAATTTAAGGTGGATATTGGCGGTTCTGTAATAGATTTCCTAACCAGTTGCAGTTTTCCACTGTTTGTCCCAGTGGTCGGCGATATAGATTTTAAACATCTTTTTTACATCCTGAAGTGTACCACTTAATCCAGCTTCAATTTTTTGCAGCCTCGTAGCATATTTAGCTGCCACATCTGCCTTTTTATTTCCAGTAATGCCTTTATGTGATGGAAGCCATACCAATGAAATTTGGTAGCCGTTATTTTAGTGATAATATAATCGTTCTTGTATACTTTGAATGAGTGGATTCTTAGAGCATCTATTAGCAACAGCAGTAAGTGTTGAAGAGAAGATCACAAGTGGTAGATTTTTGTGCCTTTCTGTGCATATTTCAATTGCTTTGAGGACGGCCAAGGCTTCACATGAAAAGATGGAGAAAAAATCCGGCAAACGATAAGAGTTGGTTTTTGAAGGCAATGAGGTGACTATGGCGCATCCAGATTTTGAGTCTCATTTAGATCCATCGGTGTACGCTTTGTAATGTTTGCGGTATTTCTGGTGAAGCAAAGAGATCATTGGCAGAATTACTGATCTGGGAATTGTTGAATAGTTTGGTATTTGCGACACCTCCAAATCAATGGATGAGGTAAAAGACTTCCATGGAGGGATAGGATGAAGTTTTCTCAAAAGAACAGAAGGTTTTTCAATTTGTAATTCGGTGTAGTATTCCAAGAGTTTTTCTCGCAGTTGTTTTAGATAACAAGGACGAGAACAATATATTTCTGATTTTGAAGCATTAAAAAGACATTTGTTTGTCGGATTACTTGGTGAGCAGAACGTTGAATAGCAGAAATTGAGGCTTAATTGTTTGCGTCGTAGGTCCAAGGGAAAAAGGCCAGCCTCCACAAGTAAACTGTTGCTTGGACTAGGTCTAAAAGCTCCCAAACTTACACGAAATGCAGTGTTGATAATGGGATCAACACATCAAGGAATTGAAGGAGTCGTTTACTTGCTGACGGACAAAAAGAAGGTCGGTCTCGCCAGTCCTTCACTGACGGTTTTAACGTGAATTCTACTACTCTTTTTAACGCACGAAGGAATATCTTTACACGTTAAATACGGGGCAGTTGGGTCACCTGGTATAGTATATCCAATTTTTACAGTACTATTTAACAATATCTGTGACAAAAAAGTAACATGCCATTTCTTGCAAATATTAGACTGGTACTCGATTTGCGAAGCCATGTTGCCCGGCAGCTTCAATATTAGGAATATGCAAATATGGGGACAACTTTACCCAAGAAGACAAGGTCAGTCCCTTTCCATTTTTAATTAAGACTTGTCAAAGTTCGGATTCCACATGTTTATTAATTTTCCTCCTCCCTTTGCGCTTTACTTTACCTAAATATTCCCAAACTCGCTAATGCCGCTTCTTCATTTAAGTTCAGCAAATGTACCCCCACCATACCTATCTGGTGGTGGAATGGACCACGTCTCAAGCATGCTCAATTTTTCTCTAGTTACTTTGATTGTTTCACATTTAAGAATTGTATGCCAATAATTATCTTTCATTCCGCACATTGAGCATTCCTCGAAATTCCTGTCCTCTCATTCATTTCAATTCTAGTACGTCTGCGTTAACCAAAAGGTCTCCTTTTCTTACGCCCCTTAACCTTTTTCTATATAGTTTTCCCTACCTCATTGAACGTCAAGATTACTTTTATAGATACGGTTATTCCAGGAGCGTGTGCTGTATTTAATGTAAGATCTGAATTGTACTACACCAGTCCTTTACCTTTGTCGTGTTACACTTTCGAATGTCCTTTTCTCAATCAATAAAACAAACCGTGGAGCGAATCTGAGTTTACAGGTATATACGATCAGTTAATAGGAGAGGAGGCTCAAAATCTAGTGAATTTTCTGGTTTGGGAACAGGGGATGTTGCAAGTCGTTAAAGCAGGTACGCGAAATACAGCCTTACTGGATGCACTCCTATGCAGGCCTGAGCCTTGTTTCCTGCATGCGATGTTTTGCCAGTTATCAATGACCACTTTTGCGTGCAATTAGAAGTAAACTGGAAGGGACAGACAAACTGGTTTTAAATAGAGCAATCACCAAATAGCTGAAAATTCACAAGAGCGGACGGTGCTGCTATCCAAACGTTTCTACACAACAAACAGGGCATTTGTACAATCTACCACTAGTGTAAATGAAGCCTGGGCTAAATTCAAGCAATTGTGAAAAATGTATCCTTTAAAGTTATGAAAATAACGCCGATCCAGAAATGTATAAAAAACCTATTAGGTCACTGAATAACACGCTATCATAAAAACAAGAAATAAGAATGGCATTTTAATAAGAACTAACCAAGCAATTACGCGACGAAAAGCTGTAAGCACATGAACGATTCTTAGAACAAATCCTTAAAGGGGAAAATAAAGGTTGGAAAACCTTTTACAATTACGTGAGAAGACACAGGGGTAATAAAGAGGACATACCAGACTTTAACATTTATAGAATATCTGTAGTAAATGATAAGGACAAAGTCAACATATTAAACTCACATTTTGTATTCGATTTTTCATAAATTGGATTATAGTTCTGAACAGGAAATTGGGAATGATGGAGAATCGCTTTTTCAAATAACGGCCTCCAAATTACGCAAAAGGATCGAAATAGTAGAGAATATAAAATAGAAAGGACCGGATAGCATACCTACAGAAATTTTAAAGATATGGGGAGAAGCCATACTTCCCTATCAATACCCTTGCTTAACATGTCATTTAACTACTGTGCTGTGCCCGAAGACTGGAAAAGCGCCATTGTAGTTCCAATAAAAGTACAAAGATATTCTCGTCACCTTAGTTTTGCTCAAAGCTTTATTGAGCACCAATATGCATACAAAAAAAATGTATATAAAAAACTGTGTGATTAAAGGCCTGGCAGTCCTTCACACGTTAAGTGTGACTCACCTTGTTACTTTCTGTGTCCTGGCCAGAGCATATTCTTTCCCATTCATCATCAGCATCATCATCATCAGCGTCTCTGTTATTCTGTCATCCTGTCTTTCGAAATAAAATTTCAATTTCTTATCTCCACTGCTTCGAATGTCGACTTAAATTACATCTAGCTTCCTGGAAAAAGAATTTAGCTATTTTTTCAAACCATCTATAATCCTACAACCCTAGACTTTAAGGTAATTCCTGAACTACACCAAGACCTTCTTTTCCTTATACTTCATTACACCGTGCACGTTCTTGTTTAGGGAGCCAGATATCAAAACAAATTATTTAACATTTTATTTTTAATTTATTCATTTATTTGTTTTTGTAAGTGTTAGCAGTGAAAGGAAATCTCGAAAACTGTAAAGCTCTTCTTCAGTTAATAAATCTGACATCACAGAATTAGAGTCCGACAGGGAATTGCGCCATTGTGTGTGTGTATGTGTGTGGCAAAGCAACCGGCTAGAGACCGGGAGATTCGTGGTTCAAATCCCGGCTATGGCATTGAATTTTTCAGTCTGACTCTACCTATCCAATGTTCAACATTGTTTGCCAATTTGATAAATCTGGTTTCCACCATATAAATATTTTTACAAAAGAAGAACGAATATATTGGTTTTTGTTGCTTCCAACGCTATTGGCAGTGGTATTAACCAGGAATGCGCTTAGTGGTGGAGCGTTGTTATCATATTTACGTGTACGGCAGATCACCAGAAGGTGAGGAGGCGAACAAAATGTTACAAAAATCATTACACCATTGCAGGTAAAGTGCTACTATAGGTAAGAGAACAGAACTGATTTACTGTTACAGAACAAACTTACTTAATTTTGAATGGAAATTCCGATTTTTGTATATCCGTCTTACTTGCTGTGGTTGTAGAGCTTCCATTTGTGGTGCCAGAGTCTAAAGGATGACGTCATCTGTTATGTCGGCTTCACCTGCTATATCTGACGTCATCTTCGGAATCCACAGAGGTGGTCGAAGTATTTGCTTCCTCTTCAACACGCTAACCAAACCCACATTGATTACTATTTCATTTCGAAGCCAGTATCCTTGTTCTATGCACCTTAATTTGACTCCTTTTTCCAGTTCTCTTCACTGATATCATTTAAACCTGATCTGTTCAATCTTTTAAGTGCATTTAAAGAAATAGAACACACATTTTATATTTTCTTTTTTATTTCCTTTACATGTATTGTGCACATAATGGGTGGAAAAGTTATTGTATTCCATCCAAAAAATATCGAGTTTCACCAGGAATATATGTTTCAAGGTCCCTTGACCCTAAAAAGCATTTTTAGAAAAAGGTCTGCGAGTGTGTGAACAGCATAGCACAAAAATGAAAAAAATCGTTAAGCACCAAATGCAGTAGATATTAAGTTTAGTATCTTTTAAGGATGCGACACGAAGATTTTCAAGAACCCCCACTCCCACTAAGGTTTATACGGGAACATTTTTGTAAATTTGATTTTCTCAGAAATGGTTGTAATGATTTTGTTTAACATACGTATATTTAAGATATCTACATGACAAATAAAATGTATATCTTGAGCTTTCTGGGAGTAGCATCTGAATACCCTTCATTCTGGATAAACTTTGCTTATCTGATAAACCGTAGGATATAAACAAAAACTTACTACACAAAATATTTAGATCTGCTTAAAACACACAGTTAATGTCATATATGTTTATTTTTATACAGTTAACAATTTTCGAGATATTTTTTGCTAATGGTTTCAAGTGTAAACAACTTAAACTTTTCTCAAACGGAAAGTTATTTTTCGTTTCATCTTAGAAACACGAAATACAAATCTGTGTTTTTTAC
Organism: Hymenopus coronatus; assembly: GCA_030762935.1. Classification (NCBI taxonomy): domain Eukaryota; kingdom Metazoa; phylum Arthropoda; class Insecta; order Mantodea; family Hymenopodidae; genus Hymenopus; species Hymenopus coronatus. The sequence goes on along the minus strand of CM060900.1, from coordinate 433,375,774 downwards.
AGCTAAATAGCTTAAATGTGCAGCTATCTACAACTACCTTTCTCTACTGAAATACTCGCTGAAACGCCGTAGATGTATGAAAGTTGAACTTGGAGATATTACGGATTTTTATTTGGTATACATAGGTATTATTTGGTATTCACAGTAAGAGAAAAAGAGGTAAAAAAGAAATAGATGTCATTAAATTTATTCAGGAACTCTACGCAGTAAACTTTTTTTTATTGTTCCATTTATACTCCCTATTTAACTACATAATCCTATCAGTGGTATTTGCCTTATGGGACGTATTGCCTTTCGGTAACTGTGTTAACTCGTGTACTAATTGATATATTTGGGTTTCTGTTGGACTTTAATTGATACATTTGGGTTTCTGTTGGACTTTAATCGATATATTTGGGTTTCTGTTGAACTTTAATTGATATATTTGGGTTTCTGTTGGACTTTAATTGATATGTTTGGGTTTCTGTTGAACTTTAATTGATATATTTGGGTTTATGTTGGACTTTAATTGATATATTTGGGTTTCTGTTGAACTTTAATTGATATATTTGGGTTTCTGTTGAACTTTAATTGATATATTTGGGTTTCTGTTGGACTTTAATTGATATATTTGGGTTTCTGTTGAACTTTAGTTGATATATTTGGGTTTCTGTTGAACTTTAATTCATATATTTGGGCTTCTGTTGGACTTTAATTGATATATTTGGGTTTCTATTGAACTCTAATTGATATATTTGGGTTTCTGTTGAACTTTCATTTTTATCATTTGATCACAAAATTCACATTCATACTTCCGTACTCTGGGAAGAATAGGGAATAATCTGGGCTAGAGAAAAATCCCTAATCCAGGCAAGAGTCAAACCCGGGAACCCTAGCACAGCAGGCAGGAGCTGTAGAATTGAAAACCGAATTTGTTAGTTTATGTTGCTGTTGAACTTTAATTGAATTGTGTTAATATATGTATATTCAGTGCTTTACACTGCCAGGTCGTAAACTTTGTTTTAAAATAACAAACGCAAGTTCATATTAGGAATAACGCAACTTAATGAAAGAAACTGTATGTAGATCAAGATATATTATACATGTTCTCAACATAGCATATGTAATAGTCGGAACAGCTGAAAATTTGATATACCTACATGTTTTAATTTCTTTGCTTCGTACTTGGTACAGAAGCATCTAGATAAGTTATCGCGTTCCAAACAAAAATTCAATACCGAGATTTCGTTACAAATGCACGTTTTAGAGTCCACTGTATCCAGAAAAAGTATTTCTAGAAAATTATCCATGTGTGTGTGTGTGTGTGTGTGATTGTCCGTGTGTCTGTGAACACAATAATTAAAAAAGGAACAGTCGATTAAATATCAAACTGGGTGTTTAAGTTTAGTATCTTCCAAGGTTCCGACGTGAAGGCTTTGAAGAAAATCCCTCCAGTCCAAGTTACCCTTTACATGAAAAATTTTCGAAAATTTTGATTTACTCAATAACAGCTCTAACGATTTTGGCTAAAATGCCGTATATTAAAGGTATTTACAAATAAAATGTATACCTGAAATTTTTTGGGAATAGCCTCTGCAGACCTCTTCGCTCTGGATGACTTTTGCACAGCAAACAGTTTAACAAACTGTAAGAGATACGAAAATGCACCACACAAGAAATGTACATCTTGTTAAAACACACAATTTGTTTGACATACATTTTTTGTGAAGTTAACCACTATCGAGAAATTCCATATTATTGGTCTGAATTGTAACATACTAGCTTTTTTCATAAGGAATATCGAAATTCGTTTCATATCTCTTTTGTTTTACTCCTGACAATGCAAAGAAAGCCGAACTTCAATTGTGTCATGTAGTCACCAGCTTTTAAACATGTGACTGTGGTTTTAGCCTAAAGTATTCCTTTAGTTCCCTTCTAGCTATTAGGAAGCAAGTAATAAGTCTATTTTTGCTAATTTTCATCTCGATTGACATGATGTTCATTAAAGAATAATGTTTTTAAGTATAGTTTGTTTGCAAAATAGGTAGAGAAAATCATGCGAATGGAACACATTATTTTATTTCGGGAAAATTTTTTTGTGCTTCTGCGAAAAACGAGGACTTATGCACATAAAGGGGCCGCGCCGTGGCCGAGTGGTTAGACTATTCGCCTCTCACCTAGGCGGCCCGGGTTCGATTCCAAGCGACCGCATGTGAGATTTGTAGTGGACAAAGCGGCGCAGGAGCGGGTTTTCCTCCGTGTTCTCCAGTTTCCCCCGTCAGGTGCTTCATCTTCATTCCATCTATCACCAGTTGTAAAAGCGGGCGTTAAACACTACAAAAAAAAAAATGCATATGAAACATTTGCACACATGCTGAAAGCAGGTTTTTACACTACTAACCTAGTGCATATTTTGAATGATGTGCTCCAAAGTAGAATGTTTTGGTGTGATTATTTAGGTTGAAAGCGTGCTCATATAAATCTATATTTCAGAATTATTTCTAGTATGCAGTTGTTTTAATTTTTAAATTACTAAATAAACAAATTAATTGCACACAATTTCCATATATTTATCCGTAATTAAAGAGTAAAGAGCCTTAATATTTTGACAGACATTATTTTTAGGAGAGCTTTTCTTCAATATTTCAGTATAGGTTTGCAGCCATACCCCTAAAAAGAACACAGATTAAAGATGTTACTGATAGGAAATTAACAGTTGTTAAAACTGTTGCATTAGTGCGTTGCCTAGTGTTCATTGAAAAATACATGGACGTATTTTACTTCAAATCAATTGGAAAACTTATCGAAGGAAATCCACATTTTGTGAAAACATACTTCGGTGATGAACACTAATACACTAAGGAAAATGCGCAGGGCCCATATTTCATTTCGTGTAATGCATACCAAAGCTCTCAAGACCATTTATATATTTCTCAGTGATTGTGGCAATACTTGGAATATTGCAATTATAAGAAAACTAATTACCTACTTAGGCTTTCACGTCCTCACAAAATAACAAGGTAACAGCAAATTTACACATTATTCTTTAATCTAATATCTGAAATGGACCATGGACTAATAAAACACGTCAAATGATTACAAATACTATGCTTAATCAAAAGCAAAGGCGACATAATCGCATGTCAGAAATAGGCATTTTTCTATCAAAATTCCCAATGCATTTTCAATAAATCTTCTGGTGCTTTTGCGTCAATGGTTAAATTCTGCTTGATCCTGTTCTTGTAAATTTCCATGTACAGGTGGAATTAACCATTCTCCTAATGGATAGCCAATGTCACCCAGAAGAGCTACATCAGGAAATGGTTTCCATCCATTTTCTATTCTTCTATCAAGGGTGCGTTTCGCAGAACACGAGCATCAAGCACACTTCCAGGTCAATTAGCACTGACATAATAAGATGACAAATTTTCTCCACATATAAACATGCAATTGATAGAATGCTTGCCACATCTGTCAACAAAAGCAGCTTCTTTTTGGGTTAGTGCATCAATATTTATCAAAGATCCATCCAATACCCTACACACATTAGGAAAGTCAACAATATCATAGAAATCCTAGGCCACACTGCATCAGTCAATTACTTTTCTAAATTTTATTCTGTTGACAGCATTAACTACTCTGTGCACACTTCTGCATACTGAAGCCTTAGAAACTCCATGCATGTCTGCAACTGCATGAAATTAACAGACAGTTCCCATCCAGCGTAAAGCAATGTACAACTGTTGTTTTGAGGTTAGGCATGTTGTATGCCTGTTGCATGCTGAATGTGATGTCTTATATCTTGCAATAATTCCATTGCTAAATGAGTCATCTGGTACCTCTCATTGTATTCATAAAGAGATGTGAAGCCATTATTAACTCTGAGCCTAAACTTTTTTACTTTATCTATACGCACTATGTACATAGTGTATAGAGAAGGTATTGCACTCCACCCAAAAATTCGATACCGAGATTTCACCGGAAATATATGTTTTAGGGTCCCCAATATCCAAAAAAAGCATTTTCACAAAAAGGTCCGTGTGTGTGTCCGTGTGTCAGTGTGTCGGTGTGTCTGTGAGTTAGTGTGTCCGTGTGTCCGTGTGTCTGCGAACACAATAACTCAAAAACTACAAGTATGTAAAATACCAAACTTGGTATTTAAGTTTAGTATCTTCCAGGGATGCGACAGGAAGATTTTGAGAAAAATCCCCCCACTCCCAACTACCCTTTACATAGAACTTTTTTCGAAAACTTTGATTTTCTCAAAAATGGCTCTAACGATTTTGATTAAAATTTTGTATATGAACGCTATTTACCTGACAAAATATATATCTTGAATTTTCTGGGAATAGAAATTGAAGAGTAGTTTATTCTGGATGAATTTTACTGAATTTTGAATAACTGCTAAACCGTAAGAGATGGATAAACCTTACTCCACAAAAAATTTAGAGCACGTTAAACACACAATTTATGTTATATACATTTTATCGTGGAGTTCGCCGTTTTGGAGACATTCCTTATTTTTGATTTCTGCTATGAAAAACTTATACTGTTTTCATACTGGAATTTGACAGCTGCTGTCCATACAAACAAAGGAACTTCAGTGACATAGCAACCAGCTAATGATTATCACTTTAACCTATGGTACGCCCTTATTTTCTTTCTACTTACAAGGAAGCAAGTAATAAAGCTATTTCTGCTAATTTTTTACTGATTAGTATGAAGTAAATAGAAGTATAAGCTTTTTAAGAATAACTTATTGCAGATATATAGAGAAAGTCATGTGAATGTAACACATCAGATTTTTGTCTTTTACGTTCCCTTGCATGGACTTCATTATCTGGATCACTGGAACTGCTAATAAATAACATTTTAAGCCGCGTTCAAAGATATTGCTGTATAAATACTTAATTGTGTACTTTCTGCTAGTTTTTTTTTCTTTTACACTCAAATATTTGGTAACCCTACTAACCTCAACTCAATTGCATAGGTAAACCGGTTGAATATGAATATTTATTTTCACAAATTTTATAAGTTATACTTTTCCTTAGCTACATTTTTATCTCTCTACTGTGTTGCTGTTTACCCTGGGGCCCAATAGACTCAAACCCTGTGGTTGACAAGCTATTGGGCCCTACTGTATCTTAAATCTAATACCTACTACCTCTTAGTGTACAATTTTCTTCCTCTTCGTCCAGTTTACTAATTTTTCTTATCCATTTGGCTCTTACTCTACTTAAAACTTTCCAATTTCAATCAAGTTTCTCACAGATTTTACATTCATTGACCTTCTTGCTTCGATTTCTGTTGGTAACGTTGTCCATTCCTTTTTCCCTATCCTCTCCCTAAGCATCCTAGTTTCTTCACATTCTAAAATACATGCAAGTCTTCATTCTTCAGCTGACAAGGGGCATTTCTACATACCACTCTCTCTTCTCGAGCTTTTTAATTTCACTACCCCTGTTCTAGCCCAAGCAAAGCCTTCTCTTGCTGCTTCATCATAAATATCATTGTAATTCTCAATGTTCCAGATCACTTTTATCTCTCTATACCAAGCCAATAAGCTTTTTGTATTGAAACTCGCTATTATAACTTGTCTTTCAATATGCTCTAATCTTATCCTAATTTCCTTCCAGAACACATTGTGTAGTGATTCCTTAGCTTTCCACATATCCCCAATGCCAATTTTGACATAATTTCCTTTATCTTATTTAACCAAGAATCTTTTATGATTTAGCCGTTCCTGTAATGTCAAACATTGAAGTACAATATACTTTCTGTCTAATTTTCTAATTCTCACCCAATACATACACACTCCTTCCATCCCATTCTGCCTAATTCTACTTGTGTCACTTCATTCGGTGATGCTCTTGGCAAACCCAGGGTTTGTTTTGCAAAAATTTCTATGTATCATACACATGATTGCGGCCCCTTCCTCCACACCCATATCTCTACCTCATAGAGCATTTTTGCCTCTACTACAGCTGTATGAACTCTCTCTAGCTATTTTATTTGCATTCCTGGCAAATTACCTAAGCAATTAATGCAATTTTACCTTTAGCCTTTCTCTTTTACTCACTCCAACCACCTTTACTACTTAGTCGTACCTCCAAATGATTAAATTTGTTGACCACCTCAACCTCACTTCCTTGCCAATACCATTTCTCATCTTTCCTTAACTTGTTTCTTTTTTAAATACCATAATAGATAAACTGGTTACTTAACAAATATAAATTTACAAATGTGTGGAATTACTATTGGATTGTGAAACAAAGCACTCGTAAACTCTATAAAATATCCCTTTACAAACTTCCATTGTGAAACAGATTTTTACAAGTTACAAACAAAGTTTACCATTAACAAAGCCTGTAAAGCTTGTGAAACAGGCCCCTGATGCAGCGGTTCACAGGTAGGGGAATAAGTACATCTCACCTAGGTAAGAAGGGGAAGACAATACGCTCATTGGCTGCCGTACAATCACATGACCACTTTTTTACCTTCTCTTTCTCACACACCTCTCCTTTGAGTGTGTACCTGGTGGTCGGCCATTTTGCAAGTCTATACCTGTGTTTCAAACATGTAAAAGTGAAGGTATTTAACTAATTTTGCGTCAGTCAGAAGTGAAAAATTTTATCTGTAACGTCTGTGAAATTACATTAGGGCACACAACTGCTGAGGTACTTAACACTCTCTTAAAGTCACAGACATTGGCATATGTTTGCAACTGCGTTCTTCACCTAAGAGTGTGTGCTTGAAAGTTGGACATGGAACTTAAGCCTTCATCTACTTGCCATTTCTTTGTGAAGTTGTACCCTGCTGTGGCATCTGCATTTGTACACAGCACCCCACTTCCAGAAACACGGGATTTTCACGAAATGATATCATTCGTTTCTCAATTGAAAAAGATAGTGTAATTGTCTGATTTGTAGGTATATTAGCTAAGTGTGTTCACAAATATGGAGCAGACACCGCCCTCTAAGGTCTATCTAGTTTTAAATTTTAAAATAAAATATTTGTGATACTTAAAATGTTTTTTCCAATTATAACTATCCATTGGGCCGTCCGTTTATCTGTAGGTAGGCATGCTTAGCTCATCAACCTCTGTAACTAATGAGCTGACATGTTGCACCTATATTTTAAGCACAGAATGAAAGCACAAAATTTTCAAATCTTCATCCTACAAATTGCAGTTTCTTCTTAAGTTTGGTATTTACATTGTCTTATTGTAAGCAGACGCTTTTACTTTAAATAGGTTTTCAAAATTGTGTTGTTTATGTTATTTTATAATGTGAATTCTGTCCTACTTCACAGACAAAAATAACTTCCATATATTTTGGATGTAGAGAAGTAAACCTCAGTAGCCTTTTAGGTGAAATATTGCTCTAATAAGTATGAGAGCTTCTCTGAGCTCAGGCCATGTAGTTTCTTTTTTTAGAAATATATAACTTCCATTTTTTTAATTTTAACAGTTTTTCTGTGAATGACATTTCTGATAGGTAAGTACAAACATGGCTAAACCAATTTTAGTGTAATAAAACAACCCCTGTGCTATTGTGAATCTACTTTGGTGTTTATAAAATGGTAGTGTGTGTTATTAGTTATTGTTGGATAATACATTTAGTTGTTGATTGGTAAAAATATAGAAAAAAATCATGTTCTGAAATAAACAAACTTATTGTATAAAAGTGCACTACCGCTCAAAAGTTTTTGAACAGCCTGGTTTGCTGCAATTAACAAGTGTATAACGCCAAATAAAGCCAATGTCACATTATAAATGGTAGAAATTCATGGAAACACAATTGAAATGTACTATGCTACCTTTTGTTTGCCAATTATGTGCATTTTGAAAATGTAGCATTTGTTGGCCCTTATAGGAACAATTACCCTAATGTTGTATTGGATGTCAGAGTATGTCTGTGATTCCCTAGATGTCGTTCACAGACATCTGTCCATAGGTGTAAGCTGCGAACAGCACTTCAGTGCTTCATAAACTGGTGAATGGCACACATTGTTATTGTGCAGTTGAAAAGCCTGAAATGGGCAAAAGAAGGGAGCTTTCAGCAGAAAAACGTGCTGCAATAGTCAGCTTACATAAAGCAGGCCACACCATGCGCCAAATTGTCACACAAGAACACGTTTCTTTGGGAAGTGTCCATTACAGTGTAAAGAGGTATGTAACTATAAATAGCAATAAGGATCGTTATCGAAAGGCGAGGCCAGGGTGACCTCGAAAAGTGAGAATAAACATTTCATAGTGACCAGCAAACGTGATCGTTTCGAAACAGCACCCATGCTGACAGCAGAACTGAACCAGTTGAGGGATGAATCTGTGAGTGTTTCTACAGTGAAGAGAGGACTTCAGGATGCACATCTGAACAGTTGCGTTGCGGCAAAGAAATCCCTATTGAGAGCTGTCAACAAACGGAAAATATTACAATGGGCCAAGCGACATGTAAGCTGCATTGTTGATCAGTAGAAAAAGGTATTATTTACTGATGAATATAATTTTGAGCTGTTTAGCTCAAAACGTCGCCAGTTTGTTCGACGTGCAAAAGGTGAACGCATGGTACCTCAGTGCATATCCTCTACAGACAAGCATGGAGGTGGTTCGGTGCTAGAATGGGGTTGTTTTGGTGGCAATAGGACAGGCGATATTGTGAAAATAGAAGGAATGATGAAGAAGGAGCATTATCACAATATTCTCCAACGCCAGCCAAACCATCTGGAATGCGGTTAATTGGCAAGGGATTCATTCTGTAGCAGGACAATGATCCCAAGCATCCATCTATACTCTGTAGAAGACACGTTGAACGGTTGGAAGAGACACAAGTCTTGAAGAACATGGTTTGGCCCCCTCAAAGTCCTAACTGCAATCCTATTGAACTACTTTAAGATCATGTGGACGGAGAGGTAAGAAAGAAACAACCCACTAATGTAAATGTATTGTGGAGTAATGTGCACAACATATGGAGGGATATTTCTAAAGATACGCTGGCGCACTTAATAGAAAGAATGCCCAGAGTTTGCGCAGCTGTAATTAAAGCAAGGGGAGGTTACTTTGAAGAAAGCAAAATCTAACATGTGTTGCTGATTTTCATTAAATATATTGTTGTGACTACAAACTATGTCTTTCTTATTGGATTTTTTCAACAAATCCTAAAAATTAGGTGTGTTCAAAAACTTTTGAGCGGTAGTGTAGGTAGATCAGTAAATTTAAAACGCATAGGGTTACAAACAACAAATGTGGTTTCATTAATTTGCATAGGTTTTATGTTTAATTCCACACAATGCAATTCTTTTCCAAGGTTCATACTCGTCTATACTCCTAGATGCTCCCACCACCGCACAACAAATTTGTTCACATTTGTGGGCACCCTTTATTCCTACCCAAAGTTCTGTGTGTCTATTTTGTGTCCGATTTTTTTTTTTTTTGGTAGTGTTTAACGCCCGCTTTAACTACTAATGGCATCGCAGGCGGTGACACTGATGATACATGAATGATGATGGAGCACCGGTGGAATGCGATGGCGGGGGAAACCGGAGTACCCGGAGAAAACCCGCCCCAGCGCCGCTTTGTCCACCACAAATCTCATATGCGGTCGCTTGGGATCGAACCCCGGCCGTCTAGGTGAGAGGCTAGTGGTCTAACCACTCGGCCACGGCGCGGCCCCTTTTGTGTCCGATAATAGGTATATAACGCAAACTAACAAACATATTAAAGACAACAAAAATGAAATAAAACATTAACGAAGAATATAAAGGAATAAATAGTGAAATCAAAGTGCGGTGAATATTTCATGCCAAAAATGAAACATTAATAAAAGATAATGATGACTAAAATTAAGAATCCAGGAAGTGCTGCTCGATAAAAAGAACGTATTAGTAAAAGGAATAAAGATTAAGTTTAGAATGCAGCGAATATTACTAAATAAGAGGGTAACTTATTAATGAAACGGAGTCAATTTAAATTCTAGTGCAAAAAATATTGTAAGGAAAGAAAGTGTAATCCATTTGAAGCAATATTCAGGTAAGGATTCCCGATGAATGCAGGTGCATGCACTGAAAAGGTTATTAAGAGCGCGGTCCGATCGTCGCGCTTACTAAAGTACCTCGTGCTTCGTGGCGCAGGGGATCGGGGTTTCGAGTCCCGCCTTGAGCATGGATGTTTGTTTCTTTTTCAATGCGTATATATGTGTGTGTGTGTGTGTGTGTGTGTGTGTGTATTAGAAGCAAACAGAAAAAACGGTAATCAAATAAAAAAAACAAAAGAAATGTTGGGGAAATTGATAAAAAGGGGAAAAAAGAATACAGCGCCGGAATCCCGACAAGCCTCTGGAACTGTATTTTATTAAAAATAAAAAAAAATAAAAAAAAAAATAAATAAATGCTAGTCAGGAGTAGGTGCGTGCAAAACAGGAAAGCCATAATAAAACCGGGAAAACCCTTAAGTCTAAAAATCACTCACGCACACAGAAAACGATAGTTGCAATATGACGATAAATGCTATATTGCAGACGATAGAAGCAAGATCTTTTTTTTTATCCCGATAAATGTGTTTTAGAATTTATCACGCGCGCCAGTAACAAATCATATGACTAGACAGAAGTTCGAAGAAACTATAAAATGGGCGTAACATAGAAATTTATCACAGCCATTTCGTGACATAGCATGGTTGTAACAATCATTTGGTGTCAGTGTGGTTGCTGCTTGTCAAGAGGGAGACCTAGGTTCGATTCCCAGTACCAAGTGGGGATTTCTACCCGCAGGAGACCTGGACCGGGGTGCACTCAGCCTCGTGAAGTCCCTTGAGTAGTTACTTCATGGAGAAGTAACGGCTCCAGGTCATGAGGACCGGGAGGGGCGGGAGGTTCGAGGCGCTGACCACGTCTCACCCTCCAATACTGTACCCCATCCATGACGTCTGTCATGGACCGAGAAGGGGGACGCAGCGGTTCCTTGTGAGCTGTCCTGCCATAATGTTATTTATTATAATGTGATCCTAACATTTTCTTTTTTTGGTAGTGTTTAACGCCCGCTTTTACTACTTGTGGCACCGCAGGCAATGACACCGGTGATACAAGGAATGAAGATGGAGCACTGGTGGAATGCGATGGCGGAGGAAACCGGAGACCCCGGAGAAAACCCGACACTTTGTCGCTTTGTCCACCACAAAAGCGGTCGCTTGTGAGAGGCGAGTGGTCTAACCACTCGGCCACGGCACTGCCACAATCCTAACATGGTGGTGACTTATGTGGTGACTTATGTGGTGACTTCATGTTTAGGTCCCACGTCTTAGCGAGAGATATCCGCAAGTCACATGAAGTGTACCGGGGATTAAGTTAAATATACAGGAAACTTAAGAAGGAAATAAAGTGGGAAGCAGTATTTATTAAAATATATAAAATAGGAATACCTCCAATAATGTATTGATCTTCCCATATACAGGATGGCAGGTGAATAAATTCAAATAATGTAATATTTAATAGAAAACAATATTATAACACATAAGTGCGTCTCATTTTGTCCGCTTACTAATAGTATTGTCACAAACGAAGTCCAAAATTCAGGGTCTATTGTGTTTTAAACGGTCCTGAGCTATTTCTGTGTTGCGTTTACATTAATCACACCACATATAGTCGGGCAAGGCAAAAGGCAGATGGCAGAGGTGGGTCGTCCGTGTGACCTGTAACGTAAGCAACCGAACTTCTGAGACACGGGATAATAACCGTCCTAAAAATATCGTAAAATTTTCGCCACGAACATAACTTAAAAAGCAGCGAAATAAACTGTAAATACTGGATATTCACATCGACCCATAAATGATATAAATGTTTACATTTGTTCACCTCTCTTCCTGTATATTTTAACTTTTAAAGAGATTATTGTTGTAGTTTTATTTTAATTTAGATGGAAAGGTTTGGAAAAAGAGCATTGAGAATATATACAAAACAAATAAAGAGAAAACAAACACTTAAAAATAAGAAAGAGAAGGTAATAGATTAAGGTAATAAGGTTTTTTTATAAGTAAATAAATAAAGGGAAATAAATGAAGTGATTAGGACAGTTAATTTGTGATTAATTAAAGATTAAATTAATGATTAAATAAACTATGCAAGACTTCAAAATTACGTATAAAATAAATACCTATATATAAATTCTGCACCTGAGAGGCATTGTATTGTAAGTCACATTTCATTGATTTTACAGGAGAAGGAAAAAACCACAAAATTAATAAAACAGCATTAATTTCAAGGTCTATTTTTTATTTATTGCTTCAAAATTTATTAACATGGTACATCTTACCTTATCCTATCAAGACGTATACTGTAACAACAATGTTTTCAGCAAGACACAAAATTAAAAAAATATTAATATGAAAAAGTGAACTTAAGATTGTATGGTTCCAAGCTTTAAAACCTATTTTAGGGACTTAAGATGATCATACATAATAATATATGGAGTAATAAACTCAATAATATTGCATAATCTACCTCACGCATACTATTAACATTTTTGAAACAATTATGCCAGTGTGGAATTTAAAAATGTGTACAGAAACTTTGGGAAAATCTTATACCAAATAATACTAAATTCAATGTTCTTCTTCAGGAAAATCAGGTGTATCATTCTGATTTGGTAGGTTTTTGAAGTAATCTGTGTATTCTTCTGGAATCCACTGCAATAATTTAAGAATGTCTTCATATTTTGCTTTACTTATAGGCTTCTTTTGATCTCTGATGAGCGGTATATTTGAAGGTAGGTGAAGCTGAAGTCGTTTGTTCATTCGAATATCAATTGTGTGAAATTCATCTTAATCAAAAGCTGTTTTATAACTATAATATCCTATGTTCTCCTTTCGCACTTGAAGGTGCACGATTTTAGAAAATTGAACATCTTCACCATTAAGCCCCTTTTCGGTCTACAAATGGGGAGTTGATATTGCCAATAAAGCTGCTGAAGTTCTTAAAATCTTCTAGCTCCATCCTCAGCATTAATGTTTTTCCCACTTTGTTTGACAAGCTCTATCCAATCATTACAAGTGAAAATGTTCTGCGTATTTAATTTCTTTTTCTTCCTCTCTATTAGGCTGTTAATACTATCAACCTCCATCTGTGTGTGGCCTTTAAGCAAGAATTTATGATTTATCTCTTTCAGATTTTCTCCTACAGTCAACAATAAAAATACATCACAATAATTGCATGATTTCGATTTTGACAACAGTTGTCTGTTTAAAAGAGAGATTAAATTCCTTATTGAATATTTTTCTAAACAGCCATTCTTTACCCATAGATTTTGAATTTGTTGTACATTCTTCTGCATAGTTCCTATACATGATACTTAAGTTCAAATGACAGCCTAAATATTTTTTCTGAGTTTTCTGTCTGCTATAATGGCTTTCATATGCGGAATATTTAGCAACATGATTCTTGATATCTTCAACTATTAAATCTTCAGTCTTGTTTATGGGAGTATGCCGTCCTCTTTGGTCACTCTGAATCATTCCTGATCTTCCTTTTTTTGTGCTGTTTTCACAAATTGCTCAGTTACAGACAAGGTGTTCAGGTACATTGTTTTGCATACAATTATATTTTTACCATTCAATGGAACTGAATACACATTGGTGTATTTTCTTTCTCTTTTAATATTCTTTAATCTTGGTCTGCTTCTTTCAATTTCTTTTTGTTTTGTAATAGAAAGAATATACTGCCTTTTCATATCCCAAGTAAAATCTTTGTTTCAGAATTCATTGAATATAATCTCGCTGTGTTCATCACTTATTTTTGACCTACACTTTAATCGACACTGCTGATGACACTGTTTCCTTATTTCTTTCTTCTTTATTATATTTCCAAGAGCAGATATATGTTCTTTTCCAGATAAACATTTCCTTTTTCGTATAGAATTTTTCCATGCACTAATGTTCTTCTTCCTCTTCTTACTTGTCACATTTTGTTCATCATTATCGGTTTCTGTGTCAGAATATGGTACTAAAGGAGGTGGTCTCGCTGCATGTTTTAGATTTAATTTCTTATCATTCCTGTGTTTTGCTGCTTCATATACTTCATGTTCGCTGAAAGACTCGTCTGTGTTTGGTAGGTAGTCGCTGTAACTTTCATCACTATCACGAGCTTTGGAAAATGATTCATTTGATTCCAGTTGGCTGCTGTATGATGCAGATTATGTGATTGCGGGCAGTTTTTTTTTTTTCCTTTTCATTTACATTGGAATCAGTAAGAAAGCATGTAGATCTGTCACTTTGGAAGACGACACGCAGTTGGTCGCTGCTCCGAAGTTTGGGATTTTCAAGTAGTTGTAATGACGCAGGGTCATAGTCAGCAATGTTATAATTTTCTCTACAGTTATTTTCATAATTCACTTCCCCAGAGGCCTGAGAAATCTGAGAAATATTCAATTCTTCATATAATTCTGGCAGAGCTTCATTTAGAATATCTGTAAAATACAGTAATAGAATTTTGGTAATGTGAACAAATGAGCTTAAAAGAAATACATTCAGCACCGATTAAAATCTTGGGCTATTATTTTCTTCTTCGTAATTCTTACCTAATGACTCAAATTAAATGTGTTATTTCCAGCTGCTAACTTGCAGATACATCTATAAGGAGTCCTAAAATTGAAAAATAAGTAAATAAAAATGATTAGAGATTCTAGTACTGAGAACATAATTTATTATAGGCAAATTAATGTGTAACTTTTGTATATTAAATTATAGTCTTACATTCCTGCAGTTCCTCGTTAGTGGTGAGTGGCTTTTCAATACCTTCATTAGCGTTAACTATTTCTAGTGTCTGTTGAACCACATTTTGTGCATTAGAATTAATCAGCTCTGAAATAAAAATTTCAAGTGAGGTACAAACAGCTGTTTAATTGTTTTATTTGTATGCAAATATTTAGAGAGTGTTATGATTATAGCTTGCAAATAATATAGATAATGTCACGAGTTATTTATAAATCTTTAATAATGTATACATGAATCCGAAGTGACGAGAGTATTTATCTGTAGCATTTGGAAATCCAGAGTAGTATTTCCTAGCACTATTTTACAAATAAAGTGAAGTCTTTTACGAAAATCATATTAATACTCTGATCTCATCAGGATATTAAAGAAGTTGGAATAGCTATTTAAGGAGGAAGTCGTGAAGAAATTTCCATAAACATTGGAGTCAAAGTAAAACGTATAGATAATAATTTCGTTACCTTTTAATAGAGCAAGTTCAACAAGCTTCCTTCCCCTGCTAGCCATGTCACACTGTTAAATAATGTAACCACATGATTGGTATTATCGATTTCATAGTCAACAATTATTGAAGATAAGCACGTCATTCTTGCTAAGGTTCAATGATGTAGGCATTGAATGAACCAAACTATCTTACGTGGACTACAATAATCATAGAAGCCCTGATGTTAGAGTCAGTATATCTTAAGTCCTTTTCAGATACTTTGGCACTTTGAGTGAAGGGACTTACAATCATATGGTCCTCAATATCTCGCCTTCTGTCAAAAATCCAAAATATATGATAGTATAGCTCTAAAGAGAATTGTTTTTTATCAAAAGGTGCCAAAATCTCGATTTTCCATTTTTTGGACTTATGATAGTATGGTTCTCAGGTACAAAATTATCAATGATAGTTTGTAATGAAATTACTGAACTTATGAATATCATATATGTATTATAATTTTAATATAAAGGTAATAGTAGTATTAATATATTATGAATTAAAGAATAAATAATTTTAAGTACTAGTGCATGTTTTATATTTTGATAATATAAATAGAGATAAGGAATGAAATATAAAATAATGATAAGATATATAAAAGAAAGGTACAGTTAAGTAATATGAATTAAAAGATTTGACTACCACTTTAGCCTATTATATTCCCTTATTTCTCTTCTGCTTACAAGGAAGAAAGAATAAGACCAATTCTGCAAATGTGTATCTCGATTAGCATGATAAAGGTAAAAGAATATTCTTTTGTAAGATTTTTTGTAAGAATAGCTTGTATTGGAACAATTAGAGAAAGTTACGTGAAAGGGACACATTAGATCTATCTATCTATCTATCTATCTATCTATCTATCTATCTATCTATCTATCTATCTATCTATCTATCTATCTATCTATCTATCTATCTATCTATCTATCTATCTATCTATCTATCTATCTATCTATCTATCTATCTATCTATCTATCTATCTATCTATCTATCTATCTATCTATCTATCTATCTATCTATCTATCTATCTATCTATCTATCTATCTATCTATCTATCTATCTATCTATCTATCTATCTATCTATCTATCTATCTATCTATCTATCTATCTATCTATCTATCTATCTATCTATCTATCTATCTATCTATCTATCTATCTATCTATCTATCTATCTATCTATCTATCTATCTATCTATCTATCTATCTATCTATCTATCTATCTATCTATCTATCTATCTATCTATCTATCTATCTATCTATCTATCTATCTATCTATCTATCTATCTATCTATCTATCTATCTATCTATCTATCTATCTATCTATCTATCTATCTATCTATCTATCTATCCATCCATCCATCCATCCATCCATCCATCCATCCATCCATCCATCCATCCATCCATCTATCTATCTATCTATCTATCTATCTATCTATCTATCTATCTATCTATCTATCTATCTATCTATCTATCTATCTATCTATCTATCTATCTATCTATCTATCTATCTATCTATCTATCTATCTATCTATCTATCTATCTATCTATCTATCTATCTATCTATCTATCTATCTATCTATCTATCTATCTATCTATCTATCTATCTATCTATCTATCTATCTATCTATCTATCTATCTATCTATCTATCTATCTATCTATCTATCTATCTATCTATCTATCTATCTATCTATCTATCTATCTATCTATCTATCTATCTATCTATCTATCTATCTATCTATCTATCTATCTATCTATCTATCTATCTATCTATCTATCTATCTATCTATCTATCTATCTATCTATCTATCTATCTATCTATCTATCTATCTATCTATCTATCTATCTCTCTCTCTCTCTCTCTCTCTCTCTCTCTCTCTCTTGTCAAACGTGGCCTTCGGAAAAAAAGGAGGTACGTATTTATTCATATTCTGTAATATCAGTAAGTTCCAGCTGGCATCTGCAACACAACATCTGGATATAGCATTTTATTTTTGATCTCCTAAAGGCAACTTAAAATGTTTAAAGCATGCTCCAATTCTTTTTATTGCCGCCAACTGTGTCCATGCAGTGGACTGTGTTATTGACGGTTCTGTCGCTGGGTTCTATTGCGCTCACGTCTGCTGAAAATAAAACGAACCATAACCGTTACAAGGCACTCTAAAATAATTGTTTTCTGTATTTGAGAAACACGAGCTGAAGCACGTCGCATTGTCTATGCTCTAGCGTGCCTAATCTGCCAGTCTAGGGAACACCTGCTGCTTCAAACTTGAGAATGGCAAATGTCAGCTTTCACACGCTTTGCTGTCAAATAATTTCAGACTTTTCAGTCTTAAATCATATCTACACACAGAGCAAGTAAATTATTTTTCTATTTTAAAATCCCTCTTCTCATATTTAAAACACTCAGCACTTCATATTCTTGGAAACAATGCGAGACACACACACAGAGCAAGTAAATGATTTTTCTATTTTAAAATCCCTCTTCTCATATTTAAAACACTCAGCACTTCATATTCTTGGAAACAATGCGAGACATACACACAGAGCAAGTAAATGATTTTTCTATTTTAAAATCCCTCTTCTCATATTCAAAACACTCAGCACTAAATATTCTTGGAAACAATGCGAGACGCACATTTATAAAGTAGTGAAACCAAAAGCATAAACATAAGGTATAAATAAGTTAATGAACACTATGCTGAAATGGGCATCAAAAGATGTGATATATTCATAAGAAAACATATAGGTAGTTGAAAATATACAACGGTTAAATATTATTGGAGAAATGTCATTGCGTAAAAATTTAGGAGATAACTGCGAAAAATGTGGAAGTGAATAACGTATTCCACTTATATTATGAGGAAGCTTTATTTTCTAGACGTCTTATCAAATTAATAGCTCTAAGGTCTATTCCACATAAATTTGCCCCATATCTCAACTGTCACATGATTATCAGTAAGTTATTGGTTGCTGTGGTGGAATAGACAAGGGTCCCTCGTTTTAAGCCTGTGTCTGGATGACTAAAACATATACATCTATCATGACGGAGTGTTCATAACACTTTTAGCGTCTGACCTTTCTCTGCATAGGGTTTGTTTATCTCTTTCAAAGTTTAGTTAGCCAATCAGGGGAAGAAGGAAATTGAGAGCAACAGAACAAATATCAGCGTGGGAGCTTATAAGTAAATGGACAAATTCAGATGACCGTTAAGTTATCGGGTAGATAGTAGTATGTGGATAGACTTCAGATAAGTTATACGAACGTGCAAATACTAGCTATGAACTGGTGGTCCGCGGTTGAAAATTGATCAGAACCGTTCCCTCTGGCTGAGGTTTTTGCCTGGAAATGGAAGTCTGCACTCTTTAACCTGCTGTGGTTCTAAGTGTCCCATTCTACAGAATGTTTCAAAAATACGGGGCATAATTTCAGGTATGTATTTCCCACATGAAGACAATCAAGATAGTTAATTATAACATGTGTCCGGAAATGCTTCATTTCCGAGTTATGGCCTTTACAACATTGAAAGTCCCACCTGTAGACAATCAAAATAGTTCATGTCCGGAAATGCTTCATTTCCGAGTTATGGCCTTCACAACATTGGAATTCACTGGAACGTTTTTCTTTCCGCAGGTCTTTGCCGTCAAAGGAGACATTAGGAGGGCGCTCTGATAGTTCATTCTGAGGAAGGTTACATTCAGTGTTCTTTAGGCGTTAAGACTGTGCGACATGTATTCAAATCAAGAGCTGGCAGAGATACACTTCATGTACGGTAAGGCGGACGGAAATGCTGCTCTGGCTCGTCGTTTGTACCAGGAGAGGTACCCACAGCGACAATGTCCAGATCGGAAGACATTTGTACGTCTCCATTCCCGTCTGTGCGAGTATGGAACATTCACCTCTCCTGGTTTGGGAAGGTGACGACCAATATCTACAACTCCAGAAGGGCAGGAGGAGATTCTAGAGGCTGTGGACAAGACTCCTATCAGCACACGACGGTTAGCGTTGCAAGTCAATGTTCCTCATACGACTGTCTGGAGACTGTTAAACGAGAATCAATTGTATCCTTATCATTTGCAACGTGTACAGGCCCTGTCACCAGCAGATTACCCTGCACGAGTTAGGTTCTGTCAGTGGTTCTTGCAGCAGTGTGGTGTAAATCCGAAATTTTCTGCCGTCATATTATTTACAGGTGAAGCACAATTCACAAGAGATGGCATAACAAATTTCCACAATCAGCATGTATGGTCGCATGAAAACCCACGTGCAACTGTTGTATCTCATCACCAGGTGCGGTTCTCCCTCAACATGTGGGCCGGTATCATTGGTGATCGATTAGTTGGACCCCATGTACTTGTAAACAGGCTTACGGGGCAGGCGTACACAAACTTCCTGGAAAACACCATACCTGACGTTTTCGAAGACACTCCACTGATCAATCATCAACACATTCACTTCTTGCATGATGGCGCTCCTGCACACTTCAGTCTTACGGCTCGCCGGTACTTGGATCGAAGGTTTCCTGATCGATGGATAGGTAGAGGTGGCCCAATTGCTTGGCCTCCACGCTCACCTGATCTGAACCCTCTCGATTTCTACTTGTGGGGCCATTTAAAATCATTGGTTTATTCGTCTTCGGTGCCGGATTTGGAATCCCTTCGGAATCGAATTGTGGCAAGTTGTGAGGACATACGCAATACTCCTGGAGTTTGGGATCATGTTCGCAGGTCAATGAGACATTGATGTGAGGTCTGTATTCAAGCAGGAGGTGGACATTTTGAACATCTTCTGTAATGACAACAACCTGCGGAAAGAAAAACGTTCCTGTGAATTTCAATGTTGTGAAGGCCATAACTCGGAAATGAAGCATTTCCGGACACATGTTATATTGAACTAATTTGATTGTCTACATGTGGGAAATACATACCTGAAATTATGCCCCATATTTTTGAAACACCTGTATACTGGGCGTGAAAGAGCGCTTAAGTTTGCTCAGAGGGCTCTTTTGTTTTTTCCTGGGCTTTCTCAGACTGCGTAACTGGCAAATGCTGAGGAGGTGCTCTAAACCTTGGTAGGGAACACTTCCTCCCCAAATAATAGATATATGGACGCATGGTGAGCTTTGGTGATTATATACTGCGATATGCAGTAAGAACGGCGCTACCCGCTACTAAAGCATCTTATGTTTTACATTCACGTGACTATCTCTACCTAATATTCCTATTTTATGTAGCCTCCATAACTATTCTTGTGAAAGCTTTATTTTCTATGTACCTACTTCATATGAATCTTGAAAAAACTTTGTAGAAACAGTTGAATGACACCTTTCGTTGTAGGTACAAGGCGGGATGCAGGAATCCTAATCGACAACCATGCCTATGTCTATTAAAGGCAGGCCAATGTATGCTGGCCTATGAATTCCATATTCTTTACATGACATCTTAGGAAACACAAATAAATAAATAAATAAATAAATAAATAAATGCAAATCTGCCGTACAATACACCGGTACTTAATTCCTTAAAACGGGACATGCATTCCAAACCTTTATAATTAATTGAACTTTAAAATTTACATGTCATTACATTCTTATATTTACATCTATTTAAAACATTTAGCCACACTAAATCATTTTAAACATAACAATTACTTACCACTTTAAATATTTACGATTAAGGTTTTAACTCAGACCTTCCTAATAATTAATAGAAATTTTTATTTATAGCAAGGTTTCTTTTATTTATATTTATATTATTTTGTACATAATTAGTAAGTACTAGTTATAACTACCATTACTAGAGCCCGGACTTGTATGCAAAATTCATGTTCTTTTTTATATATTTAAAATATGCTTAAATTACATATTTTAATAGACAGATTTTTCCTGAAAATTTGACCAGCATTTGTTAATGCATAGATATAAATGCATATTTCGGGGGGAAATGTATATTTTAAGTTTTAAATGAAAAAGTGCCTATTTTACTCTTAAATGTGGTAATAAATTATAATTTTCCCCTTTCGATAATTACTGGTATTCCATATAGTCGCTGTAACAAAAAGCAAGATATATCTATGCGTGTGTTTATGTATATAGGTGTATACGTATTTCTTTATAAATGGATTTATGGTGTATTTAAGTATGTTCTAGCATAACTCGGAAAGCCGGGAGCAAACCAAACTCGTAAAGTATGACTAAAGGTAGATATGACTTGAAAATCCGTGAAAAGATATATGCCAAGCGTCTTGTGAAATAATATTACGCAATTAAGATTAGGAACGAAGCTATGTAATCCCCATAAAGTCAAAGGAAATCAAGTCAGCATCAGACATGTCTTCACGCGATTTGGTGCTTCCCCATTTTTTGTCATCGGCTCAGAGCTCAGTTGCGAGTCGATATTTGACAATTGAAGAAGTTAATCGAATAGGCTTTGGTTGAGAAATGCCACCCACAAAAGCATCGCAATCTGTCCAATTACGTAAATATGTAAATGAGTTTCGAAGTAATATTTTTAATGACGATGGGAAG
Organism: Hymenopus coronatus; assembly: GCA_030762935.1. NCBI lineage: Eukaryota > Metazoa > Arthropoda > Insecta > Mantodea > Hymenopodidae > Hymenopus > Hymenopus coronatus. The sequence goes on along the minus strand of CM060900.1, from coordinate 433,354,038 downwards.
ATATTTAATTACTTTGTATGTGAAAAAATGTGCTTCTGCGAATAAAAAGTTTGAAGTTACGCAACCCATAAATACAGTACGTCCGGGTTAAGAGGAAGCCTACTTTAAATCAACAATGGATTACATGCAAAGTAGGTGAATAATCGAGTTCGAGTGACAATTTTTCTAAAACCTTTGGATTAATCTTAGTGAGTGCCAAACATTCATTATATTGTGGAACCTGAATAATGCGCAGTTTGGGAGCATCAAACAAAAGGGTCCCGGATGAGTTTACATTGCGCAAAAACATACCGCAGTGTTTTCAGGATGTAATTTCTAGCATGAAAAATATCTGGATTTGAAAAGACGAGACGCAGACGCTGCAGGACAGTGTGTTGCTAGTGCTATGATTGGTGTAATGAAAGCGGTGCAGCGGAGATTTCGATGCTTGTTAGTGGTGCACGTTATATGCATATGCGGGAGTATTTTAGTTTGTTGATTTTACGCCTCCCTTTAGGTGCTTATGTGCAGCGTAACTAAGTGTCACTTCCAATCAACTCCACTACACTCACGTACCTGATACTGAAGCTCTTCTGGGATGAGTTGCCACGGCGTTGCTCAGTCTTGCATGAACGTTGACTGTTCCAAGCGTGGATTTGACTAGCGGGAGGAGTTGTGGGAGTGATCTTGTAATTGTTAAGAAAGCACTTGTAACCTTTTACTGCTGTTTATTCTAAAGGAGTTTTGAAGACAAGCACCTGGTTATACACTTTATACTGCTGACTGATGTTCTTTAACACTTACTCACAAGTACTTTCAATTACACTGTTTTAGTTGAATACATGGCACAATTCACTTTCACCTAGTCAAGAGCCGACTGTTAAATAGTTGAGTGACGTTACTTTACTTCACATACAGTTTCTTATTATAATAAACTTACTTCGCGAACTTCTTAACAAATGACCTTGCCTCACACACGGGCTAATTCTTAACATGTGACGACGTTGCCTCTCTCACTGGTGAATTCTTAGCAAAATGACCTCGATGTGCCCAATCTTACTTCTTATATACAAAAAACGGTGTCATGGTGACTTCTTTCTGATTGGTTGGAAGCCCCGCCAAAATGACACCATCGCTACCCAAAAACCATTGCAAATCAACCAGAATACGTCATAATAATCACGTGATACCACGAATATAAAGAAGAAGTCCCCTTGTGTGCTTTAAACTGTGGTTTCCCCTTATACTAAACTCGAACGTGACTTTCACAAAAGAAGCAACTTCTCACCCCTCTATCCAGTCTGGCGTCATGATTCTGAGTAACTTTTAAGTAAACAACGGGCTTCTTGGTTCCTATGCATACAACTTATTAAATATTAACTTTCTTTGCTTACATTTAGACAATTAATAAAATTTGTTATTATTATTATTATTATTATTACGAGGCTAATTAACGGTCTCAGCGGGTAGCAAATGATTCCTCTTGAACACTCAAATACCTGACAGGGTAAATCACAGCACGGTTGAAGAAAGCTTCAGGACCGTTATCTGTCTTGTGGCCAGCTGGAATACAGAATGACAGTGTACTTTTATTTCTCAGTGATGCTGCAGATGATCTTGCTATCAATTACTTCTCTACCGTTAGTGGAATTTTAGATGTTAATCTTGAAAATGAATCAAATAAAATTATAAAATGTGTAAACTAAATAAATTGGCTGTTAATAAACAAAAGACAGTAGATTTAGCTTTTAATGCAAGCCATTCTAATGTTAATAAACAGGTTAGATTTCTAGGCATTCATCTTCAATTTTTTTGTAGTGTTTAACGTCTATTTTTACTGCTAAGGCATCGCAGGCGGTGACACTGATGATATATGAAGATGCAGGCTCGGTGGAATGCCGCTTTGTCCACCACAAATCTCATATGTGGTCGCTTGGGATCGAACCCGGGCCGTCTAGGTGAAAGGCGAGTGGTTTGACCACTGGGCCACGGCGTGGCCATTCATCTTTAAGGTAACTTGGGATGGAAACATCTCACTGCCAATATTTCGCATTAAATTAGTAAAGGCTTATTTGCCTTAAGAATTGTAAAGCAATATCCTCAGCTGGAATCTTAGTAAGTGTTTATTATACACAGGTACATAGCCATCTTACATATGACACTGTATTGTGGGACAACAATTCTTCAGCAAGTAAATTATTAATTCTGCAAAAAAAGGCTATAGGGATCATGTGTGTAGCTCCGCAAGGTTCTAACTGTAACCTTGACGTCAATGTTTATTCTGGACTATTTACTCTATGTGAAGAGAAATATTAACAATTATTCATTGTGCACATCTGTTCATAATTACAGCACTAGAAATTGCTCTAACATTAATGTGCATAAAAGCACATTTTCTAACTCCAAGAATAGTTTTGAAATTCAGTCCATAAACATGTTTAACATTTTACCAAATAATGTAAAAGATCTTTCGTTTTCAGTTTTTAAGAAAACTAGAAAACGAACATTGTTATCTAATCCTTTTACAGCCATAGAGAGTTTTACGACAGCAGAATATTTTAACATATTGTAGTTTTAATGTGTTGTTTCGACTTTGCTACATAATTTTTATTGTCCTGGCAAATAAAAAAAATTGCCTGCCTGCCTATCTATATGATAAGGCAGGAGGTAGATTGAAAGTTCTTTATCCCAAATTAATCCATCTGACTTGCCTTGCTCACGGTTTACATCGTGTCACTGTAACTATTAGAGTAAAATATATCGAAGGGATCTTACCTGTCTCCAGTGTTAAATAAGTGTTTGTGAAGGCGTCACTAAGAGTTCAAAACTATTTCCAAATCTACCCTTACCCCCAGGGCCAGTTTTGACTCTGAGGCACGTGATTAAATGCCATGCCATACTGCGGAGCACATTTCAGCGAGGTGAAAACGATAATAGACTCCTTAAATGTGGAAGGCGTAGCTAGCATTGCGATAGCTAAGGGATGTTGTTGTGAAGATTACATTGAGAAAAAAATCCAGTATTTTCATAGGCGCTTCACGAAATTACTGAAGTTGTAACACAGTTGGAGGCTCGAAATAATTATTTCCCCGTTAGATCAAATTTCAAACAATTATATAGTCTGCAGAAATTCACCGTGTTGCTAGAATTGCATTCGATAATCTTAGTCAAGTGTTAAATAAAAATCTGGTTACAAAAAATCTGAAAAATCATGAAAATGATGTCTGCGATGGTCATAAAACTGTAACAGAGAAGGAATTCACTAAAAAAGAGTTGTGGTGTTTTTCACATGCATCTGTGACATCGTGCCATATATAAAAGACATCATTGCATAAAACCTTCTTCACTGACAGACGTAGCAGCTTCACACAAGAAAACCTCTGGGAAACTTACCTTATCTACTGCAACGATCCCGAATAAGGCAAGATAACCCCCCCCCCCCAACATATGAATTTTTGGCACTAGTTTGTTTTTGCATATTGCGGTTTATATTTTTCAAAATGTTCAAGCATATTTGCAAGCATTTTATTTTGCAAATCCGGGCTCTAATCATTATTGATATTATTAAATTCACATTATTTTTATTATTTGTTATACCTATATTTACTGTCAATAGTTATATTATTTATATATTTTATTATCAATATGTTTATTCCATTTGGTTATTACCTGCACTATTTTATGTATTTTAGTATTACTTTTAACTATTACATTTAAGTAATTTTATTCTATGTATACTAGTGTTCTATAAATACTAATGTACTGGTTTCCAAAATCAAAATCTTAGCCGCTAACCATGTAAGTACAACAAATCTGATGTGTTCCAGTCACATGACTTTCTCTACATCCCTGCAACAAATTATTGTTAAAAAGATCTTACTTCTATTTACTTCAAGCTAATCGACAAAAAATTGGCAGAAATAGCCATATTACTTGTTTCCTTGTGAGCAGAAGCGAAATAAGGGAGTACCATTGGTTAAAGTGATAGTCAAAAGCCGTTTGCTATGTGACTGAAGCACCTTTGTTTTTATAGATAGGAGTTGACAAATTCCTGAATGAGAAAAGTAGTATAAGATTTTCACAAAAACAAGGGATATCTTAAAAACAATCAACTCCACGAAAAAAATGTACATATATAACATAAATTGTGTGTTTTAATGTGCTCTACATTTTCGGTGCGGTAAGTTTTTGTCTATCTCTTACGGTTTAGCAGTTATGCAAAAATCCGTAAAATTCATTCACAATAAAGTAGTCTTCAGAGACCATTCCCAGAAAATTCAAGATATGCATTTTATTTGTCAAGTAAGTATCTTAAATTTACGAGATTTTAATCAAAATCGTTAGAGCCATTTTTAAGAAGACCAAAATTTTCGAAACGTTTTCCATGTAAAGGGTAGTTTGGGGTGGAGGATTTTCTTGAAAATCTTCGTGTTGCATCCTTGGAAGATATCAAACTTAAACACCAAGTTTGGCTTTTAACGGTCTTTTTATTTTTGAACCCAAAGACACACACACGGACATTTTTCTAAAAATGCTTTTTTTGGATTCAGGGGGTCTCAAAGCATATATTTTCGGTGAAATCTCGGTATCCAATTTTTGGGTGTAATACAATACCTTCTCCATACACTATGTACATAGTTCGTATAGAGAAAGTAAAAATTAAGTTATTTCAATCTATGTGTACTGGTGTTCATTAGAACTACATTTTCCAACAATTTAGTTTTATTTTATTTAGTAGTAACTTAACTTAGTTTCATATATTATAATTCTCTAATTCATCATTATTTATTTACTCTTAACCAGACGAGAAAACGTTTAGATTAAAGAATTTTCATTAATTATTCTCCACTGCTACTATTATTTTCTGTAATAAACATTTTAAATTCCTATTACTTAATCTTAACTATTTTGTTTGCCATTACATTTACACCTTTGAATATTTCGGTTGTCTTCTTTGCAATATTCATATACCTACTCTTTAATATTTTTTTTTTCTTTTCAGTTATCACTTCACTGATTTGACCCATTACTCTCATAAATATCTCATGTGTCTCGTTCACATGAGTTTCTCTAACTATTCTGCAAACAAACTATTCTTTCAAAAGATAATCAAGATAAACATTACCAGAAACTACATTATTACTCAGTCCGTAATAAGTAGAAGGGAGATAAGATAATACGCTAGGCTAAAGCGACAGTCAAATCTTTTAAACTTTATCGCTATAGATTGCCATGGCCAGGAGGAAAACAAAAGCGATGTGAACAGGACGAGGAATTTCTCCTTGAGAAAGGTTTCAGTATTTTAAAATTGAAACCAATAACAAAGAATATCTCTGAAATGGCTAGCTAAAAAAAAACTATATGAAATAAATTGGATCCACATGCTTTGTACAGTAAGCTCTTGTGTATCTCTTGCGGTTTACTAGAAACGCAAAAATCTTTGACGATAAAAAGCACTTCAGGGGTTATTCCCAAGGGATTCAGGATAAACATTTTATTTGCCCTGTAAACATCTTTAATATATTGCATCTTAATGCAAATAAACGTTTTTTTAGGAAATCAGAAATTTAGAAATATCTTCTACCTAAAGGGTAGTTTGGGGTGGAAGGATTTCCCTGAACATCTTCGTGTTGCATCCTTGGAAAATACTTAATTTAAATACAAAGTTTGGTGTGTAACCGACTTTTCGTTTTGGAGTTATGTTGTCTAGAGGCACGCGCGCGCGAACACACACACACACACACAAATACACACTCACACACAGACACACACACACACAGACACACACACACACAAAGGCTCCTTTTTCTAAAAATGCTTTTTTACTCAACGGTCCTCAAAACATGTATTTCCGTAAAATGTCGCTACCGAATTTTTGGGTAGAATACAATTCCTACTCTACCTACAATGTACATTATACCCACATACATGCCAGAGAAAGTAAAAATTTCACTGCAGAAATATTCACTTCACTTCTGTAACACAAGGAAATGAATACATTGAGTTAACCTATATTGACTCTTAACAATAAAATAATGAAATAAATGCGATGACGTCAGTTATTTATAAAATCCTGAGAAACACCTGAATAGCGGCAGTGCTTTAGAAAATGATAAAGAATTGCAAAACTCAAACCAAAATAACCGATATCTCAGAAATGATTAAGGGTACAAAAAAGAAAGCAAAAAAGAAAAACCAGCATCAATGCTACTAAATACAACAAATTAATTTTAAGTTACATGTACATATCGTAATTTATAAAAATTCTGATAGTCATTTTTAAAAAATCGAGCATTTTGAAAAATCTTCTAGCTAAAGGGTAATTCAGTTTAGGGGATTTTCTTGGAAACATTTTCGGAAGATGCTGAATAAAATTGCAAAGTTAGGTATTTATCGAACATCAGATTTTTTAGTTATCCAGAGACACACAATCATACACACTAAAAGATCATTTTCTAAAATTCTTTATGGATTCAAGGAGCCACAAAGTATGTATTTGCGTTTAAATTTAGACGTCAAAGTTTTGGGTGAAATATAAGATATGCAGTACAAAAAACAGAAGTGAAGTTCTTTAGTGAGACCTTTCATGCTTCAGGGATATAATACATACTGTGATAAACAGTAAGAAAGTTCCAGATCTGACCGAATAAATTGAGATGACTGTATTAGAATCTCGTGCAAAAATAACTTTCAAGGCACTTTGTGTGCGCAAGAAGCAGAAGTCCACAGTCTTGAGAGAGCTGCTTTGCTGCTACAAGAGGAATCTGACAAATATGGATGTAATCTATTTCCTTTCGTAGTAACAAACACGATGAAAGAGAAGAGAAGCTGCTAGAAGAGGATATGCAGACCCTAGTTTCATTTACTATAATGACGATAATAATAATAATAATAATAATAATAATAATAATAATAATAATAATAATAATACCTAATAATAATAATAATATGACCGAGCAGTGACAATTTAATTATAAAAGTTTAACTAATGTTTTATCTCTCAGAAGGTAGTGTTTACATTGGCAGTACTCAAAAAAAAAACACCATTTATTTCAGATATAGATCATTTTTGATGAACTGGCTCAGTTGGTCAGTCATACTTTACGATGATGATAATGATAATGACTATTATTATTATTAATATTATTATAAAAACAATAAGAATAATGATCATAATATTATTATCATAATAATAACAACAACTAGGAATTAGTTAATATTCATCGACATTCACTACTAGTACACTGTTGATATGAGACTTTAGTTACAATAGAAAGGTCTGTAATCGGTTGTTGTTTACTAGCAACTCTGGCAATATAGCAAACATTTCATGAAGTCGTAGGAATTGTCAAGTACAAAGATTCAGCGGCGGGTATAGGCTTACATTTTTATAATTAATTTACATTTTTCTGAATTTGAAGAAGAAAACCTTTAACACATTAAATATCCTCCCTTTGTGGGTGAGAGAGAGAGAAAGAGAGACAGACAGACAGACAGACAGACCGAGAAAATGAGTGAGCAATATATAACAGAAAACAAAGGCAGGTTAAATACTAATTTGATATAGTATTGGTATTCATCCAAAAAAGGCGTAATATTTTTTCTATGGTGTTTAACGCTTGCTTTTACTACTAATGGCACCGCAGGCGATGACACTGGTGATACCTGGAATGAAGATGGACAGCGGTGAAATAAGATGGAGGGGAAACCGGAGAACTCGGAGAAAAGCCGCCCCTGCGCCGTTTTGTCTACCACAAATCTCACATGTGGTCGCTTGAGATCGAATCCAGACCGCCTAGGTGACAGGCAAGTAGACTTAACCACGGAAGTCGAGTATACGGTAGGTATCACGCGCATGTTTCTCTCTCGCACACGCTGGCCGTGACGTCATCTGTTGTATATACTCAGCCACGGCGTGCCTACTGCTGTGGTCATTGTTAAAACATTAAATAAAACCTATAGTGCTGTGTAAAGATACACATTAAGACTTTTCCTATCAAATCGCAAATAAAACAGATAATTTGTTCAGCTCTAACCATTAGATTTAAATTATTGAACCTAAAGGAGCAATTGTTTAAAATATTAAATATAATGGCTCACCATATGCCCATATGTCTCACGCTAGCTATATGTTGCCCCCAGATGTTTAGGTATCTTGCTGGAATTCTTCTCTTTGACAACTGCGTCCTAACAGAGTTTAAAGCTAATTAATAAATACCTCAACATATTGGTAAGTATTGCGGAAAAAACAATAGATATACAATAAAATATATTACCCGATGAAGTGTTTCCTGCTTCATGTACATATGCAATTATTTATTCAGCTGTAGCACACTTTTCTCATTTTCTGTCTCTGCAAATCAGTGCGTTTGTTTCCGGGTATTTTCCGTTTTTCTGATTTTCTCTTGTTCATATTCTTCAGCCTAATAAATGGCAGGACGAACTTTTTGGCTTTCAGTGCCTGTAAGTAAAATGAGATTGTGGCGTAAGTCATAGCATTTGTTAGCATAAACGTGCTTTTCAGAAACGTCTTTTGTGACTTCCTGACCGTTATGTAAAACAAATCCTTTATCCAATAAATGGTTTTTGAATAATTTCAACACATGAGGAATGTCGCAGAAAGCCCGTAAGCGGCGATTTTCAGCTTCTATAGCAGAATGCAAGATGTAGGATTTCTCTCTTATAATTCCAAGGTTAGAGATTATTTTCCTATTTGATCCTCCCATATCACAGACTAAGAAACGAATTTTGAAACCCGCCTTTTGACCATTTGAACAATGTCTGTTAGTAATTCTTTTGTTACTGCCTCATCAAAATTGTAGTGTATTGGTGGTTTCCACTTTCCTGCTAAGCTGGAGACCGCAACTCGTGTCTTCTGTGTTGTGATATTAAAAATTGGATTTCACTTTCATCTTATCAAAGCTCAGAACAAGATCCTTCTCATACTTACTAACAGAACTTGCTTTCTATTGTAGTAGGTACACATTTAATTTAATGACTCCTGTGATATGATGAATTGAGTCAAGCGTCTTTTGATGGTTATAGAACTTGGTAGAGGATACTTAAGGCATTCTCTCACACAAACATATGTCCTCTTAGACTTGCATCTCAAAATGATTTCCTTTGAAATGTCATCAGAGTCCCAATTTTTATATCTACCTGTAAGTTAAACTTGCTGCTGGTAAAATGAGAACATTTTCTGGAGTGTATGTTCAGCGCTTCTTAACTTATGCATTTCGGACTGTACTTTTTGCAATTCATTTTCTAAACGTGTTACTTTCTTCTCTAATCTTAAGTTATGATTTCTAAATGCCTAAACTTCAGATTTAATGTCCTCTATATTTGTAGGTGCTGTGTTAAATGACGAGGGAGAGGTAGCAGGATTTTCGGAGATATTTCCTATATTTACTTCAGAATTGCTGTTTGTTTCTTCTAAAACAGCATTTACTATTTTTTTTTTTTTTTTTGCATCTTTGTTTAGAAGCCGTTTTGTCTTCTTTTCTTAGGACTGTTAACTTTCTGATACAAGTCATTGGACAACTTTAAATTTAAATGTGGTACAGCTATGCTTTTTAATCTTGTTAGGAGCACGTTTAAGGAGTTACGCTTTTAAATCTCGTTCATAATCTTCCTCATCAAAAAGTAAAGAAAAAATTCGGGAATTATCTGGACAGAAACGATCATCCCTTCTACATAACTGAATCCATCAGGTACAACACTCACAAGAAGCTTGAACAACCAAATCCTCATAAACACTGCCATTGTAATGAGAGCAACCACCTAGCGACCCCAGCTGACGTCATCGGCACGGAAGTTTACTGCTCATCTAGCTGGTGATACCTGCCGTATTACTCAATATTCCGTGGTCTTAACCAATCGGCCACGGTGGGGTCCGAGACGTAAAATTCAGGGAATTACTTTTCCGAAGATAACTCAGAGTATTTTGTGTTATATGCCAGAAATAGTTACCACCCCCAGGAGGAAAACATGAAGTAAAGGAACTGCAAGCCGCAGGCATCAGGCCACAGAGTCACGCGAAAGTACCAATTATTATTTCTGTTTATTCAGACGCTTCTGGTTTCCTTTGATCAATCTGACTTTTGCTGTAGCGAACTTGCAATCTCATCGTTAACTTGTGAAAACCAAAATATATTTACTCATATAGTCTAATACCTATATTTGATTTGGTTGCTTTTTTGCCTGTTTTACTTTCTCTAGAACGTATGCACAGTATACCTATATAGTAGATAGAGAAGGTATTGTATTCCAGCCAAAATTCATTAGCGAGGTTTCGCCAGAAATACAAGTTTTGAGAGTCCCTGAGTCCATAAGACGCATTTTGTGGAAAACGACGTGTGTCTGTGCGTGTCTGTGACCAGCATAACTCAAAAACGAAATATGTTAAATGCCAAACCTGGTGTTTAAGTTTAGTATCTCCCAAGGATACGATAGATTGATTTTCAGGTAAATCTCTCCACCTCAAACTGCCCTTTAAATGGAAATTTTTGAAAATTTTGATTTGTTCAAAAATGGTCCTAACGATTTTTATTAAAGTACCGTATATTGAAGGTATTTACATCACAAATAAAATGTATATCTTGAATTTCCTGGGAAGAGTCTCTGAAGTCCTTTTCATTCTGAATGACTTTAGCATAGCTGGTAAACCGTAAGAGAAATACAAAAATGTGTATCAACATAAAAAATGTAGATCTCTTCAAAATACAGAACTTATTTCTTATACATTTTTGTTGTGGAGTTAACAATTTCAGAGATATTCCTTCTAATTGGCTTCAAGTTTACTATAATTGTACTTTTACCAAACAGGGAGTCTTTTGTTTTACTCCTGGCCTTGCAAAGAGGCTAATTTCAATGATAATCGCATAGCTACAACTTTTAAAATTTTGACCATCCCTTTAGTCTAATGTATTTCCTTAATTCCTTTCTACTTATAATAACCAAGTAATAAGATCATTCTACTAAGTTTTATCTCGATTAGCATGCAGAACGGAACAGAATAATATTTTGTAAAATGTTTGTTTGCAAGGTCATGAACATGGAAATCATCAAAAATGTTATTGTTATAATTGTATTCTGGATCCATGTGGTTAGTCGTAGATGTAAGTCAGATATTCTATAATTTTGGAAATAAATATTAAAAGGCATATTTTAACAGAAACAATCAAATATGCTTCAGAAATAAATTAGCAGGTCCAGACATCTGAGTAAGTCAACTTTTGTATTTGGAACTTCCTCTCACGATACATAATCATTAATATAGTAATACTATAGAATCTGTTAGCATACCTACATTAAAACACTCGTTTTTATTATTTGTGGATTTTTCTTCAGCGATTGATTATTCAAAACTTTAACATTGAATATGCTTCCAAAAATAGTTAGTACGAGAAGGACATTAGAATTTTCTAGCATACAGTTTCATGCTGTGGCATGTCTCTCAAAACCCTGGCATATATTGCAGTTTGGCATTCTTTAACCTTCAGAAATGATTTAACCAATCGTACGTTAATTACAGTTACCAAAGATATAAGAAGACTTTATGGGAACTCAAAACACGCATTTCGGTTGCTTTAAAAATGCTTCAACGGAATACTTTGCTTACTGTATAGGGGAAGTAAAACAACGAAGAGTTGGATTCACATGACTTTCTCTACCCATGGTCGTTTATTTTATATATAGCTACAGCAAACTGTTCTTATAAAAGTCTTCCTCTCTGTCTGCTTCATGTTAATCGAAATAAACCTTTGGAGGAATAGTTGCATTACACACTTCGTTGTAGGTATAATACGGATACAGAAAAGAGAATCAATAGGCGTATGCATCTGTATGTTCTGTTGTAATTGTATGCAGTTTCTATGACAGAGCGAGAAACAACTGAATAGTGCCACAATTTTTAAAATGACAAAATTACTGAAGTACCCAAATCAATAACAACCGATATCTAGAATCTGCTTGATGCCACAGAAAAAGTTATTTGAGTTAAATGTGCGTTATAAAGAGCTCTGCATTTTTATGTAGTAGGCGTTTTTTCTATATCTTATGATTTATACCTTATACGGAATCATATGAAATTCATTTCAAATAAAGAAACCTTCAGAGGCTATTCCCGGAAAATGCAAGATATACATTTAATTTTCGATATAAATAGCTTGATGTTGTTTTTCATTTTAATTAAAATTGCAAGTTGTTTTTTTTAAGAAAAACAATTGAAATATATCCCATTGTTTGGAATGTTATGGGGGGAATTTTTTAAAATGTTCTTTTCGTATCCTTGGAGGCCATTGGAATCAAATACAAAGTTTGTTATTTATCCGATACATCGTCATTTAAGTTATGCTGGACCCATACACACACATGCGAGCGCACCAAGTACCTTTACGTAAGAATGCTTTTTGGGATGTTGAGGATAGAGTGCTGTTGAAGTCGACGTCGAATATTTTTTTGGAACACAATATTTCTACTGAAGTTACGGAATAGAGAAAGTAACAAGAGAAATTATACTTCGTTCTCACTACCTGAATTTCGTTACTGAAATGATAAACTTAGCCGTTGGACTTGCGTGTTTCTGGTTATACGTTCAGAACACTGACCCCACTCTGCTAATATATAACACCATCTGTCTAAGATGAAATATAGTCACCTTTCTTTTCCACTCGGTAAGGAAGGAGAAATATTTTATCGTTCAAATGTCTCTCCTTGGAATATTTTTACGACTCCTTAGGTCAGCAGAAGTCCATAAAGAAAACGACCTTGTCTTTGGGTTCTACTAGCTCTACTGTACAGTCAACTCTAAACCATAAGTTCTTGTTTTTTGGCTAGCATGCAACACACTGGTTAAAATTAAAGCGAATTCTACTAACACATTACTTCCTAATGGGTTTAATGTATGTCCATGTTTATACTAATTGCATAAATAGAGAAATAGTGAGTATATACATCTTTACAACAGAAAATCACTGTTCTCCCGGACGGATATGGTCTATAAAGTATTTCTTTTTAAAATATTGAAATCATAATAGTTGGCAATAAAGAAAGGATAGACGAGATAGTCTTGAAATGTGGGCAAAAAACAGATATGTTAGATCCCACTGTCAGATCTGACAGTCACAACAATAGGGCTAATGAGGTTCACTGAGAAAGAGATGAAAAATTTAATTATGAACCCATCATACCCGACAGTAAGACTTTATACCAACTTGACGATATTTAAGTAATTGACACTATGGTTGGAGAAAAAGAACCAATCTGGGAAAAATAGTAAGCTGCCTGAAGAACATCACTGAAAAGAATCAACTTTTGAGGCACTAAAGGGATCGTTAAAAACCATAGATACACATGCGTTTTTATTCTGCCTTTTTCTACGTGCTTCTAAAAGGTACAATCTGTATGTTTTGTTCCCTTTCTGTCAGTTTACCTTGTAACTGCTTGCTATTTTGCTATTTAATGTTTATGTATTTTCCTAAGATTTAATGTTATTTTATAATTATTCCTGTTGTTATGTAGCGTTATGAAGATTCCACTATCACTTTAGCCTAGAGTATTGCCTTATTTCCCTTCTGTTTGCAAGGAAGCAAGCAATAATCTTCTAATATTATCTCGATTAACATGATTTTTTGAAATGAATAATCTTTTATAGAATAGTTTGTTTGCAGAACAGTTAGAATCATGTTAGTGAAAGTTAAAAAAATAATGTGAATGGCACACATCAAATTTTATGTGATTTTTTATTTCGTTACTTACACAACTAGCATTTGCTATTTGAAGCATCTTGATTCTACGCCTTTCGTTACCTTTGGGGGGGGGGTACCGCAAATATATTAATCTATTTAATTTGCGAAATCTGTCATTATATTTCCGTTATTTCAAATCTGTTTCTATTGGGTGTATTACATTTGAGTAGGTATGTTTAACTTGAATAAGTAGATATATGGGCATTTAAAGTGCAGCATAGATTTAAATTCCGTTCTGACAGAAGTATTGGCATGTTTGTTTACTTAAGTGACATGTAATGGTGAAGGTCACCGAGTTCAAGCTAGGTAGATGAGCAAAAGCAAAGCGAAGAGGTGAATATTTTTATATGTACCAAACCATGGTGGGTCCGTTTTGTTTGCGGATCCACCTAAGAGTAAATAGATTTTGTATTATTCGTATAACATAGTGAGTATAGTTATTTTCAATGGTGATTTTTGGCGTCTCGAAAGATAAGTTTAGTGTTTGTTATTCCTAATGAAAATATTTATGTTAGTTCTCAATACGCGGAAAGAACTCAAAATATTAGACTGTGTTTGCCTTCTTTATTTTGTTTTTATTTGTAATGTTTGATCATTCTGTAATGGCACCAGACAGGGAAGATATATCTAGTCCATTGAACTCCAGCACAAAGATCATTCCTGAGCTTCATTTTGACTATTTAAGAGCATCTCAAACTTTGTGTACCTAAGATGCTTCTATCCTTCTCTTTAATTTAGCTAAATTACCACCCTTGCAAACTTCTGCATAATTTGGTAAAGTTTGTTCTAATTAATGTCATCATAGGCTTGGGGTTTCTAAAGACTGATTTCTAGTGGTGTGCAAACTCTCGAACTTCGTTTAGATGACCTTCTGTGAAATCTGGGCATACAGGCGGTTTTTTTTTGTGTTTTTTTATGTTTTTTGTTGTTGTTTTTTTTTATCAGAATAGTTTACCTATTCTGTACATTGTGCGAATGTGATACCGAAAATAAAAATGGGTTAACAAATAATGTTAATGTCAACAATTTTAATCTTTTTCTTCACCGTCAATTTAATTTTGTTATTCCAAAATTGCTAATTAGGCGTAAATAAAACGAGTCCGAATTTTACAATAACGGAACACGCAAAGTTCTCACGGATAAAAAAGTGATATCCCATGTAGTATATAAGAGCGGCTGGCAGTCTTACAGAGTGGGGAGGTCCGAAGCTACAAGGTAACTCGTCGGCAATCAGTGATACAACATCAAGAGTAGAAATACTCCTACTACACCTTATTAGACTGTAAACACTGGGCCACGGTATAAGGTGGCAACAACCTATGTAGCGACCATGACTTCCCTTTTACTGCTTATATCTAACTTCTAGCGACGTACTGTACTTTTGTTGCGCATTTGTATCCGAGCACCACATTTACTTATTGTAGACATTTCATTCGCTGGCATCATAACGCAAGTATTTTACTTTCTCTGCTTAGCTAGAGCAAGTGTTGTACTTCACAGAAATTTCGTAATTAAAACTTCAAGGGAGATACACGGTTTTATGTCCTCTGAATCTAATCACAGCACTTTTAGAAAAAAAAAATGATGTATTCCATTCACGTGAATTCCTCTGCTTCTCTGTACCAAGTTATTGTTAAAAGGCTTATTCTTCTATCTACTTTAGGTTGATTGACAAAAATATTAGCAGAAATTGGTCTTATTACTTGCTTCTCTGTAAGTAGAAGGAAACTAAAAGGAGTACTAAGCTTAAAGGAGAGTCAAAGCTTTTAAAAGCTGATTACAATGTGACTCAAAATCGTTTCTTTGCATGGCCAGGAGTTGATAGGTTCCCGTATTAAAAAAGTTATAACTGAAACAAACGGTATTTTAAAACTGAAACCAATTACAAGGAATACCCCGGAAGTGATCAACTCCAAGAAAAAATGTATGCCACATAAATTGTGTGTTTTATGGAGATCTACATTTTTTGTGTAGTAAGTTTGCGTCTATATGTTAACTTTGCCAACTATGCAAAAGTAATCCAGAACGCAATTGTTTCCATGTAAAGGGTAGTTTAGGCTGGGAGTTTTGCTTAAAATCTTCGTATTGCATTCTTGAAATATATAAACTTAATTACCAAGTTTGATATTTAACGGTCCTTTGGTTTTTCAGCTATGAAGTCCACAGTCACACACACTGACGTTTTTCTAAAAATGCCTTTTTCCCTTTTTTGGATTCAGCGGTGCGCAAATCATGTATTTCCGGTGAAATCTTTTTATCCGCTATGTACATTGTACATACGTGCTAGTGAAAGTAAAACTTTGGCGTGCTCCCTTTCACATTACTTTCTCTAGATTTCCACGAACAAATTTTCCTTACAAATGACTATTCCTTTATCTGTATCATGGTAATCGAGATAAATATTAGCAGAATTGGTTTATCTACGTGCTTCCTTGTAAGTAGAAGGTAAATAAGGGAACACACTAGGTACAGCAACAGTCAAAGCCTTTAGAAGCTCGTCGCTATATGAAAGAATTGAAATTCGGATTTCCTTGCATTTCGGATAGTAAAAGAAAGAGATGAAAAGAAAGTTGACTTCCCTCTTGAGAAAAGTTTAGGTAGTTTAAAATTGGAATCAGTAACAAGGAATATGTTGGAAAGGCTAACTGTACGAAAAAATTATATGACTTAAATTGCGTATTTTAACGATATATACTATATCTGTCACTACGGCTTACCATTAAAAAAAGCCTTCCAGAACGAAGAGGTCTTCAGAGCCTATTCCTGGATAATTAAACTATACATTTATTTTCACATGAAACTATCTTAAACATATGGTATGTTAATAAAAATAGAGCCATTTTTGAGAAAACCAAAAGTTTCTAAAAATGTTCCACGTAATGAGTAGTTGGGGGGGGGGGACTTCCTTGAAAAATCTTTGTGTCGCATACTTGGAAGATACTGAACTTAAGTACCAAGCTTGATATTAAACGGACTTTGTTTTTGGCTATGCTGCCCACACACAAACACGTGGATGTTTTTCTATTTTTTTTTTTATTTAGGGGGTCTCTAAACATACTTCCGGTGAAACTTCGGTATCTAATTTTGAGTGGAGTACTACACCTTCTCTATCTGGTATGTAGGTATATTGTACACATATACGTGCTAGAGAAAGTAAAACTATGTACTTTCCAGCTAAAAATTGTAGATAGCAAGAGAAATATGCCCATTCATTGCTTTCTACGGAACATTGAAAACATCTAATTTGTTTCTAAAACCAAAAAACTGGACACCAGTTATTTTATTCATTAAAGATTCAATGTTAAGGTGTCAAGGTGATTCGCCATATCTTTTAGGATAGCAAGCTGCCTTAGAAAGGTCTGGCTTTTGAATTTCTTCTTCTGGTACCTTGATGTCACATGAGACAAAGTTATTGCGGGATTCAGCCATTTCCTTGCAAATAGAAAAAACAGATACTGATGTGTTACACTCACACAACTTTCTCTATCTATTCTGCAAACTTCTTACAAAACATTATTCTTCCTTCTACACCATTCTAATCGAGATAGACATTAGCGGAAAATTCTTATTATTTAGTTCCTTATAAGCAAAAGGGAACTGTAGGAATGCACTCTTAAAAGCGATAGTGATTGCTGTGTGATTGTCGTTGAAATTCGCTTCTTTGCTTGCCAGAAGTAAAACAAAAGAAACTGAGGGACTTCTTGTCGGGGAAAAGTATAGGTATTTTAAAATCGAAACAATTATCAAGGAATATTTCGGAAACATATACCTCTACATCAAAAATGTAAAAGACATACGTTGTGTGTTTTTACGAGATGCACATTTTTTATAAAAATTTGTCCATTTGTTACGGTTTACCAGATGTAAAATTTCATCCAGAATGAAGTGATTTCAGAGGCCACACACACAGAATTCAAGATATAAATTTTATATATCATATCCTCAGCATTTTAATTAAAATCAGATCCACTTTTGAGAAAACCAAAATTATCGAAAAAATGACCATGTCTTAAAACTTATATGAAATCTCAGTGTCAAATTTTTGGGCAGAATACAATACACTTTCCATCTACCATGTACGTTGTACATATACCCTACAGAAAATTCTGATATGTTCCATTCATTTGACTTTCTAGTTTTGCACAAACAAACTTTCCTTATAAAAGATTATTCTTTTATTTTCACCATGTTAATCAAAATAAACATTACCAAAATCGGTCTTATTATCTGATTCCTTGTAACTAGAAGAAAAATAAGGGAATACACTAGGCTAAATCGCTAGTCAGCCTTTTAAATGGCGGTCGCTAAGTGAAACAATTGATGTTCAATTCTCTTTGCTTGCTAGGAGTAAAACAAAGATAAACAAAAGGTAAGATGTTTTCCCGTTTGAGGAAAGCTTTTGGAAAACCAATAACTCGGAATACCTATCTGGAAAAGAACTACTCTATATATATTTAGAGTAACTATTTATATTTCTTACAGTTTACCACTTCCGCAAAAGTTCCATATTAGTCATCCATTATGATGAGGTCTTCATAGCCTACTCCCAAAAAATTCAAGATATAAATGTCGTTTGTCATGAACATATCTTAAACATATGACATTTTAGTAGATACAAAACGATACAGCCGTTCTTCAGAAAATGAATAATGTTCAACATTGTTCCATATCTTTATATTTGTGGGTGGGGGAATTCCATGAAAATCTTCGTGTCGTATCCCTGGAAGACACTGATCTTAAGTAGGTACCAACTTTGGTATTAAACGGACTTTTCATTTTTGATGTTTGTTTTACCTCTGGTCATGTAAAGAGAATCGAATGTCAATGACAGTTGAATAGCGTTGGCTTTTAAAAGTTTCACTGCCGCCCTAGCTTAGTATATTCCCTAATTTATCTTCTGCTTGTAAGCTGCTAAGTAACAAGGCCATTTTTGGTAATTTTTATCTTGATTCGCATGGTGTAGATACAAAAAAATATGTTGTAAGTGTAGCTTCTTTGCAGAACAGAAATATAAAGTCATGAAAATGGAACATATCATAGTTTTAAAAGAATTGTTCCTAAAATATCATAATACATAAAATGATAACTGTTATATCATGTAAAACAGGAAATTAATTTAAAGGTATAATTTTTTACAGCATCTCCATTTACTCCTCTCTTAACTAAAAGAAAATGTTGGGCCAACGCATTTCCAATTCGAGGATGCCGAACAGACCCGTATTTTGCGTGTGCAGATATCCCTTCGTACGTTAAAAGAGTTGCAGATATCACGAGAGTGACCGTTTTATTCCTCGCAATGAGTTCGACCCGCTCACAGTCTCCGCTGATAGCAAGAGGTGTTAAGCTAAGACATATACATTACCTCCACTGGCAGGTTTTAATTTGAAATAGTCCCTTTGAGTTTTGCAACACTTTTGACGCACCAAGGGACATTTGCACTTGTCAGGAATGAGTTCTAAGATGTGTAACGCATCATTGGTTTTCTTTTCTTCTTATAATGGAGATGTACAATGTTTCGTGTTGTTGTTATTGTTCTGGGTATTGTTTTGTATATTAGCCGTTAAAAATTAGTGATTGTAAATAAACTGAGGCGAACTATTCCCACATTATAGGTTAGGTTAACTGCAGTCTGATCCTAAATCTCTATGGTATGACTGTTTTCATGTTTACTCCAAAATACTCCTAGACAGTAAGGTTCACCAATATCAAAGGAAAAATTAATGAAATGGACGTCATATAGAACACTCTACCTAGAGTAATGAAATTTTAAGAGCTTCTAAAAGAGCTTGGGCTGCAAATAATTCAAAGGAGACAATTTCTTAGTGAAGAGCAGAAGATATCCTCTGATATCTTAGGCTACATGGGATTTAAATTGCCCGAGATGCATATAAAAACACCACTTACCCCGCTTATCCAAGTATAGTACTCCTTTAGAATGGTTTATCGCTTGTCCATCCATCAGAACTGTGGTTTTCAATGATGAAAGAATTATCAAAAACCGTTGCGGTAATTCTTAACCTTCAGAAACACACAAATCAGCTCTCTAGCAATCAGGGAAATATACCTATAACGATATATTGTAATCAAATAACCTCAAGTGAACTGCGCTAGAGTGACCTATAAAACGATAAAGAACATTTGACTTTAATAAATATTTCCATTTATTTAAGTAAAACGAGAAGAAATCACAAGCTGTAAGGATTATTGACATGTCAATGGCACTGTAATACTTTTTATACTGTGTTTCAGTATCTGGTTCAGTATACTCGTTAAGTTTAAAACTTGGTACATTTAAATATTTCAGGATATTTAAGCATTTCAGAGAACCACGAGCTCTAAAAACCATCCCATGGTAATATGAATGCTTTAAATCCCGTCAGATAAGGAACACAGGGTTCATAATTATATTTATTTTCCACTTCATTTACCTGATTGAAATCCCTTCAAAAAGGAACTGACGGATAGTAAACCATTCCCTTTAGAAGATTTTTGTCGACATTTTGTCTGTTAACGGGGAAAAGTGGAAGTTCTCTGCGCAATGGAACTTATTTATTAGACATGCGCCTGGAAGGCACGCCTTTAACCATCCCATTCGCCCTTACACCAGTCAATGCGCTGAATCCTGTGGGAATGACAGGAATGAATGCGCAGTATAACATCATTTGGAAGCCCAAAGATACATTTTATATAAGCATATGGACATATAAAGTAAATACAAATTTCTTTTCTAGTTTGTTTGTTTGGCTTTGTTTGTTTGGTTTTTTTGTTTGTCTTTTTGCTAAATAATCTTTGCTTTACTTTGTTTAGGGTAGCTTATGATTCTTAAAGTGCTTTCGATAGTGAATTATTTACAATATTTGGAGAAAATATTTCTATTTCAAAAATGTTATTTAGAATAAATGCACGTATTATGTAGAACCATCATAAATGTTCTTTTAAACCGTTTGTGTGTACCGTCAAACCATCTGTTTCACTTTTGTATAATTTTATGCAACTAAGAAACAATAAGAGGTAGGCACACACTCTGTTCAAGAAAACTGAATATAAATCATAGAATTTGTCTCAAGTATTTTCTTTTTTTTTTGCTTTTTTTTTTTTTTTTTCATTTTGTAACTTTAGCTGTTGCCTAAATATTTCATTGGGCATCAGCTATTTAAGTATAAGGCTTCTTCTGAAGGTACATACCTGAAAAAACCTGAAAATATTTTTTCTGGTTATTTCTCCATAATTCCGATTAATATTTTAATGTGGTTTACGTAGGTTGTATCTACTACACAGTACGAAAATGTTCTTCTACAGCTAAATGAAAATGTTTTCAAAAAGCGCTCATTCACAATAATAACATATTTGAGATGGTATACATAAGGTATACATGTCACTTACAAATGTGTCCGATGACTCCACAGCTAACCCAACAATGAAATTAAGAGACCTTTGTTTCTGGGAAAATGTGCTTTAACAGATACTGTTTGAAGTATCTGAACATTTATTAAACCATTTTCATTTCGCGGTAGCGGAAAATAAGAAGCGCGTTGAAGATATGAAGAAATTATTTTTCTTTCTGGAGAAAAATATGTTGAGTATACGTAACTAGGGTAAATGATGTAATACATAAAGTCTATCTGTAAGTTTGTATCTGGCAGTCCTACATGAAGTTGTTGTTGTTTTGTTTTGGTTTTTTTTTTTTTTTCCCATCGTATGTCATTTAATATATCCATAAGCTCACCACGCATTGCTGCGGATAACTAGTCCGTACAGTTTTGAGTTTATTGGTTCATACGGCAGGCAACCCAGAAGTGTTATGGTGAAATGGAAATACCCATTGTGCCACTCTTAAATTAGTTAAATTCAAGTCTCGTTAGCTCAAAAATGTTGATCTGGGTGGTTCAGTTGCTCTGGCGCTGGTGTTCTGATTTTAAGCTTACGGGTTCAACCCCAGTGCAGACCGATTGTTTTCAACTGTAGTTAAGATTTATAGCCCCATGTCGGCAGATTTATCGGTATTAAAGGAACTCCTGCGGGACAAGATTTCGGCACACAGGCGGCAAATAAGGCATATTTTATTTATTATTCTTCTTCTTCTTCTTATTATTATTATATATATGTGTGTGTGTGTGTAAAATAAAGATATCAGACTGATACTCTTACAGGCTGTAGAAACACGCCATCTAATTTCACCAGTCTAAAATTAGATATAATGTCAAATATTGAGGAATATCGGATGATTGTTAATTGAACTTTTTGTTGTTCATATCACCAAATAAATTATTTTAGCTTATCCCATCATCACATTAACATCAAAGTAAATTCAGAATAGTTTATGTTCTTATATCACCCAAAAGTTTGAATTCACTGTCTTCAATAATTTTGATTAAGCGGGTAGTTTATACCTGCAAGTACAATTAACAGAAAAATCTGTTCAAAATCAAAAACGTAAAAAGCTCAAAAATACTACTATATGGATAAAGAAAGAAACCCGTGTCTTGGACACACAGAAGTAGTAACATTTAGAGCTAGTATAAAATAGTCAAACAAAAATTCCCGTTAAACAGAAAAAAAATGTTTGAATCTCTACTCAAAATGTAATATTGTTACTTATCTTTCTGTGAAGCTTAGAGCTCAGATTACTAAATGACATATACATTACCATTTTTTAAGCACTTTTAAAATAGGTATTAAGTGCTTACTATGAAAATATTTTACCAACACTTACTTATGCACACAATTAAAAACAACATCCCAATTTATTAGAGTGGATGAAAATATTAACATATCGCACCTGAAACGCCCAGCGTTGCTCGGGGTTTGACGTTTTATCTCTATTATATTTATTGCACTGCCCAATAATCCTGCGTTTCTTTAGAGACATTTAAAAACTATAGTACTACTCTACAACCGTTTCACCCGTAAATCTATAAATGTTTCATTTCAAGACTGGTCCTATTAAGCTTTACGAATTTTTCAGGTGTATTTTTTATCATTAAGATTTAATAAAATACGCGATTTGTATTTAGATACACCAAAGGCACATTGTATACTTTGGCAGCTTTGTTGTACTATGCGAAACACGGCTTCATGGTTGCTAACATGATCCACTAGCATTCGATATTTTGGGTTTAGTTGAGAGTGTGTGTGTGTGTTTGTAAAAACTGACTTCCGTGAATCCAGGGGAAATTCTAAGCCTATTTTACTCTCTGTGCGCGTTGGCAATTGCGCTGTAGTTGTAAAAATGCGTAATTTTCTTAAGGCAAAGTATTGGATATTGCATCAGCGACATCACCTAATCTTTGGCTACGCGGGATTCATTGAGATTGCTGTTCACAGTTCTTTACGCTACACCGATTCGCAGTTGCGACCTACGGCAGCAGTCTGCTTTACCTCCTTCTACAAAACATCCCTTGGCTATGCTTTACGTCTGAGGGTCCTAAATCCCTCGGAAAAGTTACTCACTCGAAGGCCAACAAAACATTGGCTGTTACATCAGCGACCCCACATATTCCTCGGCAAACACTTGGTCCATTGTTGCCTGTTCTTTACAGATCTCACGACTATGCCCTGTTAGCGCCCCGCAGCCGTGGACAGGGGCTACCTCTGCTTCACTCATCCCTCAACTTCGAGGGATTCATTGGATTTCCTCTTCACAAATCCTTTGGCTACGCCCTGTCGTCGCACCGAAACCGTGGCCTGCGGCCAAGTCTGCTTCATTCTTATTCTAAAAATATCCCTCGGCTACGCTACGTACATTGGGGTACTTTTTCGGTGTAATACCGACAACCCCACGTCAATGCTTTACAAGGACTGTAGTCCCTCGATCCTTTGGCTATTACATTAGCGAACTTACATATTCCTTGACTGCGTTTGGTTCATTGGGGTTGGGTCATCAAAGATCTCCCAGCTACGCCACGTCTGTTTCATGCATCTCCTAAAAAGATTTCACGGCTACGCTTTACGCCTTAGGGCTCCCAACTAATAGGCTACGCTTTGGAATTAGGGTCTTCTACCAATTGGCTACTACATCAGCCACTTCACATATTCCTCGGCTTCGCGGGATGCATTGAGCTCACTCCTCACAGTTGACTCGGCTACGCCATATCGTCGCTCCGCAGCCGTGGCCTTCGGTCGTAAGTACTACACTGCTCTCCTTCTAAAACACATACTTCAGCTACGCTTTGCGACTTAGGTGTCATTATCCATATTATACTCTTTGCCGCATGGGGCTCTCGAATCCCCGCGAACCTAGGTATTACGGCTTAGGGGTCCCATACGACTGGCGTATACGTCCGTGACTTCATATAACCCTACCCTACGCAGGGATCATTGCGGATTGTACATACTTTAAGTTAAGCAAATCAATAATTGAATTCCGAAAGGAGATGACCGTTATGGTTTGAAAGTCTGCGAATCTCAATTTCTATTTAATTTGAGAAATCTTTCATTACATTTCCGTTATTTCAAATCGGTATCTGTTGGGTGTATTACATTTGAGTAGGTATGTTTAACTTGAATATGTAGATATACGGGAATTTAAAGTGCAGCATAGATTTAAATTCTGTTCTGATAGAAGTATTGGTGTGTTTGTTTACTTAAGTGACATATAATGGTGAAGGTCACCGAGTTCAAGCTAGGTGGATGAGCAAAAGCAAAGCGAAGAGGTGACATTTTTATTTATACCAAACCATGGTGGGTCCGTTTTGCTGCGGAACAACCTAAGAGAAAATAGATTTTGTATTATTCGTATAACATAATAAGTTTAATTATCTTCAATGGTGGTTTTTGGCGTCTCGAAAGATAAGTTTAGTGTTTGTTATTCCTAAAGAAAATATTTATGTCAGTTCTCAATACGCGGAAAGAACTCAAAATATTTGATTGTGTTTACCTGCGGTATTCTGATTTTTATTTGTAATGTTTGTTCATCCTGTAATGGCACCAGACAGGGAAGATGTATCTAGTCTATTGAACGCCAGCACAAAGACCGTTCCTGAGCTTCATTTTGACTATTCAAGAGCATCTCAAATTTTGTGTACCTAACATGCTTCTATCCTTCTCTTTAATTTAGCTAATTTACCACCATTGCAAACTTCTGCATAATTCTAAAGTTTGTTCTAATTAATGTCATCATAGGCTTGGGTACGTTTCTAAAGACTGCCTTCCAGTGGTGTGCAAACTCTTAGATGATCTTCTTTCAATGTTTTACTCTTAAAATCCGACAACATAAAAAACACCAACGTTATACACTGCAGGAATATCTGTGTTATTTTTCTGTTAAGAATCTGAAAGTTAAAGTAAAGTGACACCATTTCAACACAACTCATTAGGGACTATAATTAATATATACAAATAACTACAATGGCATTTATTAAAATTATCTGTACGTCAAGGTGTTGAGGCTTCACTAAGACAGAGCTTATCCCATGGCCATGGGCAGACAGCAAGGACACAAATATCACAGTGATGAACACCATCGTTTGTTACTCAGGTATTCAGTTTTCCTTTTGTTTTAAAACGTCGCTATACCATTTGTTGCTTAGCAGGCAATAGTTCCCAATCATTTTTCAAGCCGCTTACATTAATAAACCAATGCGGATGATACCAACCCCATTCCAACATAGATATGGTTTATTTTCTTTATTTAACACTTTTTCAATTAGTCATAAACATTGCACTATATTATGCTACATATCAAGTAAAAATATCATTCTATTTTTTTTTTAACAAGTGCATTACTATTGGTAATCCTTCCGGAAATATCGCCATTTTGTGAATAATGATGCACTAATTTTGGGAGGTGGCGATTGTAGTAGTGGTTATAATAAAAACCAAAAAGTTAATTTCATACTTCAACACAAACTACTTTTTTCCATAACAGAAGTTAAAGTTCTGGAAATAAATGCTGCTACTTATTTTTCCTAAGTAGTTAACAGCCACAGAAGGTATTGTAGCTCCCCAACATTAAAATTGTGCATTAAAATTGTAAGCACGTGGAGCTTACAATGTTAACTATGCCTTACACGGAATTACACACAAAACAGTCAAATTTAGGTGAGAACGCCGCAAATACAGAATCAATTGTTAGAACAAGCCTCCGCATTATACGAGGAAGTAATCTTTGACTCATTCTTTTTAACCGGAAATCAAATGGACAACGAAATAATAACTATGATACCACCTATATAACATAACCTCAAATTTATTAACCATAAGAACACATAATTCTGAAACAAGTAGATAACCTTAAAAAATAAATATATTTTTTCATATATCTTTGTTTAAAAAAGCAGTGTTACATTTCAAAACCGTAGTTTCCCATATGATTGAGAAAAGTTATGGTTTCGCAATCCGATATTAATGGAAATAATTTTCTCTCTATTTATTTGTTCTCCAGAAATATTGTTAGAGTTATAATTTCACAAAATAATGTGCATTAAAGGTTACTATATAATACTTCAGGGCCAGAACACTTTATAAATAACTTTTAAATCCGCATTCAAAATAAATAGTAAGCTGCCCATGCTATTATTACTGTATGCCTTTAGCTAGACAAACAGCTTTTAAGCCGATAAAAATAACAACAGAAAATCAGATAGTCTATGGTACCACCACTTCATGCAGTTAGCTAAACAAACAGAATTTAAAACCTAATGAAAAGAACCCCTATAAGCTAGACAGTAATTTGTCTCATCTGCCATTACATCATACATTTTTTTTTTCATTCAGAAGTCAATATAAATTAAAATATATGTGCATATATTTATAAAATTATATATTTTCCAAAGTTATGTCAAAATAACCCATTAAGGGTCAAATTAGCTGCACTTTACGATAAAAGGTTCAATACTGAATTGTGGTAACATTTCCTGACTCTAATTTATCAAATAGAAATGCTCGTAATGGAGAATTTGAATGCCATATATAAAATTGAAAGTTAATTTAACAAAAAAGTGTCCAGAATTAATGACCCTACTTGTATTTTGTAGCGAGTGTTTGAAGTTAGTGACCCATGTGTAATGGTTACAATCATGTCTCAAGTCGAGTTTCCACTGCTTCAACAATCAACACTCAACACCAAACATACACTTGAAAAATATGTAATGCGAAACATGTTTAGTCATACCTGTAGCTGGAATTCCAATCAACTTTCGCATCTACTGCATAAATATGTGAGGCTAAACACATTGCGTTTGTAAACGTCAATAATCACATTGATGCAGATAATCAGGCGTCAGAATTTGTGGTAATGTGCGCTTTGGGAAAGATCACAAGAATAAGAGAGAAAAAGAAAAATCTGAAGTGTTCCATTCACATGACTTTCTCTATCTGTTCAAATTACAAACTATTATTACAAATGATTAGTCTTTTATCTGTATCATGGTAATCGAAATAAATATTAGCAGCATTGTGTTATTGCGTGCTTCTTTGTATGTAGAAGGGAAATAAGAGAATGCACAGGCTAAAGCAATAGCCAATTTTTAAAAAGTGTTTGCCATTGTGAAACAATTAAAATTCAGTTCTCTTTACTTGCTTGGAGGAAACAAAAGAGAGACGAAAAGAAAGATATCTTTCCGTTTAAGAAATGTTTAAGTAGCTTGAAACTGATACAAATAACTCAGAATATCTCGAAAATGATTAACCCTACATAAAATAAAAAAAAACATTTTCTAAAAATGTTCCATATAAAAGGAGTTGGAGGTGGGGCCATTTCCTTGAAAATCTGCATGCTGCATTCCTAGGTGATTCTGAACCCTAATGCCAAGTTTGACATTTAACCAACTTTTCTGTATTGATATTGTATGCTGGCCAAAGACAGGCGGACAGACACACACAAACACACACGCACACGCGTAATTTTTCCTTAAAATACTTTTTTTTTAATTAAGGAATTTTAAATAACCTGTATTTCCGTTGAAATCTCGGTATCGAGTTCTGGTTGGAATACAAATACATTCTCTATCCACTATGTACACGGCACATACGTTGTAGAGAAAGTAAAATTCGGTTGCTTTTGTATTCACATGCCTTTGTTTACCCTCTGTCGTTATAGTGACTGCCTATACAAGGCATTCTAACGAAAGCTGATTACTCCCTCTTCTCTGTTCACTCTTGCTTATCTGGTTGCATACACACAGGTGTACAGGTAACTCTAAAGGATATCTGTATACTCAAACGGTCCCTAAGAAATATACTTATATATTATACCTATATATATATATATATATATATATATATGCATTTTATATGTGTATATGTATATAGGGTAGTATCTAAAACCACTCAGCTACTGATACTGCATCTCTGTAATTTGGAAAACACATATGTAAGATATAATTTTAAACGTATATCAGCTAATGGTCCTCTGTGATCTACAGGTAATCTGATACCCAATTTCGCTGGTTCGAAAACTGCGGAGGGCGATGGATTTTCTTCGGACGTAAAAATATTTAGCATAGCTTCCTTTGGAAGGGAGGTAAAGCTGTTGGTGCCGTGATGTAGATTTACGGCACGTAAAAGAACCTCAAGCGTAATAAAGAGGCATCAGAGCAAAATTAAGTGTTCTTTCATGCCCAATATAGAATGGCATATAAAGAGCGCACATGAATAAAGCTCAAATGAATTTAATTTTTACCATTTATTACACACACCACAGCCATATTTTTGGTATTGATTCAAATTTGTAGCTTGTATCGCTATTTAAATAAAATAAATATAAATTGATTTTCTACTACAAATGCTCTATACAATGCAGCTTTGAATATGCACTACAAAAGTTTACTTTTAAAATAAATAAGTGAGCAATTATTTAACCGTCTGACCATATTTAGCGTTTGCCAAAAGACACGGAATGCTTTAAAACATAAATTAATCACATACAAACAATATGGTGCTGGAAAG
Source organism: Hymenopus coronatus (assembly GCA_030762935.1). Classification (NCBI taxonomy): domain Eukaryota; kingdom Metazoa; phylum Arthropoda; class Insecta; order Mantodea; family Hymenopodidae; genus Hymenopus; species Hymenopus coronatus. The sequence continues at coordinate 433,325,425 of CM060900.1, read as the reverse complement.
AAAACTTGACAACATAACAACAACAATAATATCGCTACAAATTTTCATAAGAAGTATATAAAGATATAAACTCACACTTAAGTAAAATATGTGATTAAACTATGCGTTTCCCATAAAGATGTGTTCTCAGTGTGGCTACAGAATGCTTTATTATTTTTGTGACAAAATACGAATCTATCTATTGTATCAGACTTTTTATATTACCCCCCGTTTATTGTAGCCAAGTTATTACTTCCTTACTCTCCAATGTTCCTGATTTTTTCAGAATTTAATAATTTATTTCTCCAAACTGCGGAATTGTTTAGAAAAACATATCTGATTCTTCTTCTTAATGTACTATAGAGCAGAAGCACAAAACATTGAAAAAAGTTAGTAAAGATAGTGTTGTGTGAAGCATTTTGAATATGAACAACAAAGTTACGAGAGAATAAGTTTTAAAGCTAGCCGTGCCTACTAATAAGGATTTGGCTCTTCATTTATAGCTTCTATTAAATTGTAGTTCAAATGCGCCAAGTGGAAAACACTATTTCCCTAAACTTTTAAATTAAAATAGTTTAAGCTGAAAAAAAATATTTTAAAATTTCCACAATTTTGGCCCAATTTCACAGATGAATTTGAATTATGCTATCCGCACACAACAACAACAACAACAACAACAATAATAATAACAACATCACACTCACACAGAGAGAGGGGGAGAGAGACAGGGACCTTTTTTGTATTTCTTTTTTGGATTCAAGTATCCTCAAAACATTTATTTACCGTGAATCTCTGTATAACTTTTTTGGGTAGAATATAACGCCTCTCTGCCTAATAGCCTCCAAGATTTCCGGTTACTAGCGCGTCGTTTCCGTGTTTATCACGTTCAGGACCCACCGCCGCATACCGAAGCGAAAGTGAGAACGGCCACAGACGGCAACTTGGTGGAGAAAGTAATACGGAGCAATCACTTAGGTCTAAAAGCATCAACCTATTTTGAAGATCTTAATTATCTGTCCCATAACTACCAGTGATGTAGTTTATAGTGTAGTATAGGAAGCAGTAGGATACCAGTTGCTAGTTTTTGCTTTCCAATACATTTTTGTCTTTAGAACAATTTGTTTACCTTAACTCTTTTCTTTTTTTTTACTCTAAACGTTTACTTACTAATTTTAGTTAGTAGCGGGTTAACTATCTGAAAAAATTAGATAAATAAATGTTAATGTCTCTCTTTCGAAATGAAGTATATGCCCCGGTATATGTGCCTAAGCGCTGGGGCAGCATATTTGGATTTTAATTATCTAGTTTCTCCCTAACTATTTTTGCATATGGAACACGTTTCATTTAAATTTAAGGGTATAAAATTGCATTCTGAAACTCAGGATAAAAATAATGGCATTATATGCGATAGCATAAAATAAATACTACAATTTTAAAATCCACGCTCAAGTAAGTTACTCAATGAAAGCTGTTTTCCTTTTATATTAATGGTGCCTAACACCCACTCACAGCGGTGAATACTCATCTTACATGAAAAGATATTTGGGGAGGAAGGTTTCCGGGCACCGACGGGTTGGCCAAAATTCGATATGACACGGGCTCCTAAACGAGAAGTATGATCTTCCATTCTCGACAGGGCCGTCTTCTTCTTTTGGTTTTTCCAGTTTTAGCATTAGAATTAGGATTAAAACCCATGGAGTCCTCAGACACTAGAGCAGAGCACCCTGAGGGACCTTTGCTACCTCAGGGAGCGAGGGATGAGGGAAGAAACCCGAGGGGTAACCAGATCTGGATGGTGATGGGGTTCTCAGACACTGGTTCAGAGCACAATAAGAGTCCTTTGCGCCCTACGTGACCTCAGGGAGCGAGGAATGAGGTGCGATACCCGAAGGTTGACCAGATCTGGATGATGATGATGATGATGATGGCGTCCTCAGATACCTGGAGTAGAGCACCCTGATAGTCCTTTATGTCAGGGTGCGAGGGGTGAGGGGAGGGACCTGAAGGTTGACTAATCTGGATGATGATGATGATGATGATGGAGTCCTCAGATACCTGGAGTAGAGCACCCTGAAAGTCCTTTGCGTTTTACATTACCTCGGGGAGCGAAGGATGAGGTGAGAGACATAAGGTTTACCAGTTCTGGATGGTGATGAGGTCCTCAGGCACTGGAACAGAGTACCTTGAGAGTCCTTTGCACCCTACTTGATCTCGAGGAGTGGGGGATAAGGGGTGAAACCCGAAGGGTAACCAGATCTGGATGAAGATAGGCGCAAACATAAACGGGGTCCCTAAGGGTTTTAGGTGGAATGCTTCCGACGCTGCATGGTCCCACTCACGAGCCCCGAGTCTCCGTTGGCTCCTCGAGGAGAGTGACAGCTCAAAATCGTTAAGTTCCAAACTTGGTATTTAAGTTCGTTGTCCTTCATGGATTAACACGAAAATATTTCGGAAATTCCCGGAACATGAAACTACCCCTAAATGGAAGTTTATTTTACAATTTTCGCAGTTCTCAAAAATTGCTCTAATAATTTAGGCATATTAAAATATCATATATAAAATGTTTTCATAACAAACCAAATGAACATCGTGAATATCCCGTGAATGGACTTTGAAGATCTCCTCATTCTGGATTACAAATGTAAAACAGTATACCATAAGAAATAGAAAAAATCATAGTACAAAAATATGTATATCGTCTCAAGTTACCCAATTTAGTCAAAGAATAATTGATTGGGGAGTTAAGTATATCAGAGGTAATCCTGATTTTTGGTTTAATTTTCCCAAAAATCAAATTTTTCTCAAATGAGTAGTGTTTTGCTTTTATTTGTTTTTCATTAGTCATACAAATACAAAGGAATTTCAAGGTCATCACATGGTGACAAACTTGTTAAATAATTGCTTTAGCCTAGTATATTCCCTTATTCCCCTTGTATCTAAAAGAAAATATGTGATAAAACCATGTCTGCTAATTTTATCATGATTGGCATGAAGTAGGTTGAAGAATAAGCTTTTTAAGTAAAGTTTGTTGCAGAATAGGTAGAAAAAGTAATATGAAAGTAACACGTCAAGCTTTTTAGCGCACCCAATAATTATTGCGCTTTCAAACCTAACGTTCGGTGGCGAGATTTATTGTAATATTACAGTAAGTTTTAGAGGTTTTTGTTCGTACTTTTTATGAATATTTCTTCCAATGCAACACTTTTACTTCAGCTAAAAGATTCGAATTACTCTGTTGGTATAGTCCTTTTAGACAGCACATTCATAAACAGAAAACTGGGGAAAGACTTATTTCAAAGCATTTAAGAAGGAGGCTTTTGCAGCTCATTTGGTGGAATAAAACAAAAAGTCTTACTTCTAGGATACGAGTATCATTTATCACGGCGTGACTAATGACATACTGCCGCGCCGACTTCCGTTGAGTTTACGACCGGGTAAAGCTTCATCGATAAGCTTATCTCTTCGGCTTGGAGGCGGGGTGAGATAACATGTTAATAAGGTGTCTTTCATCTGCACAAGTAGTATAAAATTATCCATTAAATAACATTAGGTACGCATTTGCGATAATTACCTTGTTCGTATAGGTAAGAAAACCATTAGAGAAAAAAATCCGATATTTTGCATTCACGTGACTAAATTTATCAATTCTGCAAACAAACTATACTTACAAAAAATTACTATTTTATACTAATCAAGATGAACATTACCAGAAGTTGACTTATTACTTGCTTCCTTGAAAGTAGAAGGGGAATCCAATAGATTAAAGCGATAGTCAAATATTTTAAAAGTGTCGCTATGCGATTGCTATTCAAATTCGGTACTCTTTCCATGGCCGGGAGTAAAACAAAATATATTAAACGAGTGAGGGCTACTTGAGAAAAGCTTTATTTTAAATTGCAATCAAAATCAGGGCATATCTGTGAAATGGTTAGTTGTACAAAAGATGTATATGACATAAACTGTTTGTTTTAATGAGATCTACGTTTTTTATGTAGCAAGTTTTTGCCTGTCTCTTGTGGTTTAACGGTTAGGCAAACGTCATTCAGAATGAAGACGACTTCAGGGGCTATTCTAAAGAAATTAAGGATATACATTTTATTTTCCATGTAAGCATCTTTAATTTACGGCATTCCAATGAAAATCGTCAGAGCTATGTTTTTGAAAATGTTCCACGTAAAGGATAGTATGGGTTGGGGGAATTTTTTTAAAATCTGCGTGTCGCATCCTTGGAAGATACTAACCTTAAGTAGCAAGTTTGGTATTTAATCGGCATTACATTTTGTGAATTATACTGTCCACAGGCACTAACACACTCACACACACATACACACACTGACCTTTCTCTAAAAAGGTTTTTTTGGACTCAGGAGACCTCGAAAATATATTTCCAATACAATTTCCGTATCGAATTTTTGGATGGAATACAATATCTTCTCTGCCTGTGTACATTGTACGAACATGCTAGAGAAAGTAAAAATATTACTAATGTTGAACTTCTTGACGTTTTACTGGGTGGGAACATGTCAGACATTGAGTTGAAGGAGAGCGAGGACGAAATACAGCATGAAAATGTACTATAAGAGCATAATCCAAGATCACTAATAGGAGGGGGTAATTGAGGTTTTATTCAGTTTATTACGATAGAGATGAAAACGAGTTGAATATTCTGGAAAAGAAAAATGCCTTGATATTTTGCATTTTCACAAACAGCAGGTGAATCACAGTTAAAATTTCATGGAACTCCTAAGCCTAGACGAAGCCTTCTCCTGAATGCAGGGCGAATCTAGCTCAAAGATTTTCAGAATGATGACGAACCTCCCAAAGATGTTTCATTTGATGGAATTGATCATTTGCTAGAAGTGGATGGGGTAAAGGAAGCTACAAGCTGTAAATGACCGGGATGCAAAGCCAAGATCAAAGTGAGTTGCTCAAAATGTAGGCACCACTTGCGTTTGACAAAGGAAGGAATTTCTTCAAAGCATATCTGCAATAGAAGTTTAGTGCGCCAGTGTTAACCTATATTTTACAATTATTGCGTGTGTAGCGATTTTATAGTTAAAAAAATGAATCCATACTAACAAACAAACAAAATTGATAATAGCCATTTGAGATAGAATTTGTGCATTTTAAAGCTACTGCAGGAAACATTTGAGTAAGAATATTCATGAAAATGGGAGCTAAAAATTGAAAATATTTTTGTAAAATTTCTTTAAATCATCACTAAATACCATAAAATGAAGAAAAATTCAAGCGAGGAATATTTTATATCAAATAAAAAATTCCCAACTGAAAGGGTTAAACAGCGTCCATAAATAAAGCTCAATTCTTAAAACGAGTGTTTTGCTAAAGTGTAAGTTTACTACTTCTGAACTTTAGAGCTCTAATGTGGGGATAGTGTGTCTGTGTCACATTCAACAGATCCTAAATTTGAATCAGGATTACGGAGGTTATCGTTTTAACGATTTTCGTTAATTCACCGTCCAATAAAGGGTCAATAAAGTGGAAATCCTAAATCACATACTTTTAAAGTTAGACCGTTAAATTCTTTTATTATTAAATCTACTAATGGCCGTCTCTATATAAAGATTTAGCAATTTACTCCAAGTAGTTTCCGCTTTATTAATGTTTTAATTTGGAATCTAATTGTTCAATATAAAATGTTCCTTGCGGAACAGTTTTCATGTATAATCTTTGGTAATATTATTCCTAAAGTATAAACGAATAGATTTTGTCCTGAATTTTGCTGTATAATGAAATAAAAACGATAGGAATATTTGTATCTGAAATTTTAATTTTTGTAAGAAAATTATACATTTTTATATTTATTGCCACATAAATGCTTAGCTAACTAATTCTCAACAAAAACAAGATAAAATTATAAAAAAGGTGCAAAAGAGCTTATGTTCTAAATTTCAAAACAATCTGGTCAAAATTGCAAAGGAGGGGCATTTTATACAAAGAAAACTGTAGTTTTGAGAAATTAAGAAAATAAGGATGCGCTCATCATTAGAAATGCAGTGACCTCTAATGTTTCAGTGACCACCGGGGCAGTTAAAAAGGGCGCAGAGTAAACAATAACACCACTTTTAAGTAGAGAAAGGACCAAAGAAATTTATAATGATAAAAACAAAAACTGACAAATGGATCCAGAGCCTCGGCTTCTCAAGTAGGAAAAGCTTTGGAGCACACTTGTTCCCTCAAGTAGTAAGGGAACAGTGGGCACATGGGCAATGAGGCTCAGCGATCAATTGGTTTTATAAAATCTATGGAGTACAGGAAACTTCCATAGCTTTGAACATCTGTTGCCATTCATAATGAGTATCTAGGAGGCAGTGGAAACACTATGCCAATTATGCTGTAGTGCTCTTATTGGCCTTGTGTGTTCTGGTGATTTTCTTTGTGATGTTTTATCTCTGTACTCTAAGGAATTCTTCTTCATATAAAAGAATTAAAGGCAAAGTGTTCTTCTGCATATATTAAAATGATTACAGCATTTTCCTATGTATTGTTGATTGAAAAATTGCATTCAATAACATGACGAAGTTGTTGTTAAGAGTAAGCAAATTTCTTGAGGCACAGTAACCCTATTTTGATATTTATATTAGGTAAATGTTACACTTATGTCATCATTTTCAAACACCGAAAATGGGTTGCAACAGACAACGAAAAACAAATTTAGGCCTTACAACTACAGGCCAGTGCCACAACGACCAAGAAGGAAATTTCAACCAGAGTGTAGCACATCAGACAGGGACGCTGATAATGATGGCAACTTAATTCTGAACCTGGAAAATGTGGAAGATCTGAAGGAGGAAGACTATGTTATAGTGAAAGTGGTAAATGAAGGGAAAGATACCATTTCGCCATTTTGTGGTAATATTAAATCAATGAGTCACAACAAAAATGCTGCAAATGTGACATACCTCCGAAAGTCAAGGAAATTTGACCGGTATGTTTATCTTCCCTAGATGCAGATGCAGGGGATGTTAATAGGTATATATGATATTATAACCAAAACCTTCTACTGTTAGTGGCATAAAAACAGTATCAATGTTTTATTCTCTGTTAACATAGTTGCCTACGATGTTCAGTGTTGTGTGTGTTCCTGTATCCAGGACAAAATGAATATTTCTATGCTATTTGTCATAATTTTAATGACTGCTCTGTGTGCCCCTTACTCATGCTCACTCTGCCCCATGATGGGGTACAGTGAGTATCTTTGACATAGTCTACCTCTTAACATTTTACTCTTAAAAGTTTATAATTGAAAACATATACCGAATTTACAGAGATACTAAAATGAATAGGTTTCACACTGCATAGAAAAATATTCGCAAAAATCATTAAGTTTCAGCAAAAAATATTATAAAACCCAAAAAGAGTCTACTGTGCACCAGTTTGTCCTCCTATGTTTTAAGCTAAGAAAAACGTATTGTGCTAACAGCAGGTGTGTCACGCAGTCTGGAGTAATAAAAGAGCACATGTAGCCTCATGTTTATCTGAGAAAGCTCGAAATGCTTGGCCTTCGTCTCAGTGTAATTGTAAACCATTTCGCTGTCGATGACGCAAAACAAACTTATCGCTACATAAATAACAAGGTTTTGACTGGCATGGAAGTTAAAGTGGCGTTGTTTTCCTCCAGGGTTACAGGTTTCTCATTCATCGAGACAAATTGGTATTATATCTCATGTTTCAGCCACCGAGACAGGCGTGGCCGTGGTGAGGCATGTGCGACTCGCATCCGGGAGGTCAGAAGCCGCGTAGGCGACCCTAAGTTGTAGTTTTTCTTTGTTTTTTTTTTTTATTGTGGTCGCTATGTAACCATGAATTTTCCTGTCGTCACTTTCATTACTACATTTAATTTCCCACTTCTTAACTTCTTCATATCAGAAACTGGGCTGATTATGGGACACAGAGTGAAAATTTGACTGTCGGTCAGAAAATTGGAAAATTGCTTTTTTATTACAAATAGTTGTAGGAACCTTTGGGCGTCTTCAGAGAAACAACGTTTAGCTGTCCTCCCCTTGTTTTGGGCACTACAGCCGTTTAAATATCGTTTTGTTTGCTTCTCTTAATGATGTTGAATCAGCACATGGCGGTTATTTATTGTATACATACTTATTATATACACGACACTCGGTACAGCTAATAATATAATAGTTACTATGATGCTTATTTTAAGGTTTATTCTACCGAACAGCAATATGCCGCATACGAAAGCGTGTGGTGCACAAACGCATCAGGCACCAACGGCTCTCTTTCAATGAAAAAATAAAATCTGTAGAGTAGGAAAAAACACTGAAGGTATTGTTAAGAAAACCAACGTTTTGAAACATCTTTAGGAATCCAAATTTTTCAAATTTGATTTTTTGGGGGAGATTAGGAACTTTCTTTTCTTTTCTTTTTCTTGTGCTTTAGCAGCTTGACGATACACTGAACCGTGTGCAGTACAGGGTAATACTCGATAATAGTTTGATTTCCTCTGTGAGGATGAGAAATGAGATCGTGGAATTGTTGAATTTGTACGGAATATTCGTGCTTTCCAAACATTTCGAAGGGTTTCAAATTGATTTACAGGGACGCGGATATAAAAGTGGCCTCACCGTGCACCACCTATGTTGGTAATGTTGGAGCTGTGGTCCAATTAACCTGTAGATGTGCGAAGGACAAAGAATGACTTCTGGGAACAAATTCAAGAAGCCTGGGAACTTGTAGCTTCTCGTCCACATTACTGCAGGCATTTAATTTGTCTATGTCCCGAGGATTAAGGGTATTTATACGGCCTAGGATTCATAACCCGATATTAATATGTTTATTGTCTGTGCTTTAGTTATTTAACACGAGTGTTAGTAGAATTATGTTTTAGTGTGCATACAGTTATATTCATGAATTTTATGTTCTACATACCCAGTCATAAAATTAACAAACAAAAACAATGACAAGTAGTGCGAGATTTGAACCTAGAAAATCTACGAGCAGAAGTGAGGCCTTCTTAGCCTCTCGGCCACCGTAACATTGTTCTGTGAAGTGCTTTCAGTACACATAAGCTAACCGCTGCCTATCAGTTCCAGACCATTTTAGTTCTTTGGTGTGCATTGTTTCTTTTATTGTGTTTAACGCCGGCTTTTTCTGCAATAGCACAGCAGACTATGACACTAATGATACATGGAATGACGATGGAGCACCGGTGGAACGTGATGGCGGGGGAACCCGGAGAACCAAGAGAAAACGCGCCCCTACGCCGCTTTGTGCACCATAAATCTCACATGCGGTCACTTGGGATCGAACCCGGTTGTTTAACCACTCGGCCATGGCGCGGCCTCGTGAGCATTGTGAACACAGCTTTTACGAAGATACACGAAGTTATTCAATCGACACATGGAATCTGGGGATGACTCATTTTTTATGTCCACGGCTGTACATTATGGTGGAGACGGTAAAAATTACGTTCAAGGCAACTTATAGCACAAACGTTGGTATCTTATAGTAATAATAATAATAATAATAATATAGAGAGTGTTTTAATAGATGGTACAGGTATGAAATCCCTAACGTGAAAACATTAAGCGAGGAAGGCAATTAAAATCACAAAAATGTATAACTATAACAAGCAATTAATATACCTGGTAACAGTAATAAAAGTGAAATAGAAACAGCAAATATTGTTTTTTGTTTAATACATAGTTCCATGTTATATCAGTTAATTTCCACAAAGATTGCTTCAATAACGCAGAAGCTACAAATTTTAGAAGCAGGTAATGGGAAAGCGGGCACTCCAGCAAATGTCCATATATTAAATTACATATTCTAAAGTAAATACACAGTTCTGCTCGTCTGGAAATTTACCCCTAAGTGATTAAAGCTCTTCAAAACTGGGGTTTATTTTCCCCTTACTATTCCCTATTTTACAGATATCTAACTTATGAATAGGTGTTTAAGGGATTGAGGGGTAAAATATCAGTCAGCAAAACTTATTCACGGAGGTTCAGAAGAGAGATTGAACCCGGGCAGCGCGTTGGAACGTATTGCAAAGACTTGAAGGCTTTCCATACGATAAAATAGTTTGAAAATGTAAATAAAATGAATAATACGAGAAAGAATAATTACGTAAATTATAAATGTATGTATTTTAAACTGCAACTTTTTTTTCAGGGGTTCACTGAACCACTTAACATATAGGACGCGCAGCCCCTGATTGTATCTAGCTTCTGTATTCTGTTTTTATTTGTAATGTTTGTTCATCCTGTAATGGCACCGGACACAAAAGATATATCCAGTGCACTGAACGCCAGCAGACAGACGATTCCTGAGCTTCATTTTGACTATTCAAGAGCATCTCAAATTTTGTGTACCTAACATGCTTCTATCCTTCTCTTTAATTTAGCTAATTTACCACCATTGCAAACTTCTGCATAATTTGCTAAAGTTTGTTCTAATTAATGTCATCATAGGCTTGGGCACGTTTCTAAAGACTGCCTTCCAGTGGTGTGCAAACTCTTAGATGACCTTCTTTCAATGTTTTACTCTTAAAATCCGACAACATAAAAAACACCAACGTTATACACTGCAGGAATGTCTGTGTTATTTTTCTGTTAAGAATCTGAAAGTTAAAGTAAAGTGACACCATTTCAACACAACTCATTAGGGACTATAATTAATATATACAAATAACTACAATGGCATTTATTAAAATTATCTGTACGTCAAGGTGTTGAGGCTTCACTAAGACAGAGCTTATCCCATGGCCATGGGCAGACAGCAAGGACACAAATATCACAGTGATGAACACCATCGTTTGTTACTCAGGTATTCAGTTTTCCTTTTGTTTTAAAACGTCGCTATACCATTTGTTGCTTAGCAGGCAATAGTTCCCAATCATTTTTCAAGCCGCTTACATTAATAAACCAATGCGGATGATACCAACCCCATTCCAACGTAGATATGGTTTATTTTCTTTATTTAACACTTTTTCAATTAGTCATAAACATTGCACTATATTATGCTACATATCAAGTAAAAATATCAACATGCAACCATTCTATTTTTTTTTTTAACAAGTGCATTACTATTGGTAATCCTTCCGGAAATATCGCCATTTTGTGAATAATGATGCACTAATTTTGGGAAGTGGCGATTGTAGTAGTGGTTATAATAAAAACCAAAAAGTTAATTTCATACTTCAACACAAACTCCTTTTTTGCATAACAGAAGTTAAAGTTCTGGAAACAAACGCTGCTGCTTAATTATTCCTAAGTAGTTAACAGACACAGAAGGTATTGTAGCTCCCCAACATTAAAATTGTACATTAAAATTGTAAGCACGTGGAGCTTAGAATGTTAACTATGCCTTACACGGAATTACACACAAAACATAATTTAGCCAAATTTAGGCGCGAACGCCACAAATACAGAATCAATTGTTAGAACAAGGCCTCCCCATTATACGAGGGAGTAATCTTTGACTCGCTCATTTTAACCTCAAATCAAATTGACTACGAAATAATAAATATGATACAACCTATATAGCATAACCTCAAATTTGTGAACCATAAAAACACAATTCTGAAACAGGTAGATAACCTTGAAAAATAAATATATTTTTATATAGCTTTGTTTAAAAAAGCAGAATTACATTTCAAAACTGTAGTTTCTCATACGATTGAGAAAAGTTATGTTTTCACAATCCGATATTAATGAAAATAACTTTCTCTCTATTTACTTATTCTCTAGAAATATTGTTAGAGTTATAATTCTACAAAATAATGTGCATTAAAGGTTACTATATAATACCTCAGGGCCAGAACACCTTATAAATAACTTTTAAATCCGAATTCAAAATAAATAGTAAGCTGTCCATGTTATTATTACTGCATGCCTTTAGCTAAACAAACAGCTTTTAAAACCAAATGAAAAGAACCCCTATAAGCTAGACAGTAATTTGTCTCATCTGCCATTACATCATACATTTTTTTCATTCAGAAATCAATATAAAATAAAATATATGTGCATATATTTATAAAATTATATATTTTCCAAAGTTATGTCAAAATAACCCATTAAGGGTCAAATTAGTTGCACTTTATTGTAAAAGGTTCAATACTGAATTGTGGTAACATTTCCTGACTCTAATTTATCAAATAGAAATGATCGTAATGGAGAATTTGAATGCCATATATAAAATTGAAAGTTAATTTAACAAAAAAGTGCCCAGAATTAATGACCCTACTTGTATTTTGTAGCGAGTGTTTGAAGTTAGTGACCCATGTGTAATGGTTACAATCATGTCTCAAGCCGAGTTTCCACTGCTTCAACAATTAACACTCAACACCAAACATACACTTGAAAAATATGTAATGCGAAACATGTTTAGTCATACCTGTAGCTGGAATTCCAATAAACTTTCGCATCTACTGCATAAATATGTGAGGCTAAACACATTGCGTTTGTAAACGTCAATAATCACATTGATGCAGATAATCAGGTGTCAGATTTTGTGGTAATGTGCGCTTTGGGAAAGACGACAAGAATAAAGGAGAAAAAGACAAATTTGAGGTGTTCCATTCGCATGACTTTCTCTATCTGTTCCAAATCTGTACAAATGATTAGTCTTTTATCTGTATCATGGTAATCCAGATAAATATAAGCAGCATTGTGTTATTGCTTGGTACTTTGTAAGTAGAAGGGAAATAAAAGAATGCACAGGCTAAAGTAATAGCCAATTTTTAGAAAATATTTGCCATTGTGAAACAATTAAAATTCAGTTCTCTTTGCATGCTTGAAGGAAACAAAAGAGAGACGAAAAGAAAGGTATCTTCCCTTTAAGAAAAGTTTAAGTAGCTAGAAACTGATACAAATAATTCGGAATATCTCGAAAACGATTAACCCCACATGAAATAAAAAAAAATTGAATGTGACATAAATTGTGTGTGTTAATGAGATCTACAATTCTTTGTAATAAGTTTTAGTCTATCTCTTACGGTTCACTAGTAATACAAGGGATATACAGAAGTCGTCTAGAATGAAGAGGTCTTCAGAGGCTATTCTCAGATAATTAAAGGTATATATTTCGTTTTCATTACAAAATCTTAAACATATGACATTTTAAAAAAAATCCTTGGAGTCAATTTTGAGAAAAACAACATTTTCTAAAAATGTTCTATACAAAAGGAGTTTGGAGGTGGGGCCATTTCCTTGAAAATCTGCATGCCGCATTCTACGGTGATTCAGAACCCTAATGCCAAGTTTGACATTTAACCAACTTTTCTGTATTTATATTGTATACTGCCCAAAGACAGGCAGACACGCACACGCTGAGTTTTTTCTTTTAAATACTTTTTTTTAACTAAGGAATCTTAAAAAAACATGTATTTCTGGTGAAATCTCGGTATCGAGTTTTGGCATTTCGCCTCGGCTTGTGGATCGCACTGCTCAAGTTATACGTGTGGTTCTTGTTTCACGATTGCAACTTTCACGTACATGCGTAGACTATATTTCGGTGCTTCAATTTCCTTGAATCGTGTGTTGATCTCCGCAACTACCTCCGGAGCGTAAGAACTAAAATCCAAAACATCTTAGGTGTTGAATTCACATGACTTTCTCTAGCTGTTCTGCAAACAAGCTATTCTTATAAAAGATTATTCTTCTCTCTACGTCATGCTTATAAAGATAAACATTAGCAGAAATGGTAATATCACTTAGTCCCGCAGAATGACAGAATACACTAGGCTAAAGCAACATACATATCATTTTAAAGGATTCGCTATGTGACTGTCATTGAAATTCCCTTCTCTTTCCATTGCCAGGAGTAAAACTATACAAAAATGTTTTAATGGAGAGAAATATTAATTACCTTGAAATTGAAACCAATAACAGGGAAAACCCCTGGTTTTCTCTATATAAGAAAAATAAAATAAAATAAGAATCTGCATATTATACAGCTTGAGTGAAATAACAATGAAGACGACTTCAGAGGTTTGTCCTTTGAAATTCAGATACCCATCCTATTTCAAATGTAAACATCTTCAATATACTAATTTTCAATCAAAATCGTTGAAACCATTTTTAGAACATCGAACATTTAGAAAAGTGTTCCATGTAAATGGTAGTTTGGGGTAGGGGAAGATTGTTCTGAAAATGTTTGTGTCACATCCCTGGAAACTACGAAGTTTGTTATTTAAAGAATTTTCGTTTTGAGCTAGCATACACAAACAGGCGTTTTTCTAAAGTTTGATGTATTCAAAACATGTATTTCCGGTGAAATCTGGGCATACAGGCGTTTTATTTTTCTTTTAATTTTTCTTTTTTTTTTTGAACATTGTGCGAACTTGATAGCGAACATAAAAATGGGTTAAGAAATAACGTTAATCTAAAAAATTTTAATTTTTGTTCTTCACCGTCAATTTAATTTTGTTATTCCAAAAATGCTAATTAGGGGGAAGTAAAGTGAGTCCGAATTTTGCAATAACGGAACACGCAAAGTTCTCACGGATAAAAAAGTGATATCCCATGTAGTATATAAGGCCGGCTGGCAGTCTTCTAGAGTGGGGAGGTCCGAAGCTACAAGGTAACTCCGTGGCATTTAGTGATACAATATCACTACGAGTAGAAATACTCCTATTACACCTTATTAGACTGTAAACACTGGGCCACGGTATAAAGTGGCAACAACCTATGTAGCGACCATGACTTCCCTTTTACTGCTTATATCTAACTTCTAGCGACGTACTGTACTTTTTTTGCGCATTTATATCCGAGCACCACATTTACTTTATGTAGACATTTCATTCGCTGGCAGCATAACGCAAGTCTTTTACTTTCTCTGCTTAGCTAGAGCAAGTGTTGTATTCCCCAGAAATTTCGTAATTAAAACTTCAAGGGAGATACACGGTTTTATGTCCTCTGAATCTAATCACAGCACTTTTAGAAGAAAAAAAAAATGTATTCCATTCACGTGACTACATCTGCTTCTCCGTACCAAGTTATTGTTAAAACGCTTATTCTTCCGTCTATTTTAGGCTGATTGAGAAAAATATTAGCAGACATTGGTCTTATTAATTGTTTCTCTGTAAGTAGAAGGAAACTAAAAGGAGTACTAAGCTTAAAGGAGAGTCAAACCTTTTAAAAGCTGGTTACAATGAGACTCAAATTCGTTTCTTTGCATGGCCAGGAGTTGATAGGTTCCGTATTAGAAAAGTTATAACTGAAACAAACGGTATTTTAAAACTGAAACCAATTATAAGGAATATCTTGGAAGCGATCAACTCCAAGAAAAAATGTATATCACATAAATTACGTGTTTTATGGAGATCTACATTTTTCGTGTAGTAAGTTTGCGTCTATATGTTAACTTTGGCAACTATGCAAAAGTAATCCAGAATGAAGAAATCATCAGAGTCTATTAACAGAAATTTCAAAATATACATTTTAATCTTCCTGTATTTTTCACGATATCTACAATACAGCAATTTTTGAGAACCAACGTTTTCGATATTGTTTCCATGTAAAGGGTAGTTTAGGCTCGAAGTTTTGCTTCAAATCTTGGTATCGCATTCTTGAAATATATAAACTTAATTACCAAGTTTGGTATTAAACAGTCTTTTCGTTTTTCAGCTATGAAGTCCACAGTCACACACACACTGACGTTTTTCTAAAAATGCCTTTTTCCCTTCTTTTTGGATTCAGCGGTCCCCAAATCATGTATTTCCGGTGAAATGTTAGTACGAATTTCGTGAAATACAATACCGTTTTTATCCGCTATGTACATTGTACATACGTGCTAGTGAAAGTAAAACTTTGACGTGCTCCATTTCACATTACTTTCCCTAGATTTCAACGAACAAATTTTCCTTACAAATGATTATTCTTTTATCTGTATCATGGTAATGGAGATAAATATTAGCAGAATTGGTTTATCTACGTGCTTCCTTGTAAGTAGGAGGTAAATAAGGGAACACACTAGGTACAGCAACAGTCAAAGCCTTTAGAAGCTCGTCGCTATGTGAAAGAATTGAAATTTGGATTTCCTTGCATTTCAAATAGTAAAAGCAAGAGATGAAAAGAAAGTTGGCTTCTCTCTTGAGAAAAGTTTAGGTAGTTTAAAATTGAACTCAGTAACAAGGCATATCTTGGAAAGGCTATCTGTACGAAAAAATTATATGACATAAATTGCGTATTTTAACGATATATATAATATGTCAGTCACTTACGGCTTACCATTAAAAAAAAGACTTCCAGAATGAAGCGGGCTTCAGAGCCTATTCCTAGATAATTAAACTATACAGCTCTTTTCTCATGAAACTATCTTAAACATATGGCATGTTAATAAAAATAGATAGAGCCATTTTTGAGAAAACCAAAAGTTTCCAAAAATGCTCCACGTAATGAGTAGCTTTGGGGGTGGGGGACTTTCTTGAAACATCTTTGTGTCGCATACTTGGAAGACACTGAGCTTAAGTAACAAGCTATTTTTCTAATTTTTTTTTATTTAGGGGGTCTGAAAACATACTTTCGGCGTAACCTCGGTATTTAATTTTGAGTGAAATTCTATACCTTCTCTATCTGGTATGTAGGTATATATTCACACATGCATGCTAGAGAAAGTAAAACTATGCACTTTCCAGCTAAAAATAATAGACAGCAAGAGAAATATGCCCATTCATTGTTTTCTACAGAACATTGAAAACATCTAATTTGTTTCTAAAACCAAAAAACTGGACACCAGTTATTTTATTCATTAAAGATTCAATGTTAAGGTGTCAAGGTGATTTGCCATATCTTTTAGGATAGCAAGCTGCCTTAGAAAGGTCTGGCTTTTGAATTTCTTCTTCTGGTACCTTGATGTCACATGAGACAAAGTTATTGCGGGATTCAGCCATTTCCTTGCAAATAGAAAAAACAGATACTGATGTGTTACACTCACACGATTTTCTCTATCTGTTCTGCAAACTTCTTACAAAACATTATTCTTCCTTCTACACCATTCTATTCGAGATAGACATTAGCGGAAATTTCTTATTATTTAGTTCCTTATAAGCAAAAGGGAACTGTAGGAATGCACTCTTAAAAGCGATAGTGATTGCTATGTGATTGTCGTTGAAATTCGCTTCTTTGCTTGCCAGAAGTAAAACAAAAGAAACCGAGGGACTTCTTGTCGGGGAAAAGTATAGGTATTTTAAAATCGAAACAATTATCAAGGAATATTTCGGAAACATATACCTCCACATCAAAAATGTAAAAGACATACGTTGTGTGTTTTTACGAGCTGCACATTTTTTTATAAAAAATTGTCCATTTGTTACGGTTTACCAGATGTGCAAATTTCATCCAGAATGAAGTGGATTTCAGAGGCTGAACACAGAAATCTTAGATATAAATTTTATATAGCATATCCTCGGCATTGTAATTAAAATCAGATCCACTTTTGAGAAAATCAAATTTATCGAAAAAATGACCATGTAAAAGGTAGTTAAGAGTGCGGGGATTTTTTTTTAAATCTTTGTGTCACATCCTTGGATGCTGCCGAACTTAAATACCAAGTTTGGTATTAAACGAACTTTTCGCTTTTGAGTTTTCCTGTCCACAGACAGATACATATACACAAATACACACACGCAAATAAAAACACACTTCTAAAATGTGTTTTTGTTTGTTTTTTCTTGTTTTTATTATTCAAAGTCTTTAAACATATATGAAATCAAAGTATCGAATTTTTGGGCACAATAAAATACATTATCCATCTACCATTTACGTTGTACATATACCCTATAGAAAATTCTGATATGTTAGATTCATTTGACTTTCTAGTTTTGCACAAACAAACTTTCCTTATAAAAGATTATTCTTTTATTTTCACCATGCTAATCAAAATAAACATTACCAAAATCGGTCTTATTATCTGATTCCTTGTAACTAGAAGAAAAATAAGGGAATACACTAGGCTAAATCGCTAGTCAGCCTTTTAAATGGCGGTCGCTAAGTGAAACAGTTGATGTTCAATTCTCTTTGCTTGCTAGGAGTAAACAAAAGATAAACAAAACGTAAGATAAGAACTGAAGCTTTCCTGGCGACGTGTTAATTCCAAATTTTCTCGGGCTTCTAGCCAGGTACAAACTTGGCTTGACACCAACGTTTCGAAGAAGTGCATCTGAAGACGAGGAAGATGCACTTCTTCGAAACGTTGGTGTCAAGCCAAGTTTGTACCTGGCTAGAAGCCCGAGAAAATTTGGAATTAAAACGTAAGATGTTTTCCCGTTTGAGGAGAGCTTATAGGAAAACCAATAACTCGGAATACCTTTCTCGAAAAAAGCTACTCTATATATACCTATTTAGAGTAACTGTTTATATTCCTTACGGTTTACCATTTCCGCAAAATTTCCATATAAGTCATCCATTATGATGAGGTCTTGAGAGACTTATCCCAAAAAATTCAAGATATAAATGTCGTTTGATATGAACATATCTTAAACATTTTAGAAGATACAAATCGATACAGCCTTTTTTCAGAAAATCAAAAATGTTCAACATTGTTCCATATAAACGGTATTTTTGGTGGGGAAATTCCTTGAAAATCTTCGTGTCGTATCCCTGGAAGGCGCTGATCTTAAGTATGTACCAACTTTGTTATTAAACGGACTTTTCATTTTTGAGTACTCTCATAACATGTTTGTTTTACTCCTGGTCATGTAAAGAGAATCGTATGTCAATGACAGTTGACTGGCGTCGGCTTTTAAAAGCTTTCACTGCCGCCCTAGCTTAGTATATTCCCTAATTTATCTTCTGCTTGTAAGCTGCTAAGTAACAAGGCCATTTTTGGTAATTTTTATCTTGCTTAGAATGGTATAGATACAAAAAATATTTTGTAGGTGTAGCTTGTTTGCAGAACAGATATATAAAATCATGAAAATTGAACATTTCATATTTTTAAAAGAATGTGCCTAAAATATCATAATACATAAAATGATACATTTTATATCATGTTATACAGGAAATTAACTTAAAGATATAATTTTTTACAGCATCTCCATTTGCTCCTCCCTTAACTACAAGAATATGTTGGACCAACGCATTTCCAATTCGAAGATGCCGAACAGACCCGTATTTCGCGTGTGCAGATATCCCTTCGTACGTTAAAAGAGTTGCAGATATCACGAGAGTGACCGTTTTATTCCTCGCAATAAGCTCGACCCGCTCACCGTCTCCGCTGATAGCAAGAGGTGTTAAGCTAAGAACACTCTCGCCAGAACTCCACTGGTAGATTTTCGCTTGAAATAGTCTCTTTGTGTTTTACAACTCTTTTGACGCACCAAAGGACAATTGCACTTGTCAGGGATGAGTTCTGAGATGTTTAACGTATCATTGGTTTTCGGTTCTTCTTATAATAGAGATGTAAAATTTTTCGTGTTGTTATTGTTCTGGGTGTTGTTCTGTATATTAGCTGTTAAAAACTAGTGATTGTAAATAAACTGAGGCGAACTTTTCCCACACTATAGTTTAGGCTATCACTGCAGTCAGATCCTAAAACTCAATGGCATGCGCTGTTTTCATATTTACTCCAAAATACTCCTAGAAAATAAGGTTCACCAAAATCAAAGGAAAATTTATTGAAATTGACGTCATATAGAACACTCCACCCAGAGTAATGAAATTTCAAGAGCTTTTAAAAGCGCTTGGGCTGCTAATAATTCAAATGAGACAATTTCTTAGTGAAAAGCAGAAGATATCCTGTGATATGTTAGACTTCATGGGATTTAAATTGCACGAGATGCATATAAAAACACCACTTACCCCGCTTATCCAAGTATAATACTCCTTAAGAATGGTTTATCGCTTGTCCATCCATCAGAACTGTGGTTTTCAATGATGAAAGAATTATCAAAAACAGTTGCGGTAATTCTTAATCTTCAGAAACACACAAATCAGCTCTCTAGCAATCAGGGCAATATACCTATAACGATATATTGTAATCAAATGACCTCAAGTGAAGTGCGCTAGAGTAACCTATAAAACGATAAAGAACATTTGACTATAAATAAATATTTCCATTTATTTAAGTAAAACGAGAAGAAACCGCAAGCTGTAAGGATTATTGACATATCAATGGCACTGTAATACTTTTTATACTGTGTTTCAGTATCTGGTTCAGTATACTCGTTAAGTTTAATACTTGGTACATTTAAATATTTCAGGATACTTAAGCATTTCAGAGAACCACGAGCTCTAAAAACCATCCCATGGTAATATGAATGCTGTAAATCCCGTCAGATAAGGAACACAGGGTTCATAATTATATTTATTTTCCACTTCATTTACCTGATTGAAGTCCCTTCAAAAACGAACTGACCGATAGTAAACCATTCCCTTTAGAAGATTTTTGTCGATATTTTGTCTGTTTACGGGGAAAAGTGAAAGTTCTCTGCGCAATGCCATTTATTTATTAGATATGCGCTTGGAAGGCACGCCTTTAAACATCTCATACGCTAGTACACTAGTCAATGTGCTGAAACCTGTGAGAATGGCAGGAATGAATGCGCAGTATAACAATCATTTGGAAGCCCAAAGATACATTTTATATAAGCATATGGACATATAAAGTAAATACAAATGTCTTTTAGTTTTTTTTTTTGTTTGTTTTGTTTTTTTGTTTTTATTTGCTAAATAATCTTTGCTTTACTTTGTTTAGGGTACCTTATGATTCTCAAAGTGCCCTCGATAGTGAATTATTTACAATATTTGGAGAAAATATTTCTATTTCAAAAGTGATATCTAAAATAAATGCACGAATTATGAAGAATCATCATCTGGTTGTTATTTTAAACCGTTTGTGTGAACGGTCCAAACCTCCTTCTCTTTCACTTTTGTATAATTTTATGCAACTAAGAAACATCGTGTTCAAGAAAACTAAATATACATCATAGAATTTGTTTCAAGAATTTTCTTTTTCTTTCTTTTTTAACTTTAGCTGTTGCTTAATTATTTCATTGTGTATCAGCTATTTAAGTATAAGGCTTCTTCTGAAGGTACATAGCTGAAGAAACCTGAAAATATTTTTTGTGGTTATTTCTCCATTCTTCCGATTAACATTTTTTTGTGGTTTTCGTAGGTTGTATCTGCTATACAGTGCGAAAATGTTGTTCTACAGCTAAATGAAAATGTTTTCAAAAAGCGCTCATACACAATAATAACATCTTTGAGATGGTGTACATAAGGTATACATGTCATTTACAAATGTGTCCGGTGGCGCCAACTCTAACCCAACAATAAAATTAAGAGACCTTTGTTTCTGGGAAAATGTGCTTTAACAGATACTGTTTGAAGTATCTGAGCATTTATTAAAACTTGTTCATTGCACGGTAGCGGAAAATACGCAGAACATATGAAGCGTAATGTAGATATGAAGAAATTATTTTTCTTTCTGGTGAAAAATATATTGGGTATGCGTAACGAGGGTAAATGATGTAATACATAAAGTATGTCTGTAAGTTTGTATCTGGCAGTCTACATGAACTGTTTTTTTTTTTTTTTTTTTCGTTTCATCGTATGTCATTTAATATATCCATAAGCTCGCCACTCATTGCTGCGGATAACTAGTCCGTACAGTTTTGATTTCATTAATTCATACGGCAGGCAACCCAGAAGTGTTATGTGGAAATGGAAATACCCATTGTGCCACTCTTAAATTTGTTAAATTCAAGTCTCGTTAGCTCAAAAATGTTGATCTGGGTGGTTCAGTTGCTTTGGCGCTGGTGTTCTGATTTTAAGCTTATGGGTTCAAACCCAGTATAAACCGATTGTTTTTAACTCTGGTTAAGATTTATAGCCCCATGTCAGCAGATTTATCGGCATTAAAGGAACTCCTGCAGGACAAGATTTCGGCACACAGGCGGCAAATAAGGCATGTTTTATTTATTATTATTATTATTATTATTATGATTATTATTATTATTATTATTATTATTATATGTGTGTGTGAAAAATAAAAATATCAGACTGATATTCTTCCAGGATGTAGAAACACTCCATCTAAGTTCACCAGTTCTACAATTAGATGTAATGTCAAATATTGAGGAATATAAGATGATTATTAATTAAACACTTTATCGATTATATCACGTAATAAATTATTTTAGCTTATCCCATCATCACACTAACATAAAAGTAAATTCAGAACAGTTTGTTCTTTTATCACCCAAAAGTTTGAATTCGCTGTCTTCAATAGTTTTGATTAAGCGGGTAGTTTATACCCGCAAGTACAATTGACAGAAAAAGCTGTTCAAAATCAAAAACGTAAAAAGCTCAAAAATAATACTATATGAATAAGGAAAGAAACCGAGTGTCTTGGACACACAAAAGAAGTAACATTTAGAGCTAGTATAAAATAATCAATCAAAAATTTCCGTTAAACAAACAAAAAAATTGAATTTCTACTCAAAATGTAATATTGTTATTTATCTTTCTGTGAAGCTTAGCGCTCAGATTACTAAATGGCATATACATTACCAGTTTTTAAGCGCTTTTAAAGTAGGTATTAATTGCTTACAATGAAAATAATCTACCAATAGTTACCTATTCACACAATTAAAAAAAGCATTCCAATTTATAAGAGTGGATGAAAATATTAACATATAGCACCTGAAACACCCAGCGTTGCTCGTGGTTTGACGTTTATATCTCTATAATATTTATTGCACTTGCCCAATATCCTTGCGTTTCTTTAAAAACTGTAGTACTACTCTACAACCGTCTCACCAGTAAATCTATTAATGTTTCATTTTAAGACTAGTCCTATTAAGTTGTACGAGTTTCTCAGGTGTATTTTTGGTCATTAAGGTTTAATAAAATACGCGATTTGTATTCAGATACACCAAAGGCACATTGTATACTTTGGCAGCTTTGTTGTTCCATGCGAAACACTGCTATATGGCTGCTAACATGATCCACTAGCATTCGATATGTTAGATTTAGTTGAATGTCTGTGTGTGTGTGTGTGAGTGTGTGTAAAAACTGATTTCCGTGAATCCAGGGGAAATTCTAAGGGTATTGTACTCTCTGTGCGCGTTGGCAATTGCGCTGTAGCTGAAATTGCGTAATTTTCTTAAGGCAATGTATTGGCTATTGCATCAGCGATATCACCTAATCCTCGGCTTCATTGGGATTGCTGTTCACAGTTCTCTACGCTACACCGATTCACGGCTGCGACCTTCGGCAGCAGTCTGCTTCACCTCCTTCTGCAAAACATCCCTCGGCTACGCTTTGCGGCTTAGGTACCCCAATCTTGGGGTACGTTTTCGGTGTAATGCCGACAACCCCATGGCAATGCTTTACAAGGACTGTAGGCCCTCGATCCTTTGGCTATTACATTAGCGAACTCACATATTCAGTGACTGCGCTTGGTTCATTGGGGTTGGCTCATCAGAGATCTCCCAGCTACGCCACGTCTGTTTCATTCATCTCCTAAAAAGATTCCACGGCTACGCTTTGCGCCTTAGGACTTCCAACTAATCGGCTACGCTATGAGAGAGGGCACTCATCCAATTGGCTACTACATCAGCGACTTCACATATCCCTCGGTTTCGCGGTATGCATTTTTTTTTTTTTAAACAGTAACGGAGTCTGATCAGGACTCCGGTACTGTATCCCTATTTACTTTTCCCCCGTAGGTTTTACTGATTACTGGTTTACTGGTTTTACTGTTTCTTTTACAAACATATACACATTTCACAAACATATAACACCCATGCCCAAGGTGAGACTCGAACCCACGATCCCCTGCGCTGCGAAACACCAAAGCGAGACGCTTTAGCGAGCGCGGCCATGGGGATCGGCGCATTGAGCTCACTCTTCACAGTTGTTTCGGCTACGCCATATTGTCGCTCCGCAGCCGTGGCCTTCGGTTGTAAGTGCTACACTGCTCTCCTTCTAAAACACATCCTTCAGCTACGCTTTGCGACTTAGGTGCCATAATCCCTCGTCTACTCTTTGCGGCATGGGACACTCGAACCCTCGCGAAAGTTGTTTTTACGGCTTAGGGGTCCCAAATGACTGGCGTATACGTCCGTGACTTCATATAACACTACACTATGCAGGGATCATTGCGGATTGTACATACTTTAAGTTAAGCAAATCAATAATTGAATTCCGAAAGGAGATGACCGTCATGGTTTGAAAGTCTGCGAATCTCAATTTCTATTTAATTTGCGAAATCTTTCATTATATTCCCGTTATTTCAAACCTGTTTCTATTGGGTGTATTACATTTGAGTAGGTATGTTAAACTTGAATAAGTAGATATACGGGAATTTAAAGTGCAGCATAGATTTAAATTCCCTTCTGACAGAAGTATTGGAATACGCGGAATTTTTTTCTTATAAAACTTATTTTTTAATTAAGGAATCTTAAAAAACATATATTTCCGGTTTAATCTCGGTATCGGGTTTTGGGTGTAATACAAATACATTCTCTATCCATTATGTACACGACACATACGTTGTAGAGATAGTAAAAATCGGTTGCTTTTATATTCACATGCCTTTGTTTACCCTCTGTCGTTATAGTGACTGTCTATACAAGGCATTCTAACGAAAGCTTATTACTCTCTCTCTATTCCAAAATGTACAATGTACATAGCAGATTGAGGAGGTACTGTATTCCATTCAAAATTCGATGCCGAGATTTCACCGGAAATACATGTTTGGGGTCCCATAAGTCCGAAAAGAGCATTTTTAGAAAAAGTTCCGTGTGTATATGTGTGTGCATGAGTGTGTGTTTGTGTGTGTGTGTGTAAACAGCATAGCTCAAAACTAAAAAACGGTTAAATATCAAACTTGGGATTTGGGTTTGGTATCCTCCAAGGATGCGACACGAAGCTTTTGAAGAAGATCCCCCCCACCACTATCTACCCTTTACATGGAAACATTTTAGAAAATTTTGATTTTCTCAAAAATGTCTCTAACGATTTTAATTAAACTTTCATATATTAAAGATATTTACATCCCAAATAAAATCTACAACTTGAATTTTCTGGTAAATACCCTCTAAAGACCTTTTTATTCTGGATGAATTTTGCCGAGTTTTTTTTAGCTCCTAAACAGTAAGAGATAGACAAAAGTTACAGCACAAAAAATATAGATCACGTCAAAACAAACAACTTATGTCGATAACGTTTTTGTTGCGGAAGTAACCGTTTCCAAGAGATTCCTTGATAGTGGCTTCAATTGTAAAGTACTTACACTTTTTCAGTCAGGAAGTATCCGTTTTTCTTTTGTTCTACTCCTGGCCAGGCAAAGAAGTGATTTGCAATGACAATCGCATAACGACAGCTTTTAAAACATTTGTCTATCACTTTTGCATAGCGCATTCCTTTTGTTTCTTTCTACTTATAAGTTATAAGAATATTTTGTTAATGTTTATATCGATTAACATGGTATAGAAAGAATAATCTTTTATAAGAAGTTTGTTTGTACAGTAAATAGAGAAAGTCATGTGAAAGTGAGATTTTTTTTTATTTCTTTCATTTTAATCGAAATTCAATTTTACAGAAGTAGCCACCTTACGCATTTCCCCTCGGCTTGTGGATCGCACTGCTCAAGTTGTAGGTGTGGTTCTTGTTTCACGATTGCAACTTTCACGTACATTTGTAGACTATATTTCGGTGCTTCAATTTCCTTGAATCGTGTGTTGAACTCCGCAACGACCTCCGGAGCGTAAGAACTAAAATCCAAAACATCTTATGTATTGAATTCACATGACTTTCTCTAGTAAATAGGTAGAGATGGTATTTTATTCCACTCAAAATTTTGATGCCGAGGTTTCACTGGAAATACATGTTTTAAGATCCCCTGAATCCATAAAAACGCTTAGGAAAATCTGTGAATGTCGGTTCCAAAACGAAAAGTCGGTTAAACACCAAACTGGAAATTTAAGTTCAGCATCTTCCAAGGATGCGCCACGGAGAGCTTTAATAAATTCCCCCACCCGAAACTATCCTTTACATGGAAAATTTTCGAAAGCTTTAATTTTCTCAAAAACGAGTAACGATTTTAAGTAAAATAACATACTTATCTGAGTGTCACGAAATGACAAATAAAATATATATCTAGAATTTTCCAAGAACGGCCTCTGAAGTCCTGTTCATTCTGAATTACGTGCTTTTGCATTACTGTTAAACTGTAAGATATAGACAAACAGTTACTAGGCAAAACATTTAGAGCTCGTTAAAACGCACAATATCATACATCTCCGAGATATTCCTTGCATTTAGTTTCAATTTTGAAATACCTGAAATTTTCTCATACAGCAATTTTTCAGCTCCTGGCCATGCAAAGAGAACGAATTTCAACATGGTCACATAGCTTTTAAAATATTTGAATATTCGCTTTCGTCTAGTATACTCCCTTATTTTCCTTCTACTTATAGGGAATTAAATAATAAGGCTATTGCTGCTAACGTATATCTTGATTAGCATGTAGTTCGAAGAATAAGCTTTTTAAGAATAATTTGTTACAGAGATGTAGAGAAAGTAATGTGAATGGAACACATCAGAAGCTCTACACAATGTTTTATCATCCATATCAAGTTTTTCCCGAAGAAATGCTGATTGAAATGGTGATGGTGCACCCCTAGTTACATGTCAGTTGAGTTCGTATGCTTACGATAAACAAACAAAAAAGCGCAAGGCATGGTTAGAAATACCCCTGGCCTTCTGTGAACTTAAAATAATCTTTACTTAATTAAACTAAATTTAAATACAAAGTGCAAGTTTCATTTTGTATAATAAAACTAGTTTTTGTTCGTGAATTGCGTTATTCATTTAAATTTGTATAGAAATATTAATGAGTAAAATTATGTCTCACTTATCCCCTTTCAATGAGATGTTTTATCTAGATTCGTTGCTTCTCTGGCATTTATACATATTACCTGCATCATTAAATAAGCCTAAGCAGGTATTTCTTATTTTCCTCATTTTAGAACATTTAAACTCAAGAGGAAAAGGCCCCAGAACATTGTGGTTATGTCAAACTATATTGCCCCGTTAGTGGTGAAGAAACACTAAAATTTCTATGAGCAATGTCGACTCGCCAATCGCTTCGTTGTGAACCACGCATTATTACACTATCTGTAGAAAAAAATACAGCAAGCAAGATAAGGGGGGGGGGGCTTTGTTTTGATTGTATCTGAACGTTGCAATTACGTCACAGGCAGTGTTGTCATGTGTAAGGTAAAATCCATATTGTAGGGATATTTCAAGCCATGGGGATTTTGTTTTTAAATTAATGAAATCGTGGGGTTTTCTCATAGATGTCAATAAATTAATTTTATTTAAAAATGAATAATGGTGCAATTTTGGTAATCACAAAACACAAAATTATTGGTCACTTGAAAAACTTGTTTTAATTTCATAGCACGAGGAAGCGTGAATTTATTACATTAACGTCATAAAATGACATAGTCAAGGAGAGGAGGTGATGCAGTGGTAGAAAGGTGAAGCTCGGCTTAAAAGTCTGATAGTCACGAGTCACGTGCGTATGATCCCTCGAACCTGTTGCCATTAAATGAGTTTAAAGTAAGCGTCGCTTACAAGAAATTAAATATCGCAGTTCGTCACATTGTCAAATTCAGGAATTTTACACACATTCACTTTTATCAGACTGCTTTTCTGAGACTTTAAAGAGGTTTTCTACTACCTTCGTTGATTTTTTTGTTTTTGTTTGTTTGTTTGTTTTGAAACTGAGATTGCTTTGGGTAGAAATGATGGGCGGTCCCGATTTTAAATGAATAAATTAGCAGGGACATTCAAAACAAAAATGGATCCCAATAAAAAGATTAGATGAATGGAATACCATCCACAGTCATTTCTCGGATCATGAGAAAAATACTTAGTGAAAATAGAACCCAGCCGATTCTGGAGGAAAAGTGAACCAGTTTCAAAATTTCAACGACCAAGTAGTACTGTTTGGTAACAGGGATACCTTAGCTTTAATTTTTTGGCCTTACTAATTTCAAATGCCGAATAAGAGAGAATATTCTCAATTTTTGGAGATATTAAATCCAAAAAAAAAAAAAAAAAAAAAGAAATAGGTTGAATCTCCAATGGTAGCACCTTTCATAAGAATCAAATTGGACATGAAGGATTCAAATAAAGTGTGTAGTGTCTATGCAGTGACAGGAGAAATGCTAAAGCTATTTTATGACAGCATTTTATTAACTGGACTCCAATTGAGCTCCTTCCGAGTTACTAGGCCTCTTAGAAGCTCCATTAGAGGAAGAGGATTTTCAACAGTCGTTAGCCTCAGGGCATCAAACTCAGACTGCTTCAATATAGAAAAGGAAACTAATGTGTTTTTCTTATTTTGTAATTTTTTCATCATTTTAGATTTATTTCATTAAAAATATTACATTTTTTGTGTAAAATAGGGATATTTCATTGTCTTGGTAGGGATGCTTCATTTCAACAACCTGGCAACACTGACCACAGATCAAAAGAATGTAGGAATTATCACTTATCATTTGCGGCATAGTTTACCAGTGCAGTGGTGCCAACTCACTTTAAGAGCTAACTCAGCCAGTCCCCATGGCCGTACTATTAAACGTGTCTAGCATGGGTTTTTTTATGTGTTTCTGGTTTGTGTTCTACCTAAGTCAATGTTGGCCAATATGTGTAACAAATCAAACAAAACTAGGAGTAACTCTGGCTTCATTTTAATTTCTTTACCGAGTACTATGTATGTACGTATATAGTAGGTAAAGAAAGTATTGTATTCCATCAAAAAATTCGATGCCGAGATTTCACAGGAGGCGCATGTTTGAGACTCGCTAAATACAACAAAAAAAGTCAATTCTTAGAAAAAGGGCAACTTGTGTGCGTGTGTGTGTGGACAGCATAGCTCAAAAACAAAAAGTCCTCTAAATATCAATCTTGATGTTTAAGTTTAGTATTTTCCAAGCATGTGACGCAAAGATTTTCAGGAAAAATCCCCCAACTCAAACTATCCTTTACATGGAAGATTTTCCGAATTGTTCAATTTTCCCAAAGCTCTTAACGATTTTGATTAAAAGACCGGATATTAAAGATATTTACATGATAAAAATATGTTTAGGTATCTAAAATACCTTGGAAAAAGCCTCTGAAGTCCTCATCATTTTGGATGACTTTTGTAAAACTGCTAAACCGTAAGAGATAGACAAAAACTTACCATCAAAAAGTGTAGATCCTGTCAAAACACACAATTCATGTCCTATACATTTTTGTTAACCATTTCCGAGATATTCTTTGATTTCAATTTTTAAATACTTAAACTTTCCTCAAACGCAGAGTTGACATTCGTTTCATATCTCCTTGTTTTACCGCAGGTCATGCAAAGAGAACCGAATTTCAATTCTTTCATATAGCAGCTAGCTTTTAAAGGATCTGACTACCGTTTTAACCTAGCCTTATTTCTCTGCTACTTACAAGGAAGCAAATAACCTTTAACCCCATGGTCCTATCGGCGGCATTTCCCTTTAGAACATATTGCGAATCGGCGATGGTGTTAACTTGTGTAAGTACTGTAGTGGTTGCGTTTCTGTATCTTTAATTTTATCATTAGATCACACACACAACACACACACACACATATTCATACTTCCAAACACTGGGGATGATAAGGTATAATCTGGGTAAGAGAAAAACCCATATCCCGGCCGGCAATCGAACCCGGTACCCCTAGCACAGCAGACGGTGCTCTAGTGACTGAGCTATAGGGCCACCGTCTGGTTTCTTTTAATACCATCTACGTAGCAAATTAGTGATTTAGCTGGTTTTTGAAAATTAGGTTTCGGAAACTATGTTTTTTTTTTCACAACTCTAACTTTTTTCTAAATTGTTTCCCTAACTATGCAGTAAAGCATTAACATTCATGCTGATTATAGGAAAATTATTTGCATTGAACGAAGATTCCAACAATGATCGGGGAACGCTGTGTTAACTTTGTAGAAGTGTCAGGCGTACCTCGTGGCTTCATAAGGTGAGGCTATCAGGTACCTAAACAACGATAAAGAACGAAAAAATACCTAAAGTGTTAGCAGTGTTAACATGTTACTTGATGAAAGCTTTCCTTAAAGTTACACCGAAATCGAGGGTTGTTTCTGTATTGTTCGGAACACCAACTTACAGTTTGAAGATCACAGAAAAGAAAAGATCTTTCTCACCCCCTGGTTCCACCACACGGCCAGTGATTGTATTGCTACGGCAAATGCATCCTTTTACTTTCCTAAAAGTAATTTGCTGGTATTTGTTCCGTTTGAATATTCTAAGGCACTGTAGATTTCCAGTAACCAAATTCCGACATAATGTACATTTTGAGCTGGAATATGTTCTATTTACTGAAGATTACCGCATAACAGAATCTTTTTAATGTAGCATACGACAGGCAAGGAAATGTTTCAAGATTTAGGAAATGTCTATACATGAATACAGCGTATCTGCGTGTTTCTTTGGTACATCAGGTTATTCTTACTGCAAGCTGCAGAATAGAAGTACAGAAAATAATTTTTCAGGAGTAATGTTCATTTAATGTTACTACAGCACGAGTCAAAGTGTAAATACAAAATTCTCACTTAAAATTATATGCGTTTATTACTTTCGTAGAAACGTGGATTCTATGTAGCACGTTTAACATACGTCTTCAGGCAATAAGTAATTTGTTCTCTTCCTTTTAAAAACTGCAACATATGCGTGACAAAAAAAAGAGGTAACCACGCTCTTAGATAGACATTATTTTGGCGATGCACTTAATAACTGCCAGTTTGTAAAACAAAATTTTGATACATCTAATCCCGTTGCAATAAACATCCGTGTCGCCACTACGAGCAAGAAGTAAGTGCTGTTAAGAACCACAATCTTCCATCTTCCATTCAAAATGAAACTGTAACAAGCTGGTCCCTTAACTCAGTCGTTAGAGCTCCTGCCTGCTGTGCGTGGGGTCCAGCGTGCGTTTCCCGGCTGGAGAATAGTGATTTTTCTCCCTCTGGAAATATGAATGTGAGTGTGGTCTCGTGAATAAAATTAAAGAAAAAGTAGAAACGCAAAGACATCAGCACATAAGTTAACAGCATTGCCTATAGACAAGTTTCTAAAGGAAATGCCGCCGATAGAACCATGCAGTTAAGTGGAACAATAAAAAATTGGAACATTCCAGTCAAACTCACAACACTGCACTGATGATCTGGATAAAGCAGCACTAAATGAGTTTCATGAATGCAAACTAATCATTAAATGAATACGTTCAGTGATGCATATTATTCGCTTTGAACTGCCTATTGTATTATCCGGCATGTTTAATTTATATAATGCTATTATATGCATGGTTAATTCCTCGCATTAAGGGTATGTATGACTGAAATTTAGTGATAAATCACAACAAATCGACTTTTTTAATTCCATAAAATAATTTAAATATTCCTGAATATAAAAAACTTCACTATATTGTTATCATTAATATTATTAATCAGGATACGCTTAGCAGAATATATTATTAGTCGTTTTCTACAGTACAATAGTTATCCTTCAACTCAAAGAAATTAAACTTTTCCACATATTTGTCTTCTGCATCTTAATATATAAGTTCTTTGCTGTTCATATTTCTTCTTATGCATTCATCCATATTTACCTAACATTTACTTTCCATTTCTTTCCTTCAGTCCTCCCCTCTATCATCATTTTGGAATTCTGTTAGTTTGTACTCTTTACCTGTCCAAATCATTTCAATCTTTTATTGTAATACTTAATAATAGTATCTTTAACGTCTGTTGTTTCTCCGATATTCTGGTTTCTAACCTTATCCATCCGTCATTCCCTTTTTGATATGCCAAAAATCCATCTCTATTACTAGTAATTTATTTGCTTGAATTCTGTCTAACGTCTAAGTCTCTGCTTCATATAATATGGCACTTTAACCCAAATATTTAAACAGTAGCTATGTATGATGCTCTTTCTACATAGAACTGAGTTCACCTTGCCAATTACTTTACTTCACTCACTTTTTTTTCGATAGAGTAGAGATGTCTACATTTGTATAGAAATTTGACAGAGACAAATGTAGAAAACATATATAAAAGTATTATTATTATTACCAAGCAAGTTTGCTCCATAGTAATTTTTGCGACTCGCATTCAAGAGGTCCTGGGTTCGGTTCCCCTAGCGGGGATTCCTGTCCCATATATTATTTGGGTGCGGTTTCACGGATAATTATGTGAATGCTGGGAAGGTTCTTTGCATCCCCCGAATTTTCCTGCCCATCATTTCCTGATCATATTACTTGCGTGTCATTTGTTTCAGGATGCAAGGAGCAGGCGACAGTGTTCGGTGGGTTGCGGCTGGATGGTGGCTTGCACGCTGTACAGGTTTATTCCTGGCGTCGTCCCGCTACCGCTCAATTGGGACTAGCCTTCGGGTTCTTACGAGCTAGGGCCCCTGCAGGGAAACCCCGGAGCTTTGGAATTCATGGGTTGAGCCCAAGCGATGTCGAAGATGTTCAATCTGGACCCGTCAGAGAGGCCATCATTGTTTGCGCCCATCTAGATCTGGTCGCCCTTCGGTTCTCTCCCTTCATCCCTCACTCCATGGGGTCACGTGAATCTCGTTAAGTCCCAAGCAACTCCGTGGGAACTCTGCTCCAGTGACTTCGGGTCTCTCGCCTCAACACTCACTCCTTGGGATAGAAAAGAGTCGCAAAGAGCCCCAAGGAACACCGTGCGTGTTCTGCCCCAGTAACTTCGGGTCTCTCCCCACATTCTTCCGTCCCTGAGGTCACGTGAGTCGTAAAGGGCCCCAAGGAACTATGTGAGTACTCTGACCCAGTGACTGGAGTTACATGAGTCATAAAGGGCCCCAAAGAACTGTGTGCGTGTTCTGCCCCAGTGGCTTCGTGTGTCACCTCCTCACTTATTCCTTGGGGACTCGTGAATCGGAAAGGATCCAAAAGAACTGTGTCTGCCCTGTGGGTTACATAAGTCCCAAACAGTCCCAAGGAGCTACGTGCGTGTTTGCTCCCAGTGAATGCGAACCCCGGCTGTGAGTGAACCAAATCTTTATCCATTACTAATATTTTTTGCTTATTCTCTGTATCGAATAATGTGCTGCTTTTTACTTTCTTTGCCGCTTATCGAGGTAGGCAAGAGTATTGTATTCAAACAACAATTTCGGCACCAAGTTTACTGTAAATTTTTGTTTTGAGGCGCCTGATACAAAAAATAGAAAAGGTTCCCCCGCTTATCTTTGAATGTGCGCGCGCGTGTGTGTTGAGTGTGTGTGTGTGTGTGGTAGAACAGCATAACCCAATATCGAATCTTCTAAAGAGAAGACACAAAGAAATGTAGGGGAATTTCCACAACATTGAATACTACTCTTTGAACGGAAAATGTTTCGTTATTTAAATTTTCTTAAAAATTACTAACGATGTTGATTAAAATAGCGCCCATTGTTGTAATAGAAATCTGAATTGTTCCATTCACTACCTGTTCTGCAGACAAACTATTCTTACACAAGCTTATTCTTTTATCTGTATCATGGTAATCGAGATAAGCATTACCAGAAATTGTCTTGTTACTTATTTCCTTGTAAGTAGAAGGGAAATAAGAGATCGCCCTAAAGCGATAGTCAAATCCTTTAAAAAATAGTCCCTATGGTATACAATTAAAATTTGGTTCTCTTTGCAAGGCCTAGAGTTAAACAAAAAGAGGTCTGAAGAGGAGGATAACTTCCCGTTTGTGAAAAGTTTAAGTAGTTTAAAATTGAAAGCAATAAGAGCGAATATCTTGGAAATGGTTAACCTTACAAAAAAAAATATTACGTAAATTATGATTGAGATTGCTGTTTTTGTGTAGAGAGCTTTTTGGTTATTTCTAACGATTAACGAGTTATAGAAATGTCATCTGCGGTGAAGAGGTCTTCGGAAGCTTTTACCAGAAGATTCAAAATACACATTTCGTTTGTCATATAAATATCTTAAACATATAGTATTTTAGTCAAAATCGTTAGAACTATCTTTGAGAAAAACAAAATTTTCGGAAAACATTTAATGCAAAGGGTGCCAGAGGGTGGGGGATTTTCCTGAAAATCTTCGTATGGCCTCCTTGGAAAATACTCAACTAAAATACCAAGATCGTTATTTAACCGACTTTTCGTTTTTTAGTTATACTGTCTGCACGCACACCACACACACACACACACACACACACACTTACACATGCATACACACACCAACACACACACGAACACTCACGGACCTTTTTCTAAACAAATATTCTTTTTTTAATTCAGGGGACCAAAAGACCATTTGCGGTGAAATCTCGGTATCCAATTTTGAGTACAATGCAATCAATACCTCCTCTACTTACTATGTGCCTGGTACGTGTAAAGAAAGTCATAATGCTCTCATTTTAAGAAATTAATAATTAAGCTTCATTAAAACAACAGACTTTCAGGCCTCAAAAAGCAATACTTTTTATAAAATGGTAAGGGTTAGTTTAAAAATAGGATATTATAGATCTATAACTAATTTTCTGTAAAACTTGAATTGTAGTGAACATTTTTAAAAATACATCGTGAAGCATTTTTATTTTAATAACCGTGCAGGCTATAAATTGGAAACGTGTCAATATTTATTGTGTGTAATAGCCTATACAAATTTGGAAAATATTTCTCACATGCTAAGGATTTTACAAAGTTCACTCACACATTGCCTTAAGGGTACCCATGGGTCAAATTTATTATTTCCATAATTCTGTATGCATTTGTTTCAAATTTACACAATGCATTGGGCATATAAAGTAGTGTGCATACCAAATATTCATTGTAACACCTTCAATGGTTTTGAAGTTATTTATTTCTTTAAATAATTATTTAACCACCCACAAGAAATGCTCCATACGATAAGAAGAATCATTTTATTAATTTTATCATTTATTCCAAATAAAGTAAACACAATTATAAAAATATTCTAAACCGATGTTTTGTTGCTATTTAAGTATAGCGGGAAACGTTCACTTTGTAAAAACAAGCTTCTCGCAGTTTTTGGGAAGCTATTCAGTCGCCCTCCTTGGTGTAATGGTTACCATGCTAACTTCATATACTCAAGGCCGCGAAGGATTTTTTGGGGCGTAAAAATCCTTAACATGGCTTCCTTAGGAAGGGAAGTAAAGCCGTTGGTCCCGTATCGTAGATTCACAGCACATACGAGAAAAGAGCCTCCAGCCTGATAAAGAGCAAAATTAAGCGATCTTTCACGCCCAGTATAGAATGGGACACTGAGAACCACACTAGTTAAAGAGCGTCCATAAATAACATTTCACTTCCATTTCATTTCCATTAGAAAGCTATCCAAATGTGGAATATAAACACTTAAGCACAAAATTGTATTGTGTTCCACTCACGTGGTCTTCTCTACCTGCTCTACAAACAAACTATTCTTACAAAGGATTATTATTTTATATACATCATGCTAATCAAGAAAAACGTTACCAGAAATAATCTTATTATATGCTTCCTTGCGAGTAGAAGATAATAAGGGAGTACATTAGGCTAAAGCTATAGTAAGGTCTTTTAAAATCTGGTAGGTGTGAAACAATTGCTATTCGGATCTCTTTAATGGCGAGATGTAAAACAAAAAAGATATGAAGCGAAACATGACTTTCAATTTGAAAAGTTTAAGCAACCAATGACAAGGAATATCTCGAAAAAGGTTAACACTACCAAAAATGTATGCGATATAAATTCTGTGTCTTAACGATATCTATATTTTCTGTGTAGCACGTTCTTGTATATATATCTTACGTTTTACCAGTTATACAAAAGAGACCCAAAATGAAGAGGTTTACAGAGGCTATTCCCAGAAAGTTCAAGATATACATTTCGTTTGTCATGAAAATATCTTAAACATGTTGTATTTTGATCAAAATCGTT
The DNA here is from genome assembly GCA_030762935.1 of Hymenopus coronatus. Lineage (NCBI taxonomy): Eukaryota > Metazoa > Arthropoda > Insecta > Mantodea > Hymenopodidae > Hymenopus > Hymenopus coronatus. Next base: position 433,289,516 of record CM060900.1, on the reverse strand, counting down.
AAACATTTTTGAGAAAATCAAAACTTTCGTAAAATGTTCCATGTAAAGGCTACTTGGTGGGAGGATTTTATCTGAAAGTCCTCTTGTCGCATTCTTGGAATATACCGAACTGAATGCCAAGTTAAGCATTTAAGTTGTGCTGTCCACAAACACACATGCGCGCGCATACACACGCGAATAAACACATACAGGGAGTTTTTTCTAAAAAGTTTATTTTATTCAGGGGCTCTCAACACATGCATTTCTCGCGAAGTCTCGGTAACCAATTTTGGGTGGAACGCAATACCTTCTCTGCCTATTATGTACATTGTGCATACATGGTCGAGAAAGAAATCAGTTCCAAATGTTTTTAATGTTTACTTCTTAGATTGTGCTTTGAAATTTTGAAGCAAATGGAACAAAAATTGCATTGAGTAGGATATTTTGAATCTCCAATAAGGTGGAGAAGACATAAAGCGAGAAAATCAACTTTGAAATCTTTTAAGGGTTCACTGCGTCCTTTAAATGCAGCCTGGCACTACTTCTGAATATCGAAGATGATCACAAAATGTAGGTTATGAAACTATTAGAAGATTGTAAGATAATTTAAAGCATAAAAGAAAAAACTGCATTTTAAATGAATATTTGTTGTTTTACAGCAATGAGTACCCAATTGATATAGAATTCACAGTACAAACTGAAGAACCATAACAGTTTCTAATTTCTCTAGCACGTATGTTCAATGTAAATAGGATGTAGAAAAGGTACTGCATTCCACCCAAGAAGTTGAAACCGAAACTTCATCGGATATACATGTTTTGAGGATCCATTAATTCAAAATAATTCATTTTTGAAAAAGTTCCTGTGTCTGTACGTGCTTCCCTATGGAAAGCATAACTCAAAAGCGAAAGATCCGTTAAATACCAATCTGGATATTTAAGTTCAGTCATTTCCAGTGATGCGACATGCAGATTTTTAGGAAAATCTCCCTACCCCAAACTAGCCTTTGCGTGGAAAGTCGTTTACATGGTAAATATTTATTCTGAATTTCTTGGGAATAATCCTTGAAGAGCTCTCGATTCCGAAGGTATTTTGAGTAACTGGTAAACCGTACGAGATAGACAAAACTTACAACACAAATATGTAGATCTTCTTGAAACACCCTATTTATGTCATATACAGTTCTTTGTAGAGATAACCAATTCCAAAATATTCTGTGTTATTCGTTCAATTTACTTTTCTCGAATGGGAGGCACACTCATAACATGTTTCTTTTACTCCTGGTCATGTAAAGAGAATCGAATGTCAATGACAGTTGAATAGCGTTGGCATTTAAAAGGTTCCACTGCCGCTTTAGCTTAGTGTACTCCATAATTTCTCTTTTAATTGTAAGGTGCTAAGTAATAAGACCATTTCTGGTGAAGTTACAAAAAATATTTTGTAAGTGTAGTTTGTTTGCAGAACAGATATATAAAGGCATGAAAATGGAACATATCCTTTTTTTAAAAGAATTGTTCTTAAAATATAATACGTAAAATGATAAATTTTATATCATGTAAAACAGGAAATTCACTTAAAGACATAATTTTTTACAGCATCTCCATTTACTGTTCCCTTACAGAAATGGAAATGTTGGAACAACGCATTTCCAATACTAGGTTGCCTAACTGCCCCGTATTTCGCCTGTGCAGATATCCCTTCCTACGTTAAGAGTTGCAGATATCACTGGCAGGTTTTAACTAGAAATAGCTCTTTTGAGTTCTGCAACTCTTTTGGCGCACCAAAGGCTATCTGCTTACGTCAAGGGGTGAATTCTGAGATCTGTAAGGTATCACTTGTCAGGGGTGAGTTCCGAGATGTGTAACGTATCATTGGTTTTCGTTTCTTCTTATAATATAGACGTACAATTTTTCGTGTTGTTGTTATTGTTCTCGGTGTTGTTTTGTATATTAGCTGTTAAAAATTAGTGTTTGTAAATAAACTGACGCAAACTTTTCCCATAGTATAGGTTAGGCTAATACTGCAGTCAGATCCTAAAGCTCTATGGCATGCAGTTCTTTCATGTTTACTCCAAAATACTCATATCACCTAAGAAATTACTTTAGCTTATTCCATCATCACACTAACATCAATGTAAATTCAAAATAGTTTATGCTCTTGTATCACCTAAAAGTTTGAATTCGCCGTCTTCAATAGTTTTGATTAAGCGGGTAGTTTATACCTGCAAGTACAATTAACAGAAAAAGCTCATCAAAATCAAAAACGTAAAAACTCAAACATTATACTATATGAATAAAGAAAGAAACCTCGTGTCTTGGACACACAGAAGCAGTAACATTTAGAGCTAGTATAAAATAGTCAATCAAAAATTCCCGTTAAACAAAAAAAAAAGTTTGAATCTCTACTCAAAATGTAATAATGTTATTTATCTTTCTGTGAAAATTAGAGCTCAGATTACTAAATGGCATAAACATTACGACTCTTAAAGCACTTTTAAAGTAGGTATTAAGTGCTTACAATGAATATATTTTACTAATACTTACTTATGCGCACAATTAAAAACAGCATCCCAATCTATTTTAGTTGAAACACCAAGCGTTGCATGTGGTTTGATGTTTTATCTCTAGAATATTTATTGCACTTGCCCAATATCCTTGCGTTTCTTTAGACACATTTAAAAACTATAGTACTACTTTACAACCGTCTCACCGGTAAATCTATTAGTGTTTCATTTCAATACTGGTCCTATTAAGCTTTACGAATTTCTAAGGTGTATTTTTGGTCACTAAGGTTTAATTAAATACGCGATTTGTATTCAGATACACCAAAGGCACATTGTATTCTTTGGCAACTTTGTTGTACTATGCGAAACACAACTACATGGCTGCTGATATGATCCACTAGCATTCGATATTTTAGGTTCAGTTGAGTGTGTGTGTGTGTGTGTGTGTGTGTGTGTGTGTGTGTGTGTAAAAACTGATTTCCGTGAATCCAGGGGAAATTCTAAGCGTATTTTACTCTCTGTGCGCGTTGGCAATTGTGCTGTACTGTAAAATTGCCTAATTTCCTTAAGGGAAAGTATTGGCTATTGCATCAGCCACATCTCCTAATCCTCGGCTATGCCGGGTTCTTTGGGGTTGCTGTTCACAGTTCTCTACGCTAAACCGATTCGTAGCTGCGACCTTCGACACCAGTCTGCTTCACCTCCTTCTACAAAACATCCCTCTGCTATGCTTAACGACTGAGGGTCCTCAATCCCTCGGGAAAGTTATTCAGTTGAAGGCCACCAAAACATTGGGTGTTACATCAGCGACCCCAAATATTCCTCGGCAAAACTTGGTCCATTGTTGCCTGCTCTTTACAGATCTCACGTCTATGCCGTTTTGGCGCCCCTCAGCCGTGGAAAGGGGCTACTTCTGCTTCACTCATACCTCGACTACGACGGATTCATTGGGGTTTCCCCTTCACAAATCCTTTGGTTACACCCTGTCGTCGCACCGAAAACGCGGCCAAGTCTGCTTCATTCTTATTCTAAAAACAGCTCTCGGCAACGCTTTGAGACTTAGGTTCCCCAAGCTTGGGGTACGTTTTCGGTGTAATGCCGACAACCCCACGGCAATGCTTTACAAGGACTGTAGGCCCTCGATCCTTTGGCTATTACATTAGCGAACTCACATATTATGCGACTGCGCTTGGTTCATTGGGGTTGGCTCATCAAATATCTGTTTCATTTATCTCCTAAAAAGATTCGACGGCTATGCTTTATGCCTTAGGACTTCCAACTAATCGACTACGCTTTGAGAGTAGGGCCCTCAACCAATTGGCTACTACATCAGCGACTTCACATATCCCTCGGTTTCGCGGATGCATTGAGCTCACTCTTCACAGTTGACTCGGCTACGCCATATCGTCGCTCCACAGCCGTGGCCTTCAGTCGTAAATACTACACTGCTCTCCTTGTAAACACATACTTCAGCTACGCGACTTAGGTGCCATAATCCCTCGTCTACTCTTTGCGGCATGGGGCACTCGAACCTTCGCGAACGTAGGTATTACGGTTTAGGGGCCCCAATGACTGGCGTATACGTCCGCGACTTCATATAACCCTACACTACGCAGGGATCATTGCGGATTGTAAATGCTTTAAGTTAAGCAAATCAATAATTGAATTCCGAAAGGAGATGACCGTCATGGTTTGAAAGTCTGCGAATCTCAATTTTCATTTAATTTGCGAAGTCTTTCATTATATTTCCGTTATTTCAAATCTGTTTCCATTGGGTGTATTACATTTGAGTAGGTATGTAAAACTGAAATAAGTAGATATGCGGGAATTTAAGGTGCAGCATAGATTTATATTCCCTTCTGACAGAAGTATTGGCGTGTTTGTTTACTTAAGTGACATGTAATGGTGAAGGTCACCGAGCTCAAGCTAGGTAGATGAGCAAAACCAAAGCGAAGAGGTGACATTTTTATTTATACCTAACCATGGTGGGTCCGTTTTGTTTGCGGAACAACCTAAGAGTAAATAGATTTTGTATTATTCGTATAACACAGTGAGTTTAATTATTTTCAATGGTGATTTTTGGCGTCTCGAAAGATAAGTTTAGTGTTTGTTATTCCTAATGAAAATATTTATGTTAGTTTTCAATACGCGGAAAGAACTCAAAATAATTGTGTTCACCTTTTGTACTCTGTTTATTATTTGTTATGTTAATTCATCCTGTAAATGCACCAGACACGGAAGATACATCTAGTCCATTGAACGCCAGCACAAAGGCTATTCCTGAGCTTCATTTTGACTATTCAAGAGCATCTCAAATTCTGTGTACCTGAGATGCTGATATCCTTTTCTTTAATTTAGCTAATTTACCACCATTGCAACCTTCTACATAATTGGTAAAGTTTGTTCTAATTAATATCATCATAGGCTTGGACACGTTTCTAAAGACTGCCTTCTAGGGGTGTGCAAACTCTTAGATGACCTTCATTCAATGCTTCATCATAGAATTTGTTTCAAGTATTTTATTTCTCTTTCTTTCTTTCTTTCTTTCGTTTTCGTTTTTTAATATTGTAGCTTTAGCTGTTGGTTAATTATTTCATTGTGTATCAGCTATTTAAGTATAAGGCTTCTTCTGAAGGTACATACCTGAAAACACCTGAAAATATTTTTGTGGTTACTTCTCCATACTTCCGATTAACATTTTAATGTGGTTCTCGTAGGTTGTATCTATTATACAGTGCGAAAATGCTCTTCTACAGCTATAGGAAGACCTTTTCAAAAAACGCTCATACACAATAATAACATCTTTGAGATGGTATACATAAAGTATATATGTCACTTACAAATGTGTCCAATGACGCCACAGCTAACCCAACAATGAAATTAAGTGACCTTTGCGTTTTAACAGATACTGTTTGAAGTATCTGAGCATTTATTAAAACATTTTCATTTCGCGGTAGTGGAAAATACGCAGAACTTACGAAGCGCGTTGTCTATATGAAGAAATTATTTTTCTTTCTACAATTCTTTGTAATAAGTTTTAGTCTATCTCTTACGGTTCACTAGTAATACAAAGGATATACAGAAGTCGTCTAGAATGAAGAGGTCTTCAGAGCCTATTCTCAGAAAGGTAAAGGTATATATTTCGTTTTCATTACAAAATCTTAAACATATGACATTTTAAAAAAAAATCCTTGGAGTCAATTTTGAGAAAAACAACATTTTCTAAAAATGTTCTATAAAAAGGAGTTGGAGGTGGGGCCATTTCCTTGAAAATCTGCATGCCGCATTCTTCGGTGATTTAGAACCCTCATGCCAAGTTTGACATTTAACCAACTTTTCTGTATTTATATTGTATACTGCCCAAAGACAGGCAGACAGCCACACACACACACACACACACACACAAACACACACGCACACGCTGAGTTTTTTCTTAAAATACTTTTTTTTTTAATTAAGGAATCTTGAAAAAACATGTATTTCCGGTGAAATCTCGGTATCGAGTTTTGGCTGGAATACAATTCTCTATCCACTATGTACACGGCACATTCGTTGTAGAGAAAGTAAAAATCGGTTGCTTTTATATTCACATGCCTTTGTTTACCCTCTGTCGTTATAGTGACTGCAGATACAAGGCATTCTAACGAAAGCTTATTACTCTCTCTAGTCAAAATATACAATGTACATAACAGATAGAGGAGGTATTGTATTCCATTAAAAATTCGATCCCGCGATTTCACCGGAAATACATGTTTTGGGGTCCCGTAGGTCCGAAAAAAGCATTTTTAGAAAAAGCTCAGTGTGTGTGTGCGTGTGTGTGTAGACAGCATAGCTCAAAACTAAAAAACGGTTAAATATCAAACTTGGTATTTGGGTTTGGTATCCTCCAAGGATGCGACACGAAGCTTTTGAAGAAGATCCCCTCCACCACTATCTACCCTTTACATGGAAAAATTTTCGTAAATTTTGATTTTCTCAAAAATGGCTCTAACGATTTTGATTAAAATTGCATATATTAAAGATATTTACATCCCAAATAAAATCTACAACTTGAATTTTCTGGTAAATTTCCTCTAAAGACCTTTTTATTCTGGATGAATTTTGCCGAATTTTTCTTAGCTCCTAAACAGTAAGAGATAGACAAAACTTACAACACAAAAAATATAGATCACGTCAAAACAAACAATTTATGTCGATAACGTTTTTGTTGCGGAAGTAACCGTTTCCAAGAGATTCCTTGATATTGGTTTCAATTGTGAAGTACTTACACTTTTTTAGTCAGGAAGTATCCGTTTTTCTTTTGTTCTACTCCTGGCCAGCCAAAGAAGTGATTTGCAATGACAATCGCATAACGACAGCTATTCAAGACATTTGTCTATCACTTTTGCATAGCGCATTCCTTTTGTTTCTTTCTACTTATAAGCGACTAAGTTATAAGAATATTTTGTTAATATTTATATCGATTAACATGGTATAGAAAGAATAATCTTTTATAAGAAGTTTGTTTGTAGAGCAGCTAGAGAAAGTCATGTGAGTGTAACACATCAGATATTTTTTCATTTCTTTCATTTTAATCGAAATTAACTTTTACAGAAGTAGCCACCTTACGCATTTCGCCTCTGCTTGTGGATCCCCGATTAACATTTTTTGTGGTTTTCGTAGGTTGTATCTACTATACAGTTCGAAAACGTTGTTCTACAGCTAAATGAAAATGTTTTCAAAAAGCACTCATACACAATAATAACATCTTTGAGATGGTGTACATAGGGTATACATGCCATTTACAAATGTGTCCGGTGATGCCAACTCTAACCCAACAATAAAATTAAGAGACCTTTGTTTCTGGGAAAATGTGCTTTAACAGATACTGTTTGAAGTATCTGAGCATTTATTAAAACTTGTTCGTTGCACGGTAGCGGAAAATACGCAGAACATAAGAAGCGTGATGTAGATATGAAGAAATTATTTTTCTTTCTGGTGAAAAATATGTTGGTTATGCGTAACGAGGGTAAATGATGTAATATATAAAGTATAACTGTAAGTTTGTATCTGGCAGTCTACATGAACTGGTTTTTTTTTTTTTTTGGTTTCATCGTATGTCATTTAATATATCCATAAGCTCGCCACTCATTGCTGCGGATAACTAGTCCGTACAGTTTTGATTTTATTAATTCATACGGCAGGCAACCCAGAAGTGTTATGGGGAAATGGAAATACCCATTGTGCCACTCTTAAATTAGTTAAATTCAAGTCTCGTTAGCTCAAAAATGTTGATCTGGGTTGTTCAGTTGCTTTGGCGCTGGTGTTCTGATTTTAAGCTTATGGGTTCAAACCCCAGTATAAACCGATTGCTTTTAACTCTGGTTAAGGTTTATAGCCCCATATCAGCAGATTTATCGCCATTAAAGGAACTCCTGCAGGACAAGATTTCGGGACACAGGCGCCAACTAAGGCATGTTTAATTTATATATATATATATATATATATATATATATATATATATATATATATGTGTGTGTGTGTGTGTGAAAAATAAAAAAAAATCAGACTGATATTCTTCCAGGATGTAGAAACACGCCATGTAAGTTCACCAGTCTACAATTAGATGTAATGTCAAATATTGAGGAATATAAGATGATTATTAATTAAACACTTTATTGTTTATATCACCAAATACATTACTTTAACTTATCCCATCATCACACTAACATAAAAGTAAATTCAGAATATTTTATATTCTTTTATCACCCAAAAGTTTGAATTCGCTGTCTTCAATAGTTTTGATTAAGCGGGTAGCTTATACCCGCAGGTACAATTGACAGAAAAAGCTGTTCAAAATCAAAAACGTAAAAAGCTCAAAAATAATACTATATGAATAAGGAAAGAAACCGAGTGTCTTGGACTCACAAAAGAAGTAACATTTAGAGCTAGTATAAAATAATCAATCAAAAATTTCCGTTAAACAAACAAAAAAATTGAATTTCTACTCAAAATGTAATATTGTTATTTATCTTTCTGTGAAGCTTAGCGCTCAGATTACTAAATGGCATTTGCATTACCACTTTTTAAGCACTTTTAAAGTAGGTATTATTTGCTTAAAATGAAAATATTCTACCAATAGTTACTTATGCACACAATTAAAAAAAGCATTCCAATTTATAAGAGTGGATGACAATATTAACATATAGCAACTGAAATACCCAGCGTTGCTCGTGGTTTGACGTTTTATCTCTATAATATTTATTGCACTTGCCCAATATCCTTGCGTTTCTTTAGACACATTTAAAAACTGTAGTACTACTCTACTACATTTTAATCGAAATTAACTTTTACAAAAGTAGCCACCTTACGCATATCGCCTCGGCTTGTGGATCGCACTGCTCAAGTTGTAGGTGTGGTTCTTGTTTCACGATTGCAACTTTCACGTACACTTGTAGACTATATTTCGGTGCTTCAATTTCCTTGAATCGTGAGTGGAGTTCCGCAACGACCTCCGGAGCGTAAGAACTAAAATCCAAAACATCTTATGTGTTGAATTCACATGACTTTCTCTAGCTGTTCTGCAAACAAGCTATTCTTATAAAAGATTATTCTTCTCTCTACGTCATGCTTATAAAGATAAACATTAGCAGAAATTGTAATATCACTTAGTCCCGCAGAATGACAGAATACACTAGGCTAAAGCAACAGACATATCATTTTAATTGATTCGCTATGTGACTGTCATTGAAATTCCCTTCTCTTACCATTGCCAGGAGTAAAACTATACAAAAATGTTTTAATGGAGAAAAATATTAATTACCTTGAAATTGAAAACAATAACAGGGAAAACCCCTGGTTTTCTCTATATAAGAAAAATAAAATAAAATAAAATAAGAATCTTCATATTACACAGTTTGAGTGAAATGACAATGAAGACGACTTCAGAGGTTTGTCCTTTGAAATTCAGATACCCATCCTATTTCAAATGTAAACATCTTCAATATACGAATTTTCAATCAAAATCGTTGAAACCATTTTAGAACATCGAACTTTTAGAAAAGTGTTGCATGTAAATGGTAGTTTGGGGTAGGGGAAGATTGTTCTGAAAATTTTTGTGTCACATCCCTGGAAACTACGAAGTTTGTTATTTAAAGAATTTTCGTTTTGAGCTAGCATACACAAACTGGCGTTTTTCTAAAGTTTGATGTATCCAAGACATGTATTTCCGGTGAAATCTGGGCATACAGGGTTTTTTTTTTTTTTTTTTTTTTTTAACATTGTGCGAACTGGACAGCGAAAATAAAAATGGGTTAAGAAATCACGTTAATCTAACAAATTTTAATTTTTTTTTCCTCACCGTCAAGTTAATTTTGTTCTTCCAAAATTGCTAATTAGGGGGAAGTAAAATGAGTCCGAATTTTGCAATAACGGAACACGCAAAGTTCTCACCGATAAAAAAGTGATATGCTATGTACTATATAAGAACGGCTGGCAGTCTTCTAGAGTGGGGAGGTCCGAAGCTACAAGGTAACTCCGTGGCATTTAGTGATACAATATCACTACGAGTAGAAATACTCCTACTACACCTTATTAGACTGTAAACACTGGGCCACAGTTTAAGGTGGCAACAACCTATGTAGCGACCATGACTTCCCTTTTACTGCTTATATCTAACTTCTAGCGACGTACTGTACTTTTGTTGCGCATTTGTATCCGAGCACCACATTTACTTATTGTAGACATTTCATTCGCTGGCAGCATAACGCAAGTCTTTTACTTTCTCTGCTTAGCTAGAGCAAGTGTTGTATTCCACAGAAATTTCGTAATTAAAACTTCAAGGGAGATACACGGTTTTATGTCCTCTGAATCTAATCACAGCACTTTTAGAAAAAAAAAAATGTATTCCATTCACGTGACTACATCTGCTTCTCCGTACCAAGTTATTGTTAAAACGCTTATTCTTCCGTCTATTTTAAGCTGATTGAGAAAAATATTAGCAGACATTGGTCTTATTAATTGTTTCTCTGTAAGTAGAAGGAAACTAAAAGGAGTACTAAACTTAAAGGAGAGTCAAACCTTTTACAAGCTGGTTACAATGAGACTCAAAATCGTTTCTTTGCATGGCCAGGAGTTGATAGGTTCCCGTATTAGAAAAGTTATAACTGAAACAAACGGTATTTTAAAACTGAAACCAATTACAAGGAATATCTTGGAAGCGATCAACTCCAAGAAAAAATGTATGTCACATAAATTGTGTGTTTTATGGAGATTTACATTTTTCGTGTAGTAAGTTTGCGTCTATATGTTAGCTTTGCCAACTATGCAAAAGTAATCCAGAATGAAGAAATCATCAGAGGCTATTAACAGAAATTTCAAATATACATTTTAATCTTCCTGTATTTTTCACGGTATCTACAATACAGAAATTTTTGAAAACCAACGTTTTCGATATTGTTTCCATGTAAAGGGTAGTTTAGGCTCGAAGTTTTGCTTCAAATCTTCGTATCGCATTCTTGAAATATATAAACTTAATTACCAAGTTTGGTATTAAACAGTCTTTTCGTTTTTCAGCTATGAAGTCCACAGTCACACACACACTGACGTTTTTCTAAAAATGCCTTTTTCCCTTCTTTTTGGATTCAGCGGTGCCCAAATCATGTATTTCCGGTGAAATGTCAGTACGAATTTCGTGAAATACAATACCGTTTTTATCCGCTATGTACATTGTACATACGTGCTAGTGAAAGTAAAACTTTGACGTGCTCCATTTCACATTACTTTCTCTAGATTTCCACGAATAAATTTTCCTTACAAATGATTATTCTTTTATCTGTATCCTGGTAATCGAGATAAATATTAGCAGAATTGGTTTTACTACGTGCTTCCTTGTAAGTAGAAGGTAAATAAGGGAACACACTAGATACAGCAACAGTCAAAGCCTTTAGAAGCTCGTCGCTATGTGAAAGAATTGAAATTCGGATTTCCTTGCATTTCGGATAGTAAAAGAAAGAGATGAAAAGAAAGTTGACTTCTCTCTTGAGAAAAGTTTAGGTAGTTTAAAATTGGAATCAGTAACAAGGAATATGTTGGAAAGGCTAACTGTACGAAAAAATTATATGAAATAAATTGCGTATTTTAACGATATATATACTATGTCAGTCACTTACGGCTTACCATTAAAAAAAAGCCTTCCAGAATGAAGCGGTCTTCAGAACCTATTCCTAGATAAGTAAACTATACAGATCTTTTTGCATGAAACTATCTTAAACATATGGTATGTTAATAAAAATAGATAGAGCCATTCTTGAGAAAACCAAAAGTTCCAAAAATGTTCTACGTAATGAGTAGTTGGATGGGGATTTCCTTGAAAAATCTTTGTGTTGCATACTTGGAAGACATAGAACTTAAGTACCAAGCTTGATATTAAATGGGAAGTTTATTCCCGCAAATACAATTAACAGAAAAAGCTGTTCAAAACCAAAACGTAGAAAACTCAAAAATAATACTATATGAATAAAGAAAGAAACCGCCTGTGTTGGGCACACAGAATCAGTAACATTTAGAGCGAGTATAAAATAGTCCAGCAAAAATTCCCGTTAAACAGAAAAAAAATGTTTGAATCTCTACTCAAAATGTAATATTGTTATTTATCTTTCTGTGAAGCTTAGAGCTCAGATTACTAAATGGCATATACATTACCACTTTTTAAGCACTTATAAAGTAGGTATTAAGTGCTTACAATGAAAATATTTTACCAATACTTACTTATGCACACAATTAAAAACAGCATCCCAATTTAGAAGAGTGGATGAAAATATTAACATATAGCACCTGAAACACCCAGCGTTGCTCGTGGATTGACGTTTAATCCCTATAATAGTAATTGCACTTACCCAATATCCTTGCGTTTCTTTAGACACATTTAAAAACCATAGTACTACTCTACAACCGTCTCACCAGTAAATCTATTAATGTTTCATTTTAAAACTGGTCATATTAAGCTTTAAGAGTTTCTCAGGTGTATTTTATGTCACTAAGGTTTAATAAAATACGCGATTTGTATTCAGATACACCAAAGGCTCATTTTATACTTTGGCAGCTTTGTTGTACTATGCGAAACACAGCTACATGGCTGCTAACTTGATCCATTAACATTCGATATTTTAGGTTTAGTTGAATGTGTGTGTGGGTGTAAAAACTGATTTCCGTGAATCCAGGGGAAATTCTAAGCGTATTTTACTCTCTGTGCGCGTTGGCAATTGCGTTGTAGCTGTACACAGAGAATTCAAGATATAAATTTTATATATCATATCCTCGGCATTTTAATTAAAATCAGATCCAGTTTTGAGAAAACCAAAATTATCGAAAAAATTACCATGTAAAAGGTAGTTAAGGGTGCGGGGATTTTTTTGAAAAACTTTGTTTCACATCCTTGCATGCTGCCGAACTAGGAGTAAACAAAAGATAAACAGAAGGCAAGATGCTTTCCCGTTTGAGGAAAGCTTATTGGAAAACCAATAACTCGGAATATCTATCTGGAAAAGAGCTACTCTATATATACCTATTTAGAGTAACTGTTTATATTTCTTACGGTTTACCACTTCCGCAAAAGTTCCATATAAGTCATCCATTATGATGAAGTCTTCAGAGCCTACTCCCAAAGAATTCAAGATATAAATGTCGTTTATCATGAACATATCTTAAACATATGGCATTTTACTAGATACAAATCGATACAGCCATTTTTCAGAATATCAAAAATGTTCAACATTGTTCCATTAAAGGGTATTTGTGGGTGGGGAATTCCTTGAAAATCTTCGTGTCGTATCCCTGGAAGACACTGATCTTAAGTAGGTATACCAATTTTGGTATTAAAAGGACTTTTCATTTTTGACTTATGCTGCGGAAAGATGTACTCATAGACATTTGACTTTTTTTTTTGTTTTTTTTTTTTGTTTCAGGGTTCTAAAAGCATATATTTCCAGTGAAATTTTGGTAGCGAATTTTTTAGTGCAATATATTATCTTCTCTATCTGCTATGTATATTGTGGGTACATACGTGCAAGAAAAAGTAAAAACTATGTAGTTTCCCGTTTTTTACCCGCAGATAATAATTGTAGACAGCAAGAGAAATATGCCCATTCATTGTTTCCTGAGGAACAATGAAGATATTTAAGTTGTTTCTAAATCCACTCTAGGTGTTAAGGTGATTTACCATGTGTTTTAGGATAGCAAGCTGCTTTAGAAAAGTCAGGGCTTGAATTTCTTCTAGTTCCATGACGTCATAAGAGACAAAGTTACCACAGAATTCAATACAAGAAGAAGAAAAAATCGATGTGTTACACATAGTATTCTTCTTTCTACACCATTCCAATCGAGATGAGCATTAGCAGAATTTTCTTATTACTTAGTTCCTTATAGGTAAAAGGAACTGAAGGTATGCACTCTGCTAAAGCGAAAGTCAAATGCCTTAAAAGCTGTCGCTATGCGATTGTCATTGAAAGTCGCTGCTTTGCTGGAAGTAAAACAAAAGAAACTGGGGCGACTGCCAGTCTCCGAAACAAATATCAAGGAATGTCTCGGAAACGGTTACCTCCATATCAAAATAAAATACATAAATAAGTGTTTTGACGAGATGTACATTTTTGTGTAGTATGTTTTTGTAGATCTCTTAGGTTTACCAGTTGTGCAAAAGCTATACTAATTCATCCAGAATGAAGAGGTGTTCAGAGGCTATTCCCGAAAATTAAAGATATTCATTTCGTTTGTCATGAAATGTGTTAAACATATAGCCTTTTAATAAAAGCCAAGTTCGGTATTTAACGAACCTTTTATTTTTGAGCTATGCTGCCCACACACACACACACACAAGAACATGTTTCTAAAAATTGTTTTATTTGGATTCAGGAGGTCTCAAAACATGTATTTACTGTGAAATTTTGGTATCGAATTTTTCGATGGAATCCAATGCCTTCTCTAACCACTATGTACATTCCACCTACATACCTGCCAGAGAAAATAAAAAGGGACTGCTGAACTAAGCCACCTTACATGGCTGAACAGTAGCAGTATTCTGCCTCAATTTCCGGCAAAAGATTTCTTTGGCTGTCTATGCCAAATGGGCGCGACCTTCACGTCTTAAACTGTTAATCATTTTTACTACTAGTTTGAAACAGGGTTTGTTTTACCAATAGATGTTCCCTTTAAGTCTCCTTGAGGAATGAGACAGTGGATCATAGGACATTTTACTCATTTTCCTGTAACAGTCTCGCCAAACCGTATTAGCTACATTTAATGGAAATCACTTTTTAAATTGTAAAAACATTCTTTTCCAGCTTCTGTATTACAATTTCAGCTGAGTGTCTGCCACGGATATTTAAATGATCTTTAACTTTATTTCAATTCGAACCAAATTCCAAATGTTTCGACACACTCTACTCAAACTCGTATGAGCACTTATAGTAAAATTTTAAATCCTGGAGGTGCAATGGTTAGTCTAAAAGTCGTACTTTTAGGAGGTTCAACATATGGAAACTTAATTTTATACTGGTTTTAAAAAAAAATTGTAAATTTGAAAAATCCTGATGTAGGTATAATTTCTACTCCCTGCGTGCAATGGTCTGAGTTTTTCATACTTAAGCACTGCAAAATCGGCACTAATAGGCCCTCTGCAGTATGAAATGCATCTTAAAATCTTAAACTCCTATGATATCCAATTACTAGAAACTTACCTAAGGGTTACACACAAGGAAAATTGAGCAAAATCCTATTGTAAAGAATAACCATTTATTTTCAAATGTGTATTTGCTATATATTAATGAAGATTATAAGTAATTTTACATCAACTATTAAATATGTCTGCGCACAGGTCCAAATAGCTCTTTACAATTTCATAGCTGTTTTCATCGCTTTCTGTTTCTTATTTATTCTTTTTTTTTTTATTTACTTTGTATTTATTTATTTTTGCATTTTTATTCAAAATGTTCCACACGATGCAGATTTTGTTGAACTTCCTTTAAATGTTACAGAGAAACACTCCAACGCAAAAGTATTAAAACCATGTAAGTTATTTTTCTTTACCGGTTATCATTAGGTAAATACTAATTAGAATATCTAATTAACAAGCTAAACTTAGTGATAAAGGTTGTTTCTCATAAGTTTGTAACCTTTTCTCAAAAACCAAAACATAAATAATAAAAACCTGCCTTAAGTGTTTGTTAATATATATTGCTTAATCAATATAGATATTTATATCAGTGAAATGTTAATTTCTTCAGCGTGCGAGCCATTTTTATTTACCATTAGAGTAAACTATTAAACAACTAATTACTTGCCCCGTTCGAATCTAGCTTAGGGTGAGTTAACCGGATAAGCTTTTTTTTTTTTTTCGGGGTTTTCCTTTATCCTGAGAAGACAAATGTCGAGTATCTTTAAGCTCTATGGACCCCGAGACCATTTGAGCATCATTTCACCAATTTCATTCATCGTCCGATATGACCAAACTAGGTTAAAGGACGTTAAACTACATAAAAAAAAAACTACTGAAAGTTTTGCAATAAAACTTTGCGTATATCATTATGATTTGGTGTTTTACTTGCGGTATAAATTTCAGAAACATGTTCATAATAGAATTTAGAAGTTTCACCTACGCGTACCCTCTAAGTTAACTTTTCTATTTTCAGTGTGTATATAGTTCACAAAGCATGCCATTTTTGTTATTTTATAGTTTTAGCTTTTTGAACCATTTTAATTCCTATATACTCAAAACCATGTATTTTAGATTGTTTGCTATAACTTTGAATATTTTAGCCTTCACATATTTTATAAAACATGTCAATTATCCAATTTGCTTTAATTTTGAATTTTTACAGCTGTTTGCAATCGTTGTATATCATACAATTTGTTATAATGTTGAACATTTTGAGGCTTTAAATTCTATATGCTTCACAAAACATGTAGGTTACCGCTTGCTTATTTATCTTTAAAGAATTAGTGGTCTTACCCAGGACTGTATGGGTGAATTCTGTAAGAAAACTGTTAAATATAAAAATGAGGTAGTTTTTGAAAATCGAGAATGACAGAACTCTACAGTTATTACTTACTAGATCGTTAATTATAATTCTACAGTACTTCTCACTTCACTCATTAAACAATGATGTCTTACATTAAAGGTTACAAATATGGTATGGGTGATTTTGATTCAGAGATCGTAGAGCTTCAGCTGCGAGGTCAGAACAAACTGTGTTTCTTTAAAAATGTCATTGTTTTCGGCACTGCTCAGATAAAGCACTCTTGAGTAAAAACAATTTGCATCTTAAATTACCTTCCGCATCAGTCAGCATGTTATTTTGGAGTAATATTGCAGTCCTACAGCCTGTGAGTGTTTATTTATAGATAACGCAGTGATAAATGCTAAGTTTGGAGTATAGGTATTTATTTTAAACATTGATACGTAAGCTCTTATCCTCTTGAGGGGACCTTGAGCAAGAATGGCAAAGAGAGTTGCATGAAACATTAACATCGTCAAGCTAGTAGTAATTGAAATTCATCAGAATTGTCTCTAAATGTCATTCAATATCACCGGAAAAGTCCCTATTCGCTAACAATTAAATTCAGTCACCAGATGATTCAATTCAACTCCAAATCTAGCGACTTGTCTAGAACGGGCACCAGAATATTGTTTCACTGTAATGCTACAATCACAATGAGATGCAAGTGCATGCGTAACATAGCATAAGCGCAGACTCAAAGAAATACCATTCACAATGCAATCGTAAGCGCAATGCAAGAAGTTATCACGGATTTCTAGATCCGCAAGTTACATGCGAATATCTTCCAAGCGCTCCTCAAGTTACAAACTGAATAACATAACCAACAATACCACATAAGGAGATTCACTCAATCTTTTACAAAATAAATACATATCATACTAACAAGTGATGAACTGATGCACGCGGCAGTGACGTCACAATAATTGCTCATTCAAATTATTAAAAATAGTATAAGCATAGAGACTGCAGAAAGTGATAAAGCTACACATTTAATGAACTAAGGATTATCTCTCTGCTATCGTTTGTCATTGAACACATAGGCAATGAATAGAGAAAAGAAGCAGAATTCTTCCTCTTTGCACGCAACACAAAGATAAAGTTTGGAGTTTGCAAACTCTTGCGTTGCATTGCATTGCGTCTTGCGTGTTTCTTGGTGAGTGCTTACATTAAATAACGAGTCCAAACTCTTATGTTTACATTGAGTCTGCGCTTGCATTTCATTGTGAATGTAGCATAATAAACAACGCAGTCGGAGAAGTACTGACTGCCACATGAAAATAAGTAGAAGTAAAATATTTAAGCTTATGCTTAAAGGCTTTGGAAGTATAATTGTAGTGCTTATTCAGCCCGTTCGTCATTTAAATGTATCAAAGAAGCAATAATGCGTAGTAAGGTACATCTTCATTCGCGTCATGAGTTGTGAAGTGGTGTAATGTAATGAACACTGAGTTTTAAACGCTCTGTTTCTAAAAGTCTCAAGTTGACTTGCCAGATAGTATATCTTAAAATACAAAGAAATTGTGAACAGAGGAATGTTAAATTATGTGTGGAAAACATCGCTTTCTGTGAAGCATTGTTTCTATCACCAACCCCAGAGAGGCTGTTTTCGTGAGCAGTGTGTGAGTGAGAGAGGAGACAAAATTTATTGCGGTTTTGTCACACTCAGACAGCTGTCAGTATATGACGATCAAAGACCTTGAAGTTATATGCGACGATGGTTTTCACTCAACGGTAAACTAGAGTTGTGTATCGAGATTTCCTGTTTTTTTCCTGTGGCCTGCTTTTATTTTAATATTAGTGATTGTGCGACGTGTTAATAATTTCCGAACAAATTAATTCTATTCAGATCATTTCGAAAACAGCCCACAGTTTCAATACAAATTAAGGTAAGCCTGGATCATATAACATGTTAATATTTACTGTTATTATTTTTATCCTTTCTTTCTTTGTAATCCCCATTTGGGTACTCAACACCCTCCGCTAATTTTGAAACCATGAGCTCCATTTGCATCATACTTTTTCTATCTACTTTAGGCTGATTGAGCAAAATATTAGCATTAATATATTTCTCTGTAAGTAGAAGGAAACTAAAAGGAGTACTAAGCTTAAAGGAGAGTCAAATCTTTTAAAAGCTGGTTACAATGAGACTCAAAATCGTTTCTTTGCATGGCCAGGAGTTGACAGGTTCCCGTATTAGAAAAGTTATAACTGAAACAAACGGTATTTTAAAACTGAAACCAATTACAAGGAATACCTCGGAAGCGATCAACTCCAAGAAAAAATGTATATCACATAAATTGTGTGTTTTATGGAGATCTACATTTTTCGTGTAGTAAGTTTGCGTCTATATGTTAACTTTGCCAACTATGCAAAAGTAATCCAGAATGAAGAAAACATCAGAGGCTATTAACAGAAATTTCAAAATAAACATTTTAATCTTCCTGTATTTTTCACGGTATTTACAATACAGTAATTTTTGAGAACCAACGTTTTCGATATTGTTTCCATGTAAAGGGTAGTTTGGGCTCGGAGTTTTGCTTCAAATCTTCGTATCGCATTCTTGAAATATATAAACTTAATTACCAAGTTTGGTATTTAACAGTCTTTTCGTTTTTCAGCTATGAAGTCCACAGTCACACACACTGACGTTTTTCTAAAAATGCCTTTTTCCCTTCTTTTTGAATTCAGCGGTCCCCAAATCATGTATTTCCCGTGAAATTTTAGTACGAATTTCGTGAAATACAATACCGTTTTTATCCGCTATGTACATTGTACATACGGGCTAGTGAAAGTAAAACTTTGACGTGCTCCATTTCACATTACACTCTCTAGATTTCCACGAACAAATTTTCCTTACAAATGATTATTCTTTTATCTACATCATGGTAATCGAGATAAATATTAGCAGAATTGGTTTTACTACGTGCTTCCTTGTAAGTAGAAGGTAAAAAAGGGAACACACTAGGTACAGCAACAGTCAAAGCCTTTAGAGGCTCGTCGCTATGTGAAAGAATTGAAATTCGGATTTCCTTGCATTTCGGATAGTAAAAGAAAGAGATGAAAAGAAAATAGACTCCTCTCTTGAGAAAAGTTTAGGTAGTTTAAAATTGGAATCACTAACAAGGAATATGTTGGAAAGGCTAAGTGTACGAAAAAATTATATGACATAAATTGCGTATTTTAACGATATATATACTATGTCAGTCACTTACGGCTTACCATTAAAAAAAAAAGCCTTCCAGAATGAAGCGGTCTTCAGAGCCTATTCCTAGATAATTAAACTATACAGCTCTTTTCACATGAAACTATCTTAAACATATGGCATGTTAATAAAAGTAGATAGAGCCATTTTTGAGAAAACCAAAAGTTTCCAAAAATGCTCCACGTAATGAGTGGCTTTGGGGGGGGGGGGGGACTTTCTTGAAACATCTTTGTGTCGCATACTTGGAAGACACTGACCTTAAGTACCAAGCTTTGATATTAAACGGACTTTTTTTTTAGCAATGCTGCCTATAGACAAACACGTGGATATATTCTAATTTTTTTTTATTTAGGGGGTCTGCAAACATACTTTCGGCGTAACCTCGGTATTTAATTTTGAGTGAAATTCTATACCTTCTCTATCTGGTATGTAGGTATATATTCACACATACGTGCTAGAGAAAGTAAAACTATGCGCTTTCCAGCTAAAAATAAGAGACAGCAAGAGAAATTTGCCCATTCATTGTTTTCTACAGAACATTGAAAACATCTAATTTGTGTCTAAAACCAAAAAATGGACACCAGTTATTCTATTCGTTAAAGATTCAATTTTAAGGTGTCAAGGTGATTTGCCATATCTTGTAGGATAGCAAGCTGCCATAGAAAGGTCTGGCTTTTGTATTTCTTCTTCTGGTACCTTGATGTCACATGAGACAAAGTTATTGCGGGATTCAGCCATTTCCTTGCAAATAGAAAAAACAGATACTGATGTGTTACACTCACACGATTTTCTCTATCTGTTCTGCAAACTTCTTACAAAACATTATTCTTCCTTCTACACCATTCTATTCGAGATAGACATTAGCGGAAATTTCTTATTATTTAGTTCCTTATAAGCAAAAGTGAACTGTAGGAATGCACTCTTAAAAGCGATAGTGATTGCTATGTGATTGTCGTTGAAATTCGCCTCTTTGCTTGCCAGAAGTAAAACAAAAGAAACCGAGGGACTTCATGTCGGGGAAAAGTATAGGTATTTTAAAATCGAAACAATTATCAAGGAATATTTCGGAAACATATACCTCCACATCAAAAATATAAAAGACATACGTTGTGTGTTTTTACGAGATGCACATTTTTTTATAAAAATTTGTCCATTTGTTACGGTTTACCAGATGTGCAAATTTCATCCAGAATGAAGTGGATTTCAGAGGCTGAACACAGAAATCTTAGATATAAATTTTATATAGCATATCCTCGGCATTGTAATTAAAATCAGATCCACTTTTAAGAAACCAAAATTATCGAAAAAATGACCATGTAAAACGTAGTTAAGGGTGCGGGATTTTTTTTTAAAATCTTTGTGTCACATCCTTGGATGCTGCCGAACTTAAATACCAAGTTTGGTATTAAACGAACTTTTCGCTTTTGAGTTTTCCTGTCCACAGACAGATACATATACACATATAAACACACGCAAATAAAAACAGACTTCTAAAATGTGTTTTCGTTTGTTTTTTCTTTAAACATATATGAAATAAAATATCGAATTTTTGGACACAATAAAATACATTTTCCATCTACCATGTACGATGTACATATACCCTACAGAAAATTCTGATATGTTCCATTCATTTGACTTTCTAGTTTTGCACAAACAAACTTTCCTTATAAAAGATTATTCTTTTATTTTCACCATGCTAATCAAAATAAACATTACCAAAATCGGTCTTATTATCTGATTCCTTGTAACTAGAAGAAAAATAAGGGAGTACACTAGTCTTAATCGCTAGTCAGCCTTTTAAAAGGCGGTCGCATAAGTGAAACAATTGATGTTCAATTCTCTTTGCTTGCTACGAGTAAACAAATGATAAACAAAAGGTAAGATGTTTTCCCGTTTGAGGTAACCTTATAGGAAAACCAATAACTCGGAATACCTTTCTCGAAAAGAAATACTCCATATATACCTATTTAGAATAACTGTTTATATTCCTTACGGTTTACCATTTCCGCAAAATTTCCATATAAGTCATCCATTATGATGAGGTCTTGAGAGCCTTCTCCCAAAAAATTCAAGATATAAATGTCGTTTGATATGAACATATCTTAAACATTTTAGAAGATACAAATCGATACAGCCTGTTTTCAGAAATCAAAAATGTTCAACATTGATCCATATAGAGGGTATTTTTGGTGGGGAAATTCCTTGAAAATCTTCGTGTCGTATCCCTGGAAGGCGCTGATCTTAAGTATGTACCAACTTTGTTTATTAAATGGACTTTTCATTTTTGAGTCCTCTCATAACATGTTTGTTTTACTCCTGGTCATGTAAAGAGTCTCGTATGTCAATGACAGTTGACTAGCGTCGGCTTTTAAAAGCTTTCACTGCCGACCTAGCTTAGTATATTCCCTAATTTATCTTCTGCTTGTAAGCCGCTAAGTAACAAGGCCATTTTTGGTAATTTTCATCTTGATTAGCATGGTGTAGATACAAAAAATATTTTGTAAGTGTAGCTTGTTTGCAGAACAGATATATAAAGTCATGAAAATTGAACATATCATATTTTTAAAAGAATGTGCCTAAAATATCAAAATAAATAAAATGATAAATTTTATATCATGTAAAACAGGAAATTAACTTAAAGATATAATTTTTTACAGCATCTCCATTTACTCCTCCCTTAACTACAAGAAAATGTTGGACCAACGCATCTCCAATTCGAGGATGCCGAACAGACCCGTATTTCGCGTGTGCAGATATCCCTTCGTACGTTAAAAGAGTTGCAGATATCACGAGAGTGACCGTTTTATTCCTCGCAATAAGCTCGACCCGCTCACAGTCTCCGCTGATAGCAAGAGGTGTTAAGCTAAGAACACTCTCGCCAGTACTCCACTGGTAGATTTTAACTTGAAATAGTCTCTTTGAGTTTTACAAATCTTTTGACGCACCAAGGGATAATTGCACTTGTCAGGGATGAGTTCTGAGATGTTTAACGTATCATTGGTTTTCGTTTCTTCTTATAATAGAGATGTACAATTTTTCGTGTTGTTGTTATTGTTCTAGGTGTTGTTCTGTATATTAGCTGTTAAAAACTAGTGATTATAAATAAACTGAGGCGAACTTTTCCCACACTATAGGTTAGGCTATCACTGCAGTCAGATCCTAAAGCTCTATGGCATGCGCTGTTTTCATATTTACTCCAAAATACTCCTAGAAAATAAGGTTCACCAAAATCAAAGGAAAATTTATTGAAATTGACGTCATATAGAACACTCCACCTGGAGTAATGAAATTTTAAGAGCTTTTAAAAGAGCTTGGGCTGCAAATAATTCAAATGAGACAATTTCTTAGTGAAGAGCAGAAGATATCCTGTGATATGTTAGACTTCATGGGATTTAAATTGCACGAGATGCATATAAAAACACCACTTACCCCGCTTATACAAGTATAGTACTCCTTAAGAATGGTTTATCGCTTGTCCATCCATAAGAACTGTGGTTTTCAATGATGAAAGAATTATCAAAAACCGTTGTGGTAATTCTTAACCTTCAGAAACACACAAATCAGCTCTTAAGCAATCAGGGAAATATACCTATAACGATATATTGTAATCAAATGAACTCAAGTGAAGTGCGCTAGTGTGACCTATAAAATGACAAAGATCATTTGACTATAAATAAATATTTCCATTTATTTAAGTAAAACGAGAAGAAACCGCAAGCCGTAAGGATTATTGACATATGAATGGCACTGTAATACTTTTTATACTGTGTTTCAGTATCTGGTTCAGTATACTCGTTAAGTTTAATACTTGGTACATTTATATATTTCAGGATATTTAAGTATTCCAGAGAACCACGAGCTCTAAAAACCATCCCATGGTAATATGAATGCTGTAAATCCCGTCAGATAAGGAACACAGGGTTCATAATTATATTTATTTTCCCCTTCATTTACATGATTGAAATCCCTTCTAAAACGAACTGACAGATAGTAAACCATTCCCTTTAGAAGATTTCTGTCGATATTTTGTCTGTTTATGGGGAAAAGTGAAAGTTCTCTGCGCAATGCCATTTATTTATTAGATATGCGCTTGGAAGGCACGCCTTTAAACATCTCATACGCTAGTACACTAGTCAATGTGCTGAAACCTGTGGGAATGGCAGGAATGAATGCGCAGTATAACATCATTTGGAAGCCCAAAGATACATTTTATATAAACATATGGACTTATAAATTAAATACAAATTTCTCTCAGTTTCTTTTTTTTTTTTTTTTTTTTTTTATTTGCTAAATAATCTTTGCTTTACTTTGTTTAGGGTACCTTATGATTCTCAAAGTGCTCTCGATAGTGAATTATTTACAATATTTGGAGAAAATATTTCTATTTCAAAACTGATATCTAGAATAAATGCACGAATTATGAAGAATCATCATCTGGTTGTTATTTTAAACCGTTTGTGTGAACCGTCCAAACCTCCTCTTTCACTTTTGTATAATTTTGTGCAACTAAGAAATACTGTGTTCAAGAAAACTAAATATACATCATAGAATTTGTTTCAAGAATTTTCTTTTTCTTTCTTTTTTAACTTTAGCTGTTGCTTAATTATTTCATTATGTATCAGCTATTTAAGTATAAGGCTTCTTCTGAAGAAACCTGAAAATATTTTTTGTGGTTATTTCTCCATACTTCCGATTAACATTTTTTTGTGGTTTTCGTAGGTTGTATCTACTATACAGTGCGAAAATGTTGTTCTACAGCTAAATGAAAATGTTTTCAAAAAGCGCTCATACACAATAATAACATCTTTGAGATCGTATACATAAGGTATACATGTCATTTACAAATGTGTCCGGTGATGCCAACTCTAACCCAACAATAGAATTAAGAGACCTTTGTTTCTGGGAAAATGTGATTTAACAGATACTGTTTGAAGTATCTGAGCATTTATTAAAACATGTTCATTGCGCGGTAGCGGAAAATACGCAGAACATAAGAAGCGTAATGTAGATATGAAGAAATTATTTTTCTTTCTGGTGAAAAATATATTGGGTATGCGTAACGAGGGTAAATGTTGTAATATGTAAAGTGTGTTTGTAAGTTTGTATCTGGCAGTCTACATGAACTGTTTTTTTTTTTTGTTTTTTTTTTTGTTTTTTTTTTTTTTTTTGTTTCATCGTATGTCATTTCCCGGGGTGCACTCAGCCTCGTAAGGTCCCTGGGGGGCCAATTGAGGAGCTACTTGATGGAGAAGTAGCGGCTCCAGGTCATGAGGACCGCATTAACCGGCCGGGGGGATTCGAGGCGCTGACCACGTCTCACCCACCAATACTGCACCCCATCCATGACGTCTATAGTGGACCGAGATGGGGGACGCAGCGGTCGGGCGGTAGGCCAAGGTTCCCAGTGAGCTGTCGTGCCATGGAGTTATGTCATTTAATATATCCATAAGCCCGGCACTCATTGCTGCGGGTAATTGGTCCGTACAGTTTTGATTTTATTAATTCATACGGCAGGCAACCCAGAAGTGTTATGGGGAAATGGAAATACCCATTGTGCCACTCTTAAATTTGTTAAATTCAAGTCTCATTAACTCAAAAATGTTGATCTGGGTGGTTCAGTTGCTTTGGCGCTGGTGTTCTGATTTTAAGCTTATGGGTTCAAACCCAGTATAAACCGATTGTTTTTAACTCTGGTTAAAATTTATAGCCCCATGTCAGCAGATTTATCGGCATTAAAGTAACTCCTCCAGATCAAGATTTCGGCACACAGGCGGCAGCTAAGGCATGTTTCATTTATATATATATGTGTGTGTGTGTGTGTGTGTGTGTGTGTGTGAGAAAAATAAAAATATCAGACTTATATTCTTCCAGGATGTAGAAACACGCCATCTAAGTTCACCAGTCTACAATTAGATATAATGTCAAATATCAAGGAATATAGGATGATTATTAATTAACACTTTATTGTTTATATCACCAAATAAATTATTTTAACATATCCCATCATCACACTAACATAAAAGTAAATTCAGAATAGTTTATGTTCTTTTATCACCCAAAAGTTTGAATTCGCTGTCTTCAATAGTTTTGATTAAGCGCGTAGTTTATACCCGCAAGTACAATTAACAGAAAAAGCCGTTCAAAATCCAAAACGTTAAAAGCTCAAAAATAATATATATGAATAAGGAAAGAAACCAAGTGTCTTGGACACACAAAAGCAGTAACATTTTGAGCTAGTATAAAATAATCAATCAAAAATTTCCGTTAAACAAACAAAAAAATTTCTACTCAAAATGTAATATTGTTATTTATCTTTCTGTGAAGCTTAGCGCTCAGATTACTAAATGGCATTTACATTACCACTTTTTAAGCACTTTTAAAGTAGGTATTAATTGCTTACAATGAAAATATTCTACCAATAGTTACCTATGCACACAATTAAAAAAAGCATTCCAATTTATAAGAGTGGATGAAAATATTAACATATAGCACCTGAAACACCCAGCGTTGTTCTTGGTTTGACGTTTTATCTCTATAATATTTATTGACTTGCCCAATATCCTTGCGTTTCTTTAGACACATTTAAAAACTGTAGTACTACTCTACAACCGTCTCACCAGTAAATCTATTAATGTTTCATTTTAAGACTGGTCCTATTAAGTTGTACGAGTTTCTCAGGTGTAGTTTTGGTCATTAAGGTTTAATAAAATACGCGATTTGTATTCAGATACACCAAAGGCACATTGTATACCTTGACAGCTTTGTTGTACTATGCGAAACACTGCTATATGGCTGCTAACATGATCCACTAGCATTCGATATGTTAGGTTTAGTTGAATGTGTGTGTGTGTGTGTGTGTGTGTGTGAGTGTGTGTAAAAACTGATTTCCGTGAATCCAGGGGAAATTCTAAGGGTATTGTACTCTCTGTGCGCGTTGGCAATTGCGCTGTAGCTGAAATTGCGTAATTTTCTTAAGGCAATGTATTGGCTATTGCATCAGCGATATCGCCTAATCCTCGGCTTCATTGGGATTGCTGTTCACAGTTCTCTACGCTACACCGAGTCACGGCTGCGACCTTTGGCAGCAGTCTGCTTCACCTCCTTCTACAAAACATCCCTCGGCTACGCTTTACGGCTTAGGGACCCCAATCTTGGGGTACGTTTTCGGTGTAATGCCGACAACCCCATGGCAATGCTTTACAAGGACTGTAGGCCATCGATCCTTTGGCTATTACATTAGCGAACTCACATATTCCGCGACTGCGCTTGGTTCATTGGGGTTGGCTCATCAGAGATCTCCCAGTTACGCCACGTGTTTCATTTATCTCCTAAAAAGATTCCACGGCTACGCTTTGCGCCTTAGGACTCCCAACTAATCGGCTACGCTTTGAGAGAGGGCACTCAACCAATTGGCTACTACATCAGCGACTTCACATATCCCTCGGTTTTGCGGGATGCATTGAGCTCACTCTTCACAGTTGTTTCGGCTACGCCATATCGTCGATCCGCAGCCGTGGCCTTCGGTTGTAAGTGCTACACTGCTCTCCTTCTAAAACACATCCTTCAGCTACGCTTTGCGACTTAGGTGCCATAATCCCTCGTCCACTCTTTGCGGCATGGGACACTCGAACCCTCGCGAACATAGGTATTACGGCTTAGGGGTCCCAAATGACTGGCGTATACGTCCGTGACTTCATATAACCCTACACTACGCAGGGATCATTGCGGATTGTACATACTTTAAGTTAAGCAAATCAATAATTGAATTCCGAAAGGAGATGACCGTCATGGTTGCGAATCTCAATTTCTATTTAATTTGCGAAATCTTTCATTATATTCACGTTATTTCAAACCTGTTTCTATTGGGTGTATTACATTTGAGTAGGTAGGTTAAACTTGAATAAGTAGATATACGGGAATTTAAAGTGCAGCATAGATTTAAATTCCCTTCTGACAGAAGTATTGGCGTGTTTGTTTACTTAAGTGACATGTAATGGTGAAGGCAGCATTGTTGCTTTCTTCTTTGTAAGTAGAAGGTAACTAAGAGAATGCACAGGCTAAAGCAATACCCAATTTTTAAAAAGTGGTTGCCATTGTGAAACAAATAAAATTCAGTTCTCTTTGCATGCCTGAAGGAAACAAAAGACAGACGAATAAAAAGATATCTTCCGTTTAAGAAAAGTTTAAGGAACTAGAAACTGATAAAATTAACTCGGAGTATCTCGAAAACGATTAACCCTACATCAAATAAAAAAAAAAAAAAAAAATGAATGTGACATAAATTGTGTGTTTTAATGAGATCTACAATTTATTGTAATAAGTTTTAGTCTATCTCTTACGGTTTAATAGATATACAAAGGATATACAGAAGTCGTCTAGAATGAAGAGGTCTTCCGAGGCTATTCCCAGAAAATTAAAGGTATATATTTCGTTTTCATGACAAAATCTTAAAACATGTGACATTTTAATAAAAAAAAATCCTTGGAGCCTCTTTTGAGAAAAACAACATTTTCTAAAAATGTTCCATACAAAAGGAGTTGGAGGTGGGGCCATTTCCTTGAAAATCTGCATGCCGCATTCTTCGGTGATTCTGAACCCTAATGCCAAGTTTGACATTTAACCAACTTTTCTGTATTGATATTGTATGCTGGCCAAAGACAGGTGGACAGACACACCCAAACACACAAGCACACGCGGAATTTTTTCTTATAAAACTTATTTTTTAATTAAGGAATCTTAAAAAACATATATTTCCGGTTTAATCTCGGTATCGGGTTTTGGGTGTAATACAAATACATTCTCTATCCACTATGTACACGGCACATACGTTGTAGAGAAAGTAAAAATCGGTTGATTTTATATTCACAAGCCTTTGTTTACCCTCTGTCGTTATAGTGACTGTCTATACAAGGCATTCTAACGAAAGCTTATTACTCTCTCTATTCCGCATGTACAATGTACATAGCAGATAGAGGAGGTACTGTATTCCATTCAAAATTCGATGCCGAGATTTCACCGCAAATACATGTTTGGGGTCCCATAAGTCCGAAAAGAGCATTTTTAGAAAAAGGTCCGTGTATATATGTGTGTGCATGAGTGTGTGTTTGTGTGTGTGTGTGTAAACAGCATAGCTCAAAACTAAAAAACGGTTAAATATCAAACTTGGGATTTGGGTTTGGTATCCTCCAAGGATGCGACACGAAGCTTTTGAAGAAGATCCCCCCCACCACTATCTACCCTTTACATGGAAAAATTTTCGAAAATTTTGATTTTCTCAAAAATGGCTCTAACGATTTTGATTAAAATTTCATATATTACAGATATTTACATCCCAAATAAAATCTACAACTTGAATTTTCTGGTAAATATCCTCTAAAGACCTCTTTATTCTGGATGAATTTTGCCGAATTTTTCTTAGCTCCTAAACAGTAAGAGATAGACAAAACTTACAGCACAAAAGATATAGATCACGTCAAAACAAACAATTTATGTCGATAACGTTTTTGTTGCGGAAGTAACCGTTTCCAAGAGATTCCTTGATATTGGTTTCAATTGTAAAGTACTTACACTTTTTCAGTCAGGAAGTATCCGTTTTTCTTTTGTTCTACTCCTGGCCAGGCAAAGAAGTGATTTGCAATGACAATCGCATAACGACAGCCATTTAGGACATTTGTCTATCACTTTTGCATAGCGTATTCCTTTTGTTTCTTTCTACTTATAAGCGACTAAGTTATAAGAATATTTTGTTAATGTTTATGTCGATTAACATGGTATAGAAAGAATAATCTTTTATAAGAAGTTTGTTTGTAGAGCAGCTAGAGAAAGTCATGTGAGTGTAACACATCAGATTTTTTTTTATTTCTTTCATTTTAATCGAAATTAACTCTTACAGAAGTAGCCACCTTACGCATTTCGCCTCGGCTTGTGGATCGCACTGCTCAAGATGTAGGTGTGGTTCTTGTTTCACGATTGCAACTTTCACGTACATGCGTAGACTATATTTCGGTGCTTCAATTTCCTTGAATCGTGTGTTGAACTCCGCAACTACCTCCGGAGCGTAAGAACTAAAATCCAAAACATCTTAGGTGTTGAATTCACATGACTTTCTCTAGCTGTTCTGCAAACAAGCTATTCTTATAAAAGATTATTCTTCTCTCTACGTCATGCTTATAAAGATAAACATTAGCAGAAATGGTAATATCATTTAGTCCCGCAGAATGACAGAATACACTAGGCTAAAGCAACAGACATATCATTTTAAAGGATTCGCTATGTGACTGTCATTGAAATTCCCTTCTCTTTCCATTGCCAGGAGTAAAACTATACAAAAATGTTTTAATGGAGAAAAATATTAATTACCTTGAAATTGAAACCAATAACAGGGAAAACCCCTGGTTTTCTCTATATAAGAAAAATAAAACAAAATAAAATAAAAATCTGCATATTACACAGTTTGAGTGAAACAACAATGAAGACGACTTCAGAGGTTTGTCCTTTGAAATTCAGATACCCATCCTATTTCAAATGTAAACATCTTCAATATACGAATTTTCAATCAAAATCGTTGAAACCATTTTTAGAACATCGAACATTTAGAAAAGTGTTCCATGTAAATGGTAGTTTGGGGTAGGGGAAGATTGTTCTGAAAATGTTTGTGTCAC
Organism: Hymenopus coronatus; assembly: GCA_030762935.1. Lineage (NCBI taxonomy): Eukaryota > Metazoa > Arthropoda > Insecta > Mantodea > Hymenopodidae > Hymenopus > Hymenopus coronatus. The sequence continues at coordinate 433,259,138 of CM060900.1, read as the reverse complement.
ATCCCTGGAAACTACGAAGTTTGTTATTTAAAGAATTTTCGTTTTGAGCTAGCATACACAAACTGGCGTTTTTCTAAAGTTTGATGTATTCAAAACATGTATTTCCGATGAAATCTGGGCATACAGACGTTTTATTTTTTTTTATTTATTTTTTTTTGAACAGAATAGTTTGCCTATTCTGTGCATTGTGCGAACTTGATAGCGAAAATAAAAATGGGTTAAGAAATAACGTTAATCTAAAAAATTTTAATTTTTTTTCTTCACCGTCAATTTAATTTTGTTATTCCAAAATTGCTAATTGGGCGTAAGTAAAATGAGTCCGAATTTTGCAATAACGAAACACGCAAAGTTCTCAAGGATAAAAAAGTGATATGTCATGTAGTATATAAGAACGGCTGGCAGTGTCACAGAGTGGGGAGGTCCGAAGCTACAAGGTAACTCAGTGGCGCACAGTGATACAATTTCACTAAGAGTAGAGATACTCCTACTGTCCCCTATTAGAGTGTAAACACTGGGCCACGGTATAAAGTGGCAACAACCTATGTAGCGACCATGACTTCCCTTTTGCTGCTTATATCTAACCCTTAGCAACGTACTATACTTTTGTTGCGCATTTGTACCCAAGCGCCACATTTAATTACTGTAGATATTTCATTCGCTGGCGGCATAACGCAAGTGTTGTATTCCACAGAAATGTCGTAATTAAAATTTCATGGGAGATACACGCTTTTATGTCCTCTGAATCTAATCATAGCACTTTTAGAAAAAAAAAAATGTTGCATTCAATGCACGTGACTTCCTCTGCTTCTCCGTACCAGGATATTGTCAAAACGCCTATTCTTCTATCTACTTTAGCCTGATTGAAAAAATATTAGCATTAATATATGTATCTGTAAGTAGAAGGAAACTAGAGGGAGTACTAAGCTTAAAGGAGAGTCAAACCTTTTAAAAGCTGGTTACAATGAGACTCAAAATCGTTTCTTTGCATGGCCAGGAGTTGATAGGTTCCCGTATTAGAAAAGCTATAACTGAAGCAAAAGGTATTTTATAACTATAACTATAACTGAAACCAATTACAAGGAATACCTCGGAAGTGATCAACTCCAAGAAAAAGTGTATATCACATAAATTGTGTGTTTTTTGGAGATCTACATATTTCGTGTAGTAAGTTTGCGTCTATATGTCAACTTTGCCAACTATGCAAAAGTAATCCAGAATGAAGAAATCATCAGAGGCTATTAACAGAAATTTCAAAATATACATTTTAATCTTCCTGTATTTTTCACGGTATCCACAATACAGAAATTTTTGAGAACCAACGTTTTCGATATTGTTTCCATGTAAAGGGTAGTTTAGGTTCGAAGTTTTGCTTCAAATCTTCGTATCGCATTCTTGAAATATATAAACTTAATTACCAAGTTTGGTATTAAACAGTCTTTTCGTTTTTCAGCTATGAAGTCCACAGTCACACACACTGACGTTTTTCTAAAAATGCCTTTTTCCCTTCTTTTTGGATTCAGCGGTCCCCAAATCATGTATTTCCCGTGAAATTTTAGTACGAATTTCGTGAAATACAATACCGTTTTTATCCGCCATGTACAAAACAAAAAAAAATCAAATTACTCCAAGAAAGAAAAACATATTATGATGTGTTCCATTCACGTGACTTTCTCTACTCATACTTCTATTACATGCTCTTAGAAAAGGATATTTGCTTATTATGCTAGCCAATTTTTGTAAACTGATAAACTTTTAATTTACATTTAAACTGGCGCTGATGCAGCAGGTAAAGCGATACTCAGATTTTTTAAAAGCGCGTAACTGTATGTTGGCTTTTGAAACTCCATACTCTTAGACACCGTGAAAAGAAAAGGGATAATGATGTCACAATTTAGAAAAGTATAAGTGTATGAATATTCAAACAGATAAGCAGTACCTGCTTCATTAAAAAAAAATCTAACTTTTTTTGGACAGAAAGGGTTTGTCTCTCTTACAATTATGCAAAAACCATTCGTGATGAAAAGCACTTTTGGGGCTATTCCTAGAAAATTCGGGATATACATTTTACTTGTCAAGAAAGTACCTAAGAAATATGCTACTTTAATCAAAGTTGTTGAGGCATTTGGGTGAAATCAAATTATTCTGAAAGTTTTCCTTGTAAAATATAGCTCAGGGTTAAGAATTTTCTTTAAAATTCTCATCTCGCGTTCTTGGAAGAAGCTGCATTTTAAACCAAATTTGGTTTTTAACCGAAAAATGGAATAGAGTTTTATTTATGGACTCTCTCTAACTGCTGTGGTTCTCAGTGTCCAGTTTTATAATGGGCGTGAAAGACCGCTTAATTCTGACCAGAGGCCTATTTTATCAGCCTTAGGTGCGTAAATTTATGACACGGGGCCAACGACTTTACTTCTCTGCCAAAGATAGCCAGGCTACGGATTTTTACGCCCTAAAAAAAGTGCACCGTTCTCCGCCAGGTTTGAACCCAAGATTTTGGGGTGTGTGAAGTTCGCATGGTAACCATTACACCACTGAGTGTAACAGTTTTTTCAACCACAACATTTTATGTTAAGCTCTTCACACACACACACACACACACACACACACACCTCAGAGCAAGTATGTACCGAGAGGTTTCGTCTAAGGCCCGCAACCGGAAGTTAACGTTATTTCTATCATTTAATTACATGACACATTTCAGCGTACGGAATTTGCTTGGATAGATTGGTGGTGTGTGGTGTTTTTCCTCCTGATCCTCTCGTATGGAGCTAGACATTTCGGACCTGTTCTTCTGGAGGAGCTCGCGGGCTGCCTGCAGGAGTGTCTCCTCCCTCTGTGAGGTTTAGGGATCCTGCAATACTCGCTCCTGAAGCTACTTGGTCCAGGCAACAACCCTTCGAATTTTTCATTCTCATCCCTTCCTCCCAGTGGCTGGCATTATAACCTCAGGCTCAGTGCGTAAATTGAATTATTTGTTTAGTAGTGATGCTGTCAATTGTCATAATAATATCAGCAACGCCGGTGTGCCAGAATTTTGCCCGCAGCAGTTCTTTTATATGGCAGTACATCTATTAACATTGAGCTGTTTAAATTAAAACACCTAAAAACTATCGGTCTGGGCCGTGTTTGAACTCGCGACCTTGGAATCTAAAAGCCAGCGTCTAACCTACTCAGGCCCCAGATCGATGCAGTGTTTAAATCATCCTCTACTCATGCAAGAGAAAAAGAAAACAGTAAGTATATGGGGTGCAATCTCGGTATGGCATTTTTGGGAGGAATTCAGTGTTTCCTCTACTTGCGTACTGTAAGTCTATACTAGAGAAAGTAAAACTGGTTGGTTAGGGGCTGGCTCCCAAGGTCGCGGGCTCAAACCTGCTTAATAGCGACAATTCCAAGGCAGTAGATTTACTGGCGTGAAAAGAACTCCTGAGGGCGAAATTCCGCACACCGGTGGCGCTGATATGATCCTGGCAATTCACAACATCATTAACAAACAAAATACCTAGTTTTTCATTTTTCTCATGTTGTATTTGTCGTGTATGTGTGACATATAACAGCTTAGTGAGTGTATTGCTCACTTAAGAAGACACGTTTCGTAGTTGGCTTGTCCCCTCCCCCCGTAAATTGGAGGACGCGGAGAAACCCCACCCAGACTCCACTTCATCCGCCACAAATCCCATACGCGGGCGCTTGGGATCGAACCCGGAACACGTAGATGGGAAATGAGCGGTCTAACCACTCAACCACGGCGTCGCCTTTAAGAAGACACGTAGGTACTAAAATTCATTTCTTTGGCGAGAATTTGGGAGAAACTCTTTTGTTTTGTAAAGTGGTATATCTGGAATATATTGGTTTATCTATCCTTAAGGAACATTTTTCTTTTCTCTCTCTCTCTCTCTCTCTCTCTCTCTCTCTCTCTCTCTCGCCGAGTGGTTAGTCCACTCGCCTCTCACCTAGAAGATTCGGGTTCGATCCCAAGCGACCGCATGTTTTCTCCGGGTCCTCCGGTTTCCCCCGCCATCATATTCCACCGATGCTCCATCTTCATTCATGTATCATCAGTGTCACCGGCCGAGGTGCCATAAGTAGTTAAAGCGGGCGTTAAGCACTACCAAAAAAAAATCTCTCCTTCTCTCTCTCTCTCTCTCTCTCTCTCTCTCTCTCTCTCTTAATTCCTTATTGGAAACCATTTAATTTTATTCATTGTGCCAAACTTTATGCTGAAAAATTTACACATATTATTGCATTTTCTCTAAAATTTTATATGCTAAGACATGCGTTTCTTTGCTGTGAAATCGGTAGTAAAAATTTATTTTGATCTTTATTATTATCGGGCATTTTGCAATTATTCTAAACACATTACTGTACTTTATTCACTATTTGTTATACTATAAATCATAATTATGGCTCACTTGTAATAAACTACTTGTAATTTGTACACCAATTTACAATTTTAGTGGAATAAACAACAACCATAGCACCACAAACATACACAGCCGGTGTCTGAAAATCGGGCATTGTACAGTTGTACTGCGAAATTTATAAAATTGTTAGACTAAGTTAGATGTGGAAACAAACCAAATACTACAGGAGCGTGCTTTCTGATATATTACCTAGCAAATATGTTATAAAAATGCCCCATCTATGGCTAAGACTGCAGAAGAAGCCAAAAAAGGACCAGAAAATCTATTACACGTTGAAGCATAACTGTATTTGGTGTGCGTAGGATTCCATAAATATGAAACCTTAAACATGTTTCCCACAAAAAACAAAGTTTGCATTTCAGGACATACTTTTCCAATTAATATTTAATGGATAAGGGTGCTATTTTTACCTAGCGTATAACAAAACAATGATAAAATAAACTTGGACTAGAATTTGATTTTTTTAATTCAGTGGCCTAAAATTAATTTTTCCTGGTAAAGTCTTAGAAAACAGGCATGTCATTTTCCTAAAGTATTTAAACATTAATAACATCAGAAATAGGTAAAACAGAGCTTTCAAAACTAATGCATAAATTAATTTCTATCAAGTAGAGCATAAAAACCTGACACTTTTTAAACCAATTGGAACACAGTGAGCTTGGTTAAAGATAGATCTTATACACGTTGAAATATACACAAATGATGGAATTTCAGATGAAATAAGTCACTGACGAGTTTATTTTTTGTTCTTTTAAATTTTTCTTATAGGTTAGTAACACTGTTGACAGTTGTGGTTTAAGTCTGACAGTGCACTGCCTCCAGTTCAATTTCGTTGGAACGTTGGTCAACACTGGAGCGTATTCATTCAGCAGAAACGTTTATCAGAACCAACTTAGCTATGGCACTTCAGAGGGAATTTTGGATACACTTCAATAGAGGTAACATTCACTTCAGGAATAGTGTTACTGCGGTTTCTAAAATGGCGTGACCAAAGTCCTGTACAAACTGAATTTGTTCAGATAAACATTTCTACTGAACGAACATGTTCGGTACAGACCAACGCAATTAAACTGGAAGCAGTGCACTATCAGACCATAACCGCAACAGTCAACTGTGTTATTAACCTAAAAATATGAAATCAAATAAGCAGTGTAGCATGTAATCTGATATTCTATACCATTGTGCTCATTCATATCAATGATCAAACATAGGGCTCTGATTGATTCAAAAACCGTTGCGTACTTTTGATCTATCCTGCAGCTACCTCCATTATGAATGTGCAGTTTCTCAATTATCCAGTTCAAATTTTAATGTTAAGAAATATACTCCAAATATGTTGCAAATTTGGAAACTTAAAACACTCATATTATGTAAAATAATTAATGAAAGACTTTCACTTAGTGCTTAGTTTAAAATACGCTACTTTCTAGAAATATCAACAAGTTTGGTTTAACAGAAGATCAATTTGTTATTATTCCATTTATGCCTCACTTATAACTGCATGCTCCTATCGGCGACATCTCCTTTGGAACATATTGTTTATTGGCGATGGTGCTGACTCGTGTCCTGTATGCTATATTTGGGTTTCTATGTTACTTTAATTTCATTCGTTAGGTGACACACATTCACAATTTCAGATTGTGAAAAGACTACTCTTGGCTGGAAAAAAATTCCCACCACTCAGTCGGGAATGGAACCCATGGACCCTCGCACAGCAGGCAGGTACTCCAACGACTGAGTTATCATAGTGTCATTGAGGTACATTCTAGTTGAGCTATTTAATTGCCGTATGCATTATAATCTGAACAGATATAATATGATCGATTTCAAAACTTCTGTTCTTACTTACTGGATACCGCCATGTGGATGACAAAATGTTGAAAACTCTGGCTTACCTTTTCCTAATTTCTCCTCTCGCATTGCATTTCTGGTTATTAGCAATTACAAAATAATGGTACGTATCTATATCTTCTTACTTTTTAGATTCTATCTAAATGAAGAATCCATAGGAATTTAAAAAAATGCATAAAATTGTACAAAAAGAAACGTACATCACCGGCAAAAGTGGGAAATATTATACATGTAGCTATGGACGCTAATCTGATAGAAGCAACTACGTCTATGTCAAAAATTTCACAGTTCTTGATGAAGGAATATGAAATATCTACCACCGTATGACTTCCCCTTCTTTATGAATCATTATTAGCTTGTATGCTTTAATTTTCACGTCTGTATACTCTCAGTAATGGCAAAATATCTCCCAAAGAAAAAAGTAAAACCCAAATTAAGGAGTTTTAAAAGACTCGCGCCAAATATTCAGGAATTCGTGATTGCTTGTTTAAGTATTGACAGAAAGTGTTTTAATCTTTTAAAATGCAATGTGCTTCATGATTTTCCATGGGCCTGTAATAAGCTATCCCTAATGTTAAGCTACCAATTAATACAAAAAAAGAATAACACAAAAAGGTTTGGAAAAACATTAGCAATGAGCAAAAACATTTATTTTTGGTGAGCTCTTAATGTGGCCAGAATTTAGTAATTAAGAAAGTACACTAACGGTGGTAACAGTCATGAAGTAAAATTTTAAATAATGAAATAATGATTCACCTTTGTTCACATACTTCATAAATATTATTTTAAGTTTCATTGGTTACAGTTAAGCAAAAAGGGCATGCTATATTCCATGAAGGGAAAACTTTTCTCTTTTGTTAATATTTCCTGATCATTTAATAGAAGTGTCGCAATTCACACAAAGTGCATTTTGTAAAATCTGTATGACTTTTAATAACTTTATTATATTATAAAACGTTGAAATGCATGCATACATTAGAGCATATTGAAGTGAAGGTAACTTACTTCATAAAAAGGCTATTTTTTTTTGAAACAACATTTTTATTTTTATACTAAGAAGCGTGCAGTAATATAGCCCAATGTATAATTAAACACAAAAATTAATATATGTATATATGTATATATATATTGTTCAAAGTGTGCATTTTCTTCTCTCTCCATCGCCCTCCGTGGTGTAATGGTTACCATGTTAGCTTCATATACCCAAGGTCGTGGGTTCAAACCCAGCGGAGGACGATGGATTTTTCGGGCGTAAAAATCCTTAGCATGGCTTCCTTCGGAAGGGAAGTAAAGCTGTGGGTCCCGTGTCGTAGATTTACGGCACGTAAAAGAACCTCAAGCCTGATAAGAGAGGCCTCTGAGCAAAATTAAGCGATCTTTCACGCCCAGTATAGAATGGGACGCTGAGAACCAAAGCAGTTAAAGAGCGTCCATAAATAACAGGACATTTCCATTTTTCTTCTCTCTCCTGAAAAATTGTATAAGTTGAGTTCTTTCGGTCCGCCGATTCAATTATTAAGAAAGATATAATAATGCCATAGGTCAGGAATGTGACATTGGTTTGGAATAGTCTGGTTTATGTTATTGATAATGATAAATCCATTATTCTTCAGTTTTATTTCATATATATTATGAAACAAAAATTAAAAGTGAACATAATTATTGTGTGTTCAACACAGTTGAGCTTCTGGAATACCTCTTCTGGAAGATGGTATCTGAAACATTGCATATTACAATCACCGTTAGACATTGTCCAATAGGAGAGGGAAGATTATACTTATATATGATCAGTGTGCATAAATTTACAAATTTATTTACATTCTTGCATAACATTCCCTCACTAGTTACCTTGATATAATTTAGCTTTTTTCTCAAATTTGTTGCTTTCTTTGTTTTTCTTATTCCTTTAAAGGCCTATTCCTATGTATTAACTTTTAAGATAGTGCAAATTGTTATTCTTTATGGCAAGATAAACGAACACTGCAGTAATGGTAAAAAATGGTTTTCTATACTGCACCATATCATAAGTTTATAAGATTGATGTACTAGTGATGGTTATGGTGATGATGATAGTGAGTGGAGTGGTGGCGATGTTGTTCATGGTGATGGTGTCATGATGGTGCTAACAGTGATGATGATGGTAATAATAATAATAATAATAATAGTAACAACAACAATAATAATAATAGTAACAATAATAATAATAATAATAATAATAGTAAGAACAACAACAATAATAATAATAATAATAATAATAATAATAATTATAATAATAATGATAATGATGATACTACTACTACTACTAATAATATTAATACTAATACTACTACTAATAATAATAATAACAACAATAATGTACTTTATTAAGGATCTTGTCAATTGCCAGAAACAGGTTAACGTCTTTAAGTCGAAATTTTGTCCCTAGGGGGTTCTTTTACATGCCGGTAAATCAACTAATATGATGCTCTCGTTACTAAGCACACTTAAAATCCACCATGCTGTGCAGGGTTTGAACCAACAACCTTGGGATCACAAGGCCTGCGTCAAACTAACTGAGCAATCCAGACTGAAGTTGATGTTTAACGCCCTCTTTTACTATTTATGGCACCGCAGTTGATGACACTGATGCTACATGGAATGAAGATGGAGCACAAGTGTAAAGCGATGGCGGGGGAAACTGGAGAACCCGGAGAAAACCCACCCCTGCGCTGCTTTATCCACCACAAATCTCACATGCGGTGCTTCGGATCAAACCCTGGCCATGTAGTGCTGTTGTTAATTGATGTTGCTGATGATGGTAATGTTGATGATGGTGGTGATTGTGACGATGGTGACAGCGCTGATGGTGACGCTTTTACTACATATGACATACTGCATATGACACCATAGGCTAAGTCACTGATGATACATGGAATGAAGATGGCGGAGGAACCGGAGAACCCGGAGAAAACCCTCTCCTGCGCCGCTTGTCTAGCACAGATCCCACATGCTGTAGCCTGGGAACGAACCCAGGCCACCTTGGTGAGAGACGAGTAGTCCAATCACACGGCGCGGCCATGATGTTAACGATAGTGATGATGGTGATGATGATATTGATGGTGACATAGCAAATAAGGTATTGGTCTATATGCTATTACCAGTTCAACTTGATTGTTCTTAAATTTGGCTTTTCATAACTTCAGAACTTCCTAATGAAATATTACACATACTTGGATAGTGTTTAGCAAATAAAGAAAGAAATATTAGTACTCATACGTAAGGGTTTATTAAAATATTTAAATTGCTAGCACTATCTCAACCATTACCATCACCACCATTACATTCCCCCTCCCCACAATCACCATCACAGTCACCATTACCATCAGCATCATCACATTCCCCCTCCCCACAATCACCATCTCAGTCACTATTACCATCACCACCATCACATTCCCCCTCCCCACAATCACCATTACCATCACAGACACTATTACCATCACCACCATCACATTCACCCTCCCCACAATCACCATCACAGACACTATTACCATCACCACCATCACATTCACCCTCCCCACAATCACCATCACAGACACTATTACCATCACCACCATCACATTCACCCTCCCCACAATCACCATCACCATCACAGACACTATTACCATCACCACCATCACATTCACCCTCACCACAATCACCATCACCATCACAGACACTATTACCATCACCACCATCACATTCCCCCTCCCCACAATCACCATCACCATCACAGTCACCATTACCATCACCATCACAATCACCATCACCATCACAGTCACCATCACCATCACAATCACCATCACCATCACAATCACCATCACCATCACAGACACTATTACCATCACCACCATCACATTCCCCCTCAACACAATCACCATCACCATCACAGTCACTATTACCATCACCACCATCACATTCCTCCTCCCGACAATCACCATCACCATCACAGACACTATTACCATTACCACCATCACATTTCCCCTCCCGACAATCACCATCACCATCAGAGACACTATTACCATCACCACCATCACATTCCCCCTCCCGACAATCACCATCAGCATCACAGTCACTATTACCATCACCACCATCACATTCCCCCTCCCCAAAATCACCATCACCATCACAGACACTATTACCATCACCATAACAGACACTATTACCATCACCACCGTCACATTCCCCCTCCCCACAATCACCATCACCATCACAGTCACTACTACCATCACCACCATCACATTCCCCCTCCCCACAATCACCACCATCATCACAAGTAACTATGACAATAAATAATATATATTTCTTCTAAACAAAGAATGACGTAAATGATGGGTTTTAAACCTGGAAATTCCTTTCGACGTCCTCTGACATAAAACTTAGATTCAACAAAAATTTGTTGAGGTTATAGCTCAGTGTTGGCCATTGAAACCAAATATATACATTTGAAAACAAAAGTGGATTATAATTTCAAAATTAATGAGCAGTCTTTTCTAAAACAGGAGTTGAACGAATCTAGATTTTCTAAGTTTTTAAACTTTGAACAGGTAGATATAATTTTGTCATCTACAAATATAAAATTCTGTTTTTCCTTCGACTGATATTTACTACCTGCATCTAAGCCCTGCTGTCCTTCACTCGTCATCATCGAATTCGTCTCAATTGTAGCTCAACATGGGCAGGTCATCTTCCTCTTCATATTCCTCCATGTTTTCCTCCAAGTCTTCAGGTTGCTGATTGTTGTCAACACTTTCATCATCTGAAAAACCAGAATTATAAGAAAAACCTAAATTAAATGTGTCTAAATTATAATGATTTTCTAGACCGAACATTCTCCAACGACTCAGCATATGAATGATACCGCTTTCCCTCATGATCAACATTCCCTTTCAGTTCATTATGTTTAAATGTGTTGATATATCGATCATTAATCAAATTAAGGCTCTGGCATTTAATAGGAGAGATTGGTGAAAAGTGGGCAAAAATGGGGAAAAATTACTATTTAGGCATTTGAACCTATCGAAATCTGGTTCTCTAGGAACGGCTTTGTGTGAATATTTTTAACATAGGAATGAAAATGAGGGACTTAACATGAAGATTTAAATAACCCTAAGCGGAGAGGGTGTTATCGTATTTAAGGTTTTTAAAAATATTTCTTAGATTGTTTCCAAAATTCCATGAAGGTTTCTTGGAAACATTTGAGGCACATTTATCAATCAGCTTCTCAGTTGTGTACTTTAAGAAAAATCTACACTATTTTATGAATGGATATGAATATTTAATTTTAGGCTAATTAATATGCACGGGGTTTCCAGGAGTTTTTCTCGGCTGTAGTATACGTATATTTTAGCTATCTAGCGAAATTTCAGAAATGCTTTTCCCAATAACGGTTTAATAAGAATTTCTATGTGGTTATTAGTGTGAGGCACAGATGTTACGCCGCCAAGCTTATGCAGGATTGGTAAGTAGATATCATATTTTGTTTTTTTTTGCAAAAGAGGAAACTTACAATTCAACAGAAATGATTTAATAAAAAGTAGTTTAATTAAAATTACATTGATTAGAAAAATTATTTTGCAATTTTTGAAAATAGTTTTGCTAATAATGCTGCCAACTACCAGGATTATATCAGCGCTGCCTGAGTCCCGGAATTTCGTTTCACAGGTGTTCTTTTATAAGCCAGTAAATCTACTGACGTAGGGCTGTCCCTATAGAGCACACATAAAGAACGTTCGGCCTGGACCTGGTTTGAATCCGCACATTATTGTGCAGTTTAATTGGGAATATAAACATGAATTGTTTAAAATTACTAAAATTGCATCATAAGCAGTATTCTGCAGTTTAATTACGAATATAAACACGAATTGTTTAACATTACGAAAATTGCATGATAAGGAGAATTTTTCATGTAGCAACTTATATTTATGCCTTTGAAGTTGCATAATATATGAAAACCTTCAAATACTTACATAGATCAAATTTTGTAAACGCACATCTTTACTCCAATATAAGGCGTAGTAATAAATTAGAAAACTCAGTGGAGTAGGTACCTTTGGATTTGTAGAATTCACATATTCAATCCATTTAAACTTCCTCCATTCTTCAACAATCAATTCTTTAAACAGTTTATTCCTATACCTATTTAATGCTAATTGAAATAAACAATTGCATAAATAGTTTTATTACATAATTCCTTGTAGAATAATGGGATACAACAGGCTTTAGGGATAGTCAAATCCTTTAGGAATCGGTGGCTATGTGATGGATTTGAAATTTCGTTTTCTTTTCATGAAAATGAGAGTGAAAAATGAACAGTGATTTTTAAGTTAAAAGTTGTAACGTATTTGACGTTCAAATCAATGATGAAGAATATATTCGAAATGGTTAATGCAAAGAATAATGTTATTTGGTATTAACTGTGTGATTTATCGTGATCTACACTTTCTGTGTAGGGAATGTTTGCCTATACCTTAACGTTTAAAACTTATAAAACTAATACAAAAAAGGGTTTTACAGGATATTCTCAGAAAATTTAGGATACCTATATATGTTATATGACATGCAAATATCTTAACCGTGTGGTATTTCAATAAAAATCTTTGGAACATTTCTGAAAAATAATTTTGCCTTGTAAAGTGTAGTTTGTGATGCAGAATTCTGTAAGAATAGTCGTGCCAATGTTTGCAGGACTCTGAATTTAAATACCAAGTTTTATATTTAACGTTTTATTTCTGAGTTTTGCTATCAAAGACACAAAAATGCTATCTTTTGACTCAGGGGACTTCAAATCATATTTCCACTGAACTCTCTGTGTAGAATTTTTGGCGAAATACATTACTTCTTGTACTTAACATACACAAACAGCAAAGAAAATAAAAATGAAGGAAACGTTTTTAATGGAACGAGCATGAAACAATCGACCTTGGTTTACACAGTAGTTTTTGGGAGTAATTTCACTCCACCAGAAGGTACCTATGCTGAAGTTCTCTACAACTAAATATTTAACATCCTGCTTTTAGATCCGCGCCAACATGTTGCTTTATCAGCTGTTTAGATCTTGTTCGAATTTTTGTGACAATCATAAACTTGGTGCTTAAGCACAACAGCAAATAAATGTTACAGAAGTGGCAGCTGTAGAAGAACATTTGGTGACAAAAGGAGCCATCTAATAATTGTTTTGACAACAAATCGGTACTCACACATTTGAAAACTTAAAGAGAGCTCAATACCAGGTCCGTGAGTTGAACCACAAACCTTCGCTTTTCTGATCTGATTCAAGCAACGCAGTAAACCTTCGACGAGGTCAGGAATATTACGTCACTCGGAAACGACTTACAATGTTGTATATGATTTGCATTTCCGGACTTTCAGGTAACTGCTTATGAGGTTAATTTGTGTTGATATAATTACTCTTTCACTTCAGGCGTATGTTGACACCAAGTTGGCGGAGTAAGCACTTGCAACAATGCGGGACGCGCCGTGGTCTAGTGGTTAGACCATTCTCCTCTCACAAAGGCGGCCCGGGCTAGATCCCAGGCAACCGGTGGACAAAGCGGCGCAGGGGAGGGTTATCTCCGGGTTCTCCGGTTCACCTGTTAACGCATTCCTCCGCTGCTCCATCTTCATTCCATGTATCAGTGGCATCGCCTGTGGTGTCATCTGTTGTAAAAGCGGGCGTTAAACACTATAAAATAGCAACAATGCCAGTTGACTTTGAGGTAATATATCTTTGTTAGCGGAAGTCGCCTTGAAGATGAGAATATTATGATGTGTATTACGGCATAATAGCTTCAGTGAGTTCTGTGTGACTGGCCAATAAAAATTGCGTTCTGAGTATAAGTATCGCCGCACTTCTTCGTATGGCACTTTAAAAATTGGCACATAATAGGAAACGAAATTAAATAAATATGTGCCGAATTAATGGTATGGAAAGGAACAGAATACGGGGAAATGTTCTCAAATGTCTAATCCATCAACTAAAATGCTAGAAAATATTCAATTTGTCATAAAAATTTGCCTACATCTGCATTTAATGTAATGCATATGTAAAATTTGGAAAATCTGCAGTATACCAGACATCTTGCTAAATTGATCTTAGTTATTATAGAATATATATTATCTTATATATTATATATATTTTAAGTAACAATGCTTAATGCCTAATTGTATTGTTCTAATAAAATTGTCCACACAATACATTAAATATATTTTCATAATCTATTATATCATATTCTTATTAACCCCTAATTATTGTGGGAAAATGATCACCTTTCATACTTTCCAAAACTATTGATATCTCAAAATAATACTTTATTTCTAAAACTTGAAGCATTATTAAGAAAACCTATATGGATATTTTGATTAATGTGGGAATTTAATTTAATTGAGAGGCAGAAAAAATTGAAGTAAATTAGTAAACAAACAACGTCATGTGGGTCACTTATAGTACAGAAAAAGTTGAAAAACTGTTTGAGAGGAAACAAAATTTAAGGTTTGGTGTATCAATTAATAGGTACACACTTGTCCATTTATAGTTTTAGTTAGTTGGTAGGTTAAATTTCCCAAATGCAAAATCAATATATTTTCTTAAATTTTAAAATTATATTTTATAATGAAATAATCTTTTCCAAAATTTTTGGTCAAAGTTCAGTGTTCAGATAGGTAGATTGTAAACCTGTAAAGTGCATTAGTAAAAGAATAAAATATTTATTATGAATACCAATTTACTCACCGGAAATAAAGGCGAGAAGAATCTCAAGTAGCCTGAAAGTAGAAAAATAGATACAATAATTATCGAGGGTATTTTTCTGTTAGTCATGAGTCAAATACCAGCAAGTGCAGTTAAGTGTGCCTGTGGTGAAGAACGGGAGGGCCCAAGTAAAATAACCGGTGAAATGGCATGATAGGATTGCACACTTGATTGCAGTTGTATGATTTTTCTACTTGCTTTAAAAACAAAAATTACAGTTTTACTGTAAAAAATGTTTATTTTAACTATATAACACAGGATTAAATTATTATATTGTATTATTTAAGATTTGTTTGATATAAAACTAGCTCCTAAGTATGAGATCTGAATGCTGAATTCAAAATTATATTGTTTGATACAAACTGTGTGCTCTTTTCTTTAAAAAAAAAGTCACTTAATTTTATTGCACTAGTTTTATATTTTTATGCTATAAAACAGAATGAGCTAATTGTATTCAACAGAATAATTGTAACTCAACAGAAATTACTCAGTAAAATATAGGTCATTACAAACAGTAGCGGTTGAATGAATGGTTAATCCATTACCTAATCTCCTTAACGCCAACAGCCAATCGAATAGCTTCTTATTATAAATTAAACAAGAAGCAATTGAGTTCAGTTGCATAGATTTTGCTGTTTTCTTTAAAAAAATTTAAGCTTTATTGCAAACATTTAACATTTTTAGAACATAATACAGTATTAAATAATTATATTTTATGCTTGAAGGTTAGTTTAATACACGCAGGCCTGAAACATGAACTCTGAATAGTACACCACAAATACTTTTATTTTATATAAGCCTTGTGCTCTTTGTTTGAAAAATCAGCGCAGTTTTATAGAAAATTTTATTTTTAAATCTAAAACAACATTAAATAATTGTATGCAACAGAATAATTATCATTCAACAGAAATTGTTTTCTAAAAAGTAGTTCATTTTAAAGCAGTAGCGGTTGAATGGATGGCCAATTCATTACCTATCGCCTTAAGGCTCAAAGTTATTTGAGCCGTTTCTTATTTTAAACTAAGTAAGGAGCAAAAATTGACTAACCAGTTTGTATCTAATAGTAAGACATATAAATATCATTTCTTATTAATTGGGACAATTAGAGGTATATCACTGATAATGGAAGAATTATAGTATTCCAATTAAGGAGATGTGTTGATCGAATAAAGTTTGCTAACTTATTACTCACTTACTTTACTTACTTTATACAAGGTCGATTCAATAAGTAACCAGAAAAGTTGTATAAAAATACAAAACTTCGACAAAGCATGTGTCTCTTTGTTATGATTTGGTGGTATACTAAAACTATCATCAGAAGGCTTGGCACCCCTGCCACGCGAACGGAATGCTGGTATTCAGTGAAAACAAGTTACAGGTTTGCACCACCGTAGAGTAGCGGAGTATTATTAGAGTTTTGTCAGCAGAAGGGTTGAAACGAATCGAAATTTGCCGTCGGATGGCAGTGCAATTTGGTGAAAATTATTTGAGTCGAACACAAGTGTATGAGTGGGCAGATAAATTCAAAAGAGGAGCTCCAAAACCAAAGTGGTTTTAAACTGAACGTGCTGGCAAAGTCATGTTGGCACCATAAGGGAGTAATTCTTGAACATGACTTGTTGAGAGGTCAAATATAAACAGTTAGACGTACGCAAACCTTAGGCGTCAAATTTTGAAACCAAGAGTTTGAGGAAGTGGCGTGGACTGTTGTCCAATGACGTATTGTTAATGTGTGAAAACGGGAGGCAACACACTGCTTGAGTCATGTTAAATACCATCAAAGACCCGAGGTTTGTCTGTTTGCCCCACCCCTTGTAGTCTCCGGATCTTGCACCTTCAGATTATCACATTTTTAGCATACTAAAAGATGCTCTTGGTGGCTCAAGGTTCGCAGAAGGTGAGGTATCCCATTTTCATGACAAAACACATATTTCCGGTTAATTATTGAATGACTCTTGTAACTATTTTCTACTGCAATCATTTCATAAATTTAAAGAAATTTAAAGAAGTTTTAAACGCCTTTAACCTGGTTGGTTATATCGGATGATGACTGAAATTGGTGAAACGATGCTCAAATGATCTCGAGGTCCATGGAACTTAAATTCACTCGACATTCGTCTTCTCAGGATGAGAGAAAACCCCGAAAAAATATTATCCGGGTAACTCACTCTAAGCGGAATTCGAATTCACGATCTTTTGAATGTGTGGCAGACATGCTACCACCACACTACCCAGTCGGGCAAAGAAATTTTTAATTCATGGAATAAATTTAATTTTTTTTTTTAAAAAATAGGTTAGTTTAAGTAAAGCTTTCTCGCATAATATAAAAATTTAATAGTATGTACGTATTTACTTTATTTGTATTTAAGAACATATCAAGGAAGATTTACTTACGTTATTCATATAAATTATATAAGGTATAATACTACAAGAAATTGTAAAGGGGAATAATTATAATAATAATAATAATAATACATAATGTGCTTACTCCATTCATTTCAGTTAAATCTTATAAGGTAAATATATTTATATTAACTATTTATATATTTACAGTATTTTTTACAACCACGCAGAGTCAATCTAAAGGGGAAAAACAACTAATCTGTTTAGTTATAAAATAATACAAGAAGTATAATAAACAAATCAATGTTTTTAAAGATTGCTTAAATCGAATTGTGGGAAAATTAGATTATTTTGGCAGGGTAGGCCTTTATTCTTTCTTACTCAACACATTCCTAACAAACAGATCCAGCACACCTCTCACAAACAGATCTAATACATCCCTTACAAACCAAAATATGAGTTTTATTGTCGACTTGGGTTATTCATTTAAACATTAGTCTCTATGTAAATTTATGTATTTTGAAGCTTCCAAAAGCTATAATGTATTTAAAAGTAACAGTAGATAATTTTATTGGTATTAAATTAGTTAGGATTAAGTGAATTCCAGGAGGTTTGGTAAAAGTATTGCAAGCATTTGCAGATATGCAGCAAAATCGGATGAACATTATTGGTTTTTAAGTAATTATCATTTATGCTTTGTTATACACAGATTTAGATATTTAAAGGTGAAATATGTAGTATATCTTGAGGTGTATGATTGTTGTGAAATAAGAAATATTAACCAGGATTAGATATCCTATTATATTTTATTGTAAAAAGTTTTAAACAAGAGTATCATAAGTTATGACCTAAAAACTGACAGAATTTGGTGGTACTATTATCTATTTTGAGGAATCTGTTTTTTAACCGATATTTCATGTTGAATCCTACCGCTGTTTAACAACATACTTTAGGTAATTTTCTAGATATAAAATTAATTAATATTTCAAGTAAACATGCAGTTATATGTAGGTTGAATAATGGATTACAAAAAATTGTATTTATTATGTATAGTCACTGAAATATATTTTAAAGGTGGGAGTAATTGGTTTAATAATAATTTTATAAAGAATATTAAGGAACAGGCGAGTTGTATCAGAAGATAAACCTAGGTATTCTCCTACTCTTGCACTGCAGGCGATGACACTGATGATACATGGTAAGGGAAACCGGAGAACCCGGAGAAAACCCGCCCCTGCACTGCTTTGTCCACCAAAAATCCCATATTCCGTCGCTTGGGATCGAACCTGGGCCAGTGGCCTAACCACTCAGCCACTGAGCGGCCTATAATGGGATCGTAAAGGGGGGTGGGGGCGGTCCATAATGGCCCATACACTTTGATCTAATCAGGTTCTTTGTGTCTCTCCAAACTTAAATCGTCATTAGTTCTATGCCTTTATAAAGGACAGCAGATACTTAAGGAGCACATTTTGGAAGTCACTTAAAACCGCAAAATGATTTCCAAAGTTATGACTTCTTAACTCTGCTAGACTAGAGCAGTCACACAGGACATGAGCTGCTGTTTCATCGGTGGTATGACATCTACATCTGGTGTCATTTTCTGTCCCCATTTTGTGCCCCTTCAATAGACAGTGTCCCGTAAGCAATCCAACTACTGAGGACAATAATAAAATTGTCTCCTATTTTAAACAGTTGCTTTGTTTTGTCCTTGCTTGCGCCGTTTATAGTTACTTTTCCTTACACTCGTTTATGGAATACCAATATTTCATATATTCTTTTGGAAATCTAGTCCCCGATAGCCTGGTTTATTGATCCACGCTAAATACCAACCGAGGTTCAGGTCCAATGAATGAATCAGTCGCTCGTTTCTTTACCAGAAGATCGCTCTTTCATTGCCCTGAACATCACTATGTTCTGGGGCCCACGTCAGCTCTACTAAATTGTGTCTCGCCAGTGTCATAAGGTGCTCTAGGCATTCCCAGACCAGACTTGATTTGACTCGAGGGATTATCAGTGCCTTAAGGGCAGCTTGCCTGTCGGAGAGTATTAAAATATTCTTATTTTGTCCTCTGTTTAAGTTTCCTAAACACAAGCCATGATCGCAGGCCATATCAGCTTGAAAAACAGCGGTGTAGATTCCCAAACCGAACCAAAGCTTACAGCAATTTCTATACACCCCAGCTTCAACTCTCTGATGGGTTTTGGAACCACTAGTAAATCAAATTGACCCTTCATCTCACTCAGGTTGTTTACTATTAGTCCATTCATCTCATTCCGAAAAGGTTACGGAGAATGATCTATTAAAGGTATATCTAGAGAGCATAGAAACGAATGCCATGTTAAAACAGGTTAGCTTGCAATTAAGGTTTTCATTTACACAAAAATTGCTTGTCGTTTGATTCGATGTAATATGAAATTAATAATATTGTTGTAATTACATTTTTATAAATATTTAAATTTTGAAATTGTAAGTTATTATATGTTAAATTGATAACATTATTTTTACTGTAGTATTTTGAGTGTTGCAGAGGAGAGTTTAAAATTGTATTATAATTAAATAAAGATAGTTATATCTTGTCTACCAGAGTATATTACAATGAACCATAAAATTCTGTTTTTCCCAAATATAAAATATTTAATTTAATATGTTAGTTATTGTGTCATAAATATTAAAAATACTCTATTGCTAAGGGGATGTTAAACATTTTTGCATTTTTGAGGACATCTAGTTTTTCAATAAGCGAGTATGATTCAGAATATATAAGCAATTAAATATCTGATTTTTAAAACATTTAATGTTTCTAATTTTAAAGGAGGTAAGTTTTTTTAAAAAAATAATGTGAATAAGGTTTAACTGACAATTTTAGGGATTAAAAATTTGTTATTATTTATTTATTTATTGGGTATTTTTATTTGCTATTAATTTTGTATATTAGTTGGTTAAATTCAATTTAAATATTTTAGAGAAGCTCGTTTAGTTAGTAAGTATTATTGTGAAAGCTATGTACACTGACATTGTAATACAAACAATTAAGAAAACATTCACTCACCTGTTCAATACAAACATGGTTCCTTGGACATATTTAAATGATCTAACCTGCTCACTGAAAATTGTTTTAAGGGTCGCAGTATTTTGACTGTACGAAGTTAGCCTAGTCAGTAAACGATTTAAACGCTTTTGAGAGATGAGAAGGCCCTATAAATTTTAAAAATTGTAATGCTTAATTGAGATAAAAAATAATTTTAGGTTACTATGAAATGTATTTAAATGTAAATGTATATAAATAATGTTTAAAAGAATAAATTACCTTGGAGAAAACAGTAATTTCTTTTAAGAGTTTGTATCGAAAGAGTAGATTGTGACCTTGATGTCGGATTAGTTTTTGGTGCAGATGTTCAGAAACTAGGTCTGTTCCACCTTTAAAATGTATGTGAATCTGAGGTAAAATTGGTGTAAAGTAGGTTGGTTTCTATCTTTAATTATATTAAAATATTAGCTCTTCAGGACCAAATATTAAATTAATTTCACATGAGTAAATGAAATTAGTAATTCAACTATTTTGGCAGAGTTAAGTGTAAAATATTTATAAACTGTAAATATGATAAATAATCATAACTAATAAACGATAAGAGAATTATTCATGTAAATATTAGTAGGTTTAATCTTTTTATTTTTTGAGGTAGGAGTGGCATATTTTTACTTCATTGGAACGAAAAATAATAGATTATATTCACCTACATAAGGGTCCAAATAAGGTTGTGTTTGTAGGAATTCTACCAGGATTTGGTGATGCTCTAAGATTATTTTGTAAAGAATATATAAATCCTTTATTTTTTTACTATTTATTATACTATGTTGATCTTGATTTTCTTTGTTGTTTTAATTTTTTGAATAATAGTACCTCATACAAGAGGATTATACACCTTTAATTTAGAAATGTTTATTTTAGTATCTGCAAGTAAAGTGTTAATACAGTATTATTAGCTGGATGACCCTTAAACACTTTATTAGGTAGACTAGGTGTAGTAGTACAAACAATTTTTATTAAGTAGGATTAACATTGAGGTTATTATCCTTTATTTCTTTAAAAACCAGCTATGCATTGACTTATTTTATTACCAAATGGGAACGTGATTTTTGTTTGTGTTATTTTTTTTTTGTTTTTTTTTTTGCAATATTTGTTTCACATCATGTTGAAACAAATCGTAGATCCTTTGGTCTTGCAGAAGGGGAATCTGGATTAGTATGTGGATTTATTTTTAAATATGATGGAAGTGGATTTGCATTAATTTTTATAACTTATTCTTCCAGTATTTTATTTATAAGAATAGAATATTAATATAAGTAATTCTTCTTGGTTTTGACTTAAATTTATTTACGTTTTACTTAAAATCAGTTTTATTGCTTTCTATATATTTAAGTGGGAGCCACATTACCTTGATATCAATATGATAAGCTGATATGTTTAGCATGGATAATATTTTTACTTGTATCCTTAAATTTAATTCTTTTATTTTGGATTACAAGTTATATTTTATATGTTTAGTTAAGTAAATAAATTTATTAAGGAATTTTAACAAATTCATAATGATTTCAAGACATAAGCTTATATATTAAGTTTATAGCTATTAATTATTGAGTGATGGCAGAGAACATTATCTCAAACTTTAATAAATAAAAGATTAAGAACATAATAGGGACAGTATAAGAAAGAATTTGACCAGCTAAAACATATGGCCCTGCAACTGGATAAGCTCCAATTCAGGTTAATGAAATAACAATTACAACTATAAATAAAATGTAAATTGATTAATTGGATACAATTGCAATCCTCAACATCAACAATTAGGTTTAATGACAATAGGAATTTTATCAATTCGATTGATAGATTTAGATGTTTTCACTGAATACCTCATGCTTTATTTAAGGAATTATTATTCATGTGTGTATAAATGGCAATTCATAATTTAAATATTTTCCAAAATACTCGTTTTATAGGAACTGTATAAACTTTTATGCCTTCAACTTTCCTTTTCAGCAGTTTTTTATTCTAAAGATATAATTTTGGAAGCAGTTTCTTTAGGAGATTTTAATACATTTTTTCCTACTGAATTAAGAGCATCTTATTCTTTTCATTTATTTTATTATGTTTTTGAGGGAATTTCAATTCAATACCAATATATAAACCAATAGAAGAGATGTAAATAATAATTTACGAAATATTAAGATTAATAATATTTTCAGGCTATAGTTGAAGTATATTACATTGAATAATTTTAACTGCTTATTTTATTTGTTTACCCTTAGTTATAAATATTATAAAATTTTTGGTAAGATTATTAGGATTATGATTAGGAGAAAATTTGTTTAAATATATATTAAATTAGTGTTTAAATTTCTTTCGATATCATCTTTAATTATTTTTTCAGGACCTATGTGATTTATGCCTTTCGATTTTACTAAAACGAAAACATTAATTGTTTAAATTCATTAACTACATTAGTTTTAGTTGAAGTGAATGTTTTTGTGCACAAAATTTTGTTTTGTGATTTGTATATTGTGATAATCGGTGACTTTAACGAGATTATTGAAATACTTACTTAATTATTTTTAATTATATTGATTTAATCTTATGTAGAATATAACACCGAATATATTATTGCGATAATTATTATTTTTGAAAATACATATAAATGTTACAATTTTATGTTTAGAATGAAAATATAACGTTTTCTTTCAGCCATAGAAGTCAGAATAAAAGCTGTAAATGGGTTTGAATCACTTGAATAATAAATTGGCAGTTTTTATTCAATTCAATTGACAAAGTGTGTAATCATACAATTTTATATACGATGTCGAACGCCTGTACATTGCTTTAAGACAGAAGAAAGTAAATACAAATAAATACAAATATATCTATTTGGTTTCAGTTAGTACGCAAGGATACTTAGATACCGTATTATCAGGTTGAATGAGACTGCAATCAATTTGCTTCTTACATAATTTACAATTAGAGGTGGTTCGAGTAGCCGTAAGCGTTAAGGCAATAGGTAATGGATTGATTATCCAGTCAAAGCCAGACGTTGTGAGTTTAAATCACAGCAACTGTAGTAAAAAAATGGTGCCCTGGTAAAAGGTGGTGGGAGTCCAAGTAAAATGGTCGGGTAATGGCAATGCTTGGAAGCTGACAGGATTATATTTGACTGCAGTTGCATAGAGCTTGATCTTTTCTTTATAAAACAAAAAAAACTCAGTTTTATCGTAAAAATTTCACATATTAAAATATAAAACAGTGGGTATTTAGTAATTATCCTCCATGTAATAATAATAATTGTGATTCAAGAAAATGTTTACTAAAAAGTAGTTCATTGAACAGTGTATCCTTTAGAAAAATTAATTCGCAATTTTTAAACATATTTTGTTAACCATGCTGTCAATTGCCAGGATAATATTAGCGCTGCCGGTGTACAAGGAATTTGTCATGTAAGACTCTTTTCATGCCAGTAAATCTATTGCCATAGGGCGTATACCTTTTAAGCTCACAGAAATCACTGCTCTGGATCAGGTTTGAACTCACGAATTCTTCTGGAGCTTAACAAGGAATATAAATATGTATTGTTGTTTAAAATTATGGACTTGCGTGATGAGTTTTTATGTAATAGATTAAATTTGTAGTTCAAATTTGCATTATACATAGAGGTTGTTTCAAAATCTTTATGCGTGGGTCCCTTTAAAACACAACATCATGGTTAATTTAGTTTACTATTTAAGTAATAGGAACTTACCATATGCCAACCGCTCCAAAACTTATAGCTAATACGATAATAAAGAAAAAGATAATAAACTGCATGTTTCAGGTTTTATCTTAAGATCAAATAGATATGCACTCGACAAACTTCCACGGAGAACTGTGCAGAACGGGTAACTGGTGTAATATTAACCCTAGCGTTAAACGCCTGCAACACAAAAAGATTGCAGCGTGCATAGTGATAAATATTTGAACTATTACAACTGGCGCACCTAAATGCTTACGTCACTGGTAGGAATTCAGACACACTGCAGCTTATCGTATGTTCTAATATTTTGTTCGCTACTGATGATACAAAAAGTTAATTACGTGAGCTTTGGCAGTCGTGAATGCAATTGGGTTGTTCAAACTGACGTAAATTAATTTGACTTGTCATCTGTAGCAAAACAGTATTGGGACTTACTATCAGCTTAATATCTGATAGTTAGGCTGGTATGAAAAACACAATTTATTTGTGTATAATTATTTTATTTAAAGAGTCCAATTGTCGGGATTTTCCAGCATTTTTCGGTTTGTAACTTTTGGTACAGTTTAGCAAGGTTTTGAAGCAAACACACCCTCAATCAGCAACATTGCTGGGTTTTCTAGAGGTACTGGTTCAGGTCATGAGTTCTGTTATTAGAAATGCTTTATGCCATAATATTCTACAATTATGCCACTTTTAATATCAAATTTTGAAGCTGAATAAAAACTTAAGTACTCTGCAACACTTTTTTTTTCTGCAACTTTCTTAGAAAAATCTGTGGTTCTTAAACTGTCTCAAATTTTTGTGAACTCTTAAACAGCACTGGGATGCGGATTTTCACATGGGAAGAAAGCACTTGTTATTTATTCTACTGTCTGAATAACACAACTTAATTATTATTAATTGCAAAACACGAACAACTTTCTCAATTTTGTACAAAAACTTCTGCATACATTTTAAGCAACAGATGTCATTACAACGGTTTCACATTATTTAACGTGATCAATGACTTGAAGCGCTATCACTCGACACAAATATATACAGGTTATTTTAACTTCTACACCCATTATCTTCACAATTGCAGGAATGCTTGCAATTCTAACTGTCCATTGCATATCCTAGAAGTGAATGCGTATCCCACTTTGTCTGGATGGCAGGATGTTTCTGAAAATCAATTCATTAAAATATAAAATGTTGTTACACTAACAATAACGTATTAAAGGCAGATGTAGGAAAAATGACCAAAATTGCTATTTTTTATTTTCATACTATAAAGTAGTTCCATTATTTATAAACAATATTTAAAATGTTCAGGGAAAACTTTTGCCCAGAAGTGCCTTTAAAAATTGAAAAGCAAATTGGCATGCCCCTTTTTGGGGATGTTAGCAGTTTTTATAGTTTTCTTCCATGCAATCTGTACACATTTTATGAGACTTCCTCCGGCAATATCTCAGTATAAATGAAAATGCAAATGTTGATGAGACAGAAGACTGCATCATTACTGATCTATATGTATCAGGGGATGGAACTGAATAAGAGGTGCGCACCAATCCTTACATTGCCTTACATAAGCAATTCTTGTTGATACTGGTAAGGAGTTGATTTTGAAGTAACTAGCAAATGTTGCCTGCAGTATTTTAAAAGGGAAAATATTGTAGTATAAAATAAGAAAGGAATGGCAGAAGGAACATGATAGAACCTACAGAAAAAATTACAGTGGGAGCAGTGGATGTATGGAAGTAGCAGCGTTGATAAAGATTTCTGATCGCTTTAGTACAATATACGGAAGATTGAGAAAGGTTGACCAGGCTTATTGTAGACTTGAAAGGCGAAGTGAGTGTTGACGGAGAGCCAAGAGGATGAAAAGACCGACTCATTTATGGCACGTAAAAGAACCTCAAGCCTGATATAAGAGGCCTCTGAGCAAAATTAAGCGGTCTTTCACACCCAGTATGGAATGGGACGCTGAGAACCATAGCAGTTAAAGAGCGTCCACAAATAAATCTCTATTTTTACAATAACTAAAACAACAAAATTACAAAGCTGTTATGGAAATGTCATAAACCGTAATATCTGTAGTAATGAAGAGATGAGGAAGGCTGTTTGGACTACCTACTTTTGCACCTTTTCATCGGATGATAAACTGTAACATGGTTGGTGTTTTGACACATGGTGTAAATACAAGAAAAAAGATAGTTTTGGAAAAAAGTATGTACATAAACACTCTCTCCCAGAGTCTGTAATGATTACTATCAAGCCAAAGTTTAGAAGTCCAACTCACGTTGATCTGCTGAATCCCTGAGCTGCCGAAGAAGCGTGTACATGGAAAGACACAAAATCCCAACGAAATTCTCATCCACTCCATTTGGAAACAAACGGTGTCCCAAGACAACATTTGCTTCATCAAATGTGATTCAAATAGCTGCTTTTGATGAAGCTATAGTCTATAATGATGGTAACAATGGAATATTGGAGTTGCTAAAGTGTTTGGTATTCTCACCAGGAAATTCATAGTGAAGATTTTGGGGTATATTAATACTGTGCGTATAAGAAAATCACAGGCAGCAGTGAGAAATATCTCACAATTTGCCTTGCAGATGGAAAAATGCAAAAGAAAGAGACAAAAAGAAAAAAAAAACGTGCAGATGACTACAGTTATGAAGCATCCTTAACCCACGACTTAAAGTATAAAATTCCGAAATACTTAGACAATTTTAAATTCGTTCTTTCCGAAAGTTGAAATTGTGAGGCCTTAGGTACATTTTTTTCTCTAAAACCACTGAAACTATAATAATGCCATCTGGTACAAAGTTTGTTAAGCTGGTTACGTTTGAATTATTGCAAGAATATTTTAGTGTTTTTTGTGTAACTCAGTTTACACTCACGGTAAGCATTAGTATAAAAGTGAATATATATATATAAACACGCGAGCGCGCGCGCTCACATACATCTTAACATCTATAAATGTAAATTAAAAATCCTTGCAGAGATTTTTTATCTGAGTTCCATACTTCAACTATCTATTTTGAGTATTTTGGTAGAAAAATGTATCCAAGCTGTACACTACTATTAAAATTAATTTGCGAATAAAGGGTTTAAATATTAAAAAGTCAACTGTAAAAAGCTTTCAATGTAGCCAATGTTATTTACAATGAGCTTAGGCCACGCCGTGTCAGAGTGCTTAGATCACTCGCCTCGCACCTAGGCGGCCCGGGCTCAATCACAAGTGACCGCACGAGGGGTTTGTGGCGGACTAAGCGGCACAGAGGCGGGCTTTCTCCGGGTGATCCGGTTTCCCCCGCCATCGCATTCCACCGGTGCTCCATACTCATTACCTACATTATCAGTGACATCGCCTGCGGTGCCATTTGTAGTAAAAGTGGGCGTAAGCACTATTAAAGGAAAACAATAAGCTTGCAAAATTTCAAGTTTATATCATAATTACAAGTGCATGATGTAAATATATTTTTGCCTACGTCGCTCTTTAAAAGTGTCTAACGCCTTCTATATAATTGCTACGAATTTCAGTATAATTATTAGAAGATGCCGTTATTATACACAAATATATGCAAGCAGAAATAGCGAAATATAATTACTGTTTCTACTCTGTTCCTCGTCCGGACGAAAGCGAAATCAGGCTTGATGAAATTCGTTTACCAATTCCGCCTAACTACATTGGTTACCACAGTGCCAATGTGTAGGCTTATTGCCTCGTGTTGACAGTATCCCAAACTGGCCTTCACCACCCGCAGAAATATGGTAAGAAATTTAAAACCACTTGTTTTAAAGCATTTTTGTCATTTGTGAAGAAAGTTTTATAAATCGGAGCCGCTGATACAATCCTGATAATTGACAGCTTCATATTGATAGGCATGCGCCTGCACATTTATAGCTTCAGTTAACCCTTTTTTGACTTATGAGTCCCACTTGTTTTAAACGTAACAATATAAACAAAGTTCACATTTCAGTAAGAACTTTCAAACCACTTGCTATAAAACACTTTGTCATTTGCCTCCAAATATTCGAAAGAATATATTAATAATGAATTAATACTTTTGGTGGAATCAATAACAATAAACAAACAAACCAAAATACACTTGACGAGTTTAAAATATTTGACGCTAGTGATTATAAAATACATAGGTAATCTAGTAATGAAACGTATAGCTTAATACATATACGAGAGCAACTTAATAATTTGTATTTATTTTCCGTACATAGGAGCAATAAAGTGCGTGAGGTACGAAAAATGTTTAAGGTAGCCCCATGAGATTGACTATCCGTTTCTCTGAAAGCCGTACAGAGCTTCTACCTGTGACTGAATTATCGTACAAAGGTGAGAGAGAGAGAGTGCATGCAGTAAACATGGAGAAAAGTCGAACGAACGTAAGTTGTCTCTCCTATGAGAATCGAAATTCGGCAGTGATTACACTCGACAAACATCAGCCGAATAAGGAGTGTATTTTACTTGTGAGTAATAGGAACTTGGCCCCTGCACAAGAAAAGAAACGAAACACAAACACAGCTTTGTAAGAAGACAGTTTCTATTAGATCTGACTAAAAGTGGTAGAGCACGAAATAAGAAACGAACTTCAAACTCCCCAGAAAAGACAAAATACTATGTGTAGTAACTGCAGGTAGATTTCAATACTTGTTGGGAACTGTAGCAGGAACTGTGACTGCAATGGGAACAAGTTGATAATTCTATAACATAAGTTAATTCTGTTTCTGTGTTTAAAAATAATGATCACAGCAGAGAAAATGGATTTCATGGCCGAGGTATTTTAAAATTTTCACCTTAGTCATTTATTTGTATCTTAATGATTTCTTCTCGGGATGTCAGCCAGCGCCGGGAAAGTTTCAAGTCTTTGTATTTTTATTTCTTTATTTTGATCTTACATGTTGTGGTTTATAACAGTAAAGTCAAAATAACTGAAACAATATTTTCACGTTTAGTAATGTTTAGTTTAGCATATCTACTTTTAAGATGTGGAATGTAAGTTGGGGTCATATATAACCCTATAGAGATTATATCTATGTGATTCAAAGGTTAAGGAACGTAATAGTTTAATCTGAAGATAGATTTAGCTCAGCATATCACACAGTTATCAATTTTTAGACTCAACTGTTTTAATATTGTTACTAATAATGAATAGCTCATTTTGAACAGCATTTATAAACTATAATTCTACATTACTTATAGCAATTTTAGTTATTAATTTTTATTAGTGAATATAAAAAATAGGATTTTTCCTAGATTTTAAAATGAGACCACAATTGCTACAAACGTAGCTGATTATATTTATATGTGTACTATCTATGTTTATTAATTACACTTTAGGGTCGGTTAACTCTGGGTTTCTAGGAAAAGGTTCACACAATAGTACTGCATACCATAGTTGATATATGTTGTTGTTTATCAGTGCAAAGACAGACGATCTGATTTTAGGTCACTGGGAGCAGACAATATCGTATGCAGATACAGTTGTAAGAATAGCAATGCGATAATTGCAGCTGAGTTGGAGAGTGTGGTTTAGTTTATTTAGTGTGGAGCACTAATTGAAGAAATGATTGATGAAGACAATGTACATGCAGATGAGGTTGTTCCTCCGGATACTAATAGTTTGACAAATGAAGATGAGGCAGATGATGGAATAGAATGCTCTCGATATTACTGTGTTGCTGGAAGTTCATTTTCAAAGTGCTGAAAATAAATCTGGGGGCACTGTGGATAATGAAGTAATAGGCGCAGGACTTATGTAACTCAAGAAAAGAGAAGAAACTTTGCAACTAGCAGTAAACATATAGATAATGAAACCAACATATATAGCATCCCTTAAATGTGAATTGTCAGCTTATTAACCTCTAGAAGGAATGAAATAAACACATAAGGAAATAAATAAGAGAGCTCACGCCATTTGAAGTTGGAGAACATTTTTGGTTTGCTATAATGTGTTTGATCATATTGTGAGAGAATCAGTGTGATACACAAATTGTCCTGGAAACATAAATGGTTTCACCTTTAATGTGGAAGAACTGAGTTTTCCTATGCTTGCTGCTGTTGTCTGGGTTCCCCTGACTTCCGTCAGAAACACATTATTGTTCCTAACATAATGAGTTAGAAATGGTAATCGTCAAGGAAGGTATGTCACGAAATATACGTCACAATATAAAACTCCTAATTCACTTCATTGATGACGATCAAGTTCAAGACAAGATACTTGATATAGGTTCAAATCGAAATTGAAATTTTATTTTTGGACGATCAATAACTGCAGTGGTTCTCAGCGTCCCATTTTACATTTGGAATGAAGAACCTCTTAACTTTGCCCATATGCTTCTTTTTCAGGCCTGACGTTCTTTTGCTTGCCGATACCAGCAGGTTTGCCTCCCTTTCGAAATTTTTACCCCTAAAAAATGCATCGTCCTCCGCTGGGTTTTAACCCTCAGCCGCAGGAGCCAGAGGCTACCACACGCTACCACTAGACATTGAGGACGATTAGAGGATGTACTAATTACCAGCGGTTAGGTATATTTTCAGAAACTTTGAGTGTCCATGGAATGGGTGTTCACTATTGTGGTCATCACACTCTAAAGTAGTTCATTCGAGGAATGCTAATTCTACTTGGCTATAAACTGCGGGTATTGTGCGCTTCTAATTTTAATTTTGATTTTTACTGTGCTAAGAAAGAGACAAATCTGAATAGTGACCTTAGTTTTGGATCTAGGAAGCAAACAACCAGCAGCCATAGCTTGTAAGGAATTAGAACCTAAACATGTGAGGAGGAGGAGACCATCATGACTGGTTTGTTAGAAAATATGCCACTTATTTAAGGGGTAAGAAAAGATATTGGGCTCTCTTTAGGAGAATAATTATTGATATGACTGTTGTGAATAGCCAGATCAAATAGCATATGGTAGGTACATTGAGCAATATCCCTGGATTTATTGCAGCTCAAAGGATACCGTGATGTGCAATATCTGCAGATGGCTACGAATCGCAGAATAGGTCGTCTCTTTATCAACTAAAACACCATTCCATGAAATGAGATATGATGAAAATGACCACTTTATGTCAAGACGTAATTTCCAAAGAGGTTATCAGTTTGCTGGATGCAACAGTTGACCACTAACATCTTATAACAAATACAGTACCCTTTGTTGCAATTGCTTTGAACCTTACCACATTAAACATGAAACGATGTAAAATACAACTCAAGCATAAATGGGTGGTTTGAGTTCAAAATCATTAGGTTTTAGAGTGATTAAGTGCATGCATTATAATCGTATGATAGGATATATTATGCTGACTATAATAGTAACAATTAAGACGCGAGTATGAGCTCGTTTCACAATTTTCATATGAGTATATTAACTGTCATTATAGTCAATTTTCATACCATTATTAACCTCCAACATTTGTCTAAGTTTAAAACACTTATCAATCATTTTCAATATTCTACCTTACCCCCATCGGTAAGTGTATTGGTCTCATCATATGCAGTGAAACAGCTCGCAGGGTTGTGGTATGTGCGCAAACGCCAAAGTATTGATTGAACGTACCAGAATAATCCATGGTTGCGCTTTCAAGTATTGGTGCATGATAGGGTTATAAGATGTGCACACACGCGAAAGTATTGGTTGTTACCTGTAGATATTCCGATTGGAGTAACCTGCACTCTAATGAAGAGGTGCACTTTAATAACGTCTATAAAGGTGCTGCTATCACAAGTATAATTACTACACTTTAAGCATGGTCCAGCATTTCAGTAATAATGTATTTTCTTATAACATTCAAATATATTTATAGTATAAAAATAAAACAATGATGAACAATACCATCAGTATATTAATTTTGTTTTTGCAAATGACAAAATTATAATAATTTACTTATGAAAATGAATACTCAGCAAAGAATTAAAAACTAAAAATTTGAATAAAAATTAGCTATGAATTTTGTTCGATAATCTATTCATAGAACAGATAGCTTTGTGGAACTAAGTACTTTTAAAAATAAATAAACAATAAATGATTCCTTCAGGTTATTCGCTATCACTATGTAAACACTGTAACGACATACCATTACATGACCTTGTAGTATATTGTATAGTATATTGTGTATAGTTTTTACGCACGCCACAACGGTGCTAATAAGGAAGTAGTCTAAGCTCAGTAAACTAGATGGCGCCACGACCACTGTACTGCAACTAAAGTGCTTTCAGGAAACATACTATTATAATTATGATACCAAAGGTGTACAAAAATCCAGCATTTCCAGAAAATCGGCGACCAATTAGCCTTCTTCCAGCAGTAGGAAAACTAATAGAAAGAGTGACTTTTCGACGTATAGAGGAACACAATATTAGCCTAATTCCTGATCACCAAATGGCTTTTAGACCAGGATGCTCAATTTCACATTAAGTACTTCGACTGGTAGAAATAACTGCTTAGACGTTCAACTACTGGGGATTCACACCAGCAATTGCTTTGAATGTGGCTAAAGCTTATGGTTCAGTATGACATGCCGAATTATTTCATAAGTTAATGCATGCAGGGCTTCCGGATGCATTAATAAAGCTCCTAGAAAGTTACTTGGATAGCAGAACCTATCAAGTAAGGGAAGGGTCATCTGTTTCACCAACGTACCCTTTAGATACCGGAATGCATCAGGGGTCAGTAATCGGACCTGTACTATACAACATCTTTACGCCGGATATGCCTACAACAACAGGATCAAATGTTGCCCAGCATGATTATACAGCTTTGTTTTCAACAGATATTGATTCTACAAGAGCCGTTAGAAGATTACAAAATCACATATATTTATAGGAGAACTCGACCAGTCATTGGAAAATAATTGTTAATACTGAAAAAACACAAACCATCTGTTTTACAAAATGTTCACCCAAAAGAAATACACCAAAAAAATGAAATAAAGAACTAAATTACAGTACTCAGTCAAATACCTCTGTGTCTTATTAGATCAGAGCTTATTATGGCATAAACATGTACAACAAACAAAAGGAAAAGCAATAGACAGCACAGCCCGAATCTATCCACTACTCAAGTCAGGATGTAGATCGATAAAAGGAAAGCACAACTCTTTAAAGCTCTGACTATCAATACTGATTTACGAGGCTCCAGCATGCACCTATATGAACGATTCAACTTTTAAGCCACTGCAGGTTGCACAAAAGAAGGTTTTAAGAATTGCTCACGGTGGCGACTGAGGAAATCCACTAGGACTTGTCTGTACCTTACTTGAGAGAGTACATTCCACAATGCATACAAGATTTCTACCACCGTCTTCAACTGAGTCCAAATCCAGCAGTACGACAACTTGGAAACTACAATGCTAATCAATATAAGACACCAAAGACTGCCTTAAACGACTGGCTTTCTTGATTAATTTCTCCTAAATTGTAGGAAGGTTTTAAGAATAACATTGATTAACTTTGTATGAGAGCATTTATGTATAATCAGTGACTGCTTGTCCGTTCAGTGCTATTATCACTGTAAGAAACATGTAAAAAAGTGCTATAATCGCAGGTACACAAGGGAGCCGAGGGGGCTCAGTACTGATGTGAAGAAAATTATGCAACTAGGGTCGAAGGTTATATCGGCCGGGGATGAAACTGTTTGTGGCATTGTTCAAATCCAAACCCGCAAGGTGCCAAATTATTAAGCTATCTTAATAAAACAAATTTTCTCATCAAACGGCTCGAGATAACACATAATAATAATAATAATAATAATAATAATAATAATAATAATAATAATAATAATATGCCTGACATTTTAAATATCGCCATTATAAGGAATATTCCGTATAACATCGAAATCATAGTATTAAATAGATTAACGTCGGACCATTTACCGATATTAATGGAAAATTCGCCGTCCTTAAGGCTTAAACCAGAACCTCTTAGGTTTAAACTACAATAAGGTAAACCGGGTGGATTTTAAAAACACGATGGAACACTACCTAACTAATATTGTAAAACTTCATCGCTATTGCACGATGAAACAGCTGACAAATTGAAATTAGCTATTAAAACAGCATCGAAAATTGCCATTCCTTTCAAATACAAACATGCAATGTACTGGCAATGCCCAATTGACATTAAAACGCCACATCTAAACTGCGACCGGTTGAGACAGATATGCCGGAAAAGGAGAAATCAAATTCAATAGCACGATATTGTGAGGCCAGGAATGTAACAACCGCCCGAACTAGGGAATATTAGCAATCAATGGAACAAACTTTGGAGAAACTAAATCCACAAACAAATTCGGTTTAGCACATTGCGAAATACCTCACTGGTACAAAAACAAACATACCTCCACTAATTGATATTCAAAATAACACCGTCACTAAACCTCCTCAGGCCAAAGTCGAAGTCTTGGCGGCCTCACTTGAAAATATTTTTATGCCTAACCCGGAAATGGGACAAGTCAACCAAACACAACTTGGAGCTATCGAAGACGAAATAAATGAAATACACTATTCAGTCACCCATAACAAAATGCGAAAAAACAAATGCAGATGAAATAGTGTGGATCTTTACACACTGCCCAATAGTAAGTCACCAGGCCCTGACGGAATACCCAGCATGGTGTAAAAAATGTCCCGCATGGAGCGTTCCTGTTCATGGCCAAAGTTTTCAATTAGTTCACTGAAAAAGAAACTCTTCTTCCCAATGGAAGGAAGCCAAAAGCATAGTGGTCCCAAAAGCATAAAAAACCCAGACCTACACACAAGATACATGCCAATTAGCCTCTTATATTCATTGGGCAAAGTGCTGGAGAAATTAATCCTCGATATACTAAATTCCCAATGTATTAAGAACATAGTAATTCCAGAGGAGTTTGGTTTTAGGCCACAACACTCAACGACGCTGCGACTGTTAAGCTTAAATAAACCTATACCAAAGAATATGACACAAATAGATCTAATAGAGCTATCTTTTTAGATATAGACCGCGGGCATTATTCATAAATTCAAATATAACAATTTTACGGTCTCCATGATTGCTTTAGTCGCAAATTGCATCAGTGGATGTCATTTCCGAGCACTGGTGAAGGACCCTTGCTCCTCTCTCAGGCCCTTTAGGGCAGGGGTCCCAAATGGGAGTTTGTTCTGACCAACGCTATTTAGTATCTTCATAAATTATATGCCAGAGATCACACGCACTGAAAATATATTTGTGCAGACGACACGATACTTGTCACCCAATCTACGGAGCCACGGATTCTGTACCAAAGACTGTAAGACTCTCTAAACAACTAGAATCGTGATTTACATGGAGATTAAAGTAAACTCGAATAAATGTCAATTAACCATCTTCATGAAAAGAATACAACACAGACATATTAGGTATGCACAACCATCATTAACATACAACACCGGAAGAGTTACATGGAAATACCAGCTAGCCTACTTAAGTGGTACTATGGGTCAAGGTCTTACCTGAGAGAAGCACATTACTTTCAAAAAGGCAAAGGCAAACAACCAATGAAATAGACTATTGCCAGGCATTATATTAATAGCCAATTGTAATTAAATAAAAGCCTCACATTATATAAAATGTCAATAAGACCCATATTAGCGTACGCAACCCCTACATGGATATGCATAAAATATCACTTAAACAGGTTACACTGTAAGACAGAATTATAGCAATCATAGCGAATCTCCCGCCGGTGGCTCCGGCTCATCTCATACACTAGGATTAAAGTTACAAACTATCGAGCAATTCATTAAACTGCTAAGATATAACACATATGCCAGGCAAGGCAAAATTTTCAATCACCTCATTCGTGACTTAGGCGCTTATAACAAAGACCGCGACAAACACAGAATACCTCTATCGATATTTGGTAGAACGATTGGCCTGGGGGAAACACAAATTATTCAAGAAAACCTTGGCACACTAATGCACATATAACATAAAATAGCCATGGCATGTATAGTTCAATCGATGTCCAACAGTGATCCCTTAAGTCCTTCATTCATTTGAGTCAAGGTGGACCCGGGAGAGGGTGCCCCCCAACCAAGATGACCAAGGCATGCAAAAGGTTCATGAGATTCCAATTAATTACATGTAAAATCAATCATAGGAGAGTAATCTCATACACGGCACAGTACTGCCAAGATATGAAAGTAAATTCAGCTAATTCCAATGACTATGGACACGGCACAATGTGCCAAGACTCCAGAACTTCCAGTATTTTATCAATTAAATCCAGTGACCTGCGGCACGGTTTATAGCTATGTTGATATCTTTATTTATAATATTTAACATAATATGTTGTTTATTGTGTAGTGAGGTTTTTTCTGGATGCCAGGCACACGGCAGGGTGACTAGAAAGTATCGACGACATCGTCCCCGAGGGGGACGATAAGATATTCATAAAGACTACTAGAAGTCTAATAAGGCCATAAAACAGTAATGACTTTGTCCCTTTCTTTCAGGACTGCACATGACTTATAATTAAGATGAAATCTCCACTTGGAGTTCTATACTTTCAATACCACAGTCTCACGGCTGACTTCTCCAGGTTGTCAGCAGGGCCTAGCCACCCCTGGCCCCTTATTCTTCACCTGGCCTAGGTTCACTGTGGCCGGCCAGTATACCCGCTCCATGAATCCGTAGAAGCAAAAGCGGTACTGCTGCACTTTCCGGTGATGGGGCTTTTAGTGGGTAGTTAGTGTCATACGTTATAGTGACCCCCATACTTGGCAGAGTATTCCCCTCTGTCGCATGCAAAAATTGTTTTTTCTTCCTGCACTCGAAAAAATAAAAAATCAGTACTTCAATAGCTGCTGGTGTCCTACACAGCACAGTCAGCAGCTATAGCTCCCGTGATGTGTATGTGAACAACGCACTGTCTACTCAATCTTTAGCTTATCCACCCTTGGCTTATTTGCCATCCTTCTATTTCTATTTACCGTTTCCTCCAGCTCTACATGTCTGATGAACCTGAGCATATTTAAGCTCAGTGAATTTACTCACTAGATACTCGACATATTCAAGCGGAGCCGTACTGGTAAGCAAGGACCTTCTATATCCAATCGTCCCAGAATTACGAACCCTGTCCGTTCCTGTGAGTTACCTAAACTTTAAGAAGAACTCGGAAAGAGCAGGCAGTGCCATCACCGGCCAACTTGATTGCCTCCTCAAACATTACTTCCTGAAGTACCAACATGCAACCATGGACAACACAAGGTCCACAACATGGAGAATCCTGCCAAATATACATGGGAGTTTCCACACTGTAGTTGGAAGCACTATGCGTCATAGCTATCTCCTTATCAGCCTTCAACAAAAAGGACCCAGCAACATGGTCCCTGCAGGTGGAGGCAGTCTTCGAGGCACTCCACCTCATCACTCAATGCTTCCGCTTCCACAGGATCATCGGGCAACTACCACGGCAAATAGTCATCGAAGTCGCAGAACCTCGTAGTCAACCCAGGGAGCAACCATTCCAAGCACTTAAGCAGGGCCTATTCGATATCTACACTTCAACAAAGCAACAACTCCAGCAGTTACTCGAGGACATTCAGCTGCGGAACCAAAAGCCATCCCAACGGCTCAAAGTCATGCGCCATCAAGCCAGTACCTGTGCCTTAGTTGATTCCTATGATTTTTGTGGATACGCAATCCCTCGGCACTGACTCAAGCTCTGCTGGCAGCATGGAAAGAAGAATCCAAGAATCCAGAGTGGTCCAAATCGCGGACCGTACCATGGATCACAACAATAGAAAGCTACAGGCGGTCCAACAGCAACAACATCAACCGGTATGGCAGGCATAAATGTAGGTCCTAACTAATAGGCTCAGGGCATTGAGACGGAAACGGCACACCGCCAAAAGGCCAACCGACAAAGTACGAAAGCGATCCCATACTATCTGCTGGTATCACCAGTATTGCCTCGCAGAGCATGCAAGTGCACCCCATCCTTCAAATTCAATATCAGCAGATCTTAGGGAAACTGCACTCGAAACCAGCTGTGACCACTTTCTCCAACCGCCTCTTCATTCGATACCGGCGAAACTAGATGGCATTTCGGGTTGTAATGGGCACTTGCGTTCCTTTGCTGCCCAATAGGATCGTTCAGAGGAATCAACCCACACAGTACACGGTGTACGCAGCAAATACTCACGTTCGGTACCCAGAAGGCTACACTACACCTCGGAGCAAGCAACACATGCACCTGGGACCTCTAAAGTGGCCGATATCCCGAAGGCCATCATAAGGGCAGATTTCCTCACTCACTTCGAACTATGGTGGACCTATATAATTTTCTCTAACAGGGTTACCCTTCCTATCATCTCGCTTTTGTTTACTGCTGGCCTTGTAACGCCAACCGAACTTCAGTCGTTCACATAGCGACCAGCTACTATTGCTTTAGTCATATTTCTCTTC
This sequence comes from Hymenopus coronatus, assembly GCA_030762935.1. Lineage (NCBI taxonomy): Eukaryota > Metazoa > Arthropoda > Insecta > Mantodea > Hymenopodidae > Hymenopus > Hymenopus coronatus. The sequence goes on along the minus strand of CM060900.1, from coordinate 433,220,553 downwards.
TGCTTACATGGAATCAAGTACTAATACCATTTCTGCTAATGCTTGACTTGATTACCATGATGCAGATAAAAGAATGACTTATAATTTAGAACATTTACGAGTTTAAACAAGATACCAATAACAAGGAGTACCTTGAAAACGGCCAACTCTACAACAAAGATGCCTATGACATAAATTGTGTGTTTTAACGAGATCTGCATTTTTGTGTGTTAAGTTTTGTGTACATTTTACGGAGTATTAATTATACAAAATTCAGCAAATCCATCCAGCATGAACAAGCCTTCAGAAGCTATTACCAGAAAATTTAAGATACATTTTATTTGTGATGTGAACATCTATAATATACAGTATTTTACTTAAAATTGAAGAGCCATTCTTAAGAAAAACAAAGTTTTCAAAAATTGTTCCATGTAAGGATTAACTTGGAGTGGGGAGATTTTCTAGAAAATCCTTCTGAAGGAAAAAAAACTTAAGTACCAGGTTTGGTATTTAGCAGTCTTTTAGTTTTTGAACTATTCTGTGTCCACAGTCATACACGGACTTTTTCTGTTTTTTGGACTCAGTAGACTTCTAAACATACATTTCTTGGTATCTTAGTATGGAGTCTTTGTATGGGATACACAACACCTTCTCTATACACTGTGTACTTAATATGTGTAGAGAAAGTAAAAATTGCTATTTTTGCACCGAGTGTAGCACATGACCAATTAGCACAGTAAAAAGAAAACTAGCCTTTTTCTCAGTCAATATTAAATGTATCTGAATGTTTCAAGACATTACTCATAAGTGAGTTAAAGTTTTGCAGAATGGCAAACAATTGACTGATATGTTAGATGCCACGTATGGTAGAAACTGAGAAGGATTTCAATTACCGATTGTCAAATGATCACTCTAGGCTCTCGGAACTATGACGAATAATTAAAAGTCATCATAAATCATGGAACAAGTTTGATAATTATACGCGTGCGCACTGAGTTACAAAAATAATCGGTGTGTCCGCTGTAGCAATCGGATGCACTTACCCGATATAGATCAGTCGTAAATTATAGGAGCCACATGACCAAGTGCGTGATGCAACGTAACCAACACGGAGAAATTTAATCTCCTCAAGCACTTTCTTTATTGCTTGCCATTTTTCAAATGCTGCACTCTAATACAGTAAAAGCGAGCAGCCAAAGGAGTATGATTAAGATTTCCTTCCTGGACCTCAACGTTCTTTATTGCTACCCTTTTTATTTACAAGAAATAATCGCATAGGCAAAGCAGTTAAGACATAGTCTAATAAAGATAAATGTTTAAGTGGAACATTTTTTCCAAAAAAAGTGTTAATACGGTTTGGAAACACAGACATTACTTCAAAATACCATATATTCGTCCATTTAGTGAGGCGTTCAAGCATTCAACACACACTCTCAGATATTAAACCGCAGTCTTTATACTGGGGAATTGTAAGTGACTTTCTGATTGCTGTTTGAGTGACCACTTTGATTGTAAATTTCTCAACAGCTATTTACCATAATGAAATGAAACTTTGATACTAAATACAGCAATTTTATCCAAATATACTCAGTGTAAAATTACCCATATATCCTAAAATTACTGTACACAAAATCATAATTAGATTACCAATTTTTAAAATGACATTGGTAGGGCTTTTCTCTAAAACCATATTTTATTTACCAGTGGAGTATGGTATGTTTTAATACGTGGATACTGGACAATTCAGAGCGTTTTGGTAATTATTTTATTTATATATACATATATATTCGGCGGGAAAACTCGTATATAAGAAACAACTTGATCTCTAGACTATGAACTATTAAATCCTACAAAAATCCACTGAAATATAATACACAGTTTTAGCGAAAGGTCGCACCAGAATTGTTTTATAGTTTTTTATATTCGTTACCATATCTATGTAACGGTAATTTTAGCATATATGAATAATTTTACATTGATTATTTTTGGAAAACATTGTTGTGTTCAGTAAATAATATCATAAATACATCATATAATTAACAACAGGAGGAATCATTTTAGCTGTAATACACCAGATATACCCAAAAAGTTTCATCCATTTAGCTATTGAGTTACAGATATAAGCTATCTAAATATCTAAATATCCTCCTTTGCAGTAGATTTCTGTATTCATCGACAAGATCTCATTTCAGTATCTTAAATGAGAATTCAAAATTAAAGTTGATACTCAAAATCCATCATTACCCAGTGCTATGCATTATAGTTTCCTGTGACAAGGAGAAAATAATTTCCAGTTAAAAATACTAAAAATATACTGATACTTAATGCACATTTTTCAGTCATATTTTCATCAGAAACTGGAATTGACAAAAATGTATATCTGATTAGATACTCCTTAATTTTGACATACCAAAACAATTTTTTCTTGGCCATTTATAACCATATAGATAATTTTTCCCCAAAGTAAAGGGAAACCACATAGTGACCATTATTAACGGAAGATGGAATTGCGAAAAAAATGCAGTTTTAGAGATATATGTTTTGTAACTAAATTTAAATTCAATTTAACTTTAAATTTATTTTATAATTGTATTCACAATGCATATAATTTAAATATGTTATTCAAAATGACTCTGACACTGTGATTATGTGACTTGAGCTATGCACCCTTCACGGACCAAATTATAACTTGCAGTCTTTTGAGTAGAGAGATATATTTTAGCTCATATTTTTTCTATAGTATTATTATAACTTTTCCTATGATTAACGATTTGGGATGTGAATCACTCGTTTATTCAGAATCAATTGAAGACAGTTAAATTAAATTTTAAGGCGATACAAATGATGCCTTTGTGGTATTGTGGTTTCTTTTTGACGATAATGAAATACAAAATACGGATGACCATTTTAAAATATTGATGATGAATTTTAATGCGTAACTAATCATGTAGTGCATAATTTAATAAAAAAAATAATAAAAGGCACATCTCTAAACTTTAAATCTATGCATATTCAATCCTTAAACATTGCAAGCAGAGATCTAAATAATTTTCTGGTAAAGGACCATAAAGTCAGGTAATTTAATAATAGAAGAAGAGGGTCATTTATCTCCATTAAGGATACACATCTATAAAAATGGTCAGAAACTGCCAAAATTTACAAATATGGAATTCAGTGCTATTAAACAAAATAGACAGTAAAATTTAGTTCTTATAACTGTTGCAGCTCTTAAACTACTTAATATGGCGATTTAAATGTCTACCTGTGAGCCTAGCTTCCTATAAAATAATAGTGCGGCTATAAACTTTGCTATTATAAAAGTGAAAAGACCATCCAAGGAGATTACAGAGATTTTCAAGTACTGAATTAGCTACAGAGAAATGAAAAACGATGAAGGAGGGTCTGTATATGTACTAAATACTTTTCAACAGCATATAGTAAAATCAAAAATTGCTATTTTAATCCTTTTAATTTTAAAACTATCTTTTCCCAGGTTCTTATTTGTCACCACATACAAATTTTCAACATTTCTCACTAATGTTTATTTGGGTTTAAATAAATTACATGTTATACACCTTACTAAAATAAGTAATGAGAATTATGAGACTATTTCTGTTAATAGCTTAGTAGTGATTTTGTTAAACAATAATATTGATACTGTGTGAAATATGAGCCAAAAATGAAGTCGAAAATTCAGTGTTTCTCTCACACTGTTGATTAGTTACAAATTTTTCTCTTTAAATTCACGGTATCAATGTTATATAATACTGATATGCAGAATTAATGAAATACTGATTGGTTTGATCATAAAATATAAAATAAATGTGTCGTGTGTAGCAACCTATCAAAACAGTACAGTATAAAAAATATTAATACATACATTAGCTACATACAACGTTTGGTGTATATGCTATACATACTAATGCAGTTTCATGAAGTTTTGAAAGGATATTTTTTTCTTGTTATTATGAAATGATTACAGCCTACCTCAAATTACATTAGCACAATGCTTGGTTTAGGACACCACAATTGTTTTAAATGGATGTAAAGTTTCATTAAAGCCTTACACGCTTAACAGACCTCAGCTTCCTCAAAGTGAATTTGCGATACAGTCATTAAGGTAACGTTTGAACAATACAAAAGTGCGGTGGGTAAGCTGGAGTCGTTTGAACGCCACATGTTATTCTGGCACCCTGGGAGTTCTATCATTATCTGCCACATATGTGGAAATAGAAGTGCTGGTGACTTCCTAATTGCTTTCTTGTTTTCTTCCGTTCTTGGTGGTGCATTAAAGCTCACACTGATTGCTTCCCTCGCTCTCTCCTTGCACAACATACCCCCACAGAATAATGGAAGGTTGTGCGAGGCTTCCAGGAAGTTCACATCATTCTTGTTATTCGCTCTATGGGGCTAAAACGCACCAGGTTAGTATTGGCATATCGGAAAATTAGCGGTACACACTAAGAGAGCCGGTCCCCATGGCCACGCTCGCTAAAGCGTCTCGCTTTTTTTTTTTTTTTTTTTTTTTTTTTTTTTTTTTTTTTTTTTTTTTTTTTTTTTTTTTTTTAACGGCGTCTGATCAGGACTCCGGTACTGTATCCCTATTTACATTTCCCCCCGTAGGTTTTACTGATTACTGGTTTACTGCTTTTACTGTTTCTTTTACAAACATATACACATTGCACAAACATATAACATCCATGCCCAAGGCGGGACTCGAACCCACGATCCCCTGCCCACGAAGCACCAAAGCGAAACGCTTTAGCGAGCGTGGCCATGGGGACCGGCTCTTTGGTGCTTCGTGGGCCGGGGATCGTGGGTTCGAGTCCCGCCTTGGGCATGGGTGTTATATGTTTGTGCAATGTGTATATGTTTGTAAAAGAAACAGTAAAACCAGTAATTAGTAAAACCTACGGGGGGAAATGTAAATAGGGACACAAAAAAAAAAAAAAAAAAAAAAGAGTAATTCGGCTTTACGGGCTTTGTTTGGAAAGTTTGGTAAACATCCAAGTAAAATTATTTTTTTCTTACCATACTGAGATTGTTTCTCAATACAGTCTCCATCGATATGCATCCATTTGGATCAGTGAGTTTGAAGCGGTTTCTTGTCACGAAACAATAAATACCCTTCCATAATGGTAATTTTGCGTCTAAACCACAGTTTTAAGTGAAAATAAAATACCAGGTGGTCCAACAGCGCCATATTTCACGTTTGCAGATAACCCGTTGTGAGATAAAAGAGTTCCAGTATTCAACGGGGCAATTGGAAGAAAACACCAATTATTTAGTGGCGGGTGAGCAAATAGCGCGAGCGACCTTTGTTGCACACCTCTTGCTTATCAAAACAAAACGGTGAGGGAATTGCGCTTATCGAGTTGAAGACTTTACACCAGCGTCCGTAATGATATACGTCGTTAACATTTTTGCACCTCACTTGCAGAGTCTTTATTGTTTACAGAATAAATTCATCTACCAGTATCCACCAATAGCTATTGTGTATATGCTGTTCATATTTAACTAAAGACTGGACCACTATAGGGTAAATAAAAACATTAATCGACCATAACAAAAACCGTGCACGGGAGTTCGCAGTGTTTCACTATGTTGTTATTATTATTATTATTATTATTATTATTATTATTATTATTATTATTATTATTATTATTATTATTATTATTTATCACGCGCATAAGTAGAGTAAATCAAAACAGTAAACCGTCATAACGTAAAACATGCAAACTCGAAAGCAGGTAGAATTCCACTGTATTGCTTGCTCTTGTGTTTATTTTTTGTTATGATGTCATATTTTGATTCAGTCTGCTAGGCGTAACAATATTATTATTATTGTTATTATTATTATTATTTCACAGCTATACTGATAGGACGTAGGTAGAATTGAGAGGTATTTTACCAGAAACAACAAGAGCCCATATAGCACCCAATTATAAATACTGGCTAGTGTTATTTTTTTTCTTCTCAAAAACATGTTTTGAGCAATCGATGACATAATCTTATTACTGAATATTAGTAAGAGTATCTTCGTTTCTGATTAGTATAGTAACAAATTGTAAACGAATTTGAAAACGATTCTTTTTTCTGATGAAGTAAATAATAAAAATTGCATATTGTTTTTGAACTAATATATTTAAAACTAATCATAGTTTTGTATTATTTGATGTTGCATGTGCTGTCACCTTCCATGCACATCTTTAGGCACTTTTCATGCACATTTGCATGCATATTTCGAGCTTTTTGTGTTATATATAATCCGGTCTCTAATGATAATGTTTCAGTACTCATAAGTTAACCATTGTGCTGTCAGTCACAGACTTTGCACGGTGCTTTCGTGTGCCGTGTGAATATAGCTTTTATGTAGTTACACAAAGCCCTTCGATCTACACCTGTGATCTAAGGATGACACATTTTTTTGTGTCCACGGCTGTACATAGAGAAGGTTCCACCAAAATATGAAAACCGAGATTTCACTGGTTATGCACCTTCAAGGGTCCGCTGAAACCAAAAAAGAAGAAATAAATGCGCGTTTGTGTACAAGATAACAGCATAAATCAAAAACGAAAAACCGGTTTAAAGAAAACAACAGCCTATTTCTCAAAATCGACTTCTTTCAAGGAAACAGCACAAAGTTTTTCAAAGCAATATTACCACCTCAAACAGTTTATTATTAAATTAATCTATATGTAAATTTATGAATATAAAGTTTTTGAAAGGCATTTTGAATTTAAGAGAAATATGGCAGTAGGTAAATACGGCACGTTTTACATAGAAACATTCTCGAAACTTTTTGACTTTCTCAAAGATTTTTGTATTTTCTGTTGTCTTTGGGGCTAAACAATTCCAAGGAATTGCTTGATATTGGTTTAACTTTTCCAATACTTATACTTTGCTCTATTGAGAAGCGTTTAGTCCTACTTTTTCAGCTTAGCCAATCCAACAGAACGGAATTTAAAAGCCTCACTTAGCGACCAGTTTATTAAAGGTTTGACTCAAACGACAAAGCGGCGCTGGTACGGGTTTTCTCTGGGTGCTGCGGTTTCCCCCGCCACTGCATTCTACCGGTGTTGCATCTACATTCAATTTATCAACAATGTCAACGCCTGCGGTGCCACAAATGGTAAAATGAGCGTTAAGAACTCAAATGTCAGACGACTTGAGTTTGAAACACTTTGTTGTTGTAGATTCCTTAATGCATATACAAAGAATGGTCGCCTCTGCATCTGACAGTTATCTTTTGCCACAAGTGTGTAACTGTTATTGCTTCCAAGAGAGTTGGCTACTATGTTGGTTAAATGCTTATTTAATAGATTATAATACATTTTTCTCTATTTTTAATTATGATTAAACACAGTTACACACTGCATTAAAATAAGTTAGTGAATTATATTAACACATACCTATAAGGCTAATAATGGTTTGAATTTATAATAGGCATCCTTGATTTATTGAGAAGTGAGACCGAAACCTCCAATAATTTATCTAAATAAGGCGATGCAATGCATAGCAGTTCGCATTGTTCAACGACATTCTCAACTCAGACTTTACAGTGTATATATATGTTTGAAAACATATTTAATTTATGAAATAATGAAAGCTATTATCATACACAAACCGTGCCAAACCAAATGATAGAAAATAGGCCTTAGTTGTTGGGAATTTCTGAAATGGTCACTTCACCTTGTCTTTTGTATGCCTCTGGTTAACTGTTATAATAATCACAGCATAATAGTTAATGATGTTAGTTTTGTTTGTTTTATTTGGGAACCGATAATATTCCTAACCATGTTTAGAAGAGAATCAAACCCGATCCTTTACCGAGCAATGTGTACGTACATAGACTTTGTTTATTTGTTTGTACATTCATTAAGTAAATTAACACAATAGACATGATCAAAATAATATATACAAAAAGGATATAAAGTCAGTCATTCTAAATATATTTCTATGAAAAAAAAATCATTCAAATTTTAAAATACAATAACCTAATATTTTATTTTATTTAGTCTTAAACTGTACCAGATTCAGATCTGTCATATGGTGAGGAAGCTTATTATAGGCTAAAATGCTGGTTACTAAATAATTATTTTTATCTTCCTGCAGCCTAGTGAATGGAACATACAATTTATCAATATTTCTGATATTTAATGAGTGTACATGTCTCTTCGGTTGAAATTAATGAACATACTAGTAGACATATAATAATAAATGGACTATAACTGTTGCTGCTACAATGAATGGGAGAACAAAATGAAATGTGAAAAAACGGTTTAAAGTTGCATTATCAACGGCAAAACCACCTCATACTCAATAATAATATATAATGATAATAAAAAATGTAGTATCCAGCAATTGTGCACTCATAAAGTGTTTCGCTGCTTAAACACTGGTCTACATGAAGCACTGTAAGACATGACATAAAATTCCCTTGGTAGAGAGGGTAGGTAGAGAAGTTATTGTAAATATTTGGTTTTTATTCTTATAGTTAAAACATCGATAGCTTAATATTTATCTCATTCAAAACACAATGACACAAAACTGGCTTGAGATGTATTCTCGCCAAGTATGACAATCAAGCTTATCTAATTACAATGACTCAGGGTAAGCTGCGACTATCCGTATCTCAACTTACGTTTCCTTGTCTCGTTTTTTATTTTGTTTATACAAATACGGTGCCGTAGACTTCTCGGTCCTCCAGCGCTGTATTCCTTTTTCCTCATTTCCTTATATTTACTTTGTTTTTCTGTGTTCTGTCTAGATTTTTACTTCTAAATTACACACATATACACATTTTACAAACATATACAATCCGGGACTCGACCCACGATCCCCTGCGCCACAAAACACCAAAAGGCGGCACCTTAGCGAACGCCGCGATGGGGAACACTATAGCTCGCAGCAAATAACTGCAGGTTGCAATTTGGTTGTTTGATGCCAAAACATGTCTACCAATTGAGTAGAAGCGGCACTTGTACTCTTTGAAACTACAGTAGATAGACATGCATTTATTTGATACTAAGCAGGAACCATCGTTAGTTTTTTTTTTTTTGTAGTGTTTAACACCCGCTTTAACTACTTATGGCACCGCAGGCGTTGACACTGATGATACATGAATGATGACGAAGCACCGGTGGAATGCGAATAGTTTGCTGCAGCGCGGGTGTAGAAAATTGCAAGAATGTAGCACACCAGAGTTTTTAAATCGTTTCAGCTCAGGGGCATTTAATGTTATATAATTTTTTAAAAAATGGAACTCTATGCTAAACGCTTAATACCTTCCTGGTTATGCTACTGTATATGAGCACATACGGTGACCATGCGAGCACATAAACAGGATAAATTCACAGAATGATAGCAAAGGGTCTCTTTTTGTTTTCTATTTCATTATGTTTTAGTTGGGTTTTAACAAGCCCATAGATAACTTTCAGAATATTTAGACAGTTTAATATTACACACTTCATTTAAATTTCTAGCAGCCCAGCAAAAACGAATTCAATAGTTCATAAATAGCTAAGTTTACTTATTGAATGTACTTGCGACCTCTAAAATACTGTAACACATTTTTATTCACTCAACATTGCTTACAAATACTGGAAACAATTGACACCCCTCGTAGTCAGTTGATGGCTTTCTCGCTGCGCAGTACCCTAGCACTCCAGTCGAAGCCTGTCTCAGTGGTCATTTTATCTTTCTCTACACGTACTGTGTACATAGTATAGAGAAGGTATTGCATTGCACCAAAAATTCGATACCAAGACTTCACCGGAAATATGTTTTGAGACCCCTGAATCCAAAAAGAAGCATTTTTAGAGAAATGTCCTTGTGTGTCTGCGTGTGTGTGCTTGTGGGCAGCGTAGCACAAAAACGAAAAGTCCGTTAAATAGCAAACTTGATATTTAAGTTCAGTATCTTCCGAGGATGCGACACAAAGATATCAAAAAAAAAAAAAAAAAAAAAACCCTCCACCCCAACTACCCTTTAGGTGGAAAAAATATTAAAATATCTTAATCTTCTCAAAAATAGCTCTAACGATTTTGTTTAAAATACCCTATATTAAATATATTTATCTGACAAATAAAATGAATATCTTGAATTTTCTGGGAATAGCCTCTAAAGATTACTTTTTCTGGTTGAGATTTTCGGAATTTTGCATAACTGGCAAACCGTAAGAGATAGACAAAAACTTACTTCACAAAAAATGTAGAGTTCGTTTATACACTCAATTATGTTGCAGTTTTTTTTCGTGCAGTGGATCGTTTTTGGGATATTCCCTTGTTATTGGTTTCAGCTTTAGAAACTTAAAGTTTTCTCATAGGGGAATTTGTCAACTCCTGGCCATAGAAACAATGGACCTTCAACCATATAGCAAATAGCTTTTGAGTAATACTTTAGCCTATGCTTCTCCCTTATTTCCCTTCTACTTTCATGGAAGCAATTAATAAGACTATTTCCGCTAAATGTTTCTCGATTAGCGTGAAGTATAAGAAAGCATAAGCTTTTTAACAATAATTTGTTGCAGAGATATAGAGAAAGTCTGGTGAATGGAACATCAGAATCTTTTTCTTGGTCACAGCAGTCACAATATATTGCTAGAGTTGGTATAAACGGTGGGGGCTAAACAACCACTTTTCATCACATATTAGAAAAATATATCTAACACCCTACATTCTGCATTAGATGCTTTTCTATGTATGTTCACTAAAACCGAAATATTGAATACTTATGCTGACATATAAATGGGATAGAGGTTATTTTACAAATTAAACTATTGAATTACGTAAAGCTATTTCGAAAGTGTCTTTCACGTTTTATATATCTTAAAAGTTTTGGGGATGCCAATTTCATGTTTCTCTTTTAAGCATGGCATATTATCGATTATATTTGAATATTTAGCCATTAGTGATGCTGAAGAACAATAATGGAAAGTAGATTTTGAAAAAACGAACACCGGAGCACTTACATCTGCTACATTCAGTCACTCTAGTATGAAATGGTAAACTTTTTTTCAAATTTTGAGTCAGCATAAGCTCTGAATACAACGGGGAGGGGTGCATTCAAAAGTTTATTTGTGGAAGGGCTAACACATTTTGTAATTTACCACCTAGCTAGTGAGTCAACTGCAGGCAACAACAGAGTCTCTAGCCTTTCCGGATTTTCAAACATTTAAGTTATTGACAGATCAGTATCCATCCTTAGGAAGCAAACATCAATTTAAATGTTGAGAACACTCAATTGACTTATTAAATAAATATTGCTGTTAAACGTTATATCTAAATAACTTAATTACTGAGTTTCACTGCACACTAATGCACATATTGTTTCAGTTATTAATAAATGTGATAGAAAAAAATTTTTCATGTACTCGTAATACAAGACGCAATTATATTTGGTTCTCTTCCTGAAATTCCTTCGTGCCACATACACTTTTTAGCATGTCTTGTTGCCACATCATGATCAGTAAGATTATACACAGCTAATATTCGTTTGTAGAATAGAGATTTGCGTTAACTGCAGAACAATATCTAACAACTCCATTGTCATATTCTATAAATTTACTTTTTGCTTTTTAGCGCAATTCTACTATAGATATCTTTTATGGGCTTCTTTAAACCAAGCTTCACTTCAACATTAAGTTGATCAAAAGTGTAACATTTGTCACATTTGTGTTACCTTAGCATAGGGAATCAAATATTAAAATTAGTATGGAGACATTAAGATACAATAATCTTTTCAGGCAGAACATTGTCAACTTCACTTGTTTTGAACTTATGTATGTATTTTACAGGAGTTCAGATCTGAAGGTAAAGTGTTTAATTGGATGGCACTTTGGTAAAGGAGGTATTGTGATCTACATATAACGTACTTCCTACTTTCTTCGGGTCTCTTGTCGCCAGGTTTATGTTTTCGTCTGATAATGTCTGTCATATCACCAAAGGAGTCCTTCCATTTTAACATAGTTCTCTCAACAGTTTATAATATGATAAAAGTAGTCAAGAAGCCTGAAAACTGCCTTTTTCACCAGGTAAGAACTTCTACGTTTTTGGTTCTCCTAGAAATATCAGCATAATATGTCCTAGTTTTAGCTTTTTGTTTCTGAGTAACAAGCGTATTCAGATACTGCCGCTGATTATTCACATAAGCCAAGTCATACTAGAACCAGCTATAAAATCCTGATTTTCATCATGCCATTATCTTTATCTGCCACAATTTTACCTTTATTACTTGGAGAATATGGATGTTCTCAGGTCCTAGCTGCTCACAGCAGCATGAGTGTATGATAAACCGTTTGAGTGGTTTGCTTTTTGTTTGGATTAACGCAGGAATCTTTCTCTCTCTTCGTACCTACATATGACAGTACTCCCAGCGCTCGACTGTGACGTTACTGCTAGCGGAGAAGAGAAGGAGCGCACCGGCCCGGCGGCTACAAGCGGGAACCGAAGACTTGGCTGCCGACATTTGCGGACACCAGCGCCCGACATTCCGCTGATCTTACCTGCCCTACGCTTAGCGCACATCTCGCCTAGGCTACTGGACTACAGCCGTACAACTGGGTACAACAGGAAGGCCGTAGCTAACGGTCAACAGACCGGAATCTCGGCGCCCTTTTTGGGTAGGCCCTCTGCTGCTCGCGCTTATACGCTCCCTATATACGCTCTCTTACTTCTCTACTTTCTTCCTCTGTTTCTATCTAGCATTTAAGCTCCCCACTCCTCTTTATATAGCTAGCATGGGTAGGACTAAGGGAGTCGGACCGTCCAGGACCGAAAATCCCCCCCCCCTAAGAAAATGACCTCTAGACGCAACGCACCTGAATTGACTGACACCCCCACAGCCCTACATGTATCCAACCATTCCTCCAACCCACCTTTAGCTGACTCAGACCTGACCTGAATCTGAACCTCCTACAGACACTGACCCAGAGAACACACCAACCCGACCTTCGTCCTCTCAATCCATCTCACCTCATCCATCATCACCCCGCCCTGAGACTCCACCGGAAATTACCATTGACACAGACCCTGAACCCCAACCAAAACCTATCCAAAATGTGGGCCCTGGTGAAGCGTCATACGCTGATGCCACAAGACGAGATTTTCAGCCTCCGATATATGTGCAGAAGGAGGAGCAACGAAGACTTGCAGGGCTTTTGCATGAGTTCGCCAGAGAGCACTCTCCACACCATTATATATGTTCTAGAGCCCATGTCTCCCAGGATACGGCGGTACGATTTACATTGGTAGACGACTACCGCAACTTCTGTACGTTCCTTAGAACAAAGGAGGTGCGGTACACCGTCACCAATGCGGTACATCGTGAGGACCGCACCGTCAGAGCAGTTATCAAGCCCTTCTTTCTTGATGATGCCAGTGCAGAAGTGGCAGCAGAACTCCAGGATAAAGGAATCCGCACATTAAGCGTCACCCAACTGAGGGGCTTCGGAAGGGGCCGCCCCCTTCTTCCCATCTACCTTGTGGAAGTCCCCTCCACCAATTTACTGCACCATAGGGTGGAGGTGGAGGACTACAATCCCCCGAAACTCCTAATCCAATGCCTCAAATGCCAACGGTTTGGTCACACAATCCAGAGGTGCAGTGCTCATACTCCTACCTGTGCCAAGTGCATCAGATAACATGAATCCCGATCCTGCAACATCCCAGCAGAGCGCCGAACTTGCGCCCTCTGCATGCAAGTGGGTCACGGAGCACGTTTCAGGGGCTGTCCGGAATACCAAAGACAGTTAGCGAGACTACGGGGGTCCGCCGCTCGGCGCCCTCCCGCAGCTCCTGTCCGAAGAGAGGGACAGGCTCGTCCCTCCACCGTGCTGTTACCGCCAACAACGGTACTACCCGTGACACAGGCTTGCGGGTTGCCAGCTCTGTTGGATATCCCGAGGTCCGCGGCTACCGCCTAACCCAAAACGGCTCCCAGGAAGTCAGCAGCCGCACCCAAGAATACCGACCGCCAATCCCGCCAGCCCTTTCTCCTGAAGCACTGCAGCAGAATCTGCTGTTCCCACGCATGACGTGGTACCAGTTTAGGCATGAGGCCATCAACATACTTACACTCCTGCTCACACAACCATACAACTCACATCAACTCCTCTCGGCCTACTCAGGGTTCTTTGCCCTGTTCCTTGAACCTGAAGCCATTATAGATGATGAACCCCACTGAATAGGCGACATACCCCAAAGAACCTTATGACGACCACTGCTACACTACAGGATACGATTTATGACAAGTTTTTACGACGACCATGGCAATGACTAGGCTTATGAACTGGAATGCCTGTGGACTTTACCACAGAAAAGGAGAACTTAAAGACTTCTTAATCACTCAAAACATTGACATAGCCCTCATTACAGAAACGCATCTAGCACCCACAACCCGATATAACATACCTGGGTATACAATACACCGAAAGGATAGAGATAGGCATGGAACGGGTACCGCACTCGTAGTCAAAAAGTCCATCAGTCACGAACAAGCCACTCTGCCAGCACTAACACGCCTGGAAGCAGTGGCAGCCTAGATTATCATTGAACACACACGTATACTCATTGTTGCGGCCTATAACTCCCCTGGGGATATTGACACAAATGACTTGGATAAAACCTTTCAGCTTAATACCCCCACCCTTTTGGCAGGCGACCTCAAATTTGGAATTGCCGCTCCAACAACCGAGCCGGCACTAAACTTCTCCATCATGAAAACAACGCGGACTATGTCATCTTAACACCAACTGAACACACCTTCCCTCCGCTCCAACGAAACCTGCAACCCGACATACTTGACATTGCGCTTATGCGACCCAGGTAGTAGTCAACGAACTATCCTCTGACCACCTCCCTGTACTGATAACATTGGAGGGCTCTGCCGAACCGGTGGAACTCCCACCTAGACGCAATTACAACAAGGCCAACTGGACCACTTTCTCTGAAATTGTCACAGCTGAACTGCAGCATAACGAGATAACTACACCTGCCGACCTTGAAGGGGCCGTTACAAACCTTGAAAACACCATCAAATTTGCAATCACCTCCTCGGTGTCATTACACATGCCTTCCAGACGGCCACCCCCTTTACCACCAGACGTCAAGACACTGGCGTCAAGCCCCAAACAAAGCTCGCCGCAAATGGCAGCATACTAGGCGCCCTCAGGCACTTACTCACCTACGCCGACTCAATGTCCAATTGCGGCAACGCAGTGTGATTTCTTGACAACACAATGGCGAAACACATTTGGATCGCTTGACTCTGAAAGAGCCTCAATTTGGCGCATTGCCAAAAGTCTCACACGCGATACCTCCTCCATCCCGCCCCTGCATGCTGCTCACACCATAGCATCGTCAGACAGAGACAAAGCCGAAGCACTTGCGGACGCACTCCAACATACACTGACACCAAATGAAGCACCCGCAACCCCCCAGTTTGTAGCAGAAACTGAATATCTCACTCGTGAACTTCACTCTGTTAATACGCACAATAAAATACGCAAAACCTCACACAGTGAAGTCAAGTAGATCATTGACCATCTCAAGAACAAAAAAGCACCTGGACCTGACACTATACCCAATATTGCGTTAAAGAACTTGCATCTTGTAAGTATTAAAAGACTAGCACTCATTTACAATTATATAACTGATAGCGGCACCTACCCAAGCCGATGGAAAACCGCAAAAGTACTTCATTTTCACTAAAAGAATAAAAATCGCACAAATCCTGACAACTATCGCCCCATTAGCTTATTGAATACACTCAGCAAAATTCTAGAAGAAATTATCCTCAAATGCCTCAATGGTCACATAATCAAACATAACTTGCTCATTAATGAACAATTCGGCTTCAGAGCACAGCACTCAACCAGACTGCAGCTGCTCCGAATAACCGAACACATTACGCTTGGCTTCAACACCAATAAATCAACTGGAGCTCTGTTTCTGCACATCGAATGGGCGTTCGACCGAGTATGGCATCCGGGCCTCCTGAGAAAACTAACCTCACTTAAAATTCCCGATTCACTGGTCAAACTTATCGCCAATTACCTTCGCGACAGAAATTTCGTATCCACGGTGAACAACACTTACTTTACACCCAGGCGCATTGTGGCGGAAGTCCCACAAGGCAGTTTACTGGGACCAACTCTCTTTAATCTATACATGAACGATATTCCTCACCCTCCAAATGTCAATCTTTACTTATACGCTGACGACACCGCTGTAACCGCCCAATCTGGCAAACCACTGTTCATTCACAACCGCCTTCAAACCTACCTCCGGGATCTGGAGGGATGGCTCTCAAAATGGCGCATTAAAATAAACCAAAACAAATGCCTAGCACTGATATTTGCCCGGCGCACTAACCATAAATACCCCAAACATGCCCCTTACCGCCGCTCACGCTCTTTGGCCTGGATATCCACTGGACCAACCAGACCACATACCTATGCGTAACAATGGACAAGAGTCTTACCTGGAGTGAACACATAAAGAAAGTACGCTTAAAAGCAAGGATACAGCTACGCAATCTCTACCCTCTACTTATAACTGGATCACACTTTACCCCTTCACTATGACTCCTACTATATAAATCCCTCATTAGACCTATTCTCACCTACGCTGCCCACGTCTGGGGCTACGCGGCCGACACTTACAAAAAACAACTAAATTCCTTCCAAAACCGAATCCTCCGCATAATAACGGGAGTCCATCAGCTGGTCCCTTCATACAAACTACACGAGGAACTCCGAATGCTCACGGTAGACCAATTCATAACAAAACTAGCACGATCTTTATGCCAAAATTCCCGGACATTATAATCCCCTCATCAACACGCTTGGCAACTACGACACAGACGATGAAAACTCCTTTATACCTTTTTGGACGCAATCTTCACAATCCGGCTACAACTGATGCAAGAATCCACTTATTTAATCTGATTAACCGCAACTAACTGCTTTATGTTGACAGACTCCCAAACTACCACATGAGCTGCCTTGGCAGCTCGGCGATGAACAACACTGCATCCACACACAGGTAACATTATTAGACTCTGCCCCCACCACGGCATTCCATTCGCATGTAATTTAGTATTAATTCATTTTATTAAACCCCTTTTGCTTTGCTCGCACTAACCGCCTCTTCTCACTTACTCCCCATTTCACCCATCCTAACAATCTCCTCTAACCACCCTGGGCGCCGAACAGACTTCGGTATGTTCGGTCTCCCAGGACGCATTGCATGCGCTCGCATGCTTCATATGCCAGCTAGAACTAATACTTAGACTAAACGGGGTGCAATCGCACTAACAAGCATGTGCTCATTACTAACACTGCACACCGTCTCCTTAGCCAGTATCTTTAGTTAGATTAGTCTACTAACAGCTTGTGCATGGGGAGGCGATGTAGCCTCTGAGGATGATCGTCAACGGGGCGGCGGGTGTGGGGCCGCCCCTATTTAAAAAAGAAGTACCTACATAGCTGAGATGAACTAGCTCCATTGCAATATGAATTAAGTTTCAATTGGTGGATATTCCGCGTCTTTGACGTATTCATCAAAAGAATGTGATTCTCTGTGACTTTCCTACCATTGTACAAATTCCGGAAGAAGCTAAAATTCAAAAAATCTGCTACCGTATCCAATTCATAATCAAACATATTGTTGTTAAGAAAATCTAAGAATGATATTACATGACTAATTCATTAAATTGATATTGCATTTTACTCAAAGGGAGGCGTCACAGATTTTGTAAATTTCCTTACAGTAAAAAGCATCCTTACTGCACTTCCTCCTCCTCCTCCTCTTCCTCTTCTTCTTCTTCTTCTTGTTATTATTATTATTATTATTATTATTATTATTATTATTATTATTATTATTTTATTATTATTTTATTATTATTACTGTTATCATTATTTTTATTATTATTATTATTATTATTATTATTTATTTATTTTATTATTATTACTGTTATAATTATTATTATTATTATTATTATTTATTCATGAAATGTACTGTTTATGGATTTACTTATAACAACCGCATAACAGCAGCAACTTTTTTTTCTGAATAAGACAAGGTCAATTGACTGCTTAGTCATCTATTACTTCTAAGGCCAAAAAATTCGGAAGATCGTCAGCTGAAGCGCACAGTACATAGTCCAAAGGCAAGCTCTGAATATCGTAATTCATTTTCGGATGCAATTCAGTAGCAACCTAAAATGCATGTGTCACCTTATTTTTCAATTTATATTTGAAGTACATTTCTTCAAATGAAATAACAATTTAATACATTTCGCTTTCATGTGAATTCCAAGTTTTAACACACATGCGTTTGTTATTTTTATAGTAAAATCATCCACATTTTCGTATGCATTTCATTGAACACACAATGACTATGATTAGCTAAGGCAGAGTGAGCAATTTTACCTGAAGAAAATGAAATCTTTTTTTTTTTTATGATAGCATTTAACTTAATACTATGGCGCCGAAAAAGATTAAATCCACTAGTCAGGTGAATGATTCTTGCTTTTGACCATGCCAATTACAAGTACCAGTAAACGGGCTGGCCTAGAAGACCATTGCCTTAAAAAGTTCCTTTCACTTTTTAGTTAACAATCAATCAGGCATATAGTCACAGAATTACTTAAAATGTTTGGTACTGGATATCAAGGAGCGGTCTAGGTGTGCCGTGGCAGCTAGACGATACACTGTACGGTCTATAGTACACGGTAATATTCGATGATATTTTGATACCCTTTGTGAGAATGGGATATCCTGATGGAATTGTTGAATTTGTACTGGATAATCATCATGTCAGCACATCTCGAAAGGTTTCAAGCTGCGTTTCAATTTACCTATAGAAGGGAGAAGGACAAAGAATGGCTTTTGGGCACAAATTTCCGGTCTCCATAGCCGCGCTCGCCAAGGCGTCCCCGCTTTGGTTCTTCGTAGCGCTGGGGACCGTGGGTTCGAGTTCCGCCTTGGGCATGGGTGTTATATGTTTGTGTTTATGTGTGTGTTGTAACAGTAAGAAAACAGCAATCCAGTAATAATACAGAAAAACAAGGTGAAAAAAGGTAAATAAAAGTAGAGCATACAGTGCCGGAGTCCTGATCATACCCCGGTACCGTATTTAAAAAAAACAATAAAAAAAAATAATGGAAGAAGCCTGGGATCTTGTAGACTCTGGCCCTCATTATTGCAGATATTTAATTTTATCTATGTCACAAAGATTGAGGGCAATTATGCGGGATAACGGTTTATACACCCGATATTATGTATGATGAATAATTTGTTTACAAATATTGTTTTAGTTATTTAAGACCCCCTGCGGTCCTTAAGTAGCTAAAGCGGGCGTTAAACACTACCAAAAAAAAGTTATTTAAGACGAATGTTAATAGAATTTTGCTTTTGTGTGTATATAAAGCAGCATAACTTCAATTGATGGATCATTATGCTCTACTATCCAGGCATTAATTTAACCAAACAAATGAACAAGCAGCACAAGATGTGTACCCAGAAACTTCTCTGTGGTATTAAGGCACGCTTATCCTCACAGCCACTGTAGTTTTTTGAGTGTAAACTTGGTATTCATAAGTTTAATAATACACATCTAATCTGCATTACACCCGCCTGGTTGTTTCTAAGACGAGAATAGATAATGCGTGGGATCAGGTACACTGAGTAACCCAATCCCGCTTCAAAAATACCTTTCAACCCGATGGAAGTCCACAGGAACGTTTTCAAGCTGGTTTTTTTTTATTATTTTTTTTTTTATATAATTTTCGAGTGGAGGGGAAAATCCACCTTATGGACTAACCCGGGCAAGCCCGGAGTGTCGGGGTCTCCCATGTGGGCCTACCGACTAAAAAACCCCATCACCGGTATTAGAAGGAAGAAAGGAGAGGCGGTACCGCATGATTGCACCCGCGGATTCAAGGCGATAATATAACTGACTGCAGGGTGTAGTCAGAGGGGTGAAATGAGGACCGGGAGACAGACTTGACCGAGGCCCAGACTGCCACCGCGGAATATTCGGGGAGAGGAATGAAGGAATTCTAGGGTGAAGGATGGAGTTAGTGCTGGTTGACTCTGTTGAGCCAGTCGTATCCTGGGACGTTTTCGAGCCTAAGCCCTTGGCGTCTACTTTGGATGTTGAACTTGGAAGTTTGAGGTGCCGACTTCTCCAGTAGAGCTCTCACCTCCTCCCTGAAGATGAGTCGGATATCGGTGACTGCTGTTGCTATTGCTTGGTGAAGTTCTGTGTGTGAAGTGGTGCTGTCCTGTTCCTGAAGCCTGTTCTCCAAGGCCGTCAGCTTAGCCGTAAGAATCAGGACCTCCGCGTGGAGGTCCTGAATGGCCTCACTTAGGCCCTGGATTTCCTGCTGCAGGATGGTTGGTGTTGGTTGTTCAGTCTGCGGAGATGGTTGTGTAGATGATGGTGTCCGGGCTGGTTTAGGCGATGAGTGCCTGCTCTTTGGGTAGCTGGGGCACTGGGCTTGCCCGGTGAAATGTCCCGTACCACCACAGGCACAGAACCGGCGACGGCGGCGGAGGTCGTGCCCAGTGCACTCCGAAGTGTATGCTTCGGCGGCGAAGAGCAGTGTTCTTGGCTGTGCCTGCCCGTAGGCACAGCAGCGACGGCAGGGCCGGTGTCTTTCCTGTCCGCTTGCCTCAACGTGCAGAAGTCGCCCTAATAAGGGCAACCCTGACGCCAAAGCAGCCTCCAGGTCTGATCGGTCCTGTAGCTCCATCCTAACTAGTGGTGTCGGGCCCCGGTCACAGATAATTCTAGTGGCCCTCGAACATGAAGGCCATCTAGATTGTGCAGCGGCGAGGAGGTGGCGGGTGGAGAGATCCCGAGGGACCCCCCTAACCACGGCACGGCACTGTACCGGGGCGGCGGCGGCGGTGAGGAGCTCAGCGGTGGCGGCGTTGTAGTGTTGGCTGCCGGTGAAGCAGCGGCGGTCGGCGGCAGTGGTGATGTTGAGCGCGGCAAAGGTGCAGCGCTCACTGCCGGCGAAACGGCAGGTGGCGGAGATGCCGCTGAGCGCTTCCTACCGGCGGTTGCCGGAGAAGCGGTGGCTGCTGTAGGATTGCTGGTCTGCGTTTTTGCTTCCTCTTCGGCATCTCGAAGCGAAGTGTGCCATCTCTTCATGCTCTTTGGGTTTACAGATGAATCCATCATGCCACGTAGTGGCGAAGGCCTTTTCCACGCCCAGCCACAACCGTTTAAGACCTCTCCTGGAAAGCCAGGGAGGCCTTCTAGACCACACGCAGTAGTAGCACGGTCGTGGAGTGTCCAGGGCGAAAACCAAACTGATGCTCTGGTAGGAAGCCTCTTTCCTCGAGGTGAGGGCCGTGGCGGGCAAGGAGCAGTCTCTCGAATACTTTCGAGATGACTGGGAGAAGGTTGATGAAACGGTGCCGTTGGTTGCTGTGAATTATAAGTTTAAATACAGCCTTTAAGAAAATCTCACATCATTAGAGTTAGCAATAGCTTACATCATAATGACGCTTTGAATAGTTTAAGATTAATTTTGAATTTATGCCGGTCAACTTAAAATTATAAAATGAAAATTTAATCGCATTTGTTAATAACTGCTTCATTCCGGCTTTTAATATAAAATACCTAAGACTTATCACACGTAGTGTCCTCTATTGTCCAGTGTATCAGATAGTTTGGTACTCTGCAAGCAGATGTCAGAATGTATTCACTGCACCTTTACCTCGCTAGATGGCAGTGTTATTAATGAGTTCTCAAAAGGATAATAGACACGAGGTCTGGTCACCAACGGCTCACACAGAGACGCCATTGTGGGTCTTAGAGTGGAAGTTCCCGCATATAATTATAATAGCATATAAGCTAGTTCAGGGATGAAATGGTGCATTCAGAATAAACAATCAACAACATAATTTAGAACTCTTAAGATGTTTTAGTCTGTACACTGTGCCAGTTAAAACGCCTCGTAAAAGCTTTAATGTACAAAATGGACACAAAGAAACACTAGTAAATATGTAAGCATTTCAATAGGAAATATCACATGAACAGCTGCATTTCCGGGGCCTTCTCTCTAGGGAGGAATCCCGATTGCTAAAAAAATTAAAAGCAGTGGCGGCTCGTGGATTATAAGTTTAGGTTCTCGGCTGTGTTCAATCTGAAGAGCAGAGAGCGGTTTTGTGTTATGCTATTATCACATACACAAACGTGTCTTTTTTCTTCTTCTTTGGATTTAGAGAACCTTGAACGAGCATATCCTGTGAAATCTCGGCTCGAATATTTTGGTGGAACTTTATCTATGTACAGCGTGGACACAAAAGAATATGTCATCCCAAGATCCCAGGTGTGGATCGAAGTGCTTTTGTATCTTTGTAAAACCTGTGTTCACAATGCACACGAAAGCACTGTGTAAGGTCTGTGACTAATAGCGCAGTGGTTAGCTTATGAGTACTGAAAAGTGATGACATAGCAATGTGACAGTGGCCGTGAATTTAAACAATCCTTCCTTCCACTCTAAAATTTCTAGGTACAAATCTTGTTCTGCTTGTCGTTTGTTTGGTTAATTTTATGCCTGGACATGTAGACCATAGTGTTGCATTAATATGGCTTAACATTTGAAGTCATGGTGCTATTTATGCACACAAAAGCACAATTTTATTAACATTCGTCTTAAATAACTAAATGTATATGTGTAAATCATTTATTATCTTTTGAAACTTTAACACAAAATTAACCAAAAATAAAATTGGATGTATTAATTGTCATTACGTATAATTGCCCTTAAACTTTGGAACATAGGTAAACTTAAGTATCTTCAGATTGGAGGTTCCAGAATCGCAGCTGTTCAAGTAATTTTCCCTATTGAAACGCTTTCTGATTTACTAATGCTTTTTTTGTGTCCACCTTGTATATTAGAGCTTATACAGTGCTTTTTAAGTTCTACAGTGTACAGAATAATAAATTATAACAATTCTAAATTATTTTGTTCATTATTTATTCTGATTGCACCGTTTGTTCCCTGAAACAGTAATAACGATATTACAATTATATGCGGGAGCGCCCACTCTAAGACCCACAATGACGTCTCCGTATGAAGCGTTGGTGACCAGACCAGGTGGCTAGGATCCTTGTGCGGTTTCAGTAATAATACTGCCATCTAGCGAGTTAGAGGCGCAGTGCATAAACTCTGCCATCTGCTTGCGGGACAAAAGAGGGCTGTACGTGTAATAAGTTGAAGTTATGTTACATTAAAAGCCAAATTGAAGCACATATTAACGAATACGATTAAAATTAATTTTATGTTAGGTGACCGGTTTCATGTCAATTTTAATCTAAAACTACTCATAGCTTTATTACTATGTAAGCTATCACTAACTATATCAATATAAGAGGTAATCTTGCACACCAGGTTACCTTGTCATGGCGGGCCCGCGCAACGCCAGGCAGGAAACCTCGCTTTACAACATAACCCAAAAAAAAAGCACCAAGAAAGCACCAAGGTTCTTAGGAAACAGTTTTCAATGTTTAGAGCTTGTCACTTTGCTTTGGGTGACGTCATTTGGCGCGATGTATTTCTTCCGGATGAGGTGACGTCATTTGGCTTCGCGCGTAGTATTATAATATGTTTTGTAATACATTACCTTTAAAGATACAAGGAAAGAGTAGTTTTGGAAATGATACAAATCATGTATTTTAGGCCTTAAAAACCAACAATTGACCTGAAAATTACGTGTAATACTCCAGCGCCATATAAAGTGAGAATGTGCGACTTAAAAATTGTGTGCGCATAAGGGGAAAAAAAATTGTTTATTACTTCGAGCGATTGTGTTTACATGCACGACATTTGCCTTTCTGTTTCGTAGATAGGTGTATAAGGCGTTCTTTTATGTTGCATTTGTTTACTGCTTCGCTGTGATTTAACCTGAAAATAAACAAATAGACTATGCTATTTGTTTCGTCAGTTTGGGTGATTATTTTTATTTTAGTTAAACATTTCTTTTCGGACATTATGAATCATTTCTTTTATACTTGTTACTATTACCCTTCCTATAGCTATATGTTCCCTTCGATTTCCAGGTTATTTCCCTCACATTTGTTTTGACTCATTTATTACATTGCAGATATTTTATAACTACTTCATAGAGAATGCATAATTAAAATCGGCAGGACATGGGAAAGCTATGCTATTTCTTTGGTCAGTTTGGATGATTATATTTATTGTAGATAAACATTTCCTACTCGTACATTGTGAATCATTTCTCTTATATGTGTTGTTATTACCCTTCCTATAGTATATTTATTTTAGTTAAACATTTTCTTTTCGTACATTATGAATCATTTCTCGCGCTTTTGTTTTGACAAATTACATTGCAGATATTTTACGACTACTTCTGTGTTCACCAATGACTCTGTTTTGACCTATTCAGTAAATTCAGCAATAGTACCAACTATTTGCTAATGTTGCATAAACATAGTGGTTTTTAAATGTGCATATTGGCATTCCGCATTGCGCGTCCGCCACGACAGGGTAACCTGGTATGCAAAATTACCATATAAGATTTTCTTAAAGGCTATACTTTAATGTGTAATTTTCAACTAGTTACTGTTACGATATTTTCGTACCAGCGTCGTTATTTGAAAGAAATTTTTGAAGCGGAATTGGTTTACTAAGTGAACCTGATTCAGCGCTCAATAAGATCCTAATAGTTCATAAATCCTTCGGATATATTAGAAAGTAATTAGTGTAAGTAATAGTGGTGGGAGAAGTTGTTCTTGCTGCGCAACAGTTGCATCTGTTCCTGTTTCTAACACGGTACAGTTTCAAAACAACGCTTTACTGCAACAGAAATTCCCTAAAAATCGAACCGTATTGCCGCATTGATCAAATAAAAAACTGTAGCACACATGTTGTGTAGCACCAAACACTATCGAGATAAATGCAGTCCATCGGTTAAATCACAATACGACAGATGCAACCACTCATTAGGTGCACTGAAGAATAAATTATAACTTTCGGAGCCGATGCATTGTTGTACATTAACGAGAGGGAATGAGTTCGCGATAATATCAGACTGCGCGCTACAAGGTACAAAGGCACCTTGCAGTAAACTTTAGAAGCAATGACAAAATATTTACCTTAAGGAACACACAATCGCAACGTAGTATCTGTTTCAGCGACTGGGTGGTATGAATCAAAGTGAGACACGTCTTATGACACCGCTAGCAGAAAATGTGAGACCCAATTAATCTTGAGACGTGTCTCGTTAATTTTATATGAATAAAAATCCCCCCCTAAAGCAATACGCACTACCTGCGTCAACAATGTATTGTTGCATGAATGGAAAGGGTTTATTTCAGCATTTATGAATGAATTTATAGATTTATGACGTCAAAATGGCGAAGGAAGCATTACATTTTAATCGCGTTTCGCGGATGTTTTAAAAAGCTATTTAATGAAACCATAATTGTCATAAAATTAGAAACTAGCCTTTGCCGGAATTAAATAAGACTCAGGAAAAGTTCTAGACTGGAATGAAAATGATGTTTATTTGTTTGGTAAAATAAGCAATGCTAAGAGCAGAATAAAACAAAAACCTTACGTGTTCAGCTCACATGAGCTTTTGTAGCCCTTCCACATGCAAACTATTGTTACAAAACATTGATATTTTATCTAAATCATACTAATTTATACACCCATTAGTAGAACTGTTCTTTTTACTTGCTACTTTGATTTTAGAAGGAGAATAATACTATGCAAAGTGACAGTTACATATTTTAAAAGCTGATCAGTATGTGAAATAGAAATATCTTGCCCCTTGCATGGCCAACAGTAAAACTAGACATACGAAACGAAAGTAGGCTTCCTGTTTGAGAACGTGGTTTAAAATCGAAACTAATAACAAGGAATATCTCGAAAATGGCCAACTCTACAACAAAAACGTATGACATAAATTATGTGTTTAAACGAGATCTGCGTTTCTGTGAGATAAGTGTAAGTCTATCTCTTACGGTTTACCTTTTTTACAAAGTCCATCCGGAATTAAGGCGTCTTCAGAGGCTGTTTCGAAACAATTTAAATTTAAGGTATACATTATATTTTTGATGTAGATATCTTTGATACGGTATTTTAATCAAAATCATTAGTCAAAAAGATATTTCCATGAAAAGGTAGTTTCGAGCTTTCTTCAAAATCTTCGTATCGCTTCTTTGGAAGATCTAAACATAAATAACAATTTTGATTTTAACGGCTTTTGAGCCATGCTGCCGACTGACACACACGGATTGTTTTCTAAAACTCCTTTTTCAGGGCGCAGGGGGCCTTAAAATATATTTCCGGTGAAATCTGGACATCGAGTTTTGGATGGAATACAATACCTTCTCTAGCTACTATGTATGTGCTAGCGAAAGTAAAAGGCTTAAATGCTTTACAAAGGGGAAAAAGCTTATACACTCGAAAGAATAGAAAAGAAAGTCCTTGGACCTGAAAGAACAAATAAATCCTTTGAAAACAGTGAAAGTTAGGAATAAAATATTAAACACGTATTATCTTACATATTTATTATTTATTTAGTTACTTTTAAACAGAAATGCTTCCATAAAAGTTCCACTATGTTCAGTAGAGCAAAACTCTATTTTTGAATTACTTATAAGGAGTATTGTCTCAAATGTGCAATAAAGATTTTCTCTACATGAAATTTCGGATTTTTTATTGCGATGCTCCAGTTGCATCAGTGGACATAGTGCACTGTTGCCATTGCTTTAGTTTTTTTTAAATGCAGCAGCTTTGCCAGAAATTTGAACCTATCAAACGCTCGTACCCTTATGTAGTTACAACGGACCAATTTTTAAAAAAGTTTTGAATACCGAATTCTGAAATGCCTCTGTTTTTTCTGCGATTCCACACAGGATTTTCTACCTGCTATCGAATGGTCAGTATTCTGGCTTCTCACCCACAGATCCGGGGTTCGATTTTCGGCTGGGCAGGGAATTCTTTTCTTAACTAGAATCATCTTCTATTCCCACAGAGTGTCTAAGTATGCTTGTGAGTGTTTAATAGCATAAAACTAAAAAAAACGAGTTAAGCAACCTTAC
The DNA here is from genome assembly GCA_030762935.1 of Hymenopus coronatus. NCBI lineage: Eukaryota > Metazoa > Arthropoda > Insecta > Mantodea > Hymenopodidae > Hymenopus > Hymenopus coronatus. The sequence goes on along the minus strand of CM060900.1, from coordinate 433,193,476 downwards.
AGTTCAGCGTGAAGTCACGAGAGCTGTTTCTAAAGTGAACCCCCTGATACGACCACAGAAATTAAAAGGGGCTATATAAATTTTAAAAAAATGTCAATCATACTCTAATCTTTCCTCCATTGCGTAAAGCTCCACCTTTTGTTCCTGTTGCTCCGGTATCAAAATGTTTTACAAGCCACTGCACATTTTGTTTTGATCTTAAAGTTTGTTATATTCTGCAGAATCCCTCCTGGTTTAATAAATCTTCGTACGGCGCTCAAAAACCACGAAAACTGGCTCCAAATCTGCCTATTATTTTTTGCAAGAAGCTGCTTCTCATCCTCAGAGGTGACTTAAAATATTACGAGACGCGTCTCATGAAAGTGAGACGCGGCAACTTTTAATTCATTCCAAAACCTGAGACGCGTCTCATTACGTAAGCGTATGAGACGTTGGTCGTGATCAACGTCACCTCCATCTTGAGTCGTCGAGTTTTATTCATACGAAAGTGAGACGCGTCTCGAAAATTGCAAGATTTGAGACGCGTCTCTCTTTTATACCTACCACCCAATACGTGAAACAACTATTCAGACCTTGCTGTTGTTATTGTTGCATGGGACTGTTCCGGGAAAGCGATACATGAAAGAATAACACAATTTCCAGAAGTGTTTTATGAAACAGTTTTAGTGGTCAAACTGTTTCAAATAATTGTTGTGTTGATGAACCTGTTTGAAAATAGCTATTGTGTTATTTTTGTCCAATCACTAGTAAGTAATGATGTGTGAAGTGCGATTAAGTCAGAGATACTTCAATTTTAAACGAAAATATATTGGTTGATAGTCTCTGAATCAACAAAAAACTGACATTATGAAAACGTCAATGTGTTTTTCTGTGCGGATAAGTTTGAAAGGCCAATGTTAAAAACGAAACGTCGGGTGAATACCAAAGTTGGTATCAGAGTTGTGTATATTGCAATGATGCGACATTGAATATTTTCAGGAAAGTCCCGCTTACCCCAAACCACACTTTACATGGAACCTTTTTCGAAATTTTCTAGTTTCTCAAAAAAGGAACTAACGATTTTTATTAAAATACCCTCTATTAAAAATATCTGCACGGCAAATGAGATATATAATCTGGACTTCTCTGCAACTGTCCCTGAAATTCTCTTCATTCTAAATGACTTTTACATAATCGCCAAACCGCAAAATACACTTAGACAAGAACTTACCGTACGAAAATGTAAACTTCGTTAACACAGCGAATTATTTCATACACAGTTTTGTTGCAGAGCTAACCAATTCCTAAGTATTCTTTGTTATTGATGAAAAAATTTCCAATACTTAAAGTTTTTTCAAAATATGAAGTAGCTATTCACCTTTTACATTTTCGACACATACCATGTACTAGTAGGTAGAAAACTATTATATTCTGCCCAAAAAATCGATGTCGAGATTCCACCATAAATATATATGTCAGGTGCCTGAGACCAAAACAACCCGGTGTTTAGAAAAAAGATGTGTCTATTTGTGTAAGCGTGTATGTGTTTTCTGTCAGTCCGTATGTCTGTCTACCTGTCTGTCTGTTTTATGTGGACAGAATAACTCAAAAGATCAAAGGATTCGTACTTAAGTTCGGTATCTTCCAGGGATGTGAAACGTAGGTTTTCATGAAGATCTCCCCAGTCCAGTTACCCTTTACACGGAACATTTTTCAAAAATTTTGATTTTCTAATAAATGGCTGTTACGATTTTAATTAAAACACTATATGTCTAAGATGTTTTCACGTAAAACGAAATGCGACAACTGAATCTCAAACTAACGTATCCAACCAACAACGTTTCTTTAAGATTCATTTACTTTTTAAACAACTCAGGATGAATGCTGCTTAGTATCAAATGAATGCATGTCTATCTTCTATAGTTTCAAAGAGTTCATAGGCCGCATGTACTCAATTGGTAAACATGTTTAGAATCAAGCAACCTAATTTTAACTTTCAAGTAGTTAATATAGGACAGAGCTGGCGCATTGGCAAGTGAGCATACACAGGAAAGATAGAGCTTAGCTCAAAAACGAAAAACAAAAACGAAAGGTCCGTTAAATACCAAACTTGGTATTTAAGTTCAGTATCTTCCAAGGATGCGACACGAAGATTTTCAAGAAAATCCCCCCACCTCCAACTACGTTTTACATGGAACATTTTTCGAACATTTTGATTTCTCAAAAATGGCTCTAACGATTTTGATTAAAATGTCGTATATTGAAGATAATTACATGAAAAATGAAATTTATATTTTGAATTTTCTCGGAATAGCCTCTGAAGACATGTTTATTCTGGATAAATGTTGCGGAATTTTGCATAACTAGTAAACCGTAAGAGATAGACAAAAAGTTGGTTAATAGAAAATGTAGATCTCGTTGAGACACACAATTTATGTCATATACAGTTTTTTCGTAAAGTTAATACTTTTTTAGATATTGGTTTCAGCTTTAAAATACTTATACTTTTCTCATACGGGAACTTGTCAACTCCTGTTTATACAAAGAAAATTCTAGTACATAGCAACCAGCCTTTAACTATCGTTTTAGCCTATTGTACTCCCTTATTTCTCTTCTACTTAAATGGAAACAAGTAATAAGACCATTTCTGCCATTTTTTCACGGTTAGCATGAAGTAAATAAAAGAATAAGTTTTTTAACAATAATTTGTAGGGGATGTGTTGAGATAGTCATGTGAATTGAAGATATCAGATTTTTTTATTTTATTTTGTTATAGCTTAACTTTCTTTAATCTGGTTGTTCATATCGGACGATGAATGAAATTGGTGAAACTATGCTCAAATAATCTTGGAGTCTGGAGCTTAAAGCCACTTGACATTCTTCTCGGGATAAGGGAAAACCCTGGAATACCTTATCGCGGAAACTCTACCTAAGAGATTCGGACTCGCGACCTGCACCACATTACCCAGGTGGGCCTACTTGTAGGGTAACTTGGGGTGAGGGGACATTCATAAAAACCTTCGTGAAAATGTGTGCATTTGAACAGCTACATAAAAAAAAAATCCAACACACAACTTGATTTTTAAGTTGTGTGTCTTCAAAAATGCAGCCACTAAAACGAAAGTAATTTGGTATGAACACTCACCATTAAGCTGGTTAAACCGCGGTCGTTGGACTGCCACAACCATGATGGAAAATGTCTTCTTCAATCTCACTGACGTAACAGACCTGTGGAAACGATGCGAAAGGAAGGTGTCGAAGCTATTGTGTGTACCCCAGTTCTACTGCCGAGGCGCGTCACCTCACCCCGCTCCCGTTCCCCCTAGCGAGCACAAGTCCAACATGCATGCCTGTATATGTCACTGTCACTAACCTTACGGTTTTTGTTATTAGCTCACTGTCCTATTGTTACTCCAGGTCTGTTTCAAATTTTCAATACACAGATAACACTACTTGAGAAAAGATGATACGCACTTCCAGGGCAGGCCATGTTCCCCTTCCACATACAGTAGTGCGGCAGCGTGACGTCATTATAAGAATTCTAGCGAGAAATGAGTCAAGTACACATGCCATCAAGTATTTACAATATGATGGCATTGTTATTGTTGGCAAAATCCCACTCAAGAACCTCTCTGCTGAAATAAATACTATAGCAACTCCATGGCACGACAACTCACGGGGAACTTTGGCCTACCGCCCGGCCGCTTCGTCCCTCCATCTCGGTCCACTACAGACGTCATGGATGGGGTGCAGTATTGGAGGGTGAGACGTGGTCAGCGCCTCGATCCCCCCGGCCGGTTAATGCGGTCCTCATGACCTGGAGCCGCTACTTCTCCATCAAGTAGTTCCTCAATTGGCCCCCCATGGACCTTACGAGGCTGAGTGCAACCCGGGCCAGGTCCCCCAAAATATATACTAAGCAGTTATCTAATACTGTATTATCTATTATGTTTTAATTTTACAAAGAATATGGATTAATATTCTGGGGTGATTCAGTAGATAGTAAATGCATATTTCGTATACAGAAGAAAGCTGTAATGCTTATAGCAGACAGTCATGCAAATAACTATTTCAAAGGCATACTCACCTTACCTTATGTTTATATATTATCCATTTTAAAATTCTATGCAGTTAATCGACATAGTTTTATAACAAACATGGAAATTCCTAACATTAACACTAGACAAAAGGGATTGATTCATCGTCCCAATGCCAATCTTCGTTGCTTTCAGAAAAGTGTATATTATGAAACAATCAAGATATTTAATGCTATCCCCAGTAATCTCAAAGAAAGGTTGGGAATTTCAGGGCTTTTAAGGCCTCTCTTAAGCAGTACCTATGCAATAAATCATTTTACTCTGTAGATGAATATTTAAGAAACAAATCTGTCTGACAATACCATTAATAATCATTGTATTTATAAGTACTATAATGTATTGCATTTTGTGTATATTGGTGTGTGTGTGTTTTATATTAAAATTAAACTGATGTATACTTTGACTTGCACGAATGTGTCAAATGAATTTTTTAGTATTTAGCAATGACACTAGGTCTGTAAATCTTGATAATTTGAAATTTTATATTCTAGTACATAATTGTAAATTTTTGCATTGAAAATTCTATAACATATTTGTAAATATGTATTGTAATTTGTTGACATTTATGAAGAGTGCATAATACAATAATCCTATTTTAGTTTTATATAACTACTAGTAGTAACTATTATGTCGATAATTAGAGAACTATCGTCTGACATTACAGCAGTGTTACATATAATGAAATTATATTTATTTATACATTTTAACACTAATTTTTGATAATCTTTGTTTTTATGTGCATGCAAAAAAAAAAAAAAAAAAAGGAAGTACTTATGCTTTTATAGAGTACATTAAGTATAGTGCAGTGGCGTACGTCCTCAAAAGTAAATGGTATGATTATATGTCTATTCTGTTGTTTTTGTAACCTATGGTTTTAGCACTAGAGCTTTATAGATTCTTTTTTTTCGCATAGTATATAAACATGTGTATACATGTATATGCCTTGACAAGTTCTATGTTCAGTGGCTTCCTAGCCTAAACGAACATACAGAATGCTTTCTAATCTATTCTAAGAAAGGCTATAAGAATTTTGTTAAATAAATCTGAGCGTGAGCATTGGAAGCCTCTTTTTAAAATATTAAATTTATTAACAGTAATAAACTTATATATTTATGATTTAGTAATATACACCTGGCAGGGAAAAGACAGTTTTAAAAAGTTTGTGATAAGCATAATACAAGAAATAATTTCAATTGGGATATTCCTAATTTTAGATTAAGTAAGATGGGCCTAAAGCTATCTAAAAATACCTCTAAAATATAACTTTCTATCTTTAAAAAGAGGTTCTATAGTTGGCTAGTTTTAAATCCTTTTTATGCCTTTGATTATGATATATATTTCTTTTTAAATCATGTTTTTTGTGTGGCAATGCTATTGTCCATAGGATTTAAGGCTTAATAAAAATTACAATTACAATTATTATCTGTTCTTTTGTCAGATGTTCTGTAGTACAATGAGTTAACATATAAATCATTGTCCTATTATTGAAAATACAAAGGCTTCATATAGAACTACGTATGCAGCTTAACATACATTTTTAAATATGTAAAATTACAGCGCTAATGGTGTTATGGTGTAAAATGGCTGATCCTGTTAATATGCATAATACAAGAGTGTTCTCATAGCATTTACTTTCCGAAGGTACTGAGTAGGACTAAAAAGGTCCTATGTGCTACATTCACATAGATATTTCTATCTGTGCATCAGTAAACTATTCTTTTATTCCTTTAAGTTTATTCTTTTATTCACTTCAGCTAATCAAGGTAAACATTGGCGGATTTTTTAAAACATTTCTTTGTGCAATGCTCATAAGGAAATAAAATAACTTATGGCGATAGTTAAATCTCACTATGTGATGGTATTGAAATTGTGTTCTGTTTGCTTGAACAGGACGAAAAAAACCCATTAATAACGACTTCCCATCCCAGACACATTGTTCTGTTTTGACGAGCTCTACCTACATTTTTTGTAGTCTGTTTTTGATTATCTCTTATCTATGGTATCTGCGTGAGTGCGCAGTACAAATAAAAAGGAAGAGTCAGTTAATTAATTACCTAATTATGTTTTTAAACATCTGTTAGCTTCAAAAGAGCATTTAAAGTAAAAACGGATTTAATTAGAATAGATGTATAGATTGGATTGGTTTGGCTTACAACGATTATCCATACGGCTGTATTTAATGGACACTGGGAGTAAAATATTCACCATAAGCGGTCGAAAAATCGAAAACCGCTTTTCTATTGCAAACGTTTACTGGAAATTTGGGCAGGCATAGAGAATCAGCTTTCCCCCTTTCTTCGTGCTATGCAGCCATTTAAAGATCATAATAATACAAATGTTTCCTAGTGTATTAGTTTGTAAAACACAATTTTTTCTGAAAACTACATTTTCACAGTTTCAAAGTGTTTCACGCCTTTCAATTTTTGTTTTAATGCAACCAACATTCTGTAAAATGGTAGAAGCTGCTATTGTAATATTACAGGTGGTAAAATTATCCAAATATCAATAGTGGTTTTTTAAAAAAATATATTTTATATGAAAATGGCTTTACTATCTTTTAACTTTTAAAAACTTTTTATCATATTTCAGTAATTAAAGTTACTGTGCCAATAATCACATAAGTATGTAATTTCGTTATTCATTTCTTGTACTTAAAATACAAAACTGATAAACGAGCAAAAAGAATAAACACAGTAACTGAAAAACCTTCTGGCTATAACTATGAAAGCTTACAAATACAGGTGTTTCAAAACGACACCAAATGAAGATGTGGACCTTGTTGGACATACCGTACGTGATACGTGAATATAATTTTCAGCTCTAAATTCGCAATACAAAAACTGCCATAAACTCACCATGGATTAGGCAGTCGTACATAACCAAATGGCACGTGCCTGGCCCACTCCAAGAGAGATGCCGTTGGTAGCAAAGGTCCCAGTCGCAAGGTGTAGGGGTGATTTGATAGACACGCCGGTGCGGCACAGGTCACCTTAGTAATGGAAAACATAGCATGTGGGTTTTGATATGTGATTCGCATAGCACGTTCTAAGGTTGTTTACGTGGCGTATGACAACAGTTGTTCATTCGCTGCCTAATCACAAATGTGTGCGATTTTTAAAGACACATAAACTTTAAATAGAAAAGCTTGAAATTTGCGACATTAAGTTTCAGAAAAGTCAAAATGTAAGCTAATCGACTGCTATTATCGTTTGGCGTTGTTTTGAAACAGGTTGTCTCCTTAGCGCGGTGGTAGCGCAGCTGCTTACCAGCTGCTTCTGTTCGATCCCCAGTACCAGCGTGGGGATTTTTCCCCTGCTGGGAGACCTGGCCCGGGGTGCACTCAGCCTCGTAAGGTCTCTGGGGGGCCAATTGAGGAGCTACTTGATAGAGAAGTAGCGGCTCCAGGTCATGAGGACCGCATTAACCGGCCGGGGGGGCTCGAGGTGCTGACCACGTCTCACCCTCCAATACTGCACCCCATCCATGACGTCTGTAGTGGACCGAGACGGGGGACGCAGCGGCCGGACGGTAGGCCAAGATTCCCCGTGAGCTGTCGTGCCATGGAGTTGTTTTGAAACAGCCTGTATAACAATTTCAATAAGGCATCAGAGCATTTTGATACTCATTGGCACTGTGAAACATTTTGTGTCAGGAGTAATTTCTTGCTTTGTCAATAATGAACAAGAACCAATTTCCTTGGTCAACAAGAGCAAACTAATCAGTGTTCTTTTTGATTAATGTGGAGGATACAAGTTAAGTTTCATTAAATATTTTGTTTGTGGTAAGAAGGAAAAAGCAGGATAAGCTGGTGCCTGCTTATACAGCGTGTGGCTATGTGATGGCTTTGAAGTTCCCTTGTCTTTATATCACCAAGAGAAAAAAAAAGAAAAAAAGAATAGAAACTTACCGATTAAAACTACTTCAAATATTTTCACTCAGACAGATAATACACAATACCTCGGAAATGTTTATCACAAAATGCCTTATTTGGCATATATTGTGTGTTTTAAGCATAGCTGCATTTTTGTGTAGTGCGTTTCGATGTCTTAAGGTTTACCAATTATTATAAAAGCATCCAGAGTGAAGGGAACTTTACAGCTATTTGCAAAAGATTGAGGACACTCTGTATACATTTTATTTATAATGCAAACTATATCATAAACATAGAGAATTGTAATCAAAATAGTTAACATCATTTCTGAGGAACAAAAGTAAAACATGTTTCCTTGTAAGTAAATGATGGTTGCAAATGCGGCACCTTCTTTAAAATCTCCGTGTTCCATTCTTGGAAGATAATCAATTGAAATTCACATACACACACAACGCCGCACACGCAGATCTTTTTCTAAAACCTGCTTATTCTTGGATTCAGAGTCTTCAAATCATATATTTGCGGTGAAATCTGGGTACCCATCCAATTTTTGGGTGGAAAACAATACCTTCTCTACCTACCGGTAGTAATCTGTAGAAAAATTAAGGAAAGTACAATGCATAATTTACAACAATGTCAAACTAAAGAACCTAACTCTATGAGGCGTACTCTTAGTTTCTAACACATAATACCGCATTGTTTTTTTTTTTTGTTTTGTTTTTTTTCTAATCGTTAATGAAATGCTTTGAGGTTAGAAAAAGAGTTACTCAAAACTTCAGATGTAATTACTGTTAGTAAAAATGGTATTTAACTATTATGAGGAGGTGATATTTTTCCTCGGGACTATAAAATCTTATGTTATTGAGGACCTGGTCCTCACCTCTGTAACTATGAGTGCTGATTAAAATGCTCTATTTTCTCTACTAGGTACTTACAACAATAATAATTAGTAGCAAAGAATTACATTCCATACAAAATTGAGAACGATATTTGACAGGAAATACATATACGAGGTTCCCAAAACAAAAAATGAGAATTTTAGGTAGGTGTGTGTGTGCGCGCGCGCGTGTGTGTGTGCTTGTGTGTAAAAAGGAATAATTTTGATTGTTAAAGACGCTGTCAATTGCCACGATCATATGAGCACCTCAAATTCACTGGAATTTCATCCTGCAGAGCTCTTTTATATACTAATAAATATACGAGATGGGGTTACAGCTTTCAAGCACACTTAAAAGATATTGGACTGGATTGAGTTCAAACATACGATCTCTGGGTCAAGAGACATAGTACTAAATAAGTGGGTCACCCAGACCTTTGTATGTCTGTGTATGTGTGCGCGCGCGCAAGGGTAACTGAATAAACCGAAGAGGCTGTAAATTGATTACCAAACTAGGAATTTAACAGCGTGTTAACTTCAAAAATGCATCTAAAAATAATAACGGTTGTAAATAGAACACATTTCACAATTCCAAAATATTTCACGTGTTTCAGTTTTTGTTTCAATACCTGCAGCTGAAATGTTCCAAAGTGTGTGGGAGTTTATATTGTAATATTACAGGTGTCACAGTTATCCTAATACCAATAGTAGTTTCTCAAGAAATTATTTGTATACTAGAAAAAGTATAATCCCGGCTTGTCGTGGTTAGAACTTCTACAAGAGTGCTTCGACCTCGCCACAGCCAATGAAGATGTCTGCCCTAGTCGCAGACGAAACGTCTGGGAAGAAGAAGAAGAAAAAGCAACCCAGTAGGCTACGGCCCAGTTTTTCTAGTATTGACACCGGCCGTGAAAGCCCACGAACTTTGGTGAATTATTTTTATGAAAATTGAATAGTTTTAGAGATCAGAATCTCTAACTTAAAAAAAAAAAAAAAATCATAAATCTGTAATTAAATTTATGATGCCAATATTCATGCCAGTAATATAAGAGTCCTTTAATGCTTTTAAATGATTATATTTCGAAACGCTATGTGATGTCTTATAATTACTACCGAAACTAATGTCAGAAATACGTTACTCTACCCATCTTACAAGTAACAAACTATTAGCTTCGTACCTTTTTGTGGAATTACGCATCCCATTTGGAACAAAAAAAAAAAAACACATTTTGTTTAAATCGGCTGACGAAAGAACAAAATGCTATTAGGCCTTTTTGTTTGTAACATTTCTTTGAAGCATATATTAGAGGGAATGTAATAGAATCCCGGCATACCCGGTATACTTTCTGTAATTGGGAATTAGGTCTGATGAAAGGGATTAATTAAAAAAAAAGACAATATACAAATTATCTTTAAATATATACTCAGGGCTATTGCTTTAATAAGTGAGTTATTTAATTCATATTCTCTGACAAACTATACAGGATAGTATAGGACAGTACCCTTGGCTCCATCTAAGTCAGATGGAGCGAGATGATACTTATCTATTTTAAAAACTGGAGCAATGGAATATAATTTCATTTTTCCTGCAAGTTTATAAGCTTCATTACATGTATTAATTAATTTTGATAAGTATGAGATGTTTCAAACCTTTACTGTATGAATAATAAGGGATAAAGGGATTTTTCTGTTAGAATCAACTGAAAAGTTCAATGCCACAGTCAGAAATAGAACACACTTCAGCGTTGGGTTGTTCTAGCCATTGATTGTAGGATAAATGAAGACATTAAGACGTCCTAACAAAAACCACGCAGGAAAGCACGAAGTGTTTCATTATTATTACTATTATTATTATTACTATTATTATTACTATTATTACTATTATTACAAATAAACAAAGTGTTAGAAAAATTTAATAAAATAAAGTTTAAAGTAGGAGCCACCTATTAATAAGCACACGCTTACGCAATATAGCCTCAGTTAATTGGTAGTTAAGGTGCGCCAAGTGCGAAAAACGATAATTTCCTTAAATTTTAGAATTTATATCACTTTATTATAAAACAAATAAATTTTGCTACAGTGAAATGTGTAATGAAACTCTATCAGCAAAGGTTTATCTCGATAAACACGTAGAAGACATAAAAATAATCTTTCCAATGAAAGCCTATAGAAGATAATATATGAACATAAACGTTATTGGGTGGAGAAAGCTGTGTGAATGTAACGTATCATATTGCTCTGTTTTACCTAATTGGAATATGACCCTGCTATGCAGAAATACGTATCCAGCTGCCTTTCCCACCATATTTCTGTCCTTGGCATTTGCCCTTGTTCCCAAAGTCATGTGTCGTAAAAGCACTCGACCAAAATGCTGAATAGCATAAACAACACACCCGTCAAGCAAAACTTTAATATTCCCGCGCAGGCGATAATTTGTATGCCTCACAACTGGTTCTTGAATCTGTTACGCCGTCTGGCTCAGTTGCTTATGCATTGGCACGTTTGTGGTGGCGACACCAGATCTTACTTTCTTGATCTCTTTATTCTTCTCATTCTTGTAGATACCACTTTTCACAATTACAGTACGCAGCGTGGCCGGAACTCCACCTGCAATCATTATTATACATTATGAATTTCTAATACATTTCCCTTCTGTTTGATTCAAGTTTTTTTTTTTTTTTTTTTTTTTTCATAATTTTTAACCATGCTTAAGGTCTTCAACCTTAATAAAGGCTAGAAATAAGAGCACAAACATTTGCACGAGAACAACCTAAATAAATCCTGAAGGTTTCATGCTTCTATGTCAAGTATAACATGGAAAACGTTTCTTTAAGTGGACAAAAATGTAAATCTACGGTCTTCAAAGTTTTCCAATTTAAGGGACACTGTAGGTTAAATTTTTACTACAATCGGTCAAAAATCGAAAATTGCATTTTCTAGAAATGGTAGTTTGAGTCTTTTGGCGTCTATAGAGAATCAACATTTAGCTGCCTCCCCTTTCTTTGAGCTCTACAGCAATTTAAAAGTTGTATAATACATAGGTTTCCTAGCATACTATTTCATTAAGCAGCGTTTATCTCAAAACCACATTTTCACACTTTCAAAATATCCCACCCGTCTCGGTTTTAGTTCAAATAGAACTACAATTTTCCAGAATGTGCAGAACTATATAGGGGCTTATTACAAAGACACAGTTATCCTAACACAAAAAGTAGTTTTCAAAAAAATATGTTTATGAAAAAAAATTAATTTTGGAAATTAATATTTCAAACTTATTTTAAAAATTATAATAATACTGTAAACAAAGCTAATGAAATACTCCGTTTAAAATTGTTGTGCGTAGTTCAAAGCTCCAAATCAGAAAATACAAACCAATTTTCTCAAATGTTGTACAGCAATATTTTGATTTAGCAATGTTTTTACATATTAAAATATATGAAATAATTTTAATTTTGTAAAATATTTATTCAATTTGAATGTAATTGTTATTTGTATTAATATAACATCAATGCAATCACATTAAACGTTTCAGTAAGCAACTATACAGGAATATAGAAATTTGAAATTTGGCTCCCAGTGTCTCTTAAAGCATCCCTGCTCCATAGTCGCTGAACCATGATGATTTGAAATAAATATACACCATTTTAAGGAGACTTCAAACCACTAGAACATACATGCTTTAAAAAATCCAATACTAACCCAAACTCACTCCATACACCCATTACACCCCTGTTAATACCTATACAAGAGGATCAATGAAGTGATGATAAATCAATGCTGAAATAAATGCGGGATCAAAAGAATTGAGAATTATCCCATATTACCTTTTAAAGATAGGAAAAATCCTGAATGAAGTCCTTTGGATACGAACTTGAACTCTCCACTACTAAGGTAGGCTTAATACCACGTCCATCACAGATGTAAGATAACCTTAATATATGCGCAATTCTACAAATGTTGAAGATAATCTCAAAGGTAATATAAATTAGTCAAATGAACGCAAATTTGCCATCTCATGCGATGGACATGTGCTACCTTGAATTTGAACACAGCCCGTTATTACTGAGCAATGCTTCCCAGGGATTAAACATTTTAAAATTTGACTTTTGTCTAACACCGTCCACTAACGGGAAAAGGGGCTTCGCAACATATTTTATCTTTTGTAATAAGTAAGTTGTTTGATCTCATGTGACGCTATCTGCAAACAGTTTGTTTTCCTTAGATAGCGTTTAACGCCCGCTTTAACTACTTATGGCACCGCAGGCGGTGACACTGATGATGCATGAATGATGATGGAGCACCGGTGGAATGCGATGGCGGGGGAAACCGGAGTACCCGGAGAAAACCCGCCCCAGCGCCGCTTTGTCCACCACAAATCTCACATGCGATCACTTGGGATCGAACCCCGGCCGTCTAGGTGAGAGGCAACTGGTCTAACCACTCGGCCACGGCGCGGCCCATTTTTCCTTAGAGTGGTATATGCAGTGATATTTGAGTTTTAAAATAGTCGCTTAATCTCTTCAGTGAAAAATACCAATATGGTTCCATTTCTGCACTGTATGTGTCAATGATGTGCTGGTATAACTAAGCAATTTGTGTATTGGATAGGAAGAATGAGACTGAAAAATGCAGTGCCCTTGCCGGGATTTGAACACCAGGATCTCGTGGTCTCTATCTAGCTGGTTGCTCTAACCACTGTGCTACCATGGCAAAATCACAGAGCATCATTAAACACCCTAACTGACCCGCATATTTCCCGGTAAGCCACAAGGTGATCTCAAAATATTTTGAGATGACATATCCTAATGGCAACTTACAAAGTCGCAAGTACTTTAAATCCCGGGATTCACAGCTATTGCCAACTATTAGGTCAATTAATGTTAATTAATTGGTATTTGTGGTTTACCGGGAAGTATGCGAAACAGTTTGGGAAGTTAAAACTGTGCTGTCATGTTTCCACGATAGCTCAGTGGTAAGAGCCACCAACTAGCGGCATATCATTAGTTCAAACCCCGGCTAAAGCATTGAATTTTTCAGTTTGACTCTATCTAACCAATTTGTGTCCTGCATACGTCTTAAGTGAAAAAGCAATTAATGTATTTATTGTTTCTTTTCTAACTCTACAAACATGTATGAAATTATTTTCCACATAACTCTGGAACTACTGTATGAATTTTTAACACATTTTCTGGCCATACTTCGTCTGTATCAGAAACAATATACAATGAAACGTCATTAATACTGTGAACTCAGTAACTCATTTTTTAAAACGAAAACAGCACCATCCTATAAAGTTCATAATTGTACATACTTATATAACTTCTGCATCATGTTTTTACATTTTAAAACCCGTATATTCTTATACATTAGCTGTAAACATGTAGCATTTGATGTGCTGGTTATAATTATTTTTCAGATTAATATACGTTTAATTTAGATGAACTATAGTAGGATGGTATCAGCACCCATCCCAATGCATGATCACCTTAAAAGTTTTGGCTTTTGTTTAACTGCAAGAAGAGCATTTAAGGTAAAAATAAACTGTGGAAACTGTTAGTGCATGCGATAAAACTGCTAGAGGTAGATTATGGCTCAATTATTATATCAGGGAAGAACTAAACCAAGTAAGGACAAGTTTTCCAGAAATTATATTGCTGGTGGGGTGGGTTACGGCAAACTTAAGCACGTATGTATAATGTAGGTACATAGTAGGTAGAGAAGGTATTGTATTCCATCCAAAAATTCGATACTTATATTTAATTGTTTTTTTGGTAGTGTTTAACGCCCACTTTAACTACTAATGGCACCGCAGGCAGTGACACTGATGATACATGAATAAAGATGGAGCACCGGTGGAATGCGATGGCGGGGGAAACCGGAGAAAACCTACCCCAGCGCCGCTTTGTCCACCACAAATCTCACATGCGGTCGCTTGGGATCGAACCCGGGCCGACGAGGTGAGGGGAGAGTGGTCTAACCTCTCGGCTACGGCGCGGCCCGATATTTCGTTGGAAATACGTGTTTGTATAACCCCTGATTCAAAAAAGAAAAAAAGGCCCGGGTATAGAACAGGTTGCTCAACATAGTGAAAGTAAGGAGCTGCGATAGGCAGCTGTCCTTGCCAAAGTGCCAACTTTCCGGCTGGGGGATGCGTGATGGTGTCCAGGTCACCTCATCACCCTATGTGTTGGTTGATCGTCCACTTCTGCCGTGCGTAAGTGGGCGTGGGGCCAGCAGTCGGGTTGGTAGCACCAGGCTCGTAAGCGCTGTAGTGGCATATATCCTATATTTTCTGAGTAATGTAACTCAGCGATCTCACCTAACACCAAAAATCCTAACCTCAGCTACAGTTAGACTCAAAGTTCGTCTCGAAAGTAGATAGTATTAAAAAGTGTTGGTTTTGTCTTTCATGCTGATTACTAAATATCTTTGTATTCGACTTCAAACGATGTAACTTTAGTGGTGATTAACGACTTGTGGAACAAGTAACATGAATTAACTGTTAATAGATATAGAAATAGGTTGTACAGGAAAATACATTTTGTGAGTTGGTTTTGCGGCATTTCAATTTACGAAGTGAATGCACAATCACGGTTTTGCATTAAACCTTTAGGTCCTATTTTGAATACCTAAATTTGGAATTTAGTTCTCTCTAAATGAAAAAAAAAAATAGTAAATTAAAATAATAGCTGGCTGCCTCAGGGGGTTTCATCTGTGACCCTCATTCGGGAGGTCGCAGGTTCGATACCCGTGGACGGTCAATTTTTTTTTTTCTGAGGTTTCCCCGGTTCGCCAAGCGAATGCTGTGTATGTTTATTACATCCCCTGAATTTTCCGGTCCGCCATTTCCTATTACCATTTCCTAATTAGGTATTTCAGGGTTGAAAAACCAGGCCACGGTGTTTGACGGGTTGGTGAATCGCGCATTGCAAACGGTTATCCTGGCGCGTCAGCAGCAACACTCATACGGGATCCGCCGTCGGGTTTCAGACCTCCCTGGCACGCCGAGAAGATTGAGGCCCGTGAGCAGGGCCTAGGGTAGTGTCGGAAACGTTCCTACTGTAACCGTTAGGGATCCCATCCATGCTTGAGCCAGTCGTATTTTGTGGTTAACCTTCGTAATTGGCAAGGCGCCACAAGAGTTTACGTTCGGTACTCTGTCCCGGAGTCCTAGGGGCCCATTTCTAACCTAATCCGAATCCTAAACCATAAGTGTAACAAAAGAAATATAGGAAAATGTGTGGCTAAAGCATGCTGACGTTAAGAGAAGTACATCGGAAGTAAAACAGGTATTTATATTTGTAAGAAACCTCCCTTGCTGTTGAAGCACGGTATGCTTTTGGAAAGATGGCATTGTCGAAGGCGTTCCCTTCTTAATTTTGTTGCACTGGTGTGGTTGACATTACGAAGTAACATAGAATAGCCTAGGTTTTGATGTTATATTTCACAGTTTTGTAAATGATGTTGCGTTATCGGAATGCTAAAATTTATATCTTAGAACTGTACCACTTTACAGTGTAAAACAACCCACAGATGATCTGAGACAATGGGAATCTTTCAATGAGAAATAATTGCTTTTTCACGCCAGTCATAATTAGGACAGGAGTTGGAAGGCAAAACTTCGGATTGAGAAGTGAGCTAATTTACCAATAGAGATTAGAGGGGAGGGGGAGTTGGGGAATATGGAAGACGGGCACGAAATCTTAGAGTTTGAGGATTATCTGGGCAAGGTTAAAAGGAAATAGTTGCAGAAAATAAACAAAAAGTTGGCAGCGGCTAGCAACGTAATTTACTATAGCGGTAGAGGTCATCTCTAGTTGTAAATTGGCCTGGTAGTTCAATAGCCTCTTGGCTGAAACTACTCGGGCTGCTTAGTTAAACAGCAACTCGAGAGGAGGAATAGTGTTCAGCACTGCTGTACTTCTTTGTATGTCGAGTGACTGTAAAGAGGTATTTAGAACTAATTGTATTATTAAGCGGAAATTAAGTTCTATTCTGCTGAAACAAGTTATGGTCGGGCTGATTATGATGTTGCAAAAATTGTATGGTGTACGATGTTTTATATATTTTTTGACTTGCTAGAAAATGGTGTGGCATAGAAACATGTTTTTCTTTTTTCAGTTTGTCATTTTTATACCAGTGCCATTCTCTATTTTTATTGATGGAATTCAGGTTCAGGTTGATTGTAATACTATAATTCTACAATCTCGTGTGTAATACCTTTTGGCTTACTAGAATCTGGTCACCTGATGCAGTGGCTTCTGCAAAGAAACCTAATTTTTTTACATCTCAGATGCATATTATTTTCTAATGAATTTTCTCCTTCCATCCCTTTCTGTACATACATTATCTATATATTTATTAATAAAGCAGTATTTTTGCCATCAAGGTTGTTGAATTGAAAGCGGTCGCTGGTTCCATTCCCAGCTGGGGTGGAAATTTTTCTGTAGTCTAGATTATTTTCTATTCTCCCCAGATTCTGGAAGAATAAATGAGAGTTTGAATACATGTATAATCTAATGTGTAAAATTAAAGTAAAAAGAAACCTAACGACAACAAATAGTGCGCGAATCTACACAATTGGAAATTGTTCTACAGGGAACTGCCACCAATAGGACCATGCAGTTAAAGGCGATATATAAATGGAACAATAAAATAAAAAGAAATTTCACAAGCAGTCCTCGGCACACGCACTAAGTTATGACCGTAAATATATATTAACTTCTGTTTAAGAACATTTCTTCCACCGATATTTTGGATTATGTTACTTGAGTTTCTCGCGTTCACGGCGTCCTCTGGAAGAAATACAGGGTTACTACAAAAAAATAGACAACTTCAACTGCGTGTAAAACAAAAACTATTAGAGATAGCAACCTAATTATTTTGGAGGTATGTTGAGAAACTTTCAAAATTTCGTTTGTTACTATTTGTAACGCTGTAGTGTTTTGTTTGTTGTTGCAGAAGCTGAAATGGCGGAGAATCCTGTGGAAAAGGCATATTGCGTGTTGGAATTTGCTAGAACGCAATCAGCAACTGTTGTCCAACGACATTTTCGAACACGTTACCACAAAACGCCACCGACTAGACAGTCAATCTACGACTGGTATAGAAAATTCGAGACAACGGGATGTTTGTGCAAAGGGAAGAGCTCGGGAAGACCAAGAGTTTCGGAAGGAAACGTTGAACGTGTTCGTTCTGCCTACATAAGAAGCCCACAGAAATCGACATCTAGGGCAAGCATGCAATTACAAATTCCACAGCAAACTGTATGGAAAATCTTGCGGAAGCGACTGCACATGATGCCTTACAGATTACAGATGTTGCAGTTTCTGAGTGAAGAAGATAAGGTCATACGGCGTGACTTTTGCAACATGTTGCTACATGATGAAGACGATGCTGGTTCTTGTGAGCGCATCGTTTCATTTTTGTGGTAACGTGTTCTAAAATGTCGTTGGACAACAGTTGCTGATTGCGTTCTAGCAAATTCCAATACGCAATATGCCTTTTCCACAGGATTTTCTGCCATTTCAGCTTCTGCAACAACAAACAAAACACTACAGCGTTACCAATAGTAACAAACAAAACCTTGAGAGTTTCTCAACATATTTCCAAAATAATTAGGTTGCTATCTCTAATAGTTTCTGTTTTACAGGCAGTTGAAGTTGTCTATTTCTTTTGTAGTAACCCTGTATTTATGTGCGTCTTCGTCCCGAGCTAATTAGATAATAGTGTCCCTTTTAACGCAACCACGCCTGGGGAGACAGAACCCCGCTCTTGTATTTCACAGACCTCCTCAGTGGGGTCTGCTTTTCAAGGGAACGTTACGGTTTCTCTAACAGACGATGTCCTTTAGTTGGGGAAAGTGATTTATTGCTTCAAAATCCTTCCGAGAAAACATCCGAGGCATTAAAGTAACTTATACTCCGGCAAGTTTCTGCTTATGGACACCCAACTGGAATTTCAAAGATCACAATTTCTGATCATTGCATAATGAAATTAAGGTTTAATACATAATAGGTACACCAAATTTCATTAATATTTTTAAATCAATGTCAGAGATATTATTTTTTAAAATTATATTTACTGTTTTGAAAAATTAATCCATATAGTGCAATTTTTTTAATAGTCATTTTATAGTTAAACTCTTTATTAGTCTACTAATAAATTAGAGTTGATTTGGGAGAAAAAAAAATGTATGTTAAATAACCGAAATCAGTTTTTGCAATAAATATTTGCACAATATGCACATTGCTATCCAATAGCGACCCAACTAAACTCAACTCATCAGGTTTTATCCCGTCATATAAGCAATACACACAATTTCATTATTGATACCGAAAAGTACATCGTCTGAAGCAGTTTATAAATGACATTAATCCAACAAATGAAAACCTGAAAAAAGAGAATTAAGAAATTGTAACACGAAAATAACATTGGTTCTGACCTTATGCTGTTTAAAAGGCACTTAGTGCATTCATCCTTTCTTCTCCTCTGTAGTTGATTTAGTATTGAAGATTGCTGGGGCCTCTCTTGAATGGATTTGTTTTACTTTAATGTTGGCAAAACATATCGTTTTACTACAATTTTGCGGCAAGGTTAAGTCGGAGAGATCCATAGTGGTTCCTGATAGTTGCCTTAGCTCTTGGGAGCTCCGTCACACTGTTGCCACTTCTTCCGTCCATAGCTACAGTGTCAAACCTCTCAATCGCTTGACAGGGGCTCTTCTCTTATATCATCGTCATCGTTGCTTTTAAAATCCAAGTCACTGTCATTATTATTGCTTATATTTACAATTACTTAGAATTACTCGGTGCCAACTGAAAGTGCATTGAGGAATGCTTGTTACATCTTGCAACAAGGATGACACCATTGCTTACGTAGCATGAATCTATTGGCAGAGTGGCAGACACATTTCTTAGCAGCTGAGACAGTGCGCTGGCTGTCAGGGATCACTATGGATCTCCTCGCGTTTAGGCTTGCAAGTAGACATTTAAATCGCTATATGGTATTCTTTAAACTACTGTAGAGCGATGAAAGCTACATGCAACTAAAATAAAGCCTGGTACTTTATACCACTAAATTCATTGGTAGTGAATGTTGGTAATTATTGTCTTTTTCAACAGATGGGTATCATAATATCAAAATCTTTTATGTGTTACATCCACGTGACTTTCTGTACCCTCTATCGGGTATTATTGAGAGAAACTATTAGTTACGCTTTTCTTGCGAAAGCTTATTTTTCTATTTACTTCATTTTAATAAAGTTAAACCTTTGCAGAAATAGCAACATTACACCATTCCTTAGAAGCATATTCAAAGACAGTGGCGATAGTCAAATGTTTAAGAAATACATTCTATATATTAGGCTTAGAATTTCATAATATTTTCATACAATCGTGAGAAATACTGAATATCGAACAACGAATGGAACAGTAATATCAGATATCTTGGAAACGAGTTACGCAATAAATATTTGCACAATGTGTTCTATTAACGACACTGTTCGTCCCCAGCATTATGTTAGTAAACCCCGGTGTGCCGGAATTTCGTTCCACAGGAGCTCTTTTACAGCCAGTAATTTACTCCCATGAGGCAGTCGCTTTTAAGCACACTTAAAAACCATTGGTTTGGGCCAGGATTGAACCCATGATCTTTGGATCAAGAGGACATCACCTAACCAACTCAACCAGTCACACTGTCTTAGACCACAATAAAACCTATCTAAAGTAAATTATATGATTTAAAGAATTCTACATTTTTGGGTAGCACGTTTTTGTCTATTGCTTAAAATGTTAACAGGTATACACAATTATAAAGAATAGGACTTCAAGGCTATTCCCAGAAGATTAAAGATGTACGTGTTATTTGTCATATAAATACCTACTTTTAATACCTACAAGGTACATTAATCAAAATTGTTATAGCCATTTTTGAGAAAATAAAAACCTTCGAAAGTATTCCATGGAAAGGGTAGCTAAGAACAAGAAATTTTCTTGAAAATCTTCATGTCGCATCTCTGGAAAATACTGAGCTGAAATACAGAGTTTGGTATTTATCCAATTTTTCGTCAGACCACTCGCCTCTCATAAAGGTTTCGATCCCAAGCTACCGCATGTGGGATTTGTAGTGGATAAAGCGGTGCAGTGGAGAGTTTTCTCCGGGTTCCCCACCATCTCGCTCCGTCTTGTACCATGTATCATCAGTGCCATCGCCTGCGTTGCCATAGTAGTAAAGTCGGGCGTTAAACACTATAAAAACAAAAAAAAATAAACACTTTAAGTCAATATAGAAAATATAGAAATAATAACAATTTTTAGCTTTCTGTAAATCACATTGAACATAATGTCTTGACATTGTAAACAAAACGTTCTTCATTTATTTCTTGATATCTATTTGTCGATGAAATGTATCTTATTTTGCAGTTTATTACTTTAAGCTAGTTTAATATAAATATAAACATTTTGCACTTGGTACTTACTCCTTAGACTGAAGCTTCCATATGCTGTATGTGCTTCCGCAAGGCGATTGTTTAATGAAAGCACCGTTCAAGGAAACCCTTGGTTAACTCTAGGTTGCGTACAGAGTTGCTACAGCAACCCAGTCGCATAAAGCTTTAGTTGCCAGGAATAATATAGCCATACATCTGCATTCAGCTTCCAGGTATTAGGTAGACATTGTTCCATGTAGTTGTCTTTGTTAATTTTTACTTCACTAGATTTATTTTTGTAGGTAATTGAAAATATGGGTTCTCTGGCACACCTGTAAAAATTACTGTATGTTAGATCAGGTTGCCAACTGCCCCCATGTATAGATATCACTTCGTCCGTTACAAGAGTTGCAGCACTCAACGGGGCTATTTAAAGTTAAAACCGGTAACAGGGGAAACGTCTGAGCGACTTTCGTTTTACACATGTTGCTTATCAACGGAGACGGTGAGTGAGTCACCCTCATTGAGAAGGGTAAAGCTAAGGCCGCTCTCACCCCTTGGGGGCAATTGGGGTACCTGGTGCGTTTTTACAGGCAAAAATATTTTTGACTTTAATTTGCTCTATATTGTTTTAGGTATACTGTCACTCGTATTTCTATTAGCGATAACTTCACAGGCTATTTCCCGAAAGTTTCAGATATGCCCCTGAATAATAAGAAAAAAAAAAGGTTTAGAAATAGATCCTTGTGTGTGTATGTGTGTGTGGACAGAATAGCTGAAACACGGAAGTTTATAAATACCTACCAAACTCAGCATTCAAATTCAATATCTCCCATACATGTGACACAAGGATTTACAAACTTCTCACCAGAAGGTCCCGGGTTCGATTCCTGGCTGGCTCGGAGAATTTTTATTTAACCAGAATTATTCCCTATTCCCTATAGAGTCGGAAGTATGAATGTGAGAGTGAATGTGAGTGTATTTAGTAATATAAAGTTTATTAATCTAATGTTCTGAAACTACAGTTTCACAAGTCAAAGCCCCCCAATATGACCATTGATGGGGGCTATACAAATGAAACAATAAAAAAAAGAAAAAAAAAGGATTTTCAAGATAATCCGCCCATTCCAAATTACCTTCACATGAAGCAGTTTTCGAAATAACTGCAGATATGAATCTTTTAGTTTAATTGTTGGCTAAATTTTGCTGATGCATCACCTTATTTAAAATATAAAGGCGGGTTCCATAGAACCCATTTCTGCAAACCAGGGTTAACAAATATTTTACAATGACGTTTTATGACAGCCACCCCAATATCGTTTGGCGACCCTGCTGTTTGTTGGAAGGGTTCTAAGGAAAATGTCTTTTCAGGCGATCTCATCGTTTCCTTCCCAGAAAAAAAAAAAAAAATGTGTTGGCTATCGTGCAGTTGAAGTTTCTTCCCTCAACACGTGCAGCTACCGGACCTTAATGTGTTCGCAAGAAGAGCTGGCGTGTCAAATGCTGGTCATAAATCTTCCAAGGACACACCTCCATCCTGTCTAGCAGCTGCACTCAGCCAACAATTTTGTTACATTCATTCCTTCCAATGCACAATATACAGCAGAAGTCGTGATCTACTTTAGCATTAATCAAGTATAGTTTACGATATGTAGAGGCAAAATTTATTTTGCATTAATAATTTAAATTAGTGGTGCTTTATGTTAAATACTTTATGTAAATTTGTATTACTTTCAAGCTGAGTTTATGGTACATAACGTTAACTTCAAAAACCCTAATTTCCAATATCAAAACCTTTTATTTCAAATCAAGGTGTCAGCATTTATTATTGCTATCCTAAGACATTGAAGGGACTTTTCCCAAGAAATATGGCAAGATTAACCTTTTGCTTTCAATGCCAAGAGTGCTGTTACTGCATCTTATTTGATAATGTTATCAATATAGCTTAGCGTATTGTAACAAAGAAGTAAGTCAGAATTTACTATTATAATGCTTTTCAAATAGAAGAGTTCTACTCTGCCGCGAATGAGAAGAGTTATCGTGCTCTGCGTTGCCAGGTCGCTACCCCCCCACACTTTCCATGTTTCCCTCTCACTCGCCCATTGAGCATGCAAATCTGCGTGGCGACATAATGTTTATTTATGTGTATTATGAAAACTATTTGAGTTAAAAATCTATGTTTTTTACCGTTCTGCTACGAACATTACTTTCTATCTTCCTCATGAATTAGTTTAGGCAAAATTTGAAGATTTTGTCTTAGCGCAAGTAGTATTTATGAGAGACGGAATCATTTAGCACGTTACTCCCCAGTTAACCGCAAATGCAATACGTCAACATCGTAGCACTCCGATTGGCTGGCGGCCTGGTGGCGCTCAAGGACAAATCTCATCCTATTTGAAGTCACTGTAGATGCATATGCATTTAGTTAGTTAAATGCTGCCATACATTGTTTAAATGGCCAATACTTTATTTAGTACCTAACTAGCCTTAAAAGCTCAAATAAAAGTTTTCCAAAGCTGCTATTATGATGATTATTATTATTATTATTATTATTATTATTATTATTATTATTATTATTATTATTATTATTATTATTATAACATCAGTTTCTTTTGTCATCATGGAATCCAAAATATTTAGACAAAGGCATACGGAGCAAACTTTTAAATTACCTTCCACTATATCTATAACATTTCATATTTGGCTCTAAGCTAAATAATTCGGAATAAAACATGCTGAGTTACAAGCTTTCTTTAGACTGAATTTCTAATATTGGTTCTGTTACCAATTTGCAATTTTCAGAAACAAGACTTTTTCTAGCTTGGTATCCTTTTTTGGTATGTTGTAAGTATTATCAACGTATTTGTTAACATCTCTTCGTTGACATTATAAACATTGTTTCCAATTCCTAGCTTCACGGTATGAAAACACATGTTACATTAAAGCTTTATTTTGTAATTTGAACCAAATGCAGGCGGTGCTGTGGCCGAGTGGTTAAGGCGACTCGGGTTTGATCCCAAGCGGTGTCTAGATGGGTTTTCTCCAGGTCCTCCGGTTTTCCCCGCCACTCGTTCCACCAATCGCTAAATTATCACATATCCTATCATCCATTTCGCTTGCATTTCATATCATCCACTTCCTTACGCTCACTCCTGGCTGTGGGCCGACCACTCATTCCAGGTTCTCCATTCTGTTGTTTCGTGGCGTTGGCTTTCCGACAGGCTTCTGCCCCTTGGCATCTGCTTGTAAGACCTAGGGTGTCAGTCTTAAAATACGGAGAGAGTAAGCCGACTACGAAATAAATTCACATTTTTCTATTCAAAATAAAAAATCCGATGTCTTCCATCCACATGACCTTCTCTAATTATTTTGTAACGAGCTATTCCAACAAAAGCGCACTCTTCTATCTACTTCATGATAATCCAGATAAACATTAGCAGAAATTGCCGTAGTACTTAGTTCCATATAGGTAGAACAGAAATAAAGGAATACACTAGCTAAAGCCATTGTCAAATATTTTAAGTCCTGGTTGTGATGTGATTGAAATTTAGTCCTCCTGAGCACTTGAGAAAAACATAAATCAATAAAAATGAATATCTTGAAAGTGATTAATTCCGTAAGAAATATATATGGCATTATGTGCGTTTTAACGGTATCCATATTTTCGTGTAATAAATTTTGTCTACCTCTTACGGTTTATCGGTTGTGCAAAAAGCATAAGGAATTAAGAGGTATTCAGAAGCTATTCCCAGAAGATACCTTTACGTTTTATTTGACATATAAGTATCTTTAGAATACGGCACTTTAGTCAGAATCGTTAGAGCCATTTTTGAGAAAATCAAAACGTTCGAAAGTGTTTTCCTTGGTAAAGGGTAGTTTGCAGTGGAGAAATTTTCTTGAAGATCTTTCTGCTGTTTGCTTGGAAACTAAAATAATATTATTCTCGAGTGTATGAAAAATTCTAAAGAATGGGCGAAAAAATATGCCCATTTTAAAATGTATACAAAACATTTAGTTTCAATTCAAAAACGTTCTCATTTATCTTTAGAACAAAAAATGTTGCTGTTCGATAGGTGTACCAGTGCGAGGTGGCGCCGCGGTTTTATATGCGACTTGCTTTCTGGAGGTCCCAGGAGGCAAACCTCGGGTTCGACCAGGCTGATCCAAGTTATTTTCTTAGTCTTCCTCTGCATCTAGGTAAATGTTGAGTTGGGTAACTTGATTTGTACTTTCTTCCCCATCAGTACTTTCATCACTATATGACATTTTCTTCTACTTCACTGTCATACCAGGCACCCACCTATCCTGGCTATGCTATCATACAGAATTTATTTGCCCTTTGACAGAATACTAATCCAAAAATTTGACCTTTAAACCCTTGGGGTTGAAAATCCCACAAAGAGGTTTTTTTTTCTTTTTTTAAATTGTGTTTAAACGCCCAGTTTTACTACATTTGAAACCGCAGGCGACGACACTGATAATACATGAAATTGAAATGGAGCACTGGTGGATTTCGATGGCGGGGGAAGCCGGAGAACCCGGAGAAAACCTGCCCCTGCACCGCTTTGTCCACCACAAATCCCACATGTGGTCATCTGGGAGATAACCCGGTCCGCCTAGGAGAGAAGCGAGTGGTCTAACCACTCAGTCACGGCGCGGCTAAAGAGGGGGGGTAATAGGTAATAACAAGAAAGCATAATAGTTTATCTTTTCAGTTATGGGAAGTTCAGTAGATGGGGGTTAACCCACTTTCATAGTCTATACTGGGAGTTCTAAGGGGCACTTGGAGTGAATTTTAAAATATCTATATTTCTGTGATTGCATTGCTGTTATAAATAATTTCATAAATTTTATCATGTAAATATATTGCTTAAGCAGAATACTCCGCGGGCCTCAAAATTTAAGAAAACTATTTGGAATTTGTTGAATTGGAGCTCTGAATCACTCTCTAAACCTTTACGAGATAATATTTCTTTATTTTTGAATTATGATATACTTTTTAAAAAGTTAGAAATTTGAATCTCTAAAGTAATTATTTCATTTTTTTAAATTTTCTATGGGTGTTATTATAGTTTTGCGGGCACTAATATCAAAATATACATACTTCTGCACATTCCGGGAAATTTTAGTTGTATTTAAACAAAACCTGAGACGCGTGGATTATTTTGAAGATGCGAAAATGTAGTTATGAGAAAGAGACAGGAAATAGTTGTATTGTAAAATCTTTAAATGACCGTAGAGCCCCAAGCAAGGCTGGACAGCTATATATAGATTATCTAACACTTATTTGTTGTAGAAAAGCGATTTTCGATTGTTGGCCGATTATACCCAGCATTTCTCTCCCAGTATCTCTTAAGGAGAATGCCGTAGAAAACGAAACATTTCCTTTACTAATGATGTTTTACTTTCTCTAGCCCCGTATGTACAATGTGCATAGGGATAGAGAAGTACTGTATTAAACCCCAAAATTCCGTGTCGAGATTTCACCGGAAATACATGTTTTAGGACCCTTGAATCCAGAAAAAAGTATTTTCAGAAACAGGTCCGTGTGTGTGTGTGTGTGTGTATGTGTGTGTGTCTGTGGACAGCATAGCTCAAAAACGAAAAGACGGTTAAATACTAAACTTGGTATTTAAGTTTGGTATTTTCCACGGATGCGACACAAAGATTTTCAAGTAAATTGCCCCTCCCATACATGGAAAAATGTTCAAAAATTTTATTTTTCTTAAAAATGGCTCTAACGATTTTGATTACAATACCACACATTAAAGCCATTTATATCACAAATAAAACGCATATCTTGAATTTTCTTGGAATAGCTTCTAAAGACCTGTTTATTCTGGATGAATGTTGCTTAATTTGGCATAACTATTAAACCTTAAGAGATAGACAAAGATTCACAATACAAAAATGTAGATCTTGTTAAAATACACAAGTTATGTCATATGCATTTTCTTCGTGGAGCTAAACGTTTTCAAGGTATTCCTTGTTATTGGTTTGAATTGTGAAGTACTTATACTTTTCTCAGACGGAAGTGTGCGTGTTTCTTTTGTTCTACTCCTGGGCAAGCAAAGAAGCGATTTGCAATGACAATCGCATAACGACAGCTTTAAAAACATTTGACTATCACTTTAGCCTGGTGCATTCCCTTAATTCCAGTCTACTTATAAGGAACTAAACAATAAAATTCTGATAATGTTTATCTCGATTAGCATGGTGTTGGAAGAAGAATTAGCTTTTGTAAGTTTGTTTGTGGGTAGCTAAAAAATGTCATGTGAGTGTAACATCAGATTTCTTTTCTTCCCATACAATTCACCGTTTTAATGGAATGCTGCGTGGTTTGTGGCCTGTTTATACCGTCTGCATTCATGAAAAACAAATTCAAGCCATTTTCTACGTTCAGCAGAGATAGGAGGATTATCTGTATATGTTAGCCAAACAAATAATACTGTATATAATGCATATATTTTCTGCTAATCTAGCACGTGTATTTAGTGCTCACAATTATATAGCTTTTGATTTTAATCATTTTAGTGCCAATCACGATCTAATCGTGATCCGAAAATTCTGTGAGAATTGCCAATCACGATCTAATCGTGATACCATTTTCAAAATATTAGCTCTTTCCAGTGGGTAAGTCTGTGCGTTTTCTACGTTATAGCTATAGACAAAGACTTTCTGGAGCGTTTCAGGGCGTTATCTTTACACTGCAAAGCACATATACGATCCAAATTTAATTTCTCTAGCCAATGTTTGTTTATGTTGGTTGAAAAATGGCGTCGTCTAGCTAAATGTTACGAACCCAAGAGGAACTAAGAATTTTTCAGACCTTGATGAAATGTTTGTGACATCGACGTAAGAGAGCAATGAAAATGCATCCAATAACAACAACTCTCGTATACGTGCAAATAATCTGTGTAAGTATTTATCAAAATGGATTTATGGAGGTGTAACCACACGACGCAATGTGAATCAATCATTCAACTACGCAAAAACATATGTGCTACATTGTACAGTAATCGACATTATATCTGTACTCTATTGCTTTATGCCATGTTCATTATTAGTTGTATTACGCTTGTGTGTGTGTGTGTGTGTGTGTGTGTGTGTGTGTGTGTGTGTGTGTGTTTTGTTTTTTTGTTTGTGATTTTTTCCGTTTTAGCCAATTTTCAGTTTTTCTTTTTTGTATTTTAAAAAAGTAATATACCAGACTAAAACAAATTGGTGGTTTAGTAAAGAAATATCTGTACTTTCATTTCATTAGCCTGAACTTTCTATATAGTAAGGTTTTGTATGCCTAATTATTGATGATTTTAATTGTTTATTTGATTTTCAAGTTTTTCTTTTGTTTTTATTTTGTATAAATACTGAAGAGACTTCCCATCCATACAATACATATTACGGAGTAGACAAAAGGGTTTACTAAAATAAAAAAAAGAATAACTCAACTTCCATTGTCATTTGGTACTCATTTTATTACCCATAATTTAAAACCCTGCGTTCTGCTCTAATATTGCTTGGCAGCATTCCGTTGTTCGAGCTGACACTAAAAATGTTAAAGTTAACAAATATTGCCCAAGATAAATGACTACGGACTGTGTGTCGCCGAGCAGCCCACCCCGTCTGGTAGACTCGTGATGACCCCAATGTGTTTGCAGTGCACTTCCCTTGGTAGGCCCTTGAACTGACAGGTCTGATGTAGGGCGACTGTTTATGACTTTGGTGAGGGGTGGTATGGTCAACACAAATCAACGGTTGCCTTTTCAGGCGTAACTTTCTCTGCTGTTGCTCCACTGGTGTCTCATAGTACCCCAAAACAGGTACAGGTTTGTAAATTTTGATTTGACAGTTCTAATGGGGAAGGAGAGTCCTTGAGTTCAGCTTCTTAAGCTGTTGCGTTTAATAAGTGAAAAATGTGGCTTGCTTTCGTGAAGAACTAAGGCAAAGGTAATTCATCCGTAAACTCTTAGAAAACCAGCTTTCTATAAGATATCCTATTAAAATTTAAATCAGACATTTCACACAATAACAGTGATAATTTTGCCATTATTCATAATTCTAACTTGTAAGGTTATTTAAACATTAATTATTTACTGTTTAAATCCATTTTTCTAATAAAAATGAGCCACGTGATTCATTTTTAAAGCTGTTCTCATAACGAAAGTCTAGCTTTACACAAAATGAGTTTATAAATAAATCTGACATATTGTATGTTTATACTTATATCAACCCTAATTAGTGTAGAAATATTTTATATTTCATATACTACAAAAATTGATTTTTCAAAATTCAATACATTTTTTACTTTCTCTATACGTACTATGTGCATAGTATAGAGAAGGTATTGCATTTTACCCAAAAATTCGATACCGAGATTTCACCGGAAAAACATATTTTGAGGCTACCTGAATCCAAAAAAAGCATTTTTAGAAAAATGTCCGTGTGTGTGTCTGTGTGTATGTGTGTGTGACTGTGGGCAGCATAGCTCAAAAACGAAAAGACCGTTAAATACCAAACTTGGTATGTAAGTTCAGTATTTTCCAAGGATGTGACACAAGGATTTTCAAGAAAATCCCCCACCCCCAACTACCCTTCACATGGACAAATTTTCGAAAATTTTGATTTTCTAAAAAATGGCTTTGACGATTTTGATAAAATATCATATATTAAAGATATATACTTGACAAATAATATGTATATCTTGAATTTTATGGGAATAGCTTCTGAAGACTAATTTATTCTGGATGAATTTTACGGAATTTTGTGTAATTGGTAAACCGTAAAAGATAGACAAAAGCTTACCACACAAAAAATGTAGAGCTCATTCAAACACACAATTTATGTTATATACATTTTTTTGTGGAGTTGATCGTTTTTTAGATATTCCTTGTTTTTGTTTCAGCCTTAAACAATTTATACGGTTCTCACACAGGAATTTGTCAACCCTGTCCATACAAACAAAGGAACTTCAGTCACATAGCAACCATCTTTTGCTATCACTTTAACCTATGTTACTCCCTTATTTTTCTTCTACTTACAGGGAAGCAAGTAATAAGACTATTAACTTAGCATGAAGTAAATAGAAGCATAAACTTTTTAACAAAAATGTGTTGCAGAGATATAGAGAAAGTCATGTGAATGGATTAAATTAGACTTTTTTTTTTAAATTGGAGCATTATTTCGAAAAGTATATGACCATTTTCTTTAATTTGCTTTAGAGAGCCCTATTGAACTTTTAAAACACCTTGAAAAATTGCATCGCATGGAACATTTTGGGTATGGAAAAGTATTGGAAAAAATTTTGCTTGAAAATTTGGTTTTAAGCTGGGAGTGCCTATTAATAAGCATGTGCCTACCCATTTATAACTTCAGTCAACTGGCAGTTAAAGAGTGCCAATTGGGAAAAACTAAGTAGGTTCTTGAAGTTAGGAGTTCATATAATTCTGTTCTGAAAATAATATCTTTTCATTTTTCACAATTTTTGGTCAGATTTCATAAATACATAACGTTTTTGTTATTTTTTTTAATACAGCTCCGGAGTCTGTTCAGGACTCCGGCGCTGTATACCCTTTTTTTGCATTTTCTTTACATTTACTTTGTTGTCTGTTTGATTACCGTTTTGCTGTTTTCTGTCAATACACACACTTATATACATTTTACAAACAAATAAAAACCCATGCTCAAGGCGGGACTATAACCCACGATCCCCTGCGCCACGAAGCACCAAAGCAAGGCACTGTAACGAGCGCGGCCATGGGGACCGGTAAAGGTTAAAACCCTTGTTACGCTGGACGCTACTACTAGGCTTTCCCTTGGGTTTTCCTAGCTGCACATGTGGGCGGCTATGAGTCCAGATGGCTTTAAAAAGGTATACACTCACGGTAAACATTTTATGGTTGGTTATCATATAGAGAAATAAAGGGTATATTACATTAGACCACTTTGACGCCATCTCTGTGACAAATGACTATTGATGTTTGACTTAAAGTTTAACATGTCCGGTTATGATTACGGCTGTTCCAAATGTTTCTTGAC
Source organism: Hymenopus coronatus (assembly GCA_030762935.1). Classification (NCBI taxonomy): domain Eukaryota; kingdom Metazoa; phylum Arthropoda; class Insecta; order Mantodea; family Hymenopodidae; genus Hymenopus; species Hymenopus coronatus. The sequence continues at coordinate 433,162,190 of CM060900.1, read as the reverse complement.
ATTCATATAGAGATCGGCAAGTTGCAGCACTATTTGTTTATTTCACAGTTCTACTATTGACATGAGTGAATGCAAATGCCTTCTTTATAATCATTTGTGTCATAGTGTAGCAACTTTTGGTACGAAATGGTTACATTAATACCAAAACATCATATAATGCATATTTTAATGGGTACCTATTACTTTTGTAATAACTATCTTACTGATAAAGAAATTAGTCGGTATCAGAATCGTGAGTATAATTAGGATTCGGGTTTCTAAGTAAGCCTCAAATCCATAGGTTTCAGTTCAATTCTTGAGAATAATTTGTTCAGAAACACTGATGGGACGCTTGAAGAGGCATGTAGGCCAATTCTGAGAATTATAGAAGAAACAGAATTCTGAAAAATAAGTAAATCAATGATTAAAAATTTATCTTAGTTGCTAATTCTTGGTGTAAGGTGTGACAACTTATAGCGTACTCTTCTGGGGAGTCATTACGTAGGCGGGGCTTAAGTTAATAGAGAAGCGTGTGTTCCGAAAATTTAGTTGCCAATATTGCGATTTCTGCGTCATTTCCTTAAAAACTGATTCTTGGCGATTGGTAGCGCGTAAATACAACGCGCGGCTCATCACCAATTTAGCGGTGATCGCGACAGGTTTCACCGGTTAGCATTTTGGAGTTGGTAGGTTAAACGTGTTACCTTACTAAGCAGACACATTTGGCAACTACGTCAAGTTCTTGATACTCTGAAAGTTAGCAGATTTAGATTCAGGAGCAGTTGACTTCTTGTCTTAAAAGAATCGGAGACTCATTCCAGACGTATCCGTTCAGAGCAATATTCCCAGTGAAGTGCACAACTCATGGGTGCACAAACAGCGCTCTTTGAGCGTTGATGCTCGGTAGGAGCGGGCGAGCCACAAGACAGCTCGTAGAGCGCTGACTGTATGAGAGAGAAGGTTTTTTTTTTTTTTTTTTTTTTTTTTTTTTTTTTTTTTTTTTTTTTTTTTTTTTTTTTTTTTTTTTAAAGTGGAGACGAAAAATCCACCTTAAGGACTAACCCGGGCTAGCATGCCCGGAGTGTCGGGGTCTCCCAGATTGGGCCTACTGACTAAAAACCCCTCCACCGGTATTGGAAGGTAAGGATGCTACCGCTGTTGCACCCGCGCAGTCAAAGGTAAAGGTGAACTGGCCCGCTGTGTGGCCGCCAGGGGAGAGGGTTCGGCTAGCAGGCCGCCTTGACCGAGGCCCAGCCGGCCCCCGTAGCGAATTATGGGTGAGGAATTGAGGAAATTTTGGAGGTTGGATTTGTTGGTGAAAAGTAGGATTGGGAGAGCAGGGAGAGCTGCCCCTCTCTCCCTGTGGTGATGATGTCGGTACTACCGGTTCTTCCTTCCCCTGGGGGTTGGACCGGTAGCACTGTAGGTGAGGATGTCAGAGCTGATTCCTTTCTGAAGGTCATGTAGTTGCTTGGAGATGGACTGGTGTAGCTGATGTTGCAGCTCTCGGACACCCACGACCGAAGCCTCGAGAGACTCCAGCCGTGAGCTCCGGTCGTCGCTGTCCTCGGCAAGAGAATGGACGAGGTGGCTCTCTATGCGATCCAACTGGCGCTGGACAGACGAAGCACCTCGCCATGATCACCTGCAACACGTTCTAAATCTTGGTGCTTGGCCTCCAGTGCCGCGAGTCGTTCATTGGTTACCCTCTGAAGTTCTTCGAGACGGAGGCCGAGTTGGTGTGTAGCCGTCAGGATGGCGGCGATGTGCTGCTGGATGGAGTTCACGGTGTCCTTCAGAGAGGTGTCCAATGGTGAAGATGAGTTTTCAGGTGAGGCGTTTGGTGAAGAGTTGATTGGTGGTGAAGCTAGATGGTACTGCTGTGGCTGTTGTGGTGGTGAAACCCTGCTCCGGGGGTACAGGGGGCACTTGGCTTGCCCTGTGTAGTGCGAGTTCCCGGAGCAGGTAGCGCAGTATCGGCGTCGACGGCGCAGATCGTGGTTGGAGCAAGCGGCTGTGAGCGAGCTTGCCCCACAGTAGTGGCACCTAGGTGCGGCGTGGCAATCCTCCGAACGATGTCCATAGGTGCAGCAGCGTCGGCAGGGGACAGGACGTTCGCTTCTGCTAGCCTCGACACGTAGCTGTTGCCCTAACAGGGGCAGAATGGCGTAGGGCAGTTTTAAAGCAGTTGTCTGGTGGACCGTGTGTTGTGTGCAGCTGGTTGCTAACACTTCCTGCTTAAGTATCCTTCTATAATGGAGGAAAAGTGACCATCAGGAAAATACTTTCAACGTTGCGTGGGAAAGCGATTACTTTTTCATAGCAGCTGGAACAAATTCTCGGTGCCTTACAAAGTGCTTGTGATGGAGCGGTGTTCAGTGATTACGTTGAAGTATTAATTGAAATTAAAAAGGAATTCGATTCTGGATTTCAAAACCTTGATTCACTTGAGAAGGAATTTCAAATTCTCATAATTCCCTTCTCAACATCAGTTGAAACGGTGTCTCATGATTTGCAGCTTGAACTTACTGATATTCAGTGTGATATAAGATCCAAAGATCTTTTCAACAATACGATTAACCTGAATGATTTTTACAAAAATATCCACGACTACACAGGCTAGCTGCGAAAATGATCTCAATGTTTGGTTCGACATACGCCTGTGAACAACCGTTTTCTATCATTAACTTAAATAAAAACAGGTATCGAACATCCATGACTGACGTTTCATTAAGGTCAGCACTTTTTCTTTCAGCTGCTAATCACACAAAACCACGTTTTGATGTATTGGTAAAGAGACATAACATATAACTGGCTTGTACGCGGATTTAATCTGCTATAGAAGACAATAACTTGTTCAAAATAAATATGTTTCCTAATCATAAATTAGTAAAATAATATTTTGAGAAATCATTTATGAAAGCTTGCACTTCTTTTCGTGTACGTACTGTACGATACTTCTCCTCTCTGTCCACACATAAACAAGAGCGTGGTCAGTACCTTACTCCGCTCGCGAACTGCGAGCCGGCTTCGGGAGCGCAAACCCTGTGCAGGGCTGATTTAACTGATCCGGTGTCACCCATTCTCACTCCACCCACGCTTACCCTGAGAGAAAGAACTTACAATGTCATTGGAGCATCTATGTGGCAGCAGAGAAAACTACATCTTCTGTAAATCCCATAATTGTGTTAGCTTTAAATACCTATATTGAGCGCTTTTTTATTTACAAGCATGAATTTAAATAATAAGTAAGTAAATGTCTAAAACCGTATTTGTAAATGAGATAAAATACACAATTTGGTTGCATCATTCAGATGGAGAGATATTAAATATCGCAGAGTTTACAGATCTCGCCACAAAGGAGAAATCTAAACAGAATTGAAGCTAAAAATCACGTGAGATGCCAGCTCCTGCTCAATATTACAATGAGGGCATAGAGCTCTCGCGACTAATGTATCGATCATTTGTGATATCACAAAATTCTCGCGATCGGTAAATCACTCATGAAGCATGAGGGTAGAGGATTCATGCCTGGTGGTAGGATTCGATCATTAGCAGCAAGGGCATGGAGTTGTTGCGACAGATTCCTATACGATCAATGACAATGAGGCCATGGAGTCCATATCGATAGCAATCAAAGAAACATGCATTATCTAACTCACGTGCTGTGATGGGTAGAATATCTTCATTGATAAATCAAAGGGACCCAAGTTCAAATCCCAGTTGGGGTACACCAGCTGAAGATAAGAAAATCTGACGTGTAATTAAAAAATCTGACGTGTTCGCATGCCTTTCTCTACATTCCCTATATTTTTGTAACAAATTATTGTTAAAAAGCTTGTTCTTCTATCTACCGCATTCGAATCGAGATAAATATTATCAGAAATCTCTTAATACTTATTCCTAGCAACTAAAGAGTAAATAAGGGAATACACTAGGCTAAAGCGATAGGTATTGCCGGCGCAAAACTTCTGGAATCGTGACCCTGACCGCCTACCCAGCTACCTAGCCTAGCTTATCGGAGATAATACTATGCTTACTTAAAGTCACAGCGAGCAAACTTTGTACATTCTGTATCGAAAGTGTTCCGCATATGTTTGTATTCAAAGTGGACAGTAAATAGTGTTCATTTTATTTACTTTATTTTTTTAACCATGGCTCCTACGTTTTCAAAGTTAAGTGGCAAGGTCATAGCAGAGAAATAGTTGCAAATGTCCTTGACTTCATGAAACAAGAGGCAGAGATGCAGGAAGAAAATGTATGCTCCCCGAGTTCTTCAAAAGCCTGTGGAAGGTGAATGAAAAAATAGCCACGGCAACTGATATTTCACTGAGCTCCGTTTCCATGGTTCTCAAAGATAAGAAAGAAAGAAAAATAAAATTTAATATATCACTTTTAAATCAAAAGATATGGAACAGTTGAGTCGCCAGCGAATTGCAGAAATTGGCAGGCCACAATGGGAAAATGTATGTCAACATGTTGAGAATGTTGAAAATCATTAGAAAGAAGTGTAGAAAATCAAAAAGAGTTCTAACTCACGATAATGGTGCAGAAAGTAGCGATAATGTTGATGACAATGACGTGAGCGAAGACGGAGGACTATCAGGTGTGGAAGAATTGGAGGCAGACGACTGACTTTGTTTATATAGGAGACCATTTGTATACATATTTTGTAGATATGAATATACACATGAAAACACACGTTTATCAGTGCAGGCGTATGTGTATAGCGCAGGTGCATAAGAGGTGACAGATATTTGACATTCACTGTGACAGGCACTCTTCCAGCATACATGTTATCGACTGGTGAACTGCTTATCTGAAAGTACAACTCGCTTCCTAGCTCTTATTAAGATTTTCACATGTCTAGATCTGTGGCGCCAGTTATAAATATTTTAAAAGCTGGTTGCTATATGACTGAAATTCGTTTTATTACATGGTCAAGAGTTGACAAATTCCCGTATGAGAAAAGTTTAAATATTTTATAAATGAAACCAATAATAAGGAGTATCTCGGAAATGTTCAACTACACGAAAAAAATGTATATAATATAAATTGTGTGTTTCAACGATATCTACAATTTCTGTGTAGTAAACTTTTGTCTATCTCCGCAAAACATCCCCTACAAGGATAGTATTCTAGCGATTGTTTTTAAATTACGATATATTTAGATATGTTTAGGTAAATGGAATGTATATCAAGAATTTTCTGGGGATAATGTTTGAAGACATCTTCATGCATAACAGATAAACGGTAAGAAATAAACAAAATCTTACTACATAAAATTTTAGATTACGTTAAAGCACAGAACTTATGTTCATTTTATTGAGCTAATAATTTCAGAGATATCTCTTGTTAGGTTTAAAGTTTCAGACGTTTATTATTTTCTGAAATAGGAGTTTTATTCGGTTTTTCTATGGTTGTGCAAGAAGCATGGAATTTCAAAGCCATCACATAGCAGCGCGCTCTTTAAAACTTTGACAATGCTTTAGTGAGTAGAGAATGTCTTGTGAGCGCAACACAGTGTTTTTTTAACGTTAAATAATTTGTTAAACATTTCATGGGTAATGACAAACAAAAGCAAATATTACAAGTTACATCCAAAACCTGCGTTAGTGCCGAATATTGAACTTACTGCAATAGTTTACATTTTTTATATTGTTCAACACAGGTTGATAATCTGCATAAAATAAAAAATTATACCACATACGTTAATTTGAATCCTGGTGCAGTGAGGCGATTTCCAAATCTAAATCCTCGGCGATTTTAAGTTTTCCAAACTATTTCACTTCTATTCCGTAGGTATAATATCACATATTAATAACTACTATTCAAAAGTGGAAATATTGTACTTGTAGGGACACTGAGAGCAAAATTATGACTATAATCGGTCAAAATATCGAAAATTACTTTTTTATCTCAAATAATTGTTGGAAATTTTGGGCGTCTATAGAGAATCAACATCTAGCTATCCTCCCACTGCCTTGGGCTCTACAGCCATTTAAAGACTGTACAATACACCTGTATAATTTTATAAAACAGCGTTTTTCTCAAAATTGCATTTTCACACCTTCAAAACGTTTCACGCATCTCACTTTTTTGTTCAAATTGAACTAAAATTTCCTACAATGTGCATTACTTTTGATAATATTAGAAAGGATGAAATTGTCCTAATAATAGACTTCTTTAAAAAAATGTATGTTTATGAAAACATAATAAATTTTAGAAGTTAAATTTTCTAATATGTTTAAAAAATTGTAATAATTCCGTAATCAAAGTTATTGAAATATCACCATGTAAATTTTTTGTGTGTTTCAAAGCTCGAATTCAGAAATGTTCAACAAATGTTATCAAATTTTAAGGTACATGGAACATTTTGATTATGCAATATAGGAATTTTTATGTAATAAAATGTATTAAATAATTTATATATTGCAAAGTATTTATCAAATTTCAATGAAGTTTGTAATTCCTATTAACATAATAGCAAAGCAATCACTGTAAAATGTTGAGAAAATCTATACAGCAATATAAAAGTTTGAAATTTCACTGTCTATGTCCCTTATAGTATGACGCACATTCCATATATTGTTGCAAATACAACAGTGAAATTATTGTGTAAAGTTAAAACTTGACACAATCATAAGAGTTGTGTGTTTCATCATAATATTTCAGACTATGCATTTTCCTGTAACAATAACCCGCCCTTAGTCTTGCTTTCTATTGCATTAAGGGACACTGAATGTGAGATTTTGACTACAATCCGTCAAAAAATGAACAATTCTTTTTCTTTTTATTACAAATAGGTGTTGGAACCTTTATAGAAAGTCAACATTAAACTGTCCTCCAATTGCTTTGGGCTCTACAGCCATTTAAACGCCGTACAATACACATGTTTCCTACATAGATGCTAATTCATTATACAGGGTTTTTCTCAAAATAACATCTTTACGCTTTCAAAATGCTCAACGTGTCTCTGTGTTTTATTTAAATACAACTAAAATTTCCCGAAATGTTCAGAAGTATTTATTGTAACATTAAAAAAATAGCAATATTATCCTAACACCAATAGTGATTTTTCAAAATGTGTGAAAATGTATTAATTTTAGAGATTAAACTTCCTAACTAATTTAAAAACGTGTATAAACTCAATATTCAAAGTTCTTAAAATATCCCTGTTTAAAGTTATTGTGTGTGGATCAAACCTGTAGTTAAGAAAATACCAAATAATTTACTAAAATGTTGAGACTTGGAATATTTTGATTATGCAACCTATTTACACAGAAAAATGTATTAAATAATGTGTATCTTCCTATTAACATATGGTACATGTTTTGCCAACTTATTAAGTCAAGTTAATGGAACACGCCACATTTTTCGTCAATAGCTAGACTAAAAAACATAGAGAGCAAGAATGAGTCAGAATATGATGACCCTCGGCGTGACTTTGAAGTTTGGGTTCAGGTACCTTGCGGTTAGAAACCGAACCTCGCAGTTGCCAAGTCTTTCACTTACTGGTGCCTTAAATGGAGTGCGAATCTCGACTTGCAAGCAGAGTCTTCAAGTCTCCAGAAAACAGAGATTTTACTATGTTGCTTCTCACACAGTGCAGGATCGTCTTTTGTTTGCTAATGGATATTTCACAGTGGCAGAGGGGAGCAGAGTTCAGTTTGAGGGTCATCATGTTTTGAAGAAGCATCGCAGCGCTCGCTAATTTTTTTTTTTTTTTTGTAGCTTAACGTCCTTTAACCTGGTTGGTCATATCGGATAAGGGAAAACCCCGAAAAAATAACTTATCCGGGTAACTCACCCTAAGCGAGATTCGAACTCACGACCTTTTTAATGTTAGGCAGACACGCTACCACCACACTACCCAGGCGGGATGCTAAAGTGCCTCGCTTTGGTGCTTTGTGGTGCAGGGGATCGTGGGTTTGAGTCCCATGTATATGTGTGTGTGTGGTTGTATTGGAAGAAAGCACCAAAACGGTAATCAAACAGAAAACAAAGTAAATTTTAATAAAATGCAAAAGGAAGAAAAGGGCATACAGCGCCGGAGTCCTGACCAGACTCCGGAACTGTGTTAAAAAAATTAAAAAATAAATAAAAAACTATACTGCGGGTTCTGATAATTAATAAAACAAAGTCTTGTTACGTTATAAAGTGTTGTTTAACCTTTTCCTAGTTTAATTCTTCATTCTAGTAAGTTGTATTTTAATAAAGTGTGTTTGTTACTCTTTTCTTCCACTTGAAATATATGTTTATATTTTTAAGATATAGGGGAACTCGAGTATAATTGGCTACAAGCTCAATTTGGTACACTGTGAATAACTTTACAGCTGTTGTGCAACGCCATTTAGATAGGGGTAGCATGTACCGTTAGTTTTCGTCAGAAGATTCTATTGTATTTTGGAGAATTGCAGAGTCCCTGAAAACAAATATCTGTTCTTCTGGAAGAAAAAAAAAAAGGTTTCCATCATCCGGTCTTAAGAAATAGTTGCTTTTGTGTGTCTCAGTGGAGTGACTTGTATAAAACAGAACCATATTTTCAACAAAATATATTGGGGTAACACATTTATTACGGGCAGGGCTAGGGGTTTATACACCAAAACAAAGGCTTCAGGTCAACTGCAATGTGGTGAGTCACTAAGGCGATGTGGAAGAAGAGGGTGTGACTCTGTACAGACAGGCTATAATAAAACTGGACACGACGTTCACTTCTGATGTATCGGCGTTGTTGAGTACATCGGAGGTTGATTTTGTGTTTCTGCTTCTCTGCCACTTTTCTTACATCGTTTAGTAGTGGTTTAGTTATATGTGTTGTATTGTAGAGGTTTATTTCATTCTGTATTTACAGAACTGAAAAGAGAAAAAGGTTTATCAAAATGCCATACTCTAAGAGTGGACATTACAAAATATTGTACATATTGTATATTTTCAGATGATACATTATTTTGTACACCATCTGAAGTAATGCTAAAGGCAAAAACGTGTCGAGCTGTGCAAATGCATTGTGATACTAGGAAACACTTGTAACATCTGAAACTGTGTTCCAAATCCCATGTAACAAACGATCAGCCCACGTTTTTTGGATCTGTGCTTGATTATGATAATGTGCTAATATACCGCTTTATAAACTTGAAAATAAACATTTTTCGAATTTTATAGAGAAATATACTGTTAAAAAACTGCTCAGTTAGCGAAACATGCGTACGCATGTACTAAGTACTATGTACTTACAAATATGTTGTGAGACGATTATAAACTGTATAAGAGATAGTATTGCTGACAATAAGCGGCGCCGTGGCTGAGTGGTTAGACAGATGGCCTCCCTTCTAAGCGGCCCGGTTTGATCCCAAGCGCCCTTATGAGAGATATGTGGTGGGTCTTCCCCCGCCATTCATTCCACCAACTGCTCCATCAACACATTTCCAATCATCAATTTCGCTTGTATTTCATATCATCCACTTCCTCATGTTCATGCCTGGCTACGGACCGACCCCTCATAACAGGTTCTCCATTCTGTGGTATGGGACGTTCAACACATTTGACTACCCGACAGAGAGAGACATTTTTTCAAATTTGTTATTACATTTTAAATTTTATAAATAAAACTTGGGATACATACAGACATGCGCGCACGCACGCGCACCCATCAAAAATGGGGAAAGTGGCACACAAGTAGATATGTTGTCGCTGGTGCAAATATGTAGAGTTCTAATTCGTCTGGTAAAAGGAGTTGCAGAATTCAACAGGAATATCGCAGGTTAAAACGTGTCAGTGAGGAACTGCCTCTCGCAATGAGCGCGAGCCGCTCAACGTTTCCGCCGATAAGAAAGAGAGGTAAAACAAAGGCCGCTCACCTAGTTCGCCACTGACCAGTTTTAGCTTGAAAGATTCCCGTTGAGTTCTGCAACTCTTTTAATTCAAGCAGGAATCTATACATTTCGCACATGGGACAGTTGTGCCACCTAGTATTAGAAAAAGGAATGTAGATTTTCTAGTGCACATATTATATAGACCTAACCGTTAGTTGTAAGCGACAAGCCTGGTTCCTCCAGAGCAAAAGAAATGTGTTCTAATAGTATTCCCTAACCGAAGAATTATCAATTCGAATTTAGAGCTGTGAGAGAAAGCCAAAAAGAACTAATAACAAATAAAACCAAAATAAAACTTGAACCAGAAGATAAGCTCTTGAAAAACCACAAACCAGAGGAAAAGTAAGAAAATTACAAAGGAAATTGTCATAAGTAATACCACAAGTATTTTCAAGTTGAAATTATTCTCGACCGGAGCGAAGCGACGGGAGTGAATTGTCTTAAGAGATGAAACACAAGTTGTATTTGATATGAAAATGTAGCCAAATAGACTATTAAAATTCATGATATATAGGAAGGGAGATTTTATAAGATTAGATTGTAATATTTGCTTTAGTTCTCAAACGGTAGATGACGCATTCAACCGTGTTTATTTATCGAATGTTTTTTTTTTTTTTCCTTTCTTTCTTAGCTCACTGCCTCCTTAATTATGATATGGCCGACCGTGTCTACACCCAATGTAAGAATATCGATAGCAACAATAGAAATAGGGAACGCTTATTTTGTTTCAGCTTTTTTTTTTATTCTTTCCTCTTTTTTCCCCATTTTACCAATATTTCTTTTGTTTATCTAATTGATTACCGTTTTTGTTTGCTTCTAACACACACATTAACACATTTACAAACAAACACCCATGCCCAAGGCGGGACGATCTCATGCGCCACAAGCTTTAAATAAGTAATACATGAAAGGAAACAATGGGTATGATACAAGAGTTAAAAATGTAGTTTTATTTTGCGAGAATCAAAGTTTGCGTAAAGGGCCGTAAGGCCGAGTGTAGCAATCCTGCGAGCAAAATAAAAAACACCTTTAACTTCAGTGTCAAATACTATTTTTTAGACAGCATAATATTTCTAGATTTATCAATAAATTTAAAATATAAGAGTAAACATTCCTTTTGTACATTTTCACTAAAATTATTTACAACTTTTTTTGCTTCTCACCACTGAATAAACCTGTTGTAAGCAATATCATATTGGTTTCTTGATTTCTTTGGTAAAAACTCCAATTAACGCTCTCTATTGCCTCCAAAATTTCAGCGGGTTCTTCAAACTCATCAAAATCCATATTTGTAATAGCCTCCATGACACAATATTTGTGAAAACAGCGAAAGGTAGGAAGGAACGTTTTCGCTACTGCGCATGTACATTAAAAATAACAATATATCGATCGGACTCCGCTAGAAACGTAACTCTTTCAAAACCACATCATTCTATATAACAGATACAGTGATAGCAACAAAACTATACTTGGCCACAATGGAGTGTTATAAATATTTTATAAATCTAGAGTTATAAAGAACAATTTTGAGTTGAAGTGTTTTGATTTAAAAAGCTTACTTTTAACAGTGTCTGCCTTTATTTGAGGATATTGCATTCATCTCATTTATAAAAAACACAAATAATGATTATTTTCACTACTTTTTTTAACTAAATACATTATGAACTGGATAAAACTTTAAATAAACATTGTAACTGAATTAATTGAAAGTACAGTTGAGGAACTGGCGGCTATTAAAAGTGAAGTTTGGCTGCCTGATTGTCACCTTGTTACCAATAACCAAGACAGGAGATTAAACATACGAACGTCAGGTGCGAAAAGATTTCAAAGAAATGAACATCAGCTGCGATAAGGTTTTACGACAATATCACTCCAGTCAGATGACCACGATTGGTTGAAATTGACTAATCTCAGCCATTCCATTGGCAGTTTAATAGTGGAGCTTAATTTTTATCAAAATATGCAGATGACGATGGAGAAATTAAATATTTTTCTTGATTTACATGGAAAGGTTCTCGAGAAGCATTGGTGTAAGATGTGGTCCACCTAAAGTGCAGAAGTGGTATAAAATTACAATTTACTTGTGGCAACTATAACACTGATATTCCAGGTGAAGTTTTTGAATTTTCTAATGCCTTTTACTATACCTATGCTTTGTTAAATGAGCACAAATGGCATTATCTTCTTCCTGTGTTTTAAATATTAATTTAGTGAATTTAGAGTTGGTGTTACTTTCGTTAAAATAATTTGTTGCTCAACTTGCGCCAACGTACATCGATAAAGCGAAAATTTGACATACGTGTCGAGACTCTAAAAATTACAGTTTCTTAATGATCCTTATGACGTACTTTATATCTTATATTCTAAACCTACGTAACAATCATTTGCAAATTAATTGCATAAACTGATTTACAAATTAATGCTAACTATATTAAAACATATAAAAAGAAAGGTTTATGATATGTGCCAACTAGATCAGGACTCCCCTACGATAGCGCAAATGACATCTAAGGTGCATTAGACGTTCTAAATCTGTTGCACTCTGTTTTTGCCAAAATAGTTAAGTTAATAAAATTCAATTTTAATAAAATTATTTCATTATTGTAAAGTGCTTTACAGCAGCGAATACCAACCTGTTCGCTTAAGAGTTAATGAGGTTACATAGTCACTTCGCCTTATAGTTTTCTCCAAAAGATGATGGCCTTCAAACGGGACCGCTCTCCCTGCCACTGGGCATTAACATTAGCAAACAAAAGACGAGCCTGTACTAGGGGTGAGAGGCAATGTAGTAAAATCTCTGTTTCCTGGATACACGAAGACTCTGCTTACAAGTCGAGATACGCTCCTCAGTTAAGAGACCAGTAAGTGGAAGACTTGGCAACTGCGATGGCTGGTTTCCAACTGGAGACTACTTAAACTCCAGGACTCGCAGAGGGTTGCCACCAGAACTAGGAAGCTAGTACCTATTTCCTTATGCAGAGTAAGAGCAGACAGGTTTGGCAATACCATGCGGCTCTACTTGCATGGGCAAAGGTCAACGTAGGGTGCAACCCATTACTGCAAAACAGCTGTGACTGCATAACACAGAACCATGTCGGTAGAAAGGAAAGCGTTCGAATAACATCTTTGTTCTGCTAAATGTGAGCAAATTTAATTTATTTTACAACCATAGTAAGCTTTCTGGCAGTGAAACAATTCAACTGTTACAGTCCAGAGGTATGGAGCTGACTGTATCTGTGTAGCAAGTAGGAGACGGATCTACCAATCCACTTGAAATAAAGATGAAAATGAAGAGTGTAACTGAAAAGAATGCAGAGTTCACTGTGATCTATCGCATACAAGCTGAACTTTTAGATTCCAACAAATGCTATTTGCTTGGTGATATTGATACGGAACTGATAAATTATTTTTAATATGCCCTGATCACATCATACGCAGTGGAACGAACTTTTTCACCTTATAATTTTGTTAGTCGGAACGTAGAATGAGGTTTTCTTTTGAAAGAAGTAAGTATAGTTTTCAGTAATACGGCTGCAGATGAGTAAAGAGTTAGTTTAATTCCTACTTTCGTGAGAGTCGGAAGATATTTAAGACATTAATTTTATTTTTTGGATATTTTATATTCGACCAGTAAATACGGGTGTTTTCATAATATACCTATGGAAAGAAGAACATCAGAGCCAGCCTTATATATGTGACAATTTGTATGTTTACATAATTAATTATCTAAATAGGCGTGCTTTTACGAATGTTTCATAAGTCATTTTTGTTCTCTGGAAACAGTACTGTTTACATAACAACATACTTGTTTACCTCTCCATCGTGCGTTCCTATCAATGACTTGTTTCAATGCGGCGAGACGGTCGGTGGTAATCTATATACAGAACGGCGAATGGTACGAACTTCCTAGCTCTGGTTATCATATTCTGAAAAATACTGTACGTCCTTTATTTTATGTTATGAAGCATTTCCCCTTCCTTCACCCACTCTGACGGCTGATTGCAACGGCGTGTTTCAAAGTAATCACACATTTTTTTTTTTTTTTAATAAAATACCGTTCCGGAGGCTTGTCAGGACTCCGGCGCTGTATTCCTTTTTTCTCCATTTTTTCCAGTTTCCTATATTTCCTTAGTAGACCTTATTATTCTTAACGGTTTCCTTTTACATATACAAACATAGACACATTTTACAAACACAGAAACACCCATGCCCAAGGCGAGACACTTTAGCGAGCGCGGCCACCAAGATCGGCACACGTAAGAACGTTTGTGACTGCTCGTCTCTCACAAGACAGCCAAGGTTCAACCCCAGAGAACCTCATATGGGATTTGTGGTGGATAAACCGGAGTCTACCGGCCGCAATAGCTGTGGTCGTTGGCGCGTTTGGTGTTGACGCTCTGCTGCGAAAGGGGGTTCGAACTCCGCTAAGGACAAGATGTTTAATGTTGTGTGTTTCTGTGCTTGTGTTCTATGTAAGTCATTCTCTCTTCCCTGATGGCAAATTAGGTTACTCCTGAAGGCTAATATCCATGTGTAAATTAAAATAATAATAACAATAATAATAAACGCAGTCTGCGTGGGTTTTCTGCAGGTTCTCTGGTTTCTCCAGCCATTCATTCCACCAATTCTCCATTATCATAGTCCCTATTATCCATTCTGCCTTCAGTTCAAATCATCTACTTCCCTCACTCTCCTGCATGGACACGGGTCGGCCCCTCGTTCCGGATTTTTCATTTTATGATTACATGTAATTGTCTCCTCGACCAGCTTCTCATCCATGGCACTCATTTGTAAGTCCTGCGGGGGGCTGTAAGTCTCCATAGGGAAGGGTAAGCCGAGTAAGTCAAGTTAGTGTAAGTTCAAGGCTTGACACGAAGAGACAGATTGTGCAGCTCTAGACATAATTTTTATATCATTTAGGATATCAATACGTAAGTTAACCATTTTGCTCTAAGAACACTTACACTTCTCGAAGTTTAGGATCTTTTTGTAGAGAACTGCGTGTACATCAAGGAGATCAATTATATATTTTTCAGAAGTTTTCCGCTAGCTCATTGTCCCTTGAATAGCCGCAGGTACAGATCATTATCACAATTTTCACATCTAAAAATATTGTGAAATACCTAGGTATATCATAAAATGAATTGTATTTTAAATTATTTTAAGCGTAGACTAATTAAAGGCGAGATTGTATCATTCTGATTCCTAGTTTACATAGGGATATGATGGTTTTTATTTTATTTTTATTTTGTCACAATATTTCAAAGTTCTGTGAATTACAAATATTTTAAAATACTTCTGTCACCTTTAGGGCCTAGATCTTGATATTCAATTATTTGTATCACCTACCTGTTTTGTTCTTTATTTAAGTAGATACTAGAGTCTTGCAATGTTCGAAATTGAGGCGGGAAACCAAGACGGGGGCACCCTAAGCCTTGCTTCATTTGCGATTATCTAAAAGTATGAGCGGAACGTGTAACGTAGCGCTGTCAAATCCGTTTGAAAGGAAATGTTCGAAGCGATATTTGCTGACTAGAATGGATAGCCTTGATTCATTTACTGATGTTCACAAGCGGTGTAGCTCATTCAGAGCTGAGTAAACCTGGTTTACAAAATATAGCAGTGATGAGCAATTTTTTGGCATATACCTATCTAAGTGTGATGGACAGGTTTAAACCACACAAAGTCAACACATGTATTATTAATTCATAACAATATAATAAGAATAATAATAAAATTAATAATCAGTAACTGACTTGTAATTCCTTCCCATTTGGAGATAGCATCTCTGCTCCAGTTATTTCACTTTAGATGTTTATTTATGTTTATGGCTATAATTTTATAACAACTTGATAGTTTCGCCGTAATTATTTCAGAATTCATAATCAATGGTTATTACTTTCTCTACAGGTACTATGCACATACGAGGTACGTCCAGAAAGTAAGCTCCGTTTGGTAATAAAATTAAATTGTGTACAGATACAGAATAATTATTTTTGCACAAAATTCTACAACTCTTAAACTACTTTTCCACATAACTGCCGAAATTTTGCAGGCTTTTGTCATAGCGTGGCACAAGTTTTTGTATACCTTCTTCATAGAAGTTTGCCGCCTGTGTCTTCAAAAAGTTGGAAACATTTCCTTTTAGCTCTTCGTCATTGTTGAAGTGTTGACCGCCAAGGAAAGACTTGAGATGTAAGAACAGATGAAAGTCGCTAGGAGCGAGGTCAGGGCTGTACGGAGGATGGTCAAACACGTCCCAGCCAAATCCCTGTAGGAGGTTTTTAGTCACATTTGCAGTATGTGGTCGTGCGTTGTGAAGAAAAATAACACCTTTTGACAGCAATCCTCGGCGCTTATTCTGCATTGCGCGGCGCAATTTCCTAAGTGTCTCACAATAAACATCTGCTTTGATTGTTTGACCACACGGTAAGAAATCAATGAGTAAGATGTCTTTCCAGTCCCAGAACACTGTGCACATCATTTTTCGAGGTGTCAAGATTTGTTTCGGCTTAACCTTTGCTGGGGATGAAGTGTGCCTCCATTCCATTGATTGCCGCTTACTTTCAGGGGTGTTGTAAGAAACCCAAGTCTCATCTCCTGTGACTATCTGTGTCAGAAATTCTTCGCCGTCTTCATCATAACGGGTTAAGAACTGAAGTGCGCTACCCATCCGTTTTGTTTTGTGTTGCTCAGTAAGAATCTTTGGTACCCAACATGAGCAAAGTTTACGAAATTTCAGTTTTTCGGTAACAACTTTATGAATTAATGATCGTGAGCTTTGGGGAAATTCCATAGCGAGAGCACTAATTGTAAACTTGCGGTTTTCCTGGATCTTGTCATCAATCGCGTGAACCAGTTCTTCTGAAACCAAAGATGGACGCCCACTTCGTTCTTCATCGTGCACTTCACTACGTCCTTCATTGAACTGTCGGACCCATCTTCTCACCATTGAATCACTCATCGCATTTTGTCCGTAAACTTCGCAAATTTGCCGATAAATTTCAATTGGTTTCACTTTCCTAGAATTCAGAAAACGAATCACAGATCCGATTTCACAAGTGGCGGGATTTTCAGTCAACACCGACATTGTAAACAAGCACAACAAAGCATATGTGTCTGACAGCGATCTCAAAATGGCGCACGTTTCTTCTCCTTGATACAGAGCGTCTACCGCACATGTGCGGAACTGCGATCGCAGCGCTGCAGCTGAGATAAATTGAAACGGAACTTACTTTCTGGACGAACCTCGTAGTAGGTGCACACCAAAAATATGTTTTGAGGTCCCCTGTATAAAATATGGTTTAAAAAAGGTAGGCGTGTCTGTCTGTACAAAAATACCGTTAAATGTCAAAATTCGTAATTAAGTTTAGTATCTTCCACGAAGATTTTCAAGAAAATTCCCCTCCTAAATTTCTCTTATATGCAAAAAAAAAAAAAATTAAAAATATTGTTTTTCTCAAAAATGGTTCTAACAATTTTATTAGAATGCCGAATATTAAAGATATTTGCATGAAAAATATAATATATATCTTGAATTTTCTGGTAATAGCCTCTGGAGAGCTCTTTGCCCTAGATGGCTTCTGCGTAATTGGTAAACTATAAGAAATAGACAAAAACTTATTACACAAAACATGTAAGTAGTTTTTGTTAAAACACACCATTTGTCATATCCTATTTTTTTTATAGAGGTAACCGTTTACGAAGTATTCCTTGCTGTTTCAGTTTTAAACTACTTAAAACCTTTCTCCAGCGGTAAGTCATATTTCATTTCAGCGCTCTTTTGTTTTACTTCTGGAAAAGTGGACCTAACTTGAATAGTTCACATAGCAAACAGCCTTTAAGGATTTGACTAAATATCGCTTTAGCCTAGTGTACTTCCTAAGATAATTTCTGCTAATGATTATCTGGATTAGTATGCTGTAGATAAAAGAATAATCGTTCGCAAGATGTATTTGTTTGCAGAAAAGTAGAGAGCGTTATGAGAATGGAACACATCAGATTTGTTTTCATAAACGTATTTTCATTACTATAATGCGTATTTTATTATACAAAATACATCTTGGGTGTGGCCAATAGTGAAAGGTATAGCATATAGTTATCCACATGAGAAAAACCCAATAATTTGTATTTCCCGTACATAGAAACAACAAAGTTCGTTAGGCACCAAAATATGCGTGACTGCTCGTGAGATTGATTGTCCCTTTTTACAAATCTGAACAGAATTTCTACCTTGATTGAGTGGTTGTGTAAAGCAGAGTTCATCCAGTAAACAGGGAGCAAAGTCGAACAAACGTAACCTGCCTCGCTCTAGAAAGCAAATTTCGGTAACAGCGACACTCGGCAACATGAACCGATCACAAGCGCATTTTGCATGACACAATAGGTACTTTATGCCCACATATATAGGTAATATAACTTGAATGTTTATAAATTCAACGTCTACTCTAGAGTTAAGAAAGAGAAGGAAATACTCCGCAGTTTTGCGAGCGTTTGTAAATGAAGTTGTTCTTTTTTTCCTCAGAGTGTTCTGGAATAGTGTGCACAGGCAATAGATTCAAGTGAGCGAGGTTCAGCGGGTACTCACGGTAGAGCGTCACCCAGAAACTGTCTGCTTGTAATCCAAGTCAGATTTAAACTCCATTACAATGTGTGCACCAGGAGAGCTTTGACAGAATGGTTTTGATAATTTATTAAGCAGAATAGCACAAACATTTCCAAAATGGAAGCTCGGACGACTTTGGGTCGCCCTTCCACTCAGTAATTGGCAAATATGCTTATGTTTATTGTAGAAACTGTGTACATCTGCTTTCTGCTGGGCCAGTCCGAGGCAAGGTTTACTCCATTGTTAGGCTTTCCGGAGCGGGTTACAGCCTTTCAATGAAAGTGAAAATGTGCAGACAAAAAGGTCTTACCACAAACATAGATTCCCATCTGAAGCTCAATGTGCACAAAAGTAGCAAGAAAAAGGGCACAGCACAGTACGACCTAAAGACGTAGTACATAAGCTGAGGCAGCAGTGACCCAAGAAACCTCCCCAAGGCAAAGAAGCATTGCCAGCCACATTGGAACATCTAAAGGAACTGTGTATCAAATAATACACAAAATTGGGGTCTAAAACGGTGGCAGAAAGAACGTGGACTGCCTTGAAAGAGCAGCGTATCAGAGAACGCTTCACCAGCGCAAGAAAACTCTATGAACACCCCCTCGCAGGTGAAAAGTGGCAATGGGTGATTTGTTATGAGAAGCTTGGATTTATCTAGATGACACAAATCTAGATGACACAAACAAACCTCGGGAAAATTTTACCACCAAAGGGCCAAAGGGGCGCTTCATTCGAGAGAACGAGGAAAAGTTTTTTCAAGTGATTCATGGTGGTTGCAGGTTACTACTCTCCTGGTAAACTTGGCATTCACACAGTTGCCAACAATTTAACAACTATTGCAACCTAATATCAAAGGAATGTTATGAACCCAATTGTTGATGAAGATATTCCCCATTTGTACGACGAAGATGCCCCAGACGTTTTATTCACATGGATAAAAAAGTCTCCAATCATACTTCTCGATGCTGTGGAAACAGATGCCAACATAATACCATTTAAAAAAGCTCCCTGTGAAGTCACCAGATACCTCATCAATAGATTTTTGTAAATTTGGTCTTATGAAATAGCGCCTCGCTTCTCGGCGTACCACCACAATTTAAGGACTCTGGAAAGTGTGCCAGCAGGTGTGGGCTAATATCCCCCTTCCTGTTCTTAGACGCAGTCTTCTATAATGGAAATTGCGCTGCAGAGCCTGCTAAAGCTCGTGGACATCACATTTAATACAATAGATGGTGGCGAAAGGGTATCTCATAGACCGCGCCGTGGATAGATCAATCGCCCCTCACCAAGACGGCCCAGGTTGGATCCCAGGCGACCACATTTTGGATTTATAGTGGACAAAGCGGCGCAGGAGTGGGTTTCTTCCGGGTTCCCCAGTTTCCCCGGCCGGTGCTCCATCTTCATGCCATGTGTCGTCAATGACAGGCGGTGCCATTTGTAGTAAAAGCGAGCGTTAAACACTATTAAAAGCAAAACAAAGATAAAAGCATCAGTAAACCCCTCTGAGCTTAAGTGGGGCAACTCTCCGTATAGCTAGTTTGTAGTTCTGTGTCTTGCTAAAACATAGATGTGTAATTTCGTATTTTTTTTAAATACTTACATTTATTGTAATGTAGATACATTTTAAGTTTTATAGAATTAGCTTTACTTACAGTATCATCAAGGGTGCACAAAAATGACGTTAAGTTATGTAGCAGTAACACTGTTTGATATTTCTTTAAAATCGGAGTAATTCCAAACTCTATGAACTGTTTCTGGGGAATGAAATTCTATTTCAGGTTATAACAGAAACTAATTCCCAACAGTTTATCCAAGTAGAGTTTAGTATACCCTTGGTTTCCTCATGTGAAACATGGGCATGTGCCTCTTCTTTAATGCTGGCATATTACCTGTATTTTCAAATAAACCCAGCCAAATGTGAATAGGTATTAATATTTAATCAATAGTAAAAAGTATTTATTTAATAAATAAACTGCATTCACATGATTTGTCCTTTCCAATGCTCTCAGAAGTTTTCTTTTTATCTTTTTCACTATACCTATCAGAACTTACGTCTTCCTGTAAACCAGAAGCAGGAATGGTAACCGGACAGAGTGGCCTGCAGTAACTAGAGCACAGCCCGCAGTTACACCATAGTGCAGTGTTTCCCAACCTTTTGAAGTTCACGGCACCCTTGGGAATAACATTAAACACTAGGGGCACCCTTCCTTGAATTAAAAGAACATTAAGCTTAATATGTTAATTTATTGAAATATTATATAATAATAACATACACCATAACATAATACAGTAAACTTTACTACAATCACTGAGTAAAAACACATCAATAAATTTTGCTCGATTAATGATTAATGTGAAACTTGTGATTGATGCTTAGAGCACAGATATGTGATGTCGGGTCTTACAGTTGACAGTGAAACACGCAAATCATCCTCAGGGTTATTCAGTCTATTTCCTGCTTTGCATTTTATTGTCACCATAGCAGAGAAGGCTTGCTCGCATAGATAGGATGTTGAAAAGGGCAAAAGTGCGTTAATTGCTTTCTTCATTAGGTTAGGGTACTCTTCTCTCCGTTGAAGCCAAAAACTAGCCACCGACGCCACACTCTTGGTGAACTTACCTTTGAGTGTGGAATCAGCACAAAGATCAATAAATTCATCTCGTTCGCAAGCAGTGATATCTATTTCCTCTGCACTATCTACGAAATCAAATGGTGAGACAACCCAGTCGAGATTCGTAGTGGAAATAGTTGGAAAGTACGCATCTATTGCATCTTGCAATCTTGATAAGTGAACACAAATGCGGTCTTTCAGTTTACCCAGATCTTTATCTCCTGCCACATTAAGAAGAGATGGAAAGTTCGACAAATCTCCTTTTTGAACTGCAGACTTCCATGAACTAAGTTTTCTTTTAAAACCTTTCATTTTATTGGTTGAGGAGATTATTGTTTCATGTGGACCCTGCATCGAAACATTCAGTTCATTCAGCTTATGAGAAATATCTGCCAGATACGACAGTTCAAAATACCAAGAATCACTTAGTAAGAGCTCATGAAATGTGTCTTGATTTTCATCCTTAAAAAAGTTTTTAGCTGTTCTTTAAGTTCGAGAAACCGGTTCAATACACGACCCCGCGACAACCACCTTACTTCTGTGTGAAGTAACAAAGAGGTATGAGCTGCATCCGTTGCGCGACATAACTGTTCAAAAATTCTGCACTTTAAAGGTCGAGACTTCATATAGTTCACCATTTTCACAACTGGGTTAAACACTTCAGCAAAATCTTCATTACACGCTTTCAAGACTAATGCCTCTCTATGTAGAAAACAGTGAGTTATAATAATGGATGGATTTTCATTGAGAGCTCTGGCAGTAAAACCTTTAATTTTCCCAGACATAGATGGTGCACCATCTGTACATATACCACAACAGTCTTTCCATGAAAGATCATGGTCATTGAGATAGGAATTAATAGAAACGAAAATATCATGGCCTGTGGTTGTAGTGTCCAGCGTTCTACAGAACAGAAACTGTTCACTAATATCTTTTTCATCAATATATCTGATAAAACCAAGGAGTTGCGTGCGGTTTGTCACCAATATCGAGACTCTCATCTACTTGCACAGCAAATGTTCTATAAGTTTTTATTTTCTCCGTGACTTGTTCGTTGATATTGCATGACATTTCAGATATCCTGCGGCTGATTGTGTTGTTGGACAGAGGAACTTTCGAAATTTGATTTGCTGCTCCTTCGCCAAGTATTGTAGACACTATAACTTGACATGCAGGGCCAATGATTTCCTCTCCAAGAATATGAGGTTTCTTTTTTTTAGCTATCAGTCCTACTACTTTAAATGAGGCTTCAAGAGCAGTATCACCTATGGTCATTCTCTTTACCATTCGCACAGCTGTTTTCTTCTCCCCTTCTAATATATGTGAAAAATACATTACACTTTTCTGTGACACACTAGGATGCTTTGTTTGCCGCTTCAGTTTGCTAGGTACCATGGCCTCGTTGCGAAGTGTTTCACCACAAAGTAAACACACAGGGATAGGGTTTTCCTCGTTGTTATTCCACTTCAATTCATACGCTAAGTAACTCCTGGTATGTTCTTTTCTTTCGTTTGTCTTCTTTATGTGGTGAATTCGACGGTCCGGGAGAAACTGTAAGATTTTGCTTCTTAAAGCAAGCAGTAGGAGCCGACTGTTCATTTTCACTGTCCTGGCGTTTACGTTTAACAATGAACTTATCCATAGCTAAACACTGTGAATCAACGCGAGGAAGACAACTGAAAGCGCCAAGCGGCGTGCACTTTTATATATTCATCTATCGAAGACTCGGGAATGTTCGTGAGGAAGCGAGTAGTCTCGGGAATGTTCGGCAGGGTATAGCTGTAATGCCATCTGTGGGATACTAGTATAACTGAATTATTGAAATGAATCGACCACTATCACCATCTGCCGTGCACGAGAGTAATTGATTTGACTTATTTTATTTGAAGACCTTACAAGACTTAAGGCTTCAGTAGAAGGTATTTTTTTTTGTTTATCTCAATATCTCGCGGCACCCCTTAGCCAATCACACGGCACTCTAGGGTGACGGGGCACACCGGTTGGGAACCGTTGCCATAGTGGGTCCTTGTGATTCTGGGAGAGACCCTCAGGACGATCAGATCCGATCCACGTTGTATCCAAGCAAGGACGTGGTCCCTAACGTTTCCAACACGACATCTATTCCGAAGCCGACTAGCCCTGCATGGTTTTGTGTTTGTGTCTCTCCTTAAGAAGCCACTGAGGTAGGTAATTATTTCACTGTTGAAGAAGGGATTTTTCCTGCGTGTTTCTATTAGTTCTAATGTCATACCACGGTAGCCTTTGCGAATAGAAACTTCAAACTGCCTTGTTCTCAACTTAACTCGTCTCGGTTTGCAAGGCTGCAGATTGCCGATGTCTCATAGCACGCTTCTCCACTGCATCCTTGCACGATTTGGGTGTAACAATGAGAAGCGCGGTCCTGCGCTGTGTCTAGTCTTCCCCGAATCAATCTCCGAATGGGAACCACTCTGTCGGCGGTAGTTAGTAATTGGCGGGGGAACTCGGAGAGGGGTTGGTGGGGAACTCGACACGCTCTGGTGCCTCCATAGTACATTTTTCAGAGCGGGAGTTCGTTTTAGACGGTCAAAGAAAGAGGGAATTAAGTCTCCTGGGGACCAACTTGTCAGTAATTTGGAGCTTGTGAAGTCATCCAGAAGAGGAAGAACGTCTTTGTACGAGGACTAGTACTGTAACGCTATCTGGACAACCAGAAGAGTAAAAATATTGACTATACTGGATGATAAGAAAACGCATTATATAAAACTTCATCATTCCCAGCATAAAACACTACCACATAACCTCTAGACGATTTGTCGAATTCCTTGTGTGTTGTTGCTGAACATTTCCCTCTTTACACCTGGAGCAAATAGCCGAGAAGTTCGTTAGCATCTAAACGTCTAAATGTCCATAGCACCATCCTCAGCCGCTATCGGTCTACCCATGGGTGAATCCCCACAAAAACAGCAACAGACTTTCTCCGGCAACAACCGAAAAGCTGTTACCATACAGTGGAATCTACGATACAAGATTGGCCATGCAGATGGACTAAAAGTAGTTGACAACCAAAGCGTACAATTGGCATGAAATTAAAAAGCTATTAATACGTTGAATCGCTGAATAAAAGAGCACTGTGTTTCTCTTCATTGGTGATTACTTTCTCTAATTGTTGAAGGACTTTTTTTAAGTTTAACACCTCTAATCAGTAAGGTCGTATCGTACGGCAACTGAAATCGACCAAATGGTGCTCAAATAAGTCCAGGATCCATGGAACTGAAGAGTTGCTCGACATTCATCTTCCCAGGAGAAGAGAAAACAGCGGAGAAAAGCTTATCGGGGTAACAACCTAACCTAAATTCGAACTCAGGACCACTTGAATGTGAGGCGGATGCGCAACCTCCACACTACAGATGCGGGAGGATTTTCTTGACAGCTCTTAATAAAAACGTCTCAATTCTGACATAGCATATTTTAGTTCTACTTTCTGTGCTTTTTTGTGGAACCTTTAGTGAAAGAGTATTTAATGCTATTTTCGCTAGTTTTGCAAGAATGAGTGCAGTTAATTTTAAAGTATAAGCCAATTTAATGCAATATAAAATACTGTCACAACTGAAGTTGGACACAGGGAGGAATAGCTATTTGAGAGGGTAAAAGGAAGGCAGATGGTAGAGCAATGACAACAACGCAAAGGGAATCCTGATAATATAAATATATTGACAAATAACGAAAGGCAAATATACTTTACAATAAAATAGTAGGATAAATTACAATAAACAAGACTTAAGCGTGTCAGGCGTTTTGTGTCGAGCGATAACTAATTCAAAATACGAAAGGCAAGAATTGGTAAAATAGTTAATGTGCAACAAAAGGTTCTTACCTTTTAGGTTGATTAGCTCGACGAGAAGAAAGATGTGTGTCGGTATGGTAGCCAGTGACCCGGGTGGGACTTCGGACGTCCCTCGGGCAGCGAGCGTGCCTCTGTCAGGTACTGAGAATCAAAAGCGCCCGGAATTCAAGATTCCAGACAATTTTATACTAGACAATTGTCTCTAGGGCATTCATCAGAATCTACGCCCAGGCTCTTAATAAATCCACCAATCAAAATACAGTATTTAAAAGATAAGACAGGGCTTTCTATATGACGTGCTTGGGATTAAAGTCTATCCTAGCCTTCGAAATGTCACATAGGTTCCGGGAAGTGGTTGAAAGCCCACGCAAGCTCATAAGTTGCAAAATGTGGTAAAATGTTCCATTATTCAGAGGAAGACACATCCGGTTATAATAACAAAGAAAACCATAAAGCTTCCTCTTATTCAACCCAAGAATCCGGTTGTTAAGAAATACAGAAATTTATAAGAAAATGGAATTCTAAAACATTTACAATAATGTGACTTAAAACAAACAATAAGCTAATTTAAAAATACTCGTCAGTCACATAATTGACAATACTGTACTATTCATTTCATTTTAATTTTGATGTTATTAATATTGCTACTCGTATAGAGGAAGTCATGCGAATATGAGCAGGGATTATAACATGAGTATAGCCGTCTGTAACACTTCCTGTAGCAAGTAGGTACTACAACCTTGTTGAAGAATGTTCAGTAACATCGTAGAAACCGTAACGGAAGCGCTTGGTGGCAACAAAATATTCATAGTGGCTTGTATCTATCAATTTATGAAAACATATGTGTGAAATTCACTTATTAAAGTTTTTCAGTGGCTTCAATTAGCAACAGGCATTGTAATTATCATTGGATTGGTTCTTAATTAAGCTCGAGTATATTGCAAATCTTCTCATTTCATTCTGAGCAAAAATTCTGGTGTTAACATATCACCACAATAAACAAAATGGCTGTAAAGGCAGATTGCTCCTTCAGTTTGTATGAGCAGGGATTCTCATGGTACCTTATTAACCTTCTAAATTGTGAATTTTTTTCGCTTTTCATGGTGTCTATTCCTATATCGTGTTACTGAAGAACGGGAGAATAATGTAAGATTTCTCTCTGTTGATTCGCACAATACACATAAGATCCAGTTAGTTACTCCTGTTTTAAGAGTATAAATAACTTCAATGAACAAATCGTGGCAGATTTGGTTTCTCAGCATCATAGTAGAACTGTCACAGTAAAAGAAATTCCTGGACTATTTGCCATTCCTTATGGAAAAGATGCTGGAATTCAGAATGCATGACCGGGTTTCAGGAAGACCGGCATACACTCCTTCAATCCACATGCATTTTCAGAAAAGGATTGCATTGATGGAAAGCTCACAGCTATTCCAGAACCCAACAACAGCACAACTATAACTCTTCATGCAACCATCTCCTCTGAAAATTCTTCACAACCATCTTCCTTCAAAAATTCCAATGAAACGGACAGCTGCCTTGTCTCGACACCCACACTAGGATTATCTTCATCCAAACCAAGAACATCTAAACAAAAATAATAAACTCTACAATGCTCCCCAACATTCCGAGATTTGATCCCTGTTCCAGCCAAAGGTTTAAGGAAGCCTTCCACAAGAAGTGGGTTCATTCTACAGTAGGTACTCACTAATAGTCTCAAAAATACAAATGAGATTGCCAAACAAGAGCAACCAGCTAAATAAACAAAAGAGACTTCATGTCATATGCTAAGAAATCAAAAATATGAAGATGCAGAGTGGATAAAGTGTGGGGATCGTTTTTTCATAACAAGTGGTAACTAAGTATAATGCCAAAAATGGGCTCTCTCGGATGTAGTGATGATAGTAAACGACAGAAACGTTACTTCTGTGACTTGTTCAAAAATAAATAAGAAAACAAATTAAATACAAACAGGGTTGGTTTTTAGTACTATACTATACCTACATATTCATGTATGACTTGTGTATTACTATTTTCCATGATATATAAATGTCTAGTGAGAACTGCTATCTGAAATGAAAGTGACGTTGCGTAGTTTACATATATTTTTAATATTATAAGAGGGTGCTCATATTACCCCTTGGGTGTGCTCATACATCCCTCCTATATTTTAATATGAGCATTTAGAGGACCTTAATTAATTATTTTTCTATACCAAAGTTATTAAGTTTTCATTGATATGTTTTGCATATTTTTCATATTTTGCAGTTCTAATGGAATGACCAGTAGAATAAAATAACGATGTTTAATAACCTATGGCTTAATATACTTATTTAAGACATTTCCATAAGGTGCTCATAATTGTCTGACTTCCACTGCTTCATTTAGTGCCAAATAATTAATTTGTATTTTCTTGCAACCTATGTCTGATATAACGACAATTCTATTGGCATGACGAGCTTAATACTTTTTTTCAAAACAAAAATTCCTTACAATTTTACTGTCACTTACTCAACCAATTTTTAACACAGATACCAACTTTTGTGCCGTGCAATAAAAGTTTGGTGTTATACCTACCACATTCCAGTTTAACGAGACATTGTAAATTAAATTATTTACGTAAAATGGGTTCTTAATACTCTGGAAGCTAGCAGATTTAACACAACCCAATTATAATTCCTCGCATTTACATTCAGAAACAGTTGATTATTATTCATCTTAAAACATTCTGCAACGCATTCCAAAGAGATCAATTATTAACCTCCATTAGGTAAATATTCTCATTAAATTTAACTGTTGTCAATTCTCAGTGCACCAATTCATATACTGAAAGAAGGATCTCACGACCTAAAATGCCAGTCTCTATGGCCGCGCTCGCTAAAGCGCCTCCCTTTGATGCTTCGTAGCGCAGGGAATCATGGGTTCGAGTCCGGCCTAGGGCATGGGTGTTTGTGTGTTTGTCATAAAACAGAAAACGGTACATAAAGGAAATTTATGAAGAAAAAAGAGGAATCAGAAAGAGGAATACAACGCCGGAGTCCCAACCAGATTCTGGAACTGTATTATATGTAAAAAAAAAAACTGGAGCAGCTAGTTGGCAGCAAAAATATTACCTACACCAAGTTATATGTGTGATAAAAATGCACAAGTAATCTAAAATTTTGCATATTTTACCAAATTGTATCGATGCATTACCTTTAAGCATACTTACAATTGTGGTATAACAGCATGTGACAGCATTTTGATGACATCTAGATAAAACCTACAAGATTAAGACATTTCACTTTTTTGTACTAAATGTTCTAGTTGCCATTGCAGCACGTATTGTAATTAGTGGCAGGTTTGTCAACCCCAGTCGCAATCGCCTTTTGTTACAAAGTTTCCTCTTTCTAGGTTTACTATAACTCTACCCTTCTGTAAGAAAAAAGTCACCACGTTGCCAAGTATATACAGGGAAAACAAGTAAATTTGTTTCGTGTTCACGACTGTGGTTAAAACTGTGAGTAATAGAAATGAAAAATCTGATATGTTCCATTCACATACTTTCTCTAACCGTTCTGCAGACAAATACTTCTCACAAACGATTTTTTTAACTATACTATGCCAATTGAGATAAAAATTAGTAGAAATTCACATATTACTTTAGTCTTTCTAAGTAGAAGGGAAATAAGGGGATGCGCTAGGCCAAAGCTATAGTAAAAACTTTTAACTGTAATTGAAGTTCGGTTCACTTTGCATGGCCAGCAGTAAAACAAAAGAGATGAGAAAAACTAGGTATTTAAAGCCGAAACCAATAACAAGGAATATCTCGGAAATGGTCAACTCTACAAAAAATGTATGCTTATGACAAAAATTGTGTGCCTTTACGAGGTCTACATTTTTTATAATCGGTAACGTTTTGTCTATATCTTGTCTATAAGTTTCGAAAAGATTTCCATGTAAGGGGTAGTTTGTGGTGGGATTCCTTTTTTTTAATTTCTTCGCACCACATCCTTGGAACATACTCAACTTAAATACAAAGTTTAGTATTTAATGGTATTTTCGTTTTTGAGCTATGCTGTTCACTGTCACACACATTTCTAAAACTGATAAGGGGACCTCAAAACATGTATTTCAGGTTAAATCTCCGTATAGAATTTTTGGTTGGAATACATTCTTTCACGTCCAATATTGAATGGAACGCTGAGAACCACAACAGTTGAAGACCGTCCATAAACAGATCTAAAATTAGTTTAAGATTTGAAAGTCAAACCTTTACGTATTTCTTCCCAAAATAAGGTTTTGTGAAAGAAAATTGTAAGGAAATCTAATTCGACCATTTTGCAGAACATCTATTACAAGAATTTATATAGAAAACACGTTTTAATAGAGGTTTTATGAGACTAAGTTAGGGGACCAAAAATAACAGTAGGTAGATTTTAAAGGCAATTTTTTTGTAGAGTATGTAAAAGCCAAGATTTTGGGACCAAAATTTGCAAGGAAATCCAAGGCAAACCTTTTTGTTTAACTTCTGAGAGACAGGATTATTGACCCGCCCCAATAGTATGGGGGTAGCGTGTCTGTCTCACATTCAAGAAGTCGCGAGTTACCAGTATAATTTTTTTAGGGGGGGGGTTTCCCTTATCCTGAGAAGAGGACAACTGTCGAGTAACTTTAAGCTCTATGGACCCCGAAACATTACACCAATTTCAGTCATCTTCCGATATGACCAACCAGGTAAAAGAACCTTAAGCTAAAAAAAATAAAAAAAAAAGAAAGATAGATAGAAAGAAAGAAAGAAAGAAAAGGGGATATAAACTCAAGATTTTGTAGTACTTCTATAAGACATGGTCGTGGGACCAAAGGATAGCAAGGACACTATCGGACTAGCGAAGTCCAGGACCTCTCCAAGGTCGGAAAATGCAACCGGGAAAGGTTAATCCTAGTATACAGAGTGGTAATGAACTATACCGAAACATTTTCATAGAATATGTAGATTACTTAAATAAGTAATTTGAGACAGAAGACTTACGGCCTGTTTATTGAAATTTCGAAGTAACGGCTATAAGTTCCTGAAGTGCCAGTACGCCACGTATCGCGGCACTTCGTCTGGAATGAAAAAAATAATATTAAAAACATTTACACTATAACAGAAATCGAACTCATGATCTTAGGGATAGAAGCTCCCCGCGTTAAACATTACGCTACCTGAACCGTTGAAAAAATGCCTCCAGAGTAGGCTACATAACTCAGAACGTAGTTGATGAATGCTCAGTGTCGCAGTCAAGTGAGTAGTTCGAGATTTTACAGATTTTTGCGATATTAATGAGCTGCTAAAAATCGATATTTCTATACTCGAGCAGCAGTATTAAATGCATTCTTAGCCATTTTTTCAACCTGCTTTGCCTTAACACCGAGTTATCAGCACCTGATACCCACACGTTTAACGCTATGTAGCTGCGTTATGTTTATCCGGGGACCATGCATCGCCGATCTCAAATTACTTATATCAGTCAAGTGCACAATCTCGCAAATTATGTCGGTGTAGTTCATTAACATACTGTATAATACCATGTTAACACAAATGAAGGAAAATCGTTATATCTATAGCTGATGTACTGAATTTTTCTTCGCCCAATGATTATAAAGAGGCATTGATAAATTGATTAATTGACAAAATTGTTTAATTGAAGCTACCATAGGTCGTAAACCTATGTACACAGTGACAAACTATCACGGAAGAGATAAGTCAAAGGTTGTTAAACTAAGTACAGATAAGCAGAGAATACCATAAAAGTACTGAACTCGCTGTAAGAAATGTTGACGTTACACCTGGTCAGGACTGGTTAGAGCTAAGTGGCGGGAAAGTAGGTTTAATCAGCACGCCCCAATTTATCAAAACATTACTCAATGTTCAATGAGTGAACGAGGCCACACATATTGCCAAAAAAAGTATGAACAGAAAATGTAGTGTTGGAAGAGAGCGTATTGCAATGGAAATACGGAAAGTATTCATTAACTCTAATAACAAGTAATAAATTCAAATAGGAAGTTAATCAAAATTGACAACAATTAGTAGAAAGTATCTCATTATGATAGACTCTATAAATAGAATCACGGCACGAACAGTTGCGGTTATTCTTTTTGACGAAAGGATGTAACTTAGGTTCCTTTATATCTTAAATCTGATATGTGGATATTGGCGTATTATTTAAGCGCCGTAAGTCTAATATAGTATTGCCTTTAGTAAAATGACAATCTCTTTTTGCAGAAACTGGCACTATGTACATTTCAGTTCATAAGTATTTAATTATCATGCGGGTATTAGCATGTTACCCATTTGATTTAGATGAGATTGTACCAAATATTCAGAGAAACAATAGTAATGCAACAAAATGTTGAATTTCATTTCCTTTGCCTTATGAAAAACAACACACCTACAACTAGAACCATATAAATTCAAGTTTTGAAGATAAGGTTTGAAAATATTCAGATCCTCCCGTAGCAGTAGAGGGAGTAGGTCAAATTCCAAAGAAAAAAGGTATGTAATCGGAGTGTGCTGATTATGAATACACTGGTAGTGCCAGAGTTACTCTGTGCCCACCTTTTCTTCGGCAGTAGTTTTACGGAGTGGCGAGGGCTGTGACAAGGCCCCCCTGTCTTTCCGTTGTCAACCAAAGAAAGTCTGTTTTTTTTTTTTTTTTTTTTTTTTTGAGGCCCTCAGCCATTAGCTTACCTATATAATTTACTGATTTTTAAACGAAATACGGCGTACGTATAAGTGCGTGACCTCCGGAATCTACTGACAGAATGAAATGTTAGCATTGAAGCCTTTAAAAATAGTGTGTATAGGGTACTTTATGTGCTCATGTTGTCACTCTGCTCTGATCCCAAAATTGCGCGAAACTTACAAAAAGAAGGAGGGAGCTGAGCACCCAAGTAAAGGTGTGCCCATAGTACTTCCCCGAATTAGTTTTTATATGATGCAATTTGTGCCACCACTACTGATTTTTTCTTTCTCATGTGGAGGTTCAAATTCTGGGCCACCGTAAATTTTACAAACATGTTACCCAGCAGACTACATCTATTAAGATTCTCGGGCACCTTAAATTTTTCACACACCTAGGCCTAATTCATTACACTTTTTTATTTATGTATTTATTTATTTATTTATTTTTTGGACAATGGTGATCGGCCACCAAATAAAACGATTGAAAGAGAATAAATATGTTTTACTTCACAACCATTTTCGTGTAAATGTCCCTACTGAATTTTCTAACACCGTGTATTTATGTGCAGAAATAAGATCTTTCCATGTATTTCATTTTTACTTGTCTTCTAATGATAATGCAGAAAATGGGCTGCTTGGTAAATAACTAACCTTATTCATGTTACTTAATGAATACAGCAAACATCACACTGCAGACTTGAACATTTGTGTTCACTAAAGTTGTTACTATTACTAGTACCTACATTTCTCTTAAATCGTCTACTGAACACAGCTGGAGTGCTAATAGTACAGGCAGTATTATTAGAACGCAATGTTTAATTCAATTTATATATGAGCAACGGCAAATAAATAACGAATATGATAGAACAAAACAGGATCTTACATTACATTTTACAATGCAAAGTATTAATACCATTTTTATCTCTTTTCAGTGTGGCATATTTTATCTATATCTCTAAGATAATGTTAGTAGGTATTTGTGATTGATATGTGCTGCCAACGATAATCTATGACAAGTATAACTGGCACGAATATGGGCTATCCCCGTGCCTCTGCAGCCACGCTAGGTCTAGATTTAAAGCCCAGAATGCTATGAACCATTGCCTGGGGAGAAACAGCACGGATTCATATTCCGACAATGCCGTCCGTGTACGTGACCACTCTCAAGTTCGCTGTGGTAAGCGGCAGTGGAGCTGGCATCTGAGACATAGCAGTTGTATGAGTAAACAACGGCGCGAAGAAACAGGAGATTTTGGAACGTTACACATCGACATCAATATTCTTTCGCGATATTCGAGATGTTTCTCTGAGCTTCGGTTTCTACTACCTTCGACAAGTTTTCAGAAAGCTTGTGACATTTTCTCGGTATAAACAGGAGGAAAATTGCAGTGAATGGTTATGTTATGTTGTGAATTGTACCGAGCCATGAGTGACTGAGTTTTAGCGAGCAGTTGTGCGCGAGCCATGGATGGCATGCAGCCACAAACTGTCTAACGACGAGTGAATTATTTGTACCAGTGAAAACAAGACTTTATTTGTAGCTGCATTCTGAGGTAATAAATGCATCTGTTACAATCTACAAGTGATATAATTTGCACACTTGCAATTTGCAGTCGTTTCCTATAGCTTCTGTGCTTTTCTACTATCAGGCAAAACACCTCGTTGCGCTTTGAATAATATGCATAACTACTTTCTTGATATATTCGTCCTCAATAATAAACATTCATAACATACAATTCTTCATGTTATTAAGGTAGCGCTATGACATGGAGGTAGTACCCCAGGAGCAGCTCCTGGCTATAGTTAAACGTTCCATTGCTGAAACACCTCTGTAATATTTCCTGGGATTGGTACATTACCATAGGAATCTCATAAATAAGTAATAGTGTGAACTATAAAAGAAAGTTCAACGTTATAAAAAAAAAAAAACTTAACAAAAGTATAATTAAAAATTCACAGAAAGAATTATTATATGTAAGATGTGCAACAGTAGGGGACACCTCACGTACTGCGACCTATGGGAGACGTATTGTGCATACCAGCTCCCAAGAGGAAGAGATGAAGCGAAGGTGCCGGTCTCCATGGCCACGCTCGCTAAAGCATCTCGAATTGGTGCTTCGTGGGCAGGGGATCGTGGGTTCGAGTCCCGCCTTGGGCATGGATGTTATATGTTTGTGCAATGTGTATATGTTTGTAAAAGAAACAGTTAAACCAGTAATCAGTAAAACCTACGAGTGGAAATGTAAATAGGGATACAGTACCGGAGTCCTGATCAGACTCCGTTACTGTTATTTTTTTAAAAAAAAAAAGGAACCACAAGAGGCTGCAGGCCACAGAGGCACACGAAGTCCCTAACAGCTCCTGACTCGAATACCCGCTCCACTACCCAGAGAGGGCGCTTAACGACCCGTACTGAGCAGCACTTTAGTGTCCACCGGGAATACTCTTTCCTTCCAAGCCATCTATTCGGCACCGCCACTCACCACAAAGCTTAAAAGCACAATTGAAAGATTAGACAAAAACAGAATGAAAGCCTCATGAGCAGTGTTTCCCAACCTTTTCAAGTTCACGGCACCCTTGGGAATAACAATAAACACCAGGGGCACCCTTCCTTGAATTAAAAGAAAATTAAGCTTAATATGTTAATTTATTGAAATATTATATAATAATAACGTACACCATAACATAATACAGTAAACTTTATTACAATCACTGAGTAAAAATACATCAATAAATTTTGTTCGATTAATGTTTAATGTGAAACTTCTGATTGATGCTTAGAGCACAGATGTGTGATGTCGGGTCTTACAGTTGACAGTGAAACACGCAAATCATCCTCAAGGTTATTCAGTCTATTTCTTGCTTTGCATTTTATTGTCACCATAGCAGAGAAGGCTTGCTCGCATAGATAGGGTGTTGAAAAGGGCAAACGTGCGTTAATTGCTTTCTTCATTAGGTTAGGGTACTCTTCTCTCCGTTGAAGCTAAAAACTAGCCACCGACGCCTCACTCTTGGTGAACTTACCTTTGAGTGTGGAATCAGCGCAAAGATCAATAAATTCATCTCGTTCGCAAGCAGTGATATCTATTTCCCCTGCACTATCTACGAAATCAAATGCTGAGACAACCCAGTCGAGATTCGTAGTGGAAATAGTTGGAAAGTACGGATCTATTGCATCTTGCAATCTTGATAAGTGATCACAAATGCGGTCTTTCAGTTTACCCAGATCTTTATCTCCTGCCACATTAAGAAGAGATGGAAAATTCGACAAATCTCCTTTTTGAACTGCAGACTTCCAAGAACTAAGTTTTCTTTTAAACCCTTTCATTTTATTGGTTGAGGAGATTATTGTTTCATGTCGACCCTGCATCGAAACATTCAGTTCATTCAGCTTATGAAAAATATCTGCCAGATACGACAGTTCAAAATACCAAGAATCACTTAGTAAGAGCTCATGAAATGTGTCTTGATTTTCATTCTTAAAAAAAGTTTTTAGCTGTTCTTTAAGTTCGAGAAACCGGTTCAATACACGACCCCGCGACAACCACCTTACTTCTGTGTGAAGTAACAAAGAGGTATGAGCTGCATCCGTTGCGCGACATAACAGTTCAAAAATTCTGCACTTTAAAGGTCGAGACTTCATAAAGTTCACCATTTTCACAACTTGGTTAAACACTTCAGCAAAATCTTCATTACACGCTTTCACGACTAATGCCTCTCTATGCAGAAAACAGTGAGTTATAACAATGGATGGATTTTCATTGAGAGCTCAGGCAGTAAAACCTTTAATTTTCCCAGACATAGATGGTGCACCATCTGTACATATACCACAACAGTCTTTCCATGAAAGATCATGGTCATTGAGATAGGAATTAATAGAAACGAAAATATCATGGCCTGTGGTTGTAGTGTCCAGCGGTCTACAGAACAGAAACTGTTCACTAATATCTTTTTCATCAATATATCTGATAAAACCAAGGAGTTGCGTGCGGTTTGTCACCAATATCGAGACTCTCATCTACTTGCAAAGCAAATGTTCTATAAGTTTTTATTTTCTCCGTGACTTGTTCGTTGATATTGCATGACATTTCAGATATCCTGCGGCTGATTGTATTGTTGGACAGAGGAACTTTCGAAATTTGATTAGCTGCTCCTTCGCCAAGTATTGTTGACACTATAACTTGACATGCAGGGCCAATGATTTCCCCTCCAAGAGTATGAGGTTTCTTTTTTTTTTTAGCTATGAGTTCTACTACTTTAAATGAGGCTTCAAGAGCAGTATCACCTATGGTCATTCTCTTTACCATTCGCACAGCTGTTTTCTTCTCCCCTTCTAATATACGTGAAAAATACATTACACTTTTCTGTGACACACTAGGATGCTTTGTTGTAAGATGCCGCTTCAGTTTGCTAGGTACCATGGCCTCGTTGCTATGTGTTTCGCCACAAACTAAACACACAGGGATAGGGCTTTCCTCGTTGTTATTCCACTTAAATCCATACGCTAAGTAACTGTCCTGGTATGTTCTTTTCTTTCGTTTGTCTTCTTTATGTGGTGAATTCGACGGTCCGGGAGAAACTGTAAGATTTGGCTTCTTAAAGCAAGCAGTAGGAGCCGACTGTTCACTTTCACTGTCCTGGCGTTTACGTTTAACAATGAACTTATCCATAGCTAAACACTGTGAATCAACGCGAGGAAGAAAACTGAAAGCGCCAAGCGGCGTACACTTTTATATATTCATGTCGAAGTCTCGGGAATGTTCGTGAGGAAGCGAGTAGTCTCGGGAATGTTCGGCAGGGTATAGCTGTAATGCCATCTATGGGATAATAGTATAACTGAATTATTGAAATGAATCGACCACTATCACCATCTGCCGTGTATAAGAGTAATTGATTTGACTTATTTTATTTGAAGACCTTACAAGACTTAAGGCTTCAGTAGAAGGTATTTTTTTTTTGTTTATCTCAATATCTTGCGGCACCCCTTAGCCAATCACATGGCACCCTAGGGTGCCGGGGCACACCGGTTGGGAACCGTTGCTCATGAGGGAAACGAAATCGTTTTGTATGAGACACTACCTCAGCATTCAAACATTGATCAGGGAAAACCACGAAAACACAAAGATCAGAGTGGTGGTTGACGAGAATCGAACTCGGGACCTCGAAAATACGAATCCCAAACGTTACCGCGAAGCCACTTTGCTCGGCTGAGAAAGTAACAATTAACAAGTTTAAAATCTCTTGACTTATCTCAAAGTTCTAATTTGGTGGATACAATTTTAGAAGGCTTAAATAATACAGTCAGTTTTAAGTTCTTATCGGATATTTAAAATACCAGATAGCATATCAGATTCTTACTAATGTGATTTTTAACTATGAACATGGTGATGAAAATAGACCGTAAAAATGCTCCCTTTTTCACGCTAATAACTGAGCAGCTTTGTATGTGATCGCTGTCCTCCTAACTGAAGTGAAAACAATACACATATTGACAAGTACATAGTGACCTGAATAACTTCGAATTGCTTGCGACACGGCAACCTAGGAGCGAAAATGAGGAAAGAGCCTAAAAATAGACTGTTGCTCAAACCTAAAAACATAGGACACCGCCTGTCACCAAGGTTAACGCGCGATTGGTACTTAATTACAAGTTGCTGAGGAATGCAGTTTCAAACAAAAGTTTAATTTTTAAACTAAATCAATTCCTATGCATCTAGAAGACATACTTTGTACCACGTGCCACAAGGCTGTCATCAGTTGATGCACATTTTCACTAAACTAAAAACACCCTGAAAAAGCAAGTATTGATAGATTCCACAAGCTTGAAGTAGAAAATCCGCTCTCCTGTAGTAGCAAACCACATAATAATTGGATTCTGTGCGTGTAATTGATTGCTCCGCTTACAACGCTTTCCCGCATCCAGTAAAAAAAAAAACACAGCATGGCAAACACACACACACATATATATGTATAAATGCATTTTTATTTATTTATTTTTATTTCTATTTGTTTATATTTATTATTTTTTACTTTCTCCATACGCACTGTGTACATAGTGTATAGAGAAAGTATTGCACTCCACCAAAAAATTCGATACCGAGATTTCACCGGAAATATATGTTTTAGGGTCCCCAATATCCAAAAAAAAAGCATTTTTACAAAAAGGTCCGTGTGTGTGTGTGTGTGTATCCGTGTGTCAGTGTGTCCTTGTGTCAGTGTGTCTGTGAACACGATAACTCAAAAACGAAAAGTCGGTAAAATACCAAACTTGGTATTTAAGTTTAGTATCTTCCAGGGATGCGACACGAAGATTTTGAGAAAAATCCCCTCACCCCCAACTACCCTTTACATGGAAATTTTTTTCGAAAATTTTGATTTTCTCAAAAATGGCTCTAAGGATTTTGATTAAAATTTCGTATATTAAACATATTTATCAGGCAAATAAAATGTATATCTTGAATTTTCTGGGAATAGCCTCTGAAGAGTAGTTTATTCTGGATGAATTTTACTAAATTTTGAATAACTGCTAAACCGTAAGAAATGGACAAAAACTTACTACACAAAAAATGTAGAGCAAAAAACACACAATTTATGTTATATACATTTTTTTCGTGGAGTTCGTAGTTTTTGTGACATTCCTTATTTTTGGTTTCTGCTATGAAAAACGTATATTTTCTCATACAGGAACTTGTCAACTCCTATCCATATAGACAAAGGAACTTCATTAACATAGCAACCAGCTTTTGACTATCACTTTAACCTACGGTTGTCCCTTATTTCGCTTCTACTTACAAGGAAGCGAGTAATTAGACTATTTCTACTATTTTTTTCTGATTAGCATAAAGTAAATAGAAGTATAAGCTTTTTAAGAATTATTTGTTGCAGGGATATGGAGAAAGTCATGTGAACGGTACACATCAGATTTTTTAATTTATTTTTGCTAAAGAAACCTCAAAGGTTAAGTAATTCCATTAATTTAGGGTTAATGTTAAGCAGAAATGTCAAACAGTATGCAACCGTAAGAAGTAAGGCTAAAGACCGTAGGGTATGCATTACATTCAAATGGCATTCTCTAATCATTATCCTTCATTTTATATAGCTTCTACAGACGACCACAAAAGCTTACTTCTTCGTGTTCATCGAGATAAACACATGCAGAAATAGTTTAGTTACACATTTCGCTGTAGGCCACGGGAGTAGAGGAAACCGAATCAAAACCCATATTTTAAAACTGAATCCTTATGATGGAATCGAAGGAAAGTAATTGAGTAGCGACAGAAGTTAGAAAAGACAAAGAGTATTGTAAATTTCAAACCAATAAGGATAAATATGCTGGAAATGCTGATGCCACCAAAAGGTTATTTGAGATAAATTATTTACTTTAGAGGGATCTAACTTGCTGTGGGTTTTTTTTTTTTTTTTTTTGTCTATCTATTATAGCTTACGCCTTGTAAAAATATATCTTCGAAATGATGAGCACTTCACAGTTTATTTCGGGAAAATTCAAGCTATACATTTAATTTGATATGTAAATCTCTTAAAATGAACTTAAATACCAAGTTTGGTATTTATCGCACTCTTGGTTTTTGTGTTATGCTGCTCACATACACAGACACACGCTTGCACATACATAACAGACTTACAGAAATATTCACACCAGGACCAAGAGTAGGGAGCTGCTGAACAAGATTTTACGATGAAATCTCTACATCGAATTTAGGTTCTGAGTAGAAAGTGTATTTTAAGACTAAGACGGCGCAACGTGATATAACAACAAAACGGTGCCTAACAAAGGCAGGAGAAAGTCAGCAGGGGCCACACCTCGGTTGAGACATATGGTTCGGTGATGGACACTTTTATGGCCCGCACTCTGCTGGTTTGTCAAGCACCTACAATAGGAAGACAGGGTTTCGTGTAGCACAAAAGAAATTCTTGAGTATCCGGAACCAAAACATCTGGGAACCTGATGTTGTCTAATGCAGTGCTACCGAGACGCAGGGTTGCCGACAACAGAGCAACATTTCATGTTGAGAATTATTTTAAAAATTCGCATTAATAAAGTTGATTAGTGGTTTTGTAGCATATGTTACATACATGTATATATGCATTAATTTCGCAATAATTTTATAAATAATAAAGACGTGACAGAAATGAAGTAACATTGACGTTAACACCTTTTATTTCCAAATCAAATCATTTTATTTCATATGAATATCATATAGTCACATGTCACATTCAGATATCACCAAACTGCAGCGTAAAACTTTTCGATTTTGATAGTTGCCCTTCTGCCTGTTACAATTAAGTTATACAAAGAGAAAACTATCCTACTGGGCATTTGATATCCCTATTCAAAGGCAATGAAGAGACATTTCTCAGAAAACCTGGTAAGACTCACATTTTGCTTTCAATGTCAAGTGTGCTGTTACTACATCTAATTTGTTGTTGTGTCCAGCAGTTCATGAATTGCATCACGTTCTTCGTAACATAGAAGAAAATCAGAATTAGTAAAACTAGTTTTAAATGCACTTGGTAGGTTACATTACATTACTTAAATTACCTATAGGTGCTTGTATTCAGTAACGAGCCTTGAAGGCTCAAACAAATGATTTAAAGCTTTTATTTTTGTTATACCATCAGTTTAATCTTTTAAATTGTCTTTCACGCCCAATATAGAATGAGACGCCAGCGTTCATAAATAAAGCTCAGTTTAATTTATACACTTCCATAGGTACATTACGCATCATATAAGTTGTATACTCACAGACACTAAAAATACCCTGGCGCTGTGATTTTGCTGAAAATATGAACGTTTGACGGGAACTCGAGACGATTTTCATTGGTGTCATTCTGGTACACTGAAAGACATTAAAAATAGGCCTGGAACTACTTATTGCTAACTCTTCCCATGTCTTTCATCTGTTTTCTTTGCTCTTAAAAGCGTATTATACTGGCCACGTTACCGAAATGGAAATGGTGTTTTATTTATGGACGCTCTTTAACTGCTGTGGTTCTCAGCGTCCCATTCTATACTGGGGTGAAAGACCGCTTAATTTTGCTCAGAGGTCTCTCTATCAGGCTTGAAGTTCTTTTACGTGCCGTAAATCTACTACACGGGACCAACAGCTTTACTTCCCTTCTGAAGGAAGCCATGCTAAGGATTTCTACACCCGAAAAAAATCCATCGTCCTCCGCCGGTATATGAACCCGCGACCTTGGGTATATGAATGGTAACCATTACACCACGGAGGGCGACACACGTTACCGAAGGGAAGGGGAATAACATAAAACATAACCTGCGACAAACGAGGTTCTGAATTGTGAATTAGTGATCCCTAAACTATCTGGTTGGAATATACTTCACCCCTCTCACCGGGTGTTACAAAATTAGCTAAATATTTTCTCTACACTACACACTGAAGTTCTATCGCCAAGGTAATTCTGCAGTGCTAGGGTAGCAAAAGCGGGCGTTGAACACTAACGCCAAGGAAATTCGCGCACATGGACTAAATTAACATACCGCTTATACAACTCAACCTGTTCTGAGGATTGTCGAGCGGAGTTGAGAGATGAAGGACTGGATTGCCCAATCGGTTTTGCTTTTTCTTACTTGCATGATATGTTGTACCAGAATGGCAGCAATAAAAATCGTGGAAAGACCCGAGTTTCGCAGACGTTCACATTGTCAGTAAAATTACAGCGTCAAGTGTATTTTTAATTATTAGCCTTATACGTTTACTGAAAATACTTCAGAGCTTATTGGTAACAATAAGGTTAGGTTAACAGTTGTATTACAACCCGCTGTGCTGTTGTAATTAGTGCATATGCACCATATGCATAAGTGAGTTTATTTTACAGATAAAGAAAAAATAGTAATTCTAAAGAAAATTAAATAGTTGTTGAGTTTGTAATTCGCTTGTAAGCGTGATTAGTAATCTTGCCCGGGGCTTAAAAGAATTCAAGATATTTTAAGTAATCATTGGTGTGGGCGTGTTATCTCGAAATGGATTTCAGAATGCCTTATGTTAGTCGGAAAAAAATGTGGAACATTTGGGTAATTTTATGTTGCGCAGTATGTTGCCATGGTAACGTAGTTCTCAGATCAAAAGTCGGGTAAGCACATGATTCAAATCTCGGCTATGGCAATACATTTTTCTGTGATTCTACCGCTCAACTTAAGCCACCACTTGGTAGAACTATTATTGCTTGATCTATTACTGGTTATCAATGGAGTCTGGGACATAAAATTGATACGTACTTTACACTATTTTAAGTAGGCATAGGGTAAGTTATCTGATAATGGATATGAGACACACTTGTGGTTTAGAGGTCGTGCAACGTTAAACCATTATTGCAGTTTAATGAAAGTAATCGTTAGCACATATTCAGCTATAGCGAAATAAATTTGTTATAAAACTATTTTTATACATGTATAATGTCATTAAAATGACCCAAAATAACTCGCTTTTTCAGATTTTGTTGTTTTAAGATAGTTCGATGTTTAAACTATCATATTCCCTTTTATTTTTTCTCATTACGACTCTTTAAAGGGGTCATGTGGCCATTTAAAGGTCCGCGTGTAGGGGGCGTGGTCATTTAAATACAGCATAGGATTTATTTCCTATCGTTTCGATTATTTCAAATTGTTGTGTTTGAATTTAGCGCCTAGTGATTTCGAGTGTATTTTAAACTCACAAAGTTTGTGTTGGTGCCTCCTTAAACAGATGAGTGTGATTTTTTCCGCCAAATAAATAACAACACATAAGATTGGCATGCCTTCATTTGTGCTCTCAAATTATTGTGATATTGAAGTTACAAGTGATTTATAATACTTCTAAAGCATATTATTCATATAGCTTTGGCATTATTTTATCAGCGATTATATATATATATATATCGCTGTTTATTTCATAGCTATATCTGTGGTTGTATAATATAACTTAGCAAAGGAAAGTAGGAAGGTTAGGCACTTACGGTCATGTACATATGTTTTGTAAATATTAATGGATTTTATATATAATAAGTTATAGATATGAA
Organism: Hymenopus coronatus; assembly: GCA_030762935.1. Lineage (NCBI taxonomy): Eukaryota > Metazoa > Arthropoda > Insecta > Mantodea > Hymenopodidae > Hymenopus > Hymenopus coronatus. The sequence continues at coordinate 433,119,547 of CM060900.1, read as the reverse complement.
GTGAATCAATGACAATCGTCCTAAACGTAAGAAACCTATAAAACATATGTGTGGCACAATTTAGACTTGCAAAAAAATTAAAAAGTAAATGTGATAATATTTCTTTGCAAATCCTAGAGGATGAACCCAGGCCCTCTACTTTAGCTGCACATAATTCATAATTCTCTGCTTCAACCACCTACATATACAACTAATGAATCCAAACTTTCATTATTCACTAACATTCAGGTAGCTACAGATTTAAAGGTTAGTGGTGAATTTACTTCAAATGTCCAGGTGGTGAGAATTCATTGTGTTTTTTTTAATCAGGCTCTTGCTAATGGGGGAAAACCACCAAGGTACATAAAAACAATGAAAACCACCTATATAAAGAGGAAGTACTGCAAAACATCATGAGTGTTTACCAACGTTTAGCTTCCAGTGAACTGTTGAGCAGTTCACTGGAAATTATTTCAAGTAAAACTCAAAATGAAATGAATACTTGCATTCTGTGATATGGTCAAAATTCCCCAATGATACCTTTATATCAAAGCAAAAATTGGAAATTGCAGTTACCTCAGCCATAAGTCAATTCAATATGGGATGAAAAAATCTGGCAAAAAAATCAGCAAAATGAGACACAAATGTCATGTAGGATGCAGCGGAGTTTTTGGACGGAAGGATTCTAAAACTGCTCGCAGGAGGCTAAAGCTGGCAAAACTTTCAGCAGAACAGAACAAGAGGCAGTAGAGGGTCCAATGTATGCAGCTGGGCAGTTTTAGCCCAGGAAAACATGAACATTTTCTAAGAGCTAAGTGACTAAATTTTTAAAGCTTGTTTTCTTAAAAACAATTTTTATTTTTTAACATACAAATTTTTCCACGCAATGAAGTTCTCAACCAAATGCCTTCAAACTTTCAGAGTTGGTGTAAAATAGCACAATACACAAACCTACAAAGTTCTTTTGTGCATTTTATTGTCAATAAAAATACTCAAAAATTTATATGTTGGAAAATTATAAAAAAATTAAAATTTTAACTTGCATATAAAAATGTATTTTTTTTATTTAATATTTAAACATAAACCAAAAATATTGATGCGCGTGTCTTCATATTGTTTTTGTAGTACATAATTTAAGTTTTATTAACATTTTTGAAATGGTTCATCGCGTGGGATATTTTAAACTTGTAAAAAATTACCTATTTTTTTTAAATAAAAAACTTTGTATCTTTCAAACCAAAAAGCTTAGGTCTACCATACTTACTTGGTACAGTGCTTATAGTACATACAATCATACTGTGGTTAAAATTTCAGTTTGATAGGACCAAAATTAGAAAATTTAGTGTGTTACACAGGTGCATTGCCTTAATAATATGTAGAGCGCGAGACGGAATGTTTTGCTTGAAGGAATGTCGATATGTTTATTACACATTTCATTATAGGTGCATGGGAGCAGAGGAAACCAAATCAAAGCCCATATTTTAAAACCGAATCCCTAAATACTGCCATTCAAATTTCATACACTTTCGATGAAATTGCAAGAAAATAATTGAATAGCGATAGAAGTGAAGAAGACAGAGTATTGAAAAATTCAAACCAATAACAACGTACACCCTGGAAATGACTGATGCCACAAGACGTATTTCAGATAAGCTGTTTACTTCAAAGGGATCTACATTTTTTTATATTGCGTTTCTGTCAATCTCTTAATCTCATAATTTGAATCATTTTGCGAAAATAGAACATTACGAAAACACTCTGTGTTAAGGGTAGTTTTTCTGAGGGAGTTTTGTTGTAAATCTTCCTGTCCCATCTTTCGAAGATATTGAACTTAAATACCAGTTTCGTATTTACCGATTTTTTTTATTTTTGAGTTATGCTGTGCACGCACACACACACACAGCACACACACAAACAGAAATAACCTTTCTCTAAAGTCGTTTTGGGTTTAGGGAGCCTCTAAGAATTGAATTATTTTATTCCAGTTAGATAAGAAGATGAATTATTTTCTGCAGTTCTTTTTTTGTCGTTTAAAGAAAATTTTAATTCATTGGAATAAATTTAAATGTATTGTTATCATTTGAGCTGAGTTGGTCTCAGTAAACAACATACGGTGAAATCTATACATCGAATTTTAGGTTCTGAGTAAAAGTGGTCATCCGAAGCAACGCCCTGTTACGAAACACATTTTTTGTACCTAACAAAGGCAGGAGAAATCCAACACTAGCCTACAGCTCGCTTGAGACATGTGGTTCGGCTAGGGACAGGTTTATGGCCCACACTTTGGTTGAAAATACCCAGAATGGGAAGAAAAGTTTACGACGTGTCAGGTGGTTGTCTTTGAAACAGAAGCCAAACCTTGCTTCTGTCTTGCCTTAATACACCCAACATTAATCTTGGACAAGAAGAAAGACATACCAAGGGCAGGATGAGCTTTGCTGCCACAGTTTAGATCCCAATACAACCAACGTAAAATAACACATGTGTTACAAACTCTAAGGAAGAATTAAAAATTAACAAACACATTGTGCTACTGGTCAATAATCCTTGATAAGAAATCTTCTTGTACAACTGTTATACCTATAGACAAAAACGTACTACACAACAATGTAGTTCTATTTAAAACGTAATTTATTTCAGATAACCTTTTTCGTGACATAAGCCTTTTCCGAGATATCCGTTACTAGTTTTGCTAATTGTTCAACACTTTGTCATTCTTTTCAAGTTCTCTCGATTTTCAATTGTTTCTCACGATTGAATGAAAATGGTATGGCATTTTGAGGCCAGCATACAACTTCTTTAAAATTTGAGTGTCACTGTTATCTTTGTAGGTCAAATACATGTGGAGCAAAGTCTTGGTTCTTATTTAAATTCATTATATCTTATTTACCATTAATGTTATAGCTTTTTAGGAAGGTTTATCTTGAAGAAGGCAGAACAAAAATTCTGGTACGTTATAGGTAGTCACCTTGCTTTCCCCACTCTTTATCGTTTATTAGTGGGTAGGTATACGAACTATGCTTACGAAGGTTAATGTATTTTTCAATCTACTTCAGTTTTATTCAGATAAACCTCTTCGAGTTAGCTAGATTGCACATTTGATATAAAGGGAAGAGCAATGAGGAAGAACTGGACTATGCTTCTGTGTAATCACGAGAAACATAGATATGAATATCGAAAGGTCTTTAAAATAAGATGAATATTGCATATTCCGAAAAGGACTGGCCCTGCAACACTTCCTGCTTGCTGTGCGAGGGGTCCGGCTGGGGGTAGGGATTTTTCTCTATCCCAGATTATTCCCCACCCTTCCAAAGTCTGACTGCATGAAAGAGAGTGTGAATCTGTGTGTTATCTAATAAAAAAAATTGAAGAAAATAGAAACCCAACGACAACAAACGTACCTGCGCGTATACCTATATGTTTCACAGGGAAATATTGACTTAGAACGATTAAAAAAAAAAAAAAAAAAAAATTCCAACCGCCTGGCCCCATCTCAGCCGTAGAGCTCATGCCTGCAGTACGAGGGTCTTGGCTTTGATTCCGGGCTGAAGGTGAGAATTTTTCTCTAGCACAGATTATTCCTATTCTCCCCAGACTCTGGAAGTATAAATGGTGCATGATCTAATGATAAGAGGCAACAGGCAATTCTATGTTCCAAAGGAAAATGCCGTCGATAGGACCATGAAGTTAAAGGCGGAGCATAAATAGACATACAGAGAAAACAAATCTTATGTGTTACACTCACATGACTTTCTCTAGCTACTCCCCAAACAAACTTCTTACAAAAGTAATTCTTCTTTCAACACCACGCTAATCGAGATAAACATTAGCAGAATTTTAATACTTAGTTCCTTATAAGTAGACTGGAGCTAAAGGAATGCACTAGTCTAAACTGATAGTCAAATGCTTTAAAAGCTGTCGTTATGCGATTCTCATTGCAAATCGCTCCTTTGCTTGGCCAGGAGTAGAACAAAAGAAAAACGGACGCTCCCGTCTAAGAAAAGTGTAAGTATTTCAGAACTGAAACTAATAACAAGGAATATCTTGAAAACGGCAAGCTCCACGAAAAAATGTATATTTTAACAAGATCTATATTTTTTGTATAGAAAGTTTTTGTCTATCTCTTATGGTTTACTAGTTATGCCAAATTAAGCAAAATTCATCCAGAATAAACAGGTCTTTAGAAGCTATTTCCAGAAAATTCAAGATGTACCTGCATTTTATTTGTGATATAAATGGCTTTAATATGCGGTATTTTAATCAAAATCTTTAGGGCCATTTTTAAGAAAAACAAAATTTTAGAAATTGTTTCCATGTAAAGGGTAGTTAGGAGTGGGAGGATTTCCTTGAAAATCTTCGTGTCGCATCCTTGGAAGATACCAAACTTAAATACCAATTTTGGTATTTAACGGTGTTTTCGTTTTTGAGCTATGCTGTACACACACACACACACACGCACGCACGCACACACACACTCACATACACGGACCTATTTCTGAAAATGTTCTTTTTGGATTCAGGGGGTCCTAAAATATGATTTCCGGTGAAATCTCTACATCGAATGTTTGGGTGTAATACAATACTTCTCTATCCCTATGTACATTGTACATACGGGGCTAGAGAAAGTAGAAATCCACCGGCTGGCCTCGTAACTCAGTCAGTAAAGATCCAGTCTACTGTACGAGGGGGGTCCTGGTTTCGATTCCTGCTGAGGTAGAGATTTTTCTCTAGATCCGATTATCCGCTATCCTCCCCAGAACCTGGAAGTGTGAACCTGTGTGTCTTCTAATGATTAAAATTAAAGATAAATAACAAACGCAACGACTCAGTACACGAGTTAACACCATTGCCGATAGCCAATACCTACGTTTTAAAGGGATGTGCTACCAACAGAACCATTCTGAATAAAATTTTTATTTTAAATAGATCTATCTATATTTTACTGTGAAGTAGAACGTTTTCGTTTAATGATCTTCCGAATGAATAGGATTTTACAACCTGTCCCTAGAAAATTCAAGAATATGTATATAATTTTGTTTGTTAGTAAATATAATTAGGTAATATATGCTATTTTAAAGCCACTTTTAGAAAATAGACAATTTTGAAAAATGATCCATGTAAAGAGTAGTTTGATATGTGGTCATTTTTATAAAAACTTGCATGTGGTATATCTGGAAGATACTGAACATTAATTCTAGTTTGGTATTTTATCGATTTTTCGTTTTAGAATTTCGTTTTCCACAGATCTGCTTTCTAAACGGGTTTCCTTTTAGATTCAGGGAGTCTCGAAACGTGTATTTCTAGTGACATTATTTTATAAATTTCTTGGAGGGGATTGCAACTCAAGACTTCCCCTACTCAGTGCAAGTAATAGATACAATAACTTGTTCTCATGAGAATAATTGATATTAACGATGTCATGCGAATGTGACCCTTCAGATTCTTTAAATTTGAGTTTCCTCATTGTAAAATAGGAAAGTTTTTAAATAAGAGGAGAGAGAAGAAAATAAGGGAGACAGGATAATACGAGCAGTTCCGGATTGTTCAAATTAAATACAAAGCTTTTTTTTCTGTTACATTTATTTATTTAAGGATGTTAAAATTTAATTCTTATTTTATTTTAATTTTTAATTTTTATATTGCTTGACAGTTACTTCCATTATGTACTTGTACATTCAAAACAGACCTTTTTTCCCCTAAAAAACCACAGTGCTTTTCATTTGGCAGTCGGTGAATATACGAGGGGCTATTACGTGTCTCTTTCAGTGAAAAGGAGTAGAAACTGTTACTGTAAACAACCTTCAGGCTCAAGTTCGAGGAAGGCAGGGAACCTTCAACAACCCTCTCTATTGTATTCTGGCTGAAGGTTGTATCACTAACTGAAAGAAAGGTGATGGTTATTTATTGAAAACTTCACCATGTTGCAATATGTAGCACTTTTCAAGTAGAATCGATTACTTGCACGGTAGCTGCTGTCACACTGTTTGCCTAGTAGTTTTCTAAAATTCCAACGAGAGGAATCACTTCAATTTTATGAGGTTCCAAGTGAACATATTGCAAGCACAAGAGTACTAAGCTGTAAAGTACTTCAAATGCAGATATTTGGGAGAAAAATATAAGAGCAAAGGCTTAACCATAGGTGTCCCGACTTGTTTAAATAGAAACAAGTGAAGCAGTAGGCAGGTATTCCAATATTTTCACGCCTAGGATAATCCTGTATACAGTCTTTTATTTTAAAATAAAAATATTGGCGATTCACAAAAGCTATCGGCTGAGTCACTGAAAGAAAAAGAGGCCCCCCTTTTTCAGATTGCTGCTCCGTTCAGCCTTTGTCCCTTTGTACACGCCTACCAATTACAAACTCACCAAACTTTTCACCTGCTGATAACAATCACAGTGGATTCTCACCTGTCTACTAAACACACCTTCGGCTCTCTCCCACCATTTACAAGCATAACCGTTCCAGCTGACTGCGACAAGGTCATCCATCTTCAGAGCCGGGTAGAGGTCGTGAGGCGAGGCAAAGTTTGACAGTGGCAACTCCACCTGAAGAGCTGATGGTGGGAGAAATTGCTCCAGCACGTAGGCGTAAGCCATAACGTTTCTGTCCACGAAGGAGCCGATTCCCATGGTCGCGTTGGCTAAGCTACCTTAGCTTTGGTACTTCGTGGCGCAAGGCCTCGTGGGTTTGAGTACCGCCTTGGGCATGGGTATTTGTGTGATTGTAAATGTGTATACAGGGGTTTTAAAACGACACCAAACGAAGATAGCTGCCGATTAGCTTACACTTTGGCTTGTCCGAAACTTGATGTCGCAACTTTCAAACTCTTCTATTTAAAGTTTCATGTGTGTTTAAATATCACACACATTTGGGATTAGGCAGGAAAGGAACAACGGTTGTCATACACCACACCCACATGCTACGTTTCCCATTACTAAGGTGACCTGTCCCGCGCCGGCGTGTCTATCAAAACACGCCTACACCACGCGACTGGGACCTTCGCTACCAACCGGCATCTCTCTTGGAGTGGGCCAGGCACGTGCCATGTGGCTATGTACGACTGCCTAAATCATGGTGATTTTATGGCAGTTTTTGTATGTGCCGAATTTAGAGCTGAAAATTATATTCACGTATCACGTACGATATGACTAACAAGGTTCACATCTTCGTTTTGAAACACCTATATGTGTGTGTGTGTGTGTGTGTGTGTGTGTGTCTTAGAAGCAAACGATATACAAATAGAAAAACTAAGGAAATGTTCAGAAAAAGGTAAAAGAAAGAACAGAATAAAGGAATGCTGCACCGGAGTCCCGACAAGGCTCCGGAACTGTACTTTTGTTAAAAAAAAGGAGTGAAGTAAGCTGCGCTAGTTTATTTATTATGAAATATCATAGTTATAAAATGCTAAATACAGACGGCAATACAGGATGGGATGCTAATATACTAACTGTAATATTTATCACCAGATGTCGACCTAAAGAAAAAAAACACGAAACTGAAGCAGTATGTGAAAAATGGGAGATTCAACTACTATGATATATGTATTTTAAAATAACGTTCCAAAAGATCTTTCTTTTTTTAGGTTTTTGAAAGAACTGTATGTGGTAGACAAAATCTAATTATGGATTCGTTTTTAACATTAAACAGTGCGCCTAATACACATATTTTCATAAAGAAGGATAAACTTTGTGTTGCACAGTTATTGGGGAATTTTGGTATCATGTCGGTATGTTGGCATGGTAGCACAGTAGTTAGAACAACTGGACAGAAACCAGGAGATCCGTGGCTCAAATCCCGGCTATGGTATTGAATTTTTCAGTCTGACTCTACCTTTCCAACACCTGCCCTGCATATAACTAATGTGAAAGAAACAATTATTCACATTGTTTGATATAATAGTTCAACTATGAAACCCGGGATTTAATTAGATCTCATTGTGGTTTACAGGGGAAAACGCGAGCTAGTTGAGGGGCATATTTACGGGGCGGTGGACGAGGACGAATAGGACCGCCCCCCCCAAAGCCCTCGCAAAAAATACGTACAAGTTCTTCCATTTGTTTAACTTAAAAGTGACACATTCATTGAAATTCACCATAAATAACTTTCTAATATACCACAGAAATAAAGGAATATATTTAACTTTAATATATAAACAAGATTATAAAATAAGGTTATTTGTGGCTTTTGTGCGTGTTAGTCGCTTTCTAACCATCAAGACTCTGCAACCAGGGACTGCCGCCACGGCGTGCATTCTACAACTAACTACCTACAACCTCTCTGACAGTCGGTTCAGCGCTACTTAGTGTAATGCACATGGCATACGATAGTAAATGTCTACTTGTGCTCTTTTCCTCTGGTTCGTTGATCCGTTCCGTTAATTAATTTACATTTTGTTTGTTCATTATTCAACTTAATTGACATGGGAAAAGAGCGAAAAGCTGACGATATCGGTATAAATCTGCCACTCGTCCCCTAAAAACGGGACAGTCCCCTTTTTTACTTCTCGCACCCCTAGAATTTTTATTGGAACGCGAATGGGTCCCGTATTTTATTGACACTGCCTTCCTAAATTAAAAACCTAAGGTAAAATTGTTGTCATTTCCTATTTTGCTGGGTCAGCTCCTATCTCGCTTATTTTTGTTATTGTTTAGTACGCTCTATGAGCATTAGCCTTGCCCAGTATAGTCTTGGCAGTTGATGTGCTATAATTTTGCAAGAACTTAAGCTGTTATGCCTAAACGGAAATGCACCTTTTTATCCAATTTACTGGATAGATATCCTTTTTTAGAAGAGACAAGTCTTAATTATACAGTTCACTGTAAAATTGTGGGAACCCTGATATTGTAAAGTGTATTTATTCAATGTCCGGTTTTCTTCATTCTAGTGTTATGCTAATACCATATTCAGAAAGTTTTGATCAGTTTATCCATCTTTTCAGGCGTCCCGTATTTTAATGGGGAAAAATGGTAGGCTTACACCGGTATTAGCACTATTTATTCCTTTTTTAAAAGGAAAACAACTGGATCAATTTCAGAAAGTGACAAAGGTCCTTACAACTGCCCAATCCAGTACAAAACAAGATGACTGCTAAGCTTTCAAGTAGTAAAGCTTCGACGTCTTAAGTTCATTCCCAGCCAAAACACACATATAATTTCATCAACCCTAACGACATTGGGCTGTATACCTGTATATGTAGGATACTTCATTAGTTACTTTAAGATTTACATATCTGCTTCGTATTCTCAAATTATTTTATTCAATAAAATTTTGATTGTTTTTCCGTATGGGTAGTGTATAAAAACCGGTCCTGTGTACAGACTGCTCCCCAGCCAATTACGCACGAATTGTTGCTCGCCTCGAGCAGATACAACAGCAAATAAGTAAACATGTAATAATTATATAATAAAAAAATAACAAATAATATAATGCAAAGGTCTAAATTTACAAAACTATTCGAAACAGCTTCGCAATAATTGACAACAATTGACGGGCGACAGTGAGCAGTCTAGTAAGTACTTGCGGCCGGTTTTTTGTGCGCTATTCTGTAGAACCTTATTTCTCGTGTATTCAATTTTTTTTAATCAATTGACCATTTTTTCGTTAAAATTACTACAGTATAACTTATTTAGGCAAATCAAACCCAAGCACCATACATTAGTCATAATATAGAATAGGTCTACAAAGCTGATAAACCAAATCGCATTGTTATTCGAGCTACAGACACTGGGAGATTTAAGGAAGAAAAATAAAAATTGAGCATTATTGTATCAAACATTAATGAAACCATTAAGATAAACCACGTTAGAGGTTAAAAAACATGGTAAACAACTGAATGCATTTAAACTAATAAAGAAACGTTTAGGCTTTGCGGTATATCTGAAATAGTTCGTACATGTCCAGTTTCTCAAAACAATTTTTAGAATTGCCCAATATATGGTCTTCTCTTTTTTAAGTGATAAGTCATTCCATAGTTGATGCAATATCCGCCGATGAACTAGGAAAGCCGATTAGTGAATTATAATCACAAATTTTCGGCCGATTTTCACATAATTTTTACGAATAATAATCATTAGCTATTTCGTTATAGCCACAAGAGAAATAAGGGAATATATTAGGTTAATGCAATAGTCAAATCTATTACAAGCTGGTCGCCAAGTGATGATTTTGACATTCTGTTCTCTTTGCATGGTCAGGAGTAAAAAAGAAAAAAAAAGAAGAAAAAACGAATGACGACTTCCCATTTGAGAAAAGCAGTAATGGAAAATTCTTACCAATAACGAGGAATAACTACTCTACAAAATTGTACTAGTGTAAAATGTATTTAATGAGATCTACATTTCTTTGCAGTATGAGTTTTTATCTATATCTTATGGTTTATGCTAAAATTCTCCAGAATGAAAAGGCTTCAGAGGCTATTCCCACAAAACTCAATATATACATTTTATTTGCCTCTAAATTTCTTAATGCTTGCTGGCATTTAATCCAAACTGTTAGAGCCATTTTTGAGAAAATAAATTTAAAAAATATTCCATATAAACGGTAGAGTGAGATGGATGAGGAATTTTCCTAAAACCTTCGCGTCGCATGTTTGAAAGATGCTAAACTCAAATACCAAGTTTGGACTTAACCTATTTTGTTTATAGTTATGCTGTTCACAGAGGCATACGCAGATCTTATTCTAAAACACTTTTTCTGGGATTCACGTGCCCTCAAAGCATTTATTTTCGATTAAACATCACCTTTAAATTTCTGGACGGAATGCAATACCTTCCCTACCTGTTATGTACATTGTACGTGATAGAGAAACTAAAAATACAAGCTAATCATAAAATATGAACGTTGAATAATTAATGCAATTTTAAACAAATATATTAAGCGGTATAATACAGGAATATACTCGATCAGATCACAAATAAGTCTACTACTGATACTCTTTCATTCCTTTAATTCGTTCTTGGTAACCTGCAATATCTTCTAAAATGAAATATAAGGTCCAAAAGTTTGTATTGGATATGTAAAAAAGAGAGCAAGTTTTATTTAAGGAGTTCTTAAATGCTACAGTTCTCAGCATCCCATTTAGGCGTGAAAGACGAATTAATTTTCCTCAGAGGCTGCTTTATCAGATATGAGATTTTATGTGCCATAAATCTACAACATAGGGTCGATGTCTTTACTTCCCCTCTGAAGGAAGGTATGCTAAGGTTTTTTTATGCCCGAATAAAATTAATCTCCCCCCTCCAGATTTCAAATCGCGATCTTGGAAACTAGAAGCTAGTAAATTACCTCTAAACCAGGGAGGACTATTGATATATTTTTTTTTAATGTTGGCGTGATGAGGAGAGAGCGTTATTTCAAATTCCTAGAAACTTCAACTATAAAAAATATTCTTGACGCCCCCCCCCCGAGCCAAATTCTAGATGCGCCACTAAGTTGAGGAATATAGTGCATATCGCTTTGATAGTTCAGTGGTTAAAGCTCCCCAACGGAAACCAGGAGATCCGTAGTTCAAATTCCGGCTATAACATTGCATTTTTCAGTCTGACTACATTTCCAACCGGCAGTTTTGTTTTCAATGTATTTTCATTATTATCATTGCAGCTCAATCTGCGACATGAAAGCGACAAGGAGCCCTTGTTAATCTAGGTATAGAAATAGTAAGCATTTTGGTGCATCCCTAAACCACATGACGGATTGTCTGCTACTTTCTGCTGCTTATAAAATATACTTTTCTAAAATGTTTTATATAACTTTTACATAAATAATTTCAATTAAATTTGATATGCTACTCTCTTCTGTTATACTTTTTTATGCTCCGTCAATATTAGATGACTCCAGTAAATCTATTGCACTATACACTTTCTTTTTAAATCTTTTATGGAATATATAAGATGTTTCATATAAGCATTTGTATATAGTCGGCTTACTCTCCCCTTGTGTAGGACTTACAAGCGGGTGCCTAGGGATCAGAAGCCTGTCGGGGAGCTAGCGACAAATAATCTGAGAATGGAGAACCTGCAATGAGTGGTCAGCCCGTAGCCAGGCCTGAGAGTGAGGAGGTGGATGATTATAGGGAAGGTGATAATGAAGAAATTGGTGGAATGATTAGCACAGGAAACCGGATGTCCCGGAGAAAACCCACACAGACGCCGTTTCGTGCACAAAAAATCCTACAGCGGGCGCTAGGGGTTGAACCCTGACCGCCTAGGTGGGAGGCGAGCGGTCTAATCATTCGGCCACGGCACCATCTTCGTATAAACTATCAAAATGACTAGGAAAGTCTAAGCTATTTTTAAGTAAATAAACATGTCAACTTTTATTTTTTTTTTTGTGCCGGCTCCCTTTAAGTGATAAAAACGGAGAAGCTTTCCGCAATTGGTTGTTCTGTAACGTGGTAGTGTACTGTAGAGGTAAAAAAAAATGTATAAAAATAGAACTTTGAATCCTCCCCTCAACTTCAAGATATCACATAAACAAGTACGTTTATATCGGCTAGTAAATGATTACCGTCCGGGAGATAACATGTGAGTTCACAACAGCTTTATGTTGACCGTATCCGCTCTATTACGTGTCTGAAGAATGAATGCAAACGGCCACAATTGGACGCTTGCGTAAACACAAACATGTAAGCGTGTATTATGTTATCACTCCCGGTGCATGCTCGTTCCGTTCTGCAATACTAGAATACAGCATTTGAGTCTTTTATGGTGGACGCTTTCAAATCAAGTCAAAATTGCAAACTCCGCCAAACGTAGTCATATGCTCATGAGTAGAAAATTAATCTTCATTAGTGATAAAGAAAACAGCAAGTTTAACCTGTGTGGTACGTTTAGTTTATTTCTGTTTACGTACGCTGTGCTAATATTTTGATGGTCAGACTGTTTCGTTTCGTAATCGGCTTACCCTCACCGTATTTGTGAGACTGACACCCCCCTACGACTTACTAGCCAATGCCTAAGGGTTAGAAGCCTGTCGGGGAGCTAACAGGCACGGAACCACAGAATGGAGAACCTGTTACGAGGAGTCGGCCCGTAGCCAAGCATGAACATAAAGAAGCGGATGATATGAAATGTAAGCGAAATTGATGTATGGAAAGGTGATGCTGGAGCAAATGATGGAATGAGTGGTGGGGAAGCTGGAGGACCGGAGATAACCCGCCGAGTCGCCGCTTCGTCCACCACAAGTCGGTCGCTTGGGATCGAGCCTGGGCTATCTAAATGGGAGGCGAGCGGTCTAACCACTCAACCACGGCGCTTTTTTTTTTTTTCCTGTTTGGTAACTTTATGTAAGTTGGTAGCATCCACATTTCATCGTTTCTACTTATCTACTTCCCGCCTAGCAACAGCTGTTAAGTTTTTCCCAAATTTTCGTAAATTTTGCTATTTAAGATAGTGTAATTACACTTTTTTTTGGTAGTGTTTAACGTCTGCTTTAACTACTTATGGCACCGCAAGCGGTGACACTGATGATACATGAATGAAGATGGAGCACCGGTGGAATACGATGGCGGGGGAAACCGGAGAACCCAGAGAAAACCCGCTTTGCCCACCACAAATCTCACATGCGGTCGCTTGAGATCGAACCCGGGCCGTCTAGGTGAGTGGTCTAACCACTGGACCACGGCTCGGCCCACCTGTTCAGACTGTATTGAACAGTGTCCAGTCTTCTCTGACAGCTCTAAACTGTGCTGTGCTACACCAGCGACAGGTAGTAACTTTATTTATAAGCAGTATTTTTGCGGTGCAGATTATCGCTTCCTTGAGGTTATATGTTTTCTCCTCGCTTGCACATTTAATGAGCACACAGAGGAAATGCTGAAGTTCTTAAATAATACCTCAGGATATACATCGATATGATTTAAAACCCATGAATAAATAAAGAAAGAAAACAAAACACACATTTATAAAAAAATGCCCCGAGTGTGTGTGTGTGTGTGAACAACATAACTAAAAAACCCAAAAGATATTAAGTACCAAACTTGATATTTAAGTTCATCATCTGCCAAGGATGAAATATGAAGATTCTTAAGAAACACGCACACACACGCAGACACTCGGGATTTTCTATAAATGCACTTTTGGGATTCAGGGGTCCCCAAAGCTGTATTTCCGGTAAAGACAGAGTATCCAATTTTGGTTGGAGTACAATACGCTCTGTAGGTACCTACATTATACATAGCGTGCTAGAGAATGTAAACTGTCATACAGGATATCTTTAAAAAAAAAAGTCTTTATTAGAAGGATATTAAAACTACCTATCACACTTTCATTGTGTGCTATATCATTCAGAATCCTGACAAAACCTGTTTTTAACACTCTGATTCTTTATTTTCAGAAATCGTAAGTTAAACCTATTAAAATTGCAAAAGATAATTACTACTATAAGAAGACTGTATTTTGGATGAAATTGCATTAATACATTTTTCAGTAGAATGCTTTGTTTACTATACTGGGAAAATAACAAAGAATTAAAACGCTTGTTTTACATTCACATCACCTTAGATGACAACTGGAAAAACCATGGACATGTTTCGCTGCCACTGCACTAGATACAGGCAAAGTAATAGACATAGAATGTTTTCCAAATACTGACAAAAATGTAACAAATATAGCAACAATCGTGACTAGGGATAGTATCTTGGGGACCGATAGCGGGATGGAATCGAAGTTAGCGCAGCACTTATTTAGTTGTGATGTGCTTACAATGCAATGTGTATGTAATGGTAGCAATAGAAGGAAAATGGTGCAATGTCTGAGTGGAAGACTGTGGTGCTTTTACTAGCAGTGGAAGGTGATTTACGGAAGTATCAATTATAATATTTACATACATTCAATTGCAGTTGTGCAACAAGTCATAAGCATCACTATCCGTTTCACATTCTCTCAAGATCCATAGATTACAATGCATAACAACATGCATTCGTAACGTCTCAAAAGTGAATCGTCTCCGATTGGCACGTAAACAGGCTTTATATTGTGAAAAACTTCGCTCCACAGCACAAGATGTGATTGGAGCAAAGCGTAAATAGGACACATCATCGACTATTGAATAGATACTCAGTCAGCAATTATTTCTGTAGTAACATCTCGTAGTACATTTCGTATTTCACGCATTATTGAAAATCCGACATATATTTCCAAACATTGTCTTCACACGGTCTAAAACAGGTGTCACGGATTTCTGATTAGCTGCTCGCACAAGTTCATCGACAGCTTTCAGGGCTCGAGACATTTCAGTGTTTGCTGTTTCCAAATATGTGTTATTGTCGTAGATATATCTGCAAAATTCTTCTGCATGGATTGCAAATCTTCATGCAATCCATCTGAAACAAAAGATTTTACAATATTGATTGAAGGGCATGCACTATCATCAAAGGCATTAATACCTGTAAAACAGTATTGTAATACACAGCATAGTATACTGCTGCGTCGAGACACGCTCCCCAACGCGTTACTACAGGTTGATCACATGCAGCGCGTGCAGTCGTCAATGCAAGTCGGTCTCTTCTCTATAGGTATACAACTGGTAACGTATGTGCCCCTCTATCGGTCCCCAAGTTGCCATCCCTAATAGTGCCATTTAACTTTTCTGGATACAGTAGTGCCATGGAAAATAAAGGTGTTGTGAACATTTTTAAACGATCAGAGAGTGAATATAATGTACCTACGTTATATCAAGTAGTTGGGGAATGGCGATTCAAAGACATTTTAAAAGGATGCAAAAGTATATGGTGACACGAAAGGAAATTATTTGGAATGTTTTGGACATATTAAAAAATCTGATGTACTCTACTCACATGACTTTCTCTACCTATTCTCCAAACAAACTTCTTAAAAATATTATTTTTTTTTATTGTTTGATTTGTACAGTTATAGTTATTTATATGGTCATATCGAGGGCTTTGACTTGTGAGACTGTAGGTTCAGAACGTTAGGTTAATAAACTTTATCTTACTAAACACACGCACATCCACACTCTATGAGATATAGGGAATAATCCTGGTTTAAGAAAAATTCCGCGCCCCAGACTAGAATCGAATCCGGGACCGCCCGGTAAGAAGTCAGCTCGCTGGCCACTCGACCACGGAGACAGTCCTAAAAACGTCGTTGTTTCATGTACTTCATGATAATCGAGACAAACGTTAGCAGAATGATATTGTTACGTAAGTTCCTTATAGGCAACAAATAGGATTAGCGATACTCAAATGCTTTAAAAGCAGCGCTATGCGACTGACATTGAAAACCAATTTTCTCTTAGGCCAGATGTAAAATAACCTCTGTAAGACAAAAGGACAGGTATTATTAAATTGAAACAAATTACAAGGAATATTTTGGAAAAGGTTAGCTCCAAACTGAAATATATGGGACATAAATTGTGTGCTTTAACGAGATCTTGATTTTTGTGTGGTGAGTATTTGTCCATCTACGGTTTACCAGTTATGTAAAGCTCATTTAGAATTCAAAGGACCTCAGAGGCCATTCCCAACAAATAGAAGGCAAGCATTTTATTTGCTTTTAAACATCTTTATTATACCAAAATTTCCATGTAAAGGGTAGCTTGAGTTGGGGGGGGGTTCCTAAAAACTTTCGTGTCGCTTCCTTGGAAGATACTGAACTAAAATACCAAATTTGTGATTAATCAACGAATCATTTTTAAGTTATGCTGCCCACACATACACACACTTACACGGACATTTTCTAAACATGCTTTTTTTGGATTAAGGGATTCAAAGCATACATTTCCGTTGAAATCTTGACATGAAGCTTTTGGGTGGAAAACAATACCTTCTCTATATACTAAGTACTTACATAGTACGTGTTGATAAATTAAAAATAAATGGGTGCAAAACTGAGAAAGCAGGACTTTCTGATCGGACACAGTTGATGGAACGTCGGAGGTTGACTGATTGTTATGATCTGGCCATCAGGAAAAATTTAAACAGTGTGTAATGGTGTGAGGCAAGCAATATGGACCATCTATTTGCACAAGTTATCAAATGACAATTACCCGCAACAAGGGCTTTTTCCGGGGGTTCTGTTTCATGGCGTGGTTATCGAAAAGCTAACGCTACAGTTTTTTATAGTGTTTAACGCCCGCTTATACCACCATGGCACCGCAGACACTGGTGACACATGGAATGAAGATGGAGCACCAGTGGAATGCGATGGCGGGGGAAACCGCAGAACCCGGAGAAAACCTGCCGCTGAGCTGCTTTGTCCAGCATAACGTTACAAGTGAAACGTATTTAACTAAACGTTCTTTGCCAGAATCTGTCCTGTGTGAACTGGAACCTCTACTCAGGGATCGTAGGTTCCACGAACAAGACTGTCAAAATGGTCAACAGGAGCATTCTGCTGGAGCATTTTGACTTTGGGTTATTCTGAACAGTACCTACTGTTTTTTTCTTTTCTTTTTTTATTTAGCTTTTGCATTTTCCTGTAAAATAATTTCCCACATCTAGGTACCAATTTCTCCAAAACCATTGCATCTAGGAAGTTCAAATTTTTAAGCTGCTAAAAGAACATATGAACCTTAAAATGAGTGGAGCAGTTTTGCCATATTTTACATAGAAATTTTAAACTACATATAAACAGCAATTATAACTATTAAAATTGAATCTGAATAAATATTACTCTCATTTTCTCATTTTTCTGGGTTCACCATAATCTTGAATTCATTATAACAGAGGGCAGTTCAAATAAGTGCGCCTTTAAAAGAAATCAGCATACCAAAACTATATTTTCGCTGCATTAATTTACACGGATGTCACCTGCCTTGCTTTGCACCCAAAAACTTGATTTACACTTATATTCTACTCCAAGTACTGTACAATGTGTAGCGCAGCAATTATGATTATAGCTGTAATGTTTTAGGTGATATTCAGATTACAAAACTGACATTTTTTCCTGCGTGAACTACTTTGTTTAATCACAATGTACCTTTAACATTAATTAATAGTAATTACCTACTTGAAACATTAGCTTAACACTAATAAACACTTTAATCTCCCGAATTCTAGTTCTACTTTAAGAAAAACACATATCATCCTTCAGAAAAACATTAATAGAAGTTACAGTAAAGTAATTTTTGACTTTAGTTTGTATAAAAATACCTTAAAGATTAATTATCATATATTAAAGCTATTTGTACGAAAAGTGAATATCTTGTATTTTACAAGAAAACGTCTGAAGGAATTTTTTATACTGTTGTATAACCCAGCATTAAGAGAGAGAAACTCAAACGGGCTACACAAAAATGTAGATCTCTGTAAAATACGGAATTTGTTTCAAATAACTCTTGTTGGAGCATCATCATTTCCAAGATATCCGTTATTAATAGTGCGAATAATTCACTACCTTGCCATTCTTTTCAAATCCTGTCGATTTTCAGTTGTTTCCCACGATTGCATGTAAACAGTATGTATAAAATGATATAACATCGGTTCTTAAATATTTTATAGTTCCCCTTCTATCTATAATGGGATTTGGAATGTAGCTATTTCTGCAAAGGTTTATTTCGAAAATGAAGTAGATAACACTAAGCTATCGTAAGAATAGTTTGTATACCCAATAATAAGCTTTAGAAGTTAGCGAAAGTCATGTGAATATAACACATAAGATTAAAAAAAAATATATTCGATTTGGCGTTTAAACATCTCAACTTGTAAACATGGCATTGACACTATTTACAAGCCAAAAGCTGGAACTGAAGAAAAGAAACTCACGTTTCAAAGGCGATTCATGCCTCAATATCTTCTCAAAAAATCTGTCATTTACACTTGGCAGAGGGGAGAAAAAAAAAAGGTATTTGTGTATCTGAAAGGACGTGATATTAAGGCCAAACCTCCTATGGATTTATTTGTTTAGAGGACCATAAAGTGGAAGGTCGCTTTCACTACGCAGTTAGGAGCGGAGTTAGGGTGGAAGGGTGCGGAGCTTATAACAAAAGACATAAGGCTTCTTTTTTCAACACATCTCTATTGCTTAAGAGGCAAACCAAACAAGGTACAACGCTTCAGCCTGGCAATAAACAACAAGGCTGATCTTTCTACTAATATGTTTGTTTTCTTCACTCTTGGTATTTAACTTTAATGTGTATAGTAAATTATATTTATTTATACATTTTAACACTAATCTTTTATACTCTTTGTTTTTGTGTGATGAAAAAAAAGAGGAAGTACATATGCTTTTATAGAGCACATTAGGTAAAGAGCAGTGGCGTACAATCCTCAAAAGCAAATGGTGTGATTATATGTCTATACTGTTGTTTTTGTAACCCATGCTTTTAGCACTAGAGCTTTATAGATACATTTTTTTTCATAATATATAAACATATGTATACATGTATATGCCTTGACAAGTTCTATGTTCAGTGGCTTCCTGGCCTAAACGAACCTACAGAATGCTTTCTAATTTAATCTAATCTAGTAGATATATGTGTAAAACCATTCCTATGATAATCTGCATGCCTAACACTATCCTTATGCAATATAGAGTTCTGCTACCTAAAATCGTTTTCAAACTTGCACGATAGATATTACTGCGATAGTTTTAAAACGAATTATCGATAAAACGTAAAATCTAATATCTATATCATAATACTTGAAATTAAGGCGAGCTAAATGATCTTAAGGACAGTAATTTTATGATCTAATATTTCTTTTAATATTTATACATTGAAAACTTGCATTGCTTGCACGGAAATGTGGCCACAAAAGGCACTAAGACCTCACATTACCATAAAATAAAAAATAAGGTACCTTTATTAAATGAAACCGTGAAGTAGCAATCGTGGAAGCCATATTAATTATATAACACATCAAAATTTACTTTTAATTTTGAAGAGTTAACCTATCATTGTCGCTGACTTTTACCTTCCTTAAGATTTCACGAAAGCAAGCATTTCATATGCATATACGAGGAGTATTTTCAGAGCAAGGTCTATTTGCAATAAAATAGAATTCTTAAGAGGAACCTATTTTTAATATCTTATTTTTGGCCAATTCTGCAAATACTTACCCTGCTTTTCTACCAGTTATCAATGTTTTTTAAGCACTTGTCTAAGCTCAGCACAAAATGATTTAAACCTCATCACAGACTTCCGCCCTAGTTCATTGAAGTGTTTTCCAAGCTGTTTCCGGAGTTGAAACTTTCTCTATTGAAAATGACTTTGACAATCTCTCAGAGAATATTTTTCATACGTACAGAAGCTTTCTGAAACCTTAAATATTTAGACAAACTTCAGATTAAAAGTGTTTTACGAATTGTGACGAAGATTGGGCTTTCGCATCACCAGTTCCAAATCCTTCTAAAGCAGCAATGCCAATAACGTATTTTCTTCTGTCATGATATCTTAAATACAGAAAATCATATCATAAACCACATACATATAGAATATACGAATTTTGCATGGGCTGGCAGTAAATTTCTAAAAAGGGGGTCACTAAACTGTATTTTACGTTACAATGCAAACTTAAATGACTGTGAAAGCAGCTAGAAAACAAGCTTAAGATATGCAGAATGAAGCAAACTATTTAGTTCGCATTATTTTATTGCATTACGTACCCTATTTAAAAAAAATCCATGCACAAGCCTTAGGTGCACCACTGACCTGAACGATTTGAATTTTCAACTGAAGAACGATTGCGAACCTGTTGAAACATTTTCAGAATTTATTTTCTAAAGCGATTAACGGTTGAATACTTTGAACTGTGTTCATTTGCGTAAGGTAATAGATTAACCTTTTATCAGAATTAAGGAACACTAACAACACTCCGAATACGAAGCGTGTAAATACATTGTTTTGACAAAAACTGAGTGTTCATAAAATATAAGGTCTGTACGAAGGACACTTCTTTGAACAATACTCCATACAAAGCGTGTAAATGTAATACTGATTGTTTCGACAAAACCTGAGTGTGTATACAATAGGTATAATCTCTGTACATCTTGCAACTCAAGGATTCCAGACCTTTTCACTATTTTGTGATTTACGTTTGAATTTTCCAACTGAAATGGTGCAGTGACTTATTAGTTTTTCCTATTGGGATGGCTGAGATAGAAGCTTCCTATGTTATACTCGGGAGGTCCCGAATTCGATTATTCTGGACCTGACACCCGCTACCCTGGCCTCGAGCAAATTTAGCGGTTTCCCCAGGTCATTAATCAACTACTGGAGTGGATTATATTCCAGCGAAAATTATCTCTCCCCATTTCCTCTTATTTCATTTTTCTCTTCGTTCTTCACGGTTGAAGATTCAGGTGGTATGGACTTTGGTGTACGGCGAATATGCTTACAGGAGAGAATCGCTTATCTTCTTCCTTTCGGAAGGTTTAAGAACAACAATTGGCCTAGCCTTGACCTAAGTGCCATAAACCTCCACTTCACATGTTTATACTTATACCCAATAGTTTTATTATATATATGTTTTAATATTATAGTGTATAATGGAGCACCATGCTTTGCAAATTTTTTTTGAAAGTTTGTTTCGGCTCTGTGTTAAACTTCATATACCCATATTGTAAAATATAAACCGGTGTCTTAGATGTGATAGGATGGATCCAGTGAAAATATTACAACTGTAAATATCGAAATCCCAATTGGGTTTCTATCCAAAATAATAACCAAAAAGTCACCAAAGTCATAAACACAGGTAATTCAGTAAACAAAATCGTTCAATATATTAACCGCGTTCAGGAAAAGCAAGGAAAATAGAGATAGATAGATAGATAGAGAGACAGAGAGAGAGAGAGAGAGAGAGAGAGAGAGTAGGGATTATTTACCTACAGCTTGTTTCTTTCTGGCAGCAATTTCAATGCAATTATATGCAATACAGTATGTATTGCATATAATTAACCTAGAAGAGAACAATGAACAATTATGTCAACAATAATAGTTATAATACTATTAATAATAAACACAACAATAATAATAATAGCTATCCATGAAACCATTTAAAGGGTCACTAAATGGTGCAAATTGCCAGGAAGATGGCATTTGTAAATTTTTGTTTAGTCTTATCATTTGAAATTTCCTCTTTAATTTTGTATACATACATGTTATCATTGTTGGTGAAATACTTATATTTTAAATATATTTTTAAAAGTAGAATTAATACTGTTAGTTGATACTGTAAATTCTGCGCCACTTCATAGAAAAGAATTGTTAGGTCCTATACAGCCCAGCTTTTAGCGGAGGTGTTATTAGATGCCAATTTTGAGTACTGTTAAATATAACACACTCTCTTTCTCCAAGCCATGCATTTTATTTCTTTGGAAATATATGCACTTAATTTTCTCCAACTTTGTTTTTAGAGTTTTTCCGATGAATGACATTTTCTTGAGTAAATGTACACGTTTTCTCAAATACCATTACCGAGTCAAATTTTAGGGTGGTAAAAGAACCTCTTAAGTACCGTTTGGATCCACGTTGGTGTTGATAAGGTGGTTGATTACATTTAACACATGTATTTTGATACATTTTAATCCTATCTTTCTCAAGGTACATATGTACGCATGTTTAAAATTGTTTTTCTCTCAACATTTTCAACTTTTTTTTTGCTGTTATGTAAAACTGTACTCCTTCCTGTGTAAATAGTGTAAGCTTTATTTAAATATTTAGACTTTAAGTGGACTAAAATAGATTTAAATTGTTCCGCTGCGCTCGTGGATTTCAGCAAGATGGGCGTGACAGCATAATTTGAGTCACTTTGCTTCTCGTTCTTGTACTTTTTTCTGATTCAAATCTCCCTCCTTAGAGCTAGCATGACTTCTGCGAACATTTTTTGCAGGCTGTCAACAAGTAGCACTAAGAACAAATTTCATAGAGATTGCACTTTAGGATCTATAGCGGCCTTGACATACCACTCCTTGAAACAACTTCTATGTAAACATGATGTCAGTTTGATAGGTAGAGTCAGACTGAAAAATTCAATGCCAAGCCGGAATTTGAACCACGGATCTCCCGATCTCTAGCCGGTTGCTCTGCCACTGAGCTACCATGGCTACATGCCGGCATAGCATTAAATTTCTCAACTGACTTGCATGTTTCCCGGTGAACCAAAGATGATCTCAAATTATTTTGAGATGACAACCCCAATGGCGACTTACAACAATGAATCCTAGGACCTAAAATACTTACAATAATGAATCCTGGGACCTAAAGCACAATATTGTAAGTCACCATTGGAGTTGTCATCTCAAAATAATTTGAGATCACCGTGTGGTTCACCGGGAAACATGCGAGTCAGTTGAGAAATTCAATGGTATGCCAGCATGTAGCCATTTGCTCAGTGGCAGAGCAACCGGCTAGAGATCGGGAGATCCGTGGCTCAAATCTCGACTATGGCATTGAATTTATCAGTCTCACTCTACCTATCCAGTTCCAATTCCTGTCCTACCTTCACCTTGGGTGAAGGAAACATTCAATTTCTGGGGCAGTTGCGCAGTTGTGAGTGGAAATAGGTAACAAATCTAATGTTCCTTCACGGAAGAGGAAGTTTCAGACAAATAACACACTAAAAGATTCACTGACAGCAATGAGAGTGTTTAGACTGTGAATAATGATATACATTCAGTGAATATTGATAAACCCAGTGCTTCCCATTCAAAAATTGAATTATAATTTTTAATAGGAATAGATAAAAAAAGGACACAAACCTACAAAGGAAGGCCCTACCTATGGAGTAGGCATGTTTTAAACGTTTCAAGTAAGTGGTTTGTCATACTGAATAATACCTTAGTCTTTAAACTTCATTCATGTATCAAATTAAAGCTTAAGAAACAGACTGATTTGAAATGTAGAAAGCTTAAATCACAATAGATATCACCAGTGGTATGAATTTCAAAAATAAACTCCTCTAACACTGTATTCAACCAAAAGGTTGAAGTGCACTACTACAAATCGTGGTGCCCAAAATATTATACCTTACAGAATAAAGATGGCATTAAACCACGAATAAGGCAGTCAAAAAAAAAATTATGCAAATATTAATTCTTGACGTTGATGAATGTTTTGAAAAATGTCATATTTTTTTCTGAAAAAAATGCTATGTTCTGCTATAGATACATTTTATAAGTTATAGTTGCTTTAACTGTAAACATTTCATAGATTTCTTATTAAAACTGTAGAATTTCTTTCCAAACGTGTAAACATATCTTAATGAACATTTATTGTAGAAATGGTGGGCACCTAGGCATACACATGTATCAACATGGCATATTTAATAGTTTATGAGATTATAGGTCATAAATTGGTGGCATAGGGCTGTTAATAACCCCTGAACCAGTTACCTCATACAGTGATATACAGGTTGTTTTAAAACGACACCAAAAGAAGATGTGGATCTTGTTGGTCATACCGTACGTGATACGTGAATAGAATTTTCATCTCTAAATTCGGCACATACAAAAACTGCCATAAAACCACCATGGATTAGGCAGTCGTACACAACCAAATGGCACGTGCTTGGTCCACTCCAAAAGAGATGCGGGTTGGTAGCGAAGGTCCCAGTTGCGTGATGTAGGGGTGGTTTGATAGACACGCCGGCGCGGCACTGGTGCTATAGGCAATTATATTGTATTTATAAATTCTATGAAAAACACGTGTGTTTGTGTGAAAATAAAATAACTGTTTTCACACAAGCATGTGAGTGTGTTGTACGCATATGAAATTTCATTTTCTTTATGTACAGTTCCTCCATTTTTGTTTAGCATCATTATGCATATATAAAAAAATATGCTTCTGCATTTAAAACGATTCCTTTTAATGCATACAACACAGTTTGGTGTTTAGAGGCCAATGTCAGAGACAAGTGCCAAAATTTGGAACCAGCTTTTCATGTTTGACCTGAGTTCATAAATATGTGGCTGGTTTTTCATGTTTTAGTCAGCATTTCGTAACAAAGACAAGGTCGGAAGAGGGATCGCAAAACTGCAACCATATTAGTCGAGAGCTTATAAGAAACGTGAAGGTCGGAGATTGTTTAAGGCAAAATTTTCATATAATGATCAGGAGCTCAAAATAAATAAAACAATGGTACTTTACACTACATTATTTCAATATATGGTAACATAAAGTACAATAATGAATAATTCGTGAAAGCTTAATGCAACAATATTATGTGAAAAATTGCACCTTTAACTAAATCTGCTCTTCCATTTCTATTACTTATGTTCTCTAGTTGCAGTAAATTACAGGAATAAGATTTTACACGTATGCTAAGAAAATGTAAGCTATATATTTGTCATGTTTATATCTAAAAATTTATTTACTTAAAATCAAAAGCCTATTAGCAACTTAGTAGAAACAAGAACAGTCTAATAAAAAGGTAAAAAGCGTTAGATCATCTTCGATTTTGAAAGATGCCTGAGTGAATAAGAAGTTGTTTAAGTTCTTTTTTTTTCTTTCTCTACGCGTACTATGTACATAGTGTATAGAGAAGCTGTTGCATTCCACCCAAAAATGCGATACCGAGATTTCACCGGTAATACATGTTTTGGGTCCCCCTTGATAAAAAAAACATTTTTAGAAAAAGCTCCATGTGTGTGCCTGTAGACAGTATAACTCAGAAACGAAAAGACCGTTAAAATACCAAACTTGGTATTTAAGTTTGATATCTTCCAAGGGTGCAACACGAAAATTTTCAAGAAAATCCCCCACTCCCAGCTACCCATTACATGAAACTTTTTTCGAAATGTTTGATTTTCTCAAAAATGGCTTTAATGATTTTGATTAAAATACCGTATATTTAAGATATTTTTATGACAAACCAAATGCATGTTTTGGATTTTCTGGATATAGACATCTTTATTCTGGATAAATTTTGCTCAATTGCTAAACCGGAAGAGATAGACAAAATCTTGCTATACAAAACTCTTAGAGCTCGTAAAAACACAATTTATATTATAAACATATTTTTCGTGGAGTTGACCGTTTTTGAGATATTCCTTGTTAATTGTTTCAGTTTTAAAATACTTATACTTTTCTCATACGGGAACTTGTCAACTCCTGGCCTTACAAACAAAGGTACTTCAATCAGTTGGCAACCAGTTTTTAAAAGGTTTGACTATCACTTTAGCCTAGTGTATTCCCTTATTTCCCTTCTAATTACAAGCAAAGCAAGTAAAAAGACCATTTCTGCTAATTGTTTTCTCTATTAAAGTAGGCTTTTTAGCAATAATTTGTTGCAAAGATGTAGAGAAAGTCATACGAATGGAACACATCTGATTTTTTTACATTAGATGTTCTTCACGCACTGTAAAGAAACAAAAGCAGATATTTCAAACGTATTGTTAAAATACTAATATATACTCAATGTCAAAACTGGATATTTCGGAAGTGGCTATCGCGTGAAAAAGAAACAAAAAAAAAATTGTATGTTTTCAAAATATCTACATTTATTCCGACGGAGGTATCCGCAGTCTGTTATGATTCCCATGTATGTAATATTACCTAATTTTCGTAAGAGAAAAGAACACTTTAGTGGTTTTACAACCAAATTCTAGATGTATGTACCTATATGCTTGCTTGCTGGCTGGCTGGCTTGCTGGCTGGCTGGCTGGCTCGCTGGCTGGCTTGCTTGCTTGCTGGCTTGCTGGCTGGCTTGCTTGCTGGCTGGATTGCTGGCTTGCTTGTTTGCTTGCTGGCTGGCAGGCTTGCTTGCTTGCTGACTTGCTGACTGGCTGGCTTGCTGGCTGGAAGGCTTGCTTGCTGGCATGCTGGCTGGCTGGCTTGCTGGCTGGCTTGCTTGCTGTCTTGCTGGCTTGCTTGATTGCTGGCTGGCTTGCTTGATGGCTGACTTGCTTACTGGCTTGCTTGTTTGCTTCCTGGCTTATTGCTGGCTGGCTTGCCTGCTGGCTTGCTTGCTGGCTGGCTTGCTTGCTTGCTGGCTGGCTTGCTTGCTGGCTTGCTGGCTTGCTGGCTTGCTGGCTTGCTGGCTTGCTGGCTTGCTTGCTTGCTGGCTGGCTTGCTGGCTGGCTTGCTGGCTTGCTTGCTTGCTGGCTTGCTTGCTTACTTGCTTGCTGACTTGCTTGCTTGCTGGCCTGCTTGTTTGCTGGCTGGCAGGCTTGCTGGCTGGCTTGCTTGCTGGCTTGCTTGCTTGCTGGCTTGCTGGCTGGCTTGCTTGCTGGCTTACCTGCTAGCTGGGTGGCTTACTGGCTTGCTGGCTTGCTTGCTGGCTTACTGTCTTGCTGGCTGTCTTAATTGCTGACTTTCTGGCTTGCTTGCTTGTTGGCTTGCTTGCTTGCTTGCTTGCTGGCTGGCTTGCTTGCTTGCTGGCTGGCTAGCTTGCTGGATGGCTGGCTTACTTGCTTGCTTGCTGGCTTGCTTGCTGGCTTGCTTGCCCTCTGGATTGCATGCTTGCTTGCTTGCTGGCTGGCTGGCTTGCTGGCTGGCTTGCTTGCTGACTTTCTGGCATTCTTTCTGGTTGGCTTGCTTGCTGGCTTGCTTGCTTCCTTGCTAGCTTGCTTGCCTCCTTGCTTGGTGGCTTGCTTTCTTGCTTGCTTGCTGGCTTGCTTGCTTGCTTGCTGGCTTATTGGCTTGCTTGCTGGCTGGCTGACTTGCTTGATGGCTGGCAGGCTTGCTGGCTGGCTTGCTTGCTTGCTTGCTGCTTGCTTGCTTGCGGGCTTAATGGCTTCCTTGCTTGCTTGCTTGTCTGCTGGCTTGCTGGCTTGCTGGCTGGGTTACTGGCTTGCTTGCTTGCAAGCTGGCTGGCTTGCTGCCTGGCTTGCTTGCTGGCTCGCCGGCTTGCTTGCTTGCTGGCCTGCTTGCTGGCTGGCTTGCTGGCTTGCTTGCTGGCTGGCTTACTTGCTTGCTTGCTGGCTTGCTTACTTGTTGGCTTGTTTGCTTGCTTGGTTGCTGGCAGGCTGGCTTACTGGCTGGCTTGCTTGCTGGCTTGCTGGCTTGCTTGCTTGCTGGCTGGCTTGCTGGCTGGCTTGCTGGCTTGCTTGCTTGCTGGCTTGCTTGCTTACTTGCTTGCTGACTTGCTTGCTTGCTGGCCTGCTTGTTTGCTGGCTGGCAGGCTTGCTGGCTGGCTTGCTTGCTTGCTGGCTTGCTTGCTTGCTGGCTTGCTGGCTGGCTTGCTTGCTGGCTTACCTGCTAGCTGTGTGGCTTACTGGCTTGCTGGCTTGCTTGCTGGCTTACTGTCTTGCTGGCTGTCTTAATTGCTGACTTTCTGGCTTGCTTGCTTGTTGGCTTGCTTGCTTGCTTGCTGGCTGGCTTGCTTGCTTACTGGCTGGCTAGCTTGCTGGATGGCTGGCTTACTTGCTTGTTTGCTGGCTTGCTTGCCCTCTGGATTGCATGCTTGCTTGCTTGCTGGCTGGCTGGCTTGCTGGCTGGCTTGCTTGCTGACTTTCTGGCATTCTTTCTTTTTGGCTTGCTTGCTGGCTTGCTTGCTTCCTTGCTAGCTTGCTTGCCTCCTTGCTTGGTGGCTTGCTTTCTTGCTTGCTTGCTGGCTTGCTGGCTTGCTTGCTTGCTGACTTATTGGCTTGCTTGCTGGCTGGCTGACTTGTTTGATGGCTGGCAGGCTTGCTGGCTGGCTTGCTTGCTTGCTGCTTGCTTGCTTGCTGGCTTGCGGGCTTAATGGCTTCCTTGCTTGCTTGCTTGTCTGCTGGCTTGCTGGCTTGCTGGCTGGGTTACTGGCTTGCTTGCTTGCAAGCTGGCTGGCTTGCTGCCTGGCTTGCTTGCTGGCTCGCCGGCTTGCTTGCTTGCTGGCCTGCTTGCTGGCTGGCTTGCGTGCTTGCTTGCTGGCAGGCTGGCTTGCTTTCTAGCTTTCTGGCATACTTGCTGGCTGGCTTGCTTGCTGGCTGGCTGGCTTGCTTGCTGGCTAACTGGCTTGCTTGCTGGCTGGCTGGCTAGCTTGCTGGATGGCTTGCTTGCTTGCTGGCTTGCTTGCTGGCTTGCTTGCTTGCTGGCTTGCTGGCTGGCTTGCTTGTTTGCTGGCTTGCTTGCTGGCTTGCTTTCTGGCTGGCTTGCTGGCTTGCTAGATGGCATGCTTCCTGGCTTGTCTGTTGCTTGCTGGCTTGCTTGCTTACTGGCAGGCTTGCTGGCTGGCTTGCTTGTTGGCAGACTGGCTTGCTTGTGCCCTGGCTTGCTTGCTTGCTTTCATGCTGGCTTGTTTGCTGGCTGGCTTGCAGCTCGCTTCCTCCTTGCTGGCTGGCCGGCTCTCTGGCCGGCTTCTTGGCTTGCTTGCTGGCTTGCTTGCCTGCTTGCTTCCTTACTGGCTTGCTTTCCCCTTGCTTGCTGGCTTGCTTGCTGGCTGGCTTACTTGCTTGCTTGCTGGCTTGCTTACTTGTTGGCTTGTTTGCTTGCTTGGTTGCTGGCAGGCTGGCTTACTGGCTGGCTTGCTTGCTGGTTTTCTGGCCATCTTGTTGTATGGCTTGCTTGCTGCCTTGCTTGCAGGCTGGTTTGCTTGCTTGCTTGCTTGCTGGCTTGCTTGTTGGCTGGCAGGTTTGCTTGCTAGCTGGTTTGCTGGCTTATTGACTTGCTTGCTGGCTTGCTGACTTGCTTGCTGGCTTGCTGACTTGCTTGCTGGCTTGCTGGCCGGATTGCTTGCTTGCTGACTGGATTGCTTGCTTGCTGGCTTGCTAGCTGGCTTGCGTCCTTGCGGGCTTGCTTGCTTGTTTGCTTGCTTGCTTGCTGGCTAGCTTGCTTACCGGCAGGCTTACTGGCTGGCCGGCATGCCTGCTGGCTTGCTTGACTGCTGGCTTGCTCTCTGGCTGGCTTGCTGGCTTGCTTGCTGGCTTCCTTGCTTGCTGGCTTGCTTGCTGGCCGGATTGCTTGCTTGCTGGCCGAATTGCTTGCTTGCTAACTTGCTGGCTTGCTGGCTGGCTTGCTGGCTGGCTTGCTGGCTGGCTTGCTTGCTTGCTGGCTGGCTTGCTTTCTGGCTTGCTTTCTTGCTGGCTGGCTGGTTTGCTGGCTGGCTTGCTTGCTGGCTGGATTGCTGGCTGGCTTGCTGGCCTGCTTGCTGGCTTACTTGCTTGCTGGCCGGATTGCTTGCTGGCCGGATTGCTTGCTGGCTGGCTTGCTGGCTTACTTTCTTGGTGGCCGGATTGCTTGCTTGCTGGCCGGATTGCTTGCTGGCTGGCTTGCTGGCTGGCTTGCTTGCTGGATTGCTCGCTTCCTTGCTAGCCGGCTTGCTTGCTGGCTTGCCTGCTGGCTGGCTTGCTTGCTGGCTGGCTTGCTTGCTTGCTTGCTGGCTGGCTTGCTTGCTTGCTGGCTGGATTGCTGGCTGCCTGGATTGCTGGCTACCTTGCTTGCTGGCTTGCTGGCTACCTGGCTTGCTGGCTGGCTTGCTGGCTTCCTTGCTTGCTTGCTTGCTGACTGGCTGGTTTGCTGGGTGGCTTGCTTGATGGCTGGCTGGATGACTTGCTGGATAGCTTGTTTACTGTCTAGCTTTCTGGCTTACTTGCTGGTTTGCTTGCTGGCTGGCATGCTTGCTTGCTTGCTGGCTTGCTTGCTGGCTTGCCTACTGGCTGGCTGGCTGGCTGTCTGGTTTGCTGCCTTACTCACTTGCTGGCTGGCTGGCTGGCTTGCGGGCTGGCTTGCGGGCTTGCTTGCTGGCTTGCTTGCCGGCTTGCTGGCTGGCTTGCTGTTTGGCATGCTGGCTCGCTTGCCTGCTGGCTGGCCTGCTTGCTTGCTTGCTGGCTGGCTGGCTTGCTTGCTTGCTTGCTTGCTGGCTTGCTGGCTTGCTTGCTTGCTTGTTTGCTTGCTAGCTGGCTGGCCGGCTGGCTGGCTTGCTGGCTGGCTGGCTTGCTAGACAGGGAACATGATTTTGCCTTTGCAAGAGCTCATACAGTCAATCTTTTGATGAGAACTATTGAAAGTGTTGGATACGGAGAGTCAGACTGAAAAATGCATTGCCATAGCCGGGATTTGAAACACAGATCTCCCGGTCTCTAGCCGGTTGCTCTTCCAATGAGCTACCATGGCAGCATGCCGGCATTGCATTGAATTTTTCTACTGACCCGCATGTTTACCGGTAAACCACAAGGTGTTCTCAAATTATTTTGAGATGACAACCCCAATGGCGACTTACAATGTTGCAAGTACTTAAGTCCCAGGATTCATAGTATAGCCAACTATTATGGTCAATTGGTATTGGTTTAATTGTTTTTTTCACACAAGCCGTGTGTAGGACAGGATTGGATAGGTAGAGTCAGACTGAAGAATTGAATGCCATAGCCGGGATTTTAACCACGGATCGACCCGGTCTCTAGACAGATGCTCTACCACTGAGTTACCATGGCAACATAACGGAACGGCATTAAATTTCTTAAATTTCTTAAACACACTAATTTCTCGTATGCTTCCCGGTAAATCACAAGGTAATCTCTAGTTATTTTGAGATACAATGTCGTAAGTACTTTAAGTCCCAGGATTCATAGTATAGCCAACTATTATGGTGAATTAGTATGGATTTGATAGTTTTTAACACAAACGTGTGTAGTACAGGCATGTTGCTGTGGTAGCTCAGTGGTACAGCAACCAGCTAGAGACCGGGAGATCCGTGGTTCAAATCCCGGCTATGGCATTGGATTTTTCGGTCTGATTCTTCGTATCCAACACTTTCAGTGGTTCTCATCAAAAGATTGACTGTATGAGCTCTTGCAAAGCCAAATCATGCTCCCTGTCTGCTAATTCGTTTCTTTTGTAATATTGGTGAAACATTTTCTCATTGGAATGTTTTATACCAGATGGCCCAACTGTCTCGTATTTTTTTGTGTGGTGATATCCCTTGTTGCGTTAACAGTTGCAGAACTCGACGGGTTTACTTCAAGTTAATCCTTTATTACATGGTGTTGCATATATATGCAACAAAGATGATTAATCAAAGCTTTCACAATTTTCAGTGAATTTTTT
This sequence comes from Hymenopus coronatus, assembly GCA_030762935.1. NCBI lineage: Eukaryota > Metazoa > Arthropoda > Insecta > Mantodea > Hymenopodidae > Hymenopus > Hymenopus coronatus. The sequence goes on along the minus strand of CM060900.1, from coordinate 433,087,713 downwards.
TTTCTAATTTTTTTTTTTTTTAATAATGTTTAGCCCCGCTTTACCACTGAGACACCACAGGCGATGACATTGATAATAAATGGAATGAAGATGTAGCACCAGTGGAATGTGATGGCGGGGGAAACCGGAAAACTCGGAGAAAACCCACCCCTGCACTGCTTTACCCACCACAAATCTCACAAATGGTCGCTTGGGATCGAACTCGGGTCACCTAGGTGAGAAGAATGTATTCTAACCACTCGGCGACGGTGCGGCCTAATTTCATATTACACTAACCTTCAACAATAAAATTAGGCTAGTTATCGCTGCCTTAATGATATTAATATTTTTGCAATAAAACTGTAGTGTTTTTAAATAAAAAAAAAGCAAAATCTATGAAACTGCAGTCAAATATGACCCTATCAGTATCCAAGCGTGCATTCGCACCAATGATTTAACTTGAGTTCTCCCCATCCTTTACCATAGGCGCATTTGACTGCAGTCGCTGGGACTCAAACTCGCGACGTTCAAATTTGAATGGATGGCCAGTCCAATTTGTATCGCACTAACGATCACGGCTATTCAGGTCGCTTCAGTTGTGGTGCCGGTGAAAGAGATATAAATACAAGTTAGTGAATTTGAGAAAGAACGGCAAAATAATTCATGCAATTAAGCGTTAAAAACTACCAGTGGAGTACTGGCGAGAGTGAGCTTCGCTTTGCACTTCTAGCTATCAGCGGTGACTGTGAGCAGGATTCTCAATGCGAGGGGTAAAACGAAGGTCGCTCTCGCCCAGTTCTCCATTGGCAGGGTTTAACTTGCAATAGCCCCGTTGAGTTCTGCAACTCTTTTAACTCACCAAGGGTTATCTGCACACAAAATACGAAGCAGTTGGGACACCTGGTATGTTTAATTTGCTTTAGAAAATCAGAATTAAAAATACACATGCTAATATTTTGTATTACTATCGTGCATCTAAAGCGGATAACCTCCTCATTGCTTTCTATTCCCTTCTCTCAGCTCTTTAGATCACGCCGTGACCGAGTGGTTAGACCACTCGCCTCTCACCTAGACGGCCGGGGTTCGATCCCAAGCGACCACATTTGAGATTTGTGGTGGACAATGCGGCGCTGGGGCGGGCTTTCTCATGTATCATCAGTGTCACCGCCTGCGGTGCCATAAGCAGTTAAAGCGGGCGTTAAACACTACCAAAAAATTCTCTCTGCTCTGTGATCCAGGCAGGTATTATCATAATAGCACGAGTGTTTTCATCTTGTCAATAATTCACGACCGGAGCGAAGCGACGGGATTGAATTGTCTTAGAGATGAAAACACGAGTTGTATTTGATAAGACAATCCAGCGAAATAGACTATTAATAATATATAATATACAGGAAGAGAGATTTTATCAAGTTATGATTGTAATATTTACATTAGTTCTTAAATGGTGTTTGGCATTTGAGCATGTTTATTTACCGAATGTTTTTTCTTTCTTCACTGCCTCCTGAATTATATGGCCGACCGTGCCACCCGATGTACGTATACCGATAGCAACAATGGAAATACGGAACAATTATTTTATTTCAGCTTTAATAACTAATACATGAGGATACAAACTTTTTTTTTTTTTTTTTTTTTTTTTTTAGGTTAATGCACTCGTTTCACTCATAAGAAATACAGATAATGGTTATTTTCACTCCTTTTTTTAAACTAAATACATTACGAACTGAATAAAACTTTAAATAAATATTGTAACTGAATTAATTGAAAGTACATTTGTGGAACTGACAGTTATTAAATGTGGCGGTTGACTGACTGGATTGTAAGCTTGTTACCAATAACCAAAACAGGAGATTAAACAAACGAACGTCTGGTGCGACAAAATTTCAAAGAAATGAACATCATCTGCGACAACATGGTTCGACTGTTTCGCTCCAGTCAGATGACCGCGATTGGTTGAAATTGCCCAATCTCGACCATTGTATCGGCGCTTTAATATTTAAACTGAATGTCTGTTTAACCGTTAAAACAACGGTAGAAACCGTAAATAATTGTAACTGAAACTTATTTTTGTGAGAAAAAATCCACTTCGTAATAAAAACTGTTATAAGTGTTATAAAATTAATATTGATTAACTTTACCCTTTGAACGAATTTATTGTTATTGCCGATGCTTCTATATCAAAATTTTCAGAAAATCATTTGCATAGAAGTTCGGTAAGTTTTATGAAAGTCGTGGACCACAAGCTGCTACTTCAAATCTCTCAAAACATGTACAGGCTAACACGCTTTCCTTTATCAGCATGTCCACGTTATTTTCTTTTGAATGTGTTTTTTATCATTTCTTCCTGTTGTGCAAATGCTCCTGCAAAAAAAGAAGGAAAGAAAAGAAGGCATATGACAGACCACCCAAGGAGTAAAGTGGCAGTTTACATGTAACCACAAGCATGATAAATATGTCTTCTAGGGAGTTAAAGTCACTTTAACATCAAAGAAAACCCCGTATATCAAAGTGATACAATGCTTCACGTTTTGAACTCTTTCTACATCAGAGCCATTAATCAATGGATAAGAGCAACCTTGTTTTAGAATACCAAATAATAATAGTAGTAATAATAATAATAATAATAATAATAATGACAATGCTAATGATAGTGACAATGATAGTAATTATAAATATAATGATAATAATATTTATAAGTATAATAATAAGTATAATGATAAGTATAATAATAAGTATAATGATAAGTATAATAATAAGTATAATAATAAGTATAAGTATAATAATAAGTATAAGTATAATTATAAGTATAATTATAAGTATAATAATAATAATAATAATAATTATAAAAGTAGTAGTAACACATTAACAATACTAACTTATTATTAGTATTATTATTGTTATTGTTTTTATTATTATATGAAGAAGAAACCCTTTTATATGTTCTAAATAACGAACAATTAGCAAGTTACCAGATGACACAGCTTACCATATGGTATTTATAGTTTTTTCTTCTTCTTCTTCTTTGAGTATTTACCGTCTTCGTCAGATGGACTTGCAAGTAAACTCCTGGGGTCAGATGCCTGTTGAGGAGTAGGTGATCTTAGGATCAGAGAGAGTAGCCAGGATGGGTGATCAATCCAATGCTTGGTACGAGAGTGAGGAAGAAGGTGATGTGAAATGACGATGAAATTGGTGGTAAGAAAGAAGATTATGGAATAGGTGGGTGACTGAAAGGTGGGGTAGCTGGAGAACCTGGAAAAAACCTGCCCATACGCCAATTTGTATACCAAATCCCACATGGAGTCCCCTAGGATCGAACAGGAGCCCCCTTGGTGAGTGGTGAGCAGTATAACCACTCGGACACAACACCACGATATTTATAATTTTCACAAGTTGTTTTATGAAAATGCATTTCATGAATTTTATATAAATTAAAATAAACCAGAACATGTGGCAACTTGCACTTCTTATTTCACAGACAGATTATGGTCCTATAAAACGGACTGATGCTCCTTTATTTTCCAGGATATTCGCCTTTTCATTTCCCGCGATACACAAGTGCCCAGATACTCACCGCATTTCTACGGCGCTACTGGAGAATTGGTAGCATTCGTACACTGATGACTCCTAGTCGTAGTCGTAGTCGGCTTACCCTCCCCTATGTAGAACTGACACCCCCTAGGACTTACATGGTGGCTTAAAGGTCAGAAGCCTATCGGGAAGATAACGGCACAAACCACAGAATGAAGAACCTGGAACGGATGGCTGGCCCGTAGCCAGGCATGAGCGTGAGGAGTTGGAAATGTGAATTTAAGCAACATGATGATAGGAAAGGTGAAGGGGGAGAAATTTGTGTAATGAGTGGTAAGGGAAACCGGAGGACCCGGAGAAAACCCACCCAGACGCCGCTTCGCTCACCACAAATCCCTCATGCGGGAGCTTGAGATTATACTAAGAATTATCTAAGTTATGTAGATTGGAAGTGATGGTGGAAGTGAAGTGTTTACCAAGTCCTCCAGTCCAGCCGATTTGCATACCAAAGCGGACGTGAGAACGGCCGCAGACGGCACTGTCCCCATATTGTATCCTCTACAAAACCTAATGCAGCTGAAACTTTCGGAATGATACGTTTCTAAGGTACACAAATATTGCTACTGACTACCAGTGAGTGGCCATGGCAGAGTTTCTGATTGTCAGCTCAATGTTCAACAACGTTCTAAAATCTGATGTGTTGCATCACATGATCTTCTCTACCTGTTCTGCAAACAAATTATTCTTACAAAGGGATATTCTTGTATATTCATCATGCTAAACGAGATAGACATTAACATAATTGTTCTTACTACTTAGTTCTTTGTAAGCAGAAGGGAAATAAGGGAATATACCAGACTAAAGCGATTGTCAAAAATTTTAAAAGCCGATCGATATGTGAACAACTGAAGTTTAGTTCTCTTTGCATTTTCAGAAAAACAAAAGAGATGAAATGAAAGGTGACCCAGTTTGAGATGTGTAGTTTAAAATGTCAACCAATAACGAGGAATATCTCGGAAACGGTCAACTCTGCAACAAAAATGTATATGAAATAACTTGGTGTTTTAACGAGATCGGCATTTTTCTGTAGTAAATTTTTGTGTATCTCTTACGGTTTAGCAGTTATGCAAGATTCATCCTGAATTAACAGGTCTTCAGAGGTTGTCCCAAAAAATTCAAGATATTCATTTTATTTGCGGTATAAATATATTTAGTATAAGGTATTTTAATCAAAATCGTTAGAGCCATTTATGAGAAAATCCAAAATTACGAAAAATTTTCCATGTAAAGGGTAGCTGGGGGTGGGGAGATTCTCTTGAAAGTCCTCATGTCGCATCCTTGGAAGATACTGAACTTAAATACTAACTTTGGTATTTAACACACTTTTCGTTTTTGAGCTATGTTGTTCACACACACACACACTCTCTCTCTCTCTCTCTCTCTCTCTCTCTCTCTCTCTCTCTCTCTGACTGACAGACAGACCCACGCACGGACTTTTTTACTTTCTCTACACGTACTATGTACATAGTGTATAGAGAAGGTGTTGCATTCCACCCAAAAATTCGATACCGAGATTTCACCGGAAATATACGTTTTAGGGTCCCCTGTATCCAAAAAAAGGCACTTTCAGAAAACGTCCGTGTGTGTGTCCGTTTGTCTATGAACACGATAACTCAAAAAAGAAAGATCGGTAAAATACAAAACTTAGTATTTAAGTTCCAGGGATGCCACACAAAGATTTTGAGAAAAATCCCCCCTCCCCAAACTACCCTTTGCACATTACTTTTTTCGAAAACTTTTATTTTCTCAGAAATTACTAACGATTTTGATTAAAATATCGTAAATTAAGGATAGCCTCTGAAGACTACTTTATTCTGGATTAATATTACGGAATTTTGCATAACTGCTAAACCGTAAGAGATGGACAAAAACTTACAACACAAAAAATGTAGAGCACCTTAAAACATACAATTTATCCTGCATACATTTTTTTCGTGAAGTTCATCATTTTTTAGGTATTCCTTGTTTTTTGGTTTTAGCTTTAAAAAACAGATTTTTTACAGGAATTTATCACTTCCTGTCCATACAAACAAAGGAACTTCAGTCACATAGCAACCAGTTTTTGGCTATCACTTTGACCTTCGCTTCTACTTACAAGGAAGCATGTAATAAGACTGTTTCTGCTAATTTTTTCTAGATTAGCATGAAGTAAATAGACGCATAAACTTTTTGACAATAATTTATTGCAGAGATGTAGAGAAAGTCGCGTGAATGAAACACATCAGATGTTTCTAAAATGCTTTTTATCGAGTCAGGGGGTCTCAAAACATATATTTCCAGTGAAAAATCGGTATCGAATTTTTGGGTGCAATACAAAGCCTTCTCTATACACTATGTGCATAGTACGTGTAGAGAAAGTAATAATTTTTAGTGTACACATTATCTTAATTGTTTTGCGTTCAGAATTCAGTATCTATCATAGAAGAACTTTATTTGCTTTACTGGAAATTACAAAAAAAAAGGTATATGTCACAAATTGTGTGGTCTAACGAGGTGTACATTTTTTGTGGAGTCAGTTTATTCTGTATCTCATACCATTTACCAATTATGCAAAACTCAACCATTTTCATCCAGAATGAACAAGTATTCAGAAACTATTCCCAGAAAATTAGGGATGTACATATAAAATAAGGTATTTTAATCAAAATCGCTAGTCATTTTTGAGGAAATCAAAGTTTGCAAAAAATGTTCCATGTAAAGGGAAGGTTGTGTTGGTTGTATTTTCTTGAAAATCTTCGTGTAGCATCCTTGAAAGGTACTAAACCTAAATACTAAGTTTGGTACTTAACAGTCTTTTCGTTTTTGTGCTATGCTGTCCACAGTCACTCACGCACACACGCACCTGTTTTTAATGGGTTTTTTCGGACTCTGGGAACTCCAAAACAAATATTTCCGGTGAAATATCGACATAGAATTATTGGGTGGAATACAATACCGTCTCTATCCACTACGTACTTGTACATACGGAGCTAGATAAAGTAATACGTACACGAATGAGTGTTGCTTGTTTTGAACCCTGCTGTCGTCTTGTAGCTCTGAAACAGGATTCAAATTTCGCTTAACTTATAGGACGTCGCAGTATCTTTCAGCGCTGCTCAAATTAACGCCGAGAACCCGCTCAAGTGTGTGTTGTGTGCAAAATTAATCCTCTGTTCACCAACTAGCATCCTTCAATGTATACGCGCACGAGAAACGAGAGCAAATGATAATTATGGATCTTGAGAAAAGGAGATGATGTTAGACGTGGCGATGCAGACTACAATTTTACACGAAGGAAACCAAATGAGGTGGCACCCTGGTAACCCACGTGACTCACATGCTAAAGGTCCCTGGTTCTATCCCCTGCGATAGCTCAGTTTATCTCATGGTTTTACGTGGCTTCCTAGGGTCGCCAGGCGAATGCTGCGATGGCTCCTCATCTAACATAATTTTCCCTTCAACTCCTGCCCCTCTCATCTTTCTGGTGTGCTTCCAGGTTTGCAGTGTATGGCAGTACGTGCAGATGGTGAAGACGCATACTCTATGTATAGATTACTTGCCGTGAAGACTAGAGACTGCTAGGTTGACGGGGAGATTGAGCACCCTCCATGCCAGGTTCATATACCCAAGGTCGCGGGTTCATAACCGGCGGAGGGTGATGGATTTTTTGGTGTAAAATTCCTTAACATGGCTTCCTTCGGAAATGAAAAAAAGCTGTTGGTCCCGTGTCCGGGCACGTAAAAGAACCTCAAGACTGATAAAGAGGCCTCTGAGCAAACTTAAGTGGTATTTCACGCCTAGTGTAGAATGCGACGCTGAAAACCGCAGTAGTTAAAGAGCGTCCATAAGTAAACCTCCATTTGCATTTTTGACGGCCCGGCAGTGGGACAGGTTATTGGGCTTTGCAACATCAGGGACTTCCGCGCGTCTCTGGCGTGATCTATGTTCTATGGTTCCCTCACCTCATCCTGGGAAATGTTAAGACACCTGGTATATTTGCAAAGTATCGTTGTGCACCAGGTGTCTCACTTTATGTCTATTCTACTTCTTTTAGATAAAGAATAGCTAGATAGACACCTAGAAAATCTTTCCCTGAATTCCTGTTCACTATACCAAAGATTCAGGTATATAAACGCCTTTGAAATCCTGTAGTAAAATCAAAGCATAAACCATTCGTATATTAGTTTAAAAAAAGTCTTATATGTTCCAGTCACATGACTTTCTCTACTTATTCTGCTTCAAATTATCCTTATAAAGCTTATCCTTCTATTTCAGGGCGGTAAGATAAGCACCCGCAGTGTGAAATGTACTACCCCTACAGTCGGTCCTTGTTTTTTCCTTGCACCTGGCAGAGAAGCGGTGAGGCTACGTGTGCAGCAGTGACGGTTGTTCTTGAAGAACAACATATTTGTTCTCCCAGTCCCGATTAAACATTCGCCGTTCACTCATATTGCACACGTAAGCCACCACTACACTGGTAAGGAAGCCACGGGGCTAATAACGGAATGAACCGGTTTCTTTGGCTCTACGTGACTGTTGAAAGAGAGTGGTGGGGTCGAGAGGGAGGGTAAGTTGACACCTCTTGCGCTCTGCCTGCCAGACCTGCTCTGTTTGCTTCATGCTAATCGAGATAAACATTAACAGAAGTTGTACTATTACTTAGCTCCTTATAAGCAGATGTCGTTACTCCGTGGTGTAGTGGTTACCAAGCTAGCCTATAAAATCCAAAATGGAAGGTGATGGATTTTTTCAGAGGCAAAAATCCGTAGCATGGTTTTCTCCGGAAGCGAAGTAAAGCCGGTGGTCTCGTGTAAAGTTTATTTGCACGTAAAATAACCCCATACCTTGACAGAAGAAGATTTCTGGAAAAAGTTCCGCCATTTCGGGTCCGCAGGTTGTGATTTCGTCTTACAGTACTATCTGTGGACGACAAGTCGATGTCTTGCCACCATGGTGCCTAGCGGCAAACTCACAAACTAGAAATTCAAATGCGATCAAGACAACATCTAAACGATATCCTCTACTTAGGAGCTACAGGAAATTAACTATAAGCAGAAGGAAAATAAGGGAACAATTAGGCTAAAGGGATAGCCAAATCTTTTAAAAATTTGTTGCTATGTTGTTCTCTTTGCATGACCAGAAATAAAAGAAAAGAAATAAGAGACGAATGAAAACTTCTGATTAAGAAAAGTGAAAGTATTTTAAAACTGAATATTTCTGATATGGTTAACTCTACGAAAAACTCTTATTACTTGCTTCCTTGTAAGCAATAGGAAAATAGCGGAATATACTAGGAGAGAGCGATAGTCAAATATTTTTAAAGCTTGTCCTTATGGAAACAATTGAATTACATGGCCTAAAGCAAAACAAAAGATATATGAACCGAAAGGTGACTTCCCACTTGAGAAAGTTTAAGTGCTGTAAAGCTGAAACCAATAAAAAGGAATATCTTGGAAGCGATAAACGCTATAAAACATATAGGATGACATAAATTCTATGTTTCAACGAGATCTACATTTTTTGTCGGGTATATTTTTGTTTATATCTTACGGTTTACCAGCTAAATAAAATTCATCCAGAATGAAGAGGTCTTCAAAGACTATTCCAAGAAAATTCAAGTTATAAATTTAAACATAAAGCTCAAACATTTCGGAAAAAGTTGTATGTAAATGGTAGTTGGTGGTATGGGAAATTTCTTAAATATCTTCGTGTTGCATCCTTGGGAAATAAACATAACTCCATGGCACGACAGCTCGCAAGGGACCTTGGCCTACCACCCGGCCGCTGCGTCCCCCATCTCGGTTCATGACAGACGTCACGGATGGGTATTGAGGGTGAGACGTGGTCAGCGCCTTAAATCCCTCCCGGCTGGTTAATGCGGTCCTCATGACCTGGAGCCGCTACTTCTCCATCAAGTAGCTCCTCAATTGGCCCCCAGGGACCTCACGAGGCTGAGTGCAGCCCGGTCCAGGTCTCCCAGTGGGGGAAAAATCCCCACGCCGGTACTGGAAATCTGACCCAGGTCTCCCGCTTGGTAAGCAGTTGCGTTATCCTTGGGAAATACTGAGCTAAAATACCAAGTTTGATATTTAACTGACTGTCCACAAACACACACGGAAACTTATCTACTCAAGGGTCCTCAAAGAATGCAATTCTGGTGAAATATCGACATTGAAGTTTTGGGTGAAATACATATCTACTATATACATGGGCAAATGGAAGCAAACACCGGTAAGTGGCGGGTGAACAAATACATAGCGCGAGCGACCTTCGTATGTCAGCGAAAAACAAGAGAGAATCGCGCTCTCGCAGTTTCCAGTCCTTAATGGAAACCGAAAACGTTGTTAATGTTTTTCACTTCACTTTGAGAGAATAAAGTCATCTATCAGTATTCACCGGTGGTCTCCTTAGTGTGGTGGTAGCGCGTGTGCTTGCCAAGCGGGAGACCTGGGTTCGATTCCCGGTACCGGTGTGGAGAGTTTCCCCCGCTGGAAGACATGAACAGGGCTGCACTCAGCCTCGTGAGGTCCCTGGAGGGCCGATTGAGGAGCTACTTGATTCAGAAGTAGCGGCTCCATATTGAGAAGATCGCACCAACCGGCCGGGAGGGATTTGAGGCACTAATTACGTCTCAGCCTCCAGTACTGCACCCTATTCACGACACCTTCGGCCCGAGGCGGGGTGTGCAGCGGCCGGGTGGTAGGCCAAGGACCCTTGCGGACAGTCGTGGCATGGAGTTAGGTTTATCAGTGTTCACCAATAGCTAGTTTTATAATTGTATATACGCTGTTTTGATTTAACATTACAGACTAAGTCCATTAAAAGGTAATAAAAACATTAAGGTCCTGCAACAAAAACCACGCACGAGGCTACGCAGCGTTTCACTGCATTTGTCATCACTATCATCATCATCATCATTATTTTACGTTTAGCAAAATTAAACAAAACTTAAAAATATCGTAGCGGAAAACATCAAAATACAAGAGCACTTTTAGAGAGGTTATTTTACGTACCGTAAATCTACGACACGGGACAACTAACTTTACTTCCCTTCCTTCCCATGCTAAGGACTTTTCAGCCCGAGAAAACTAATCATCCTCCGCTGGGTTTGAACCGCGACCTTGGGTACCAGAGGCCAGCATGTTACCCTAAGACAACGGAAGACAGATTGAGTATGATATTAAAGTACAAGGTGCAAGTAGTAGGCTGATTCATACATTTTTAATAAATTTCTTAGATCTCCGAAACTACCATTTTGGCTCAAAAAGATATCCCTAAACGTCATTAGTTTGGTTTGAAACTAAAGTAAATAATTTTAAAAAGAACAGTATCAAATATACAGGTTATGTAATACAGCGGGCGGTGCCATGGCTGTGGGGTTAAACCGCTCGCCTCCCATCTAGGTGGCCCGATTTCGATCCCAGGCGCCCGCATGTGGGATTTGTGGTGGACGAAGCGGGGTCTGGGTGGGTTATTCCGGGTACTCCGGTTTCTCCCGCCACTCATTCCACTAGTTACTCCATCATCACCTTTCCTATCAGCCATTTTGCTTGCATTTCAAATCATCAACTTCCTCACGTTTATGCCTAGCTACTGGACAACCACCCATTCCAGGTTCTCCGTTCTGTGGTCACGTGTCGTTATCTCCCCGACAGGCTTCTGACCCCAAGGCATTGGCTTGAAAGCCCTAGTGGGGTGTCAGTCCTACATACGGGGAGGGTCAGCTGACTACGAAAAAAATGTTGGCAATACAATGTGATTGGTTACAATCGCGTTGTTGAAGATAAAAAATTTCGTTTTATTTTGTTAATACTACAGTGGTTAGACCGCTCGCCTCCCACCTAGGTGGCTCGGTTTCGATCTCAAGTGCCCACATGTGGGATTTGTGGTGGACGGAGCGGCGTATGGGCGGGTTTTCTCCCGTTTCTCCCGCCACTTATTTCATCAATTGCTCCATCATCGCCTTTTCTATCATCTACTTCCTCACGCTCAGGCCTTGTTACGAGCAGGTTCTCCATTCTGTGATTTCATGCCGTTAACTCCCCGACAGGCTTCTGACCTCTAGGTATCCGCTTGTCAGTCCTAAACACGGGGAGGGTAAGCCGATTACGAAACTACGAATGTAATGCACTGTGTCCCACAAGCTTTCTAACTCGGTATTTGTTTTCACAATTCCAAGTCCATTGCAATGAAAGTGGTGCTATCTGGAGTATCCTTAACGCGCTTATCCTCTTGCTTAGGGGAGAGTCGGACAAAACCTGGACTCTAACGGGTTTTTTTTAAATATTTATTCACTATGGGAATGAAACAGTCAACATTTGTGTTAAACGGATAAACTCATCCTTTGCGAAGAAAAAAGTATATAAATCAGTGATGGTCAATTGCAATTAAGAGCATAAAAACACATGTATGCAATGTATCGATTTTGTCCAACCAAATTCGGAATGGCAAGAATAATTAAAAACACATCGATACATTGCAATAAGACCATTTATTAAACAAAAACTTGCAGAATATCACGTATAAAACTAATGGAATTTGGATCAGTATCAACCCAATGGCACGCAACGTTGATTTAAGCTATGTCCTAAGAGTTTTTAAACACTTTAGGCACAAAAATCACAAATGAAAATTTGCTCTTGTTCATCGGCTTTGCTGCACGCTTCATGTGCCCAACCTTTCATTCTTCACCTCGTGTACTATAAAGGGTTCATTTTTCTTTGGCTTCTTTTCCACCTCAGTTTTGTTAGGTTTTTTTTTTCTGTCACCTTGAACAATTTTTGCTTCATTGCTAAATCTTCCTTGCCTTATTTTTTCACCGTTTATTTTTCTTCTGCTTCAAGTTATAATTTGTATGGGAATGAAGAAGGATGACTGTTTTCCCTCACCGCTTATCATATTTTCTTATGGTTTTAGAACCAATCTGAACTGAAATACCGCTTCCCGGTTTTGTCCGACCACGTCATTTTGAAACAATTTTACTCTAGCGCTTTTCGAACAACTGCTGTAAGCCAATACAAAACGTTGAAATAGCAAGTAAATAATGAGTTATTAGATGGTGTACTCACCTAAACTAAATCCTTAGGTATTTAAAATTAGAAGCGTAATATTTCCGACGCCAAGTCTTTTAACGTGTAAAATTAAACAAATCACTACAGCAAAACGATTGGTTTACACGACTTGAGCTCATTGGACGCTATTATGGCGCTCGTCTGGAAGTAATTATACAAGTTTCCGCTATGTATCGCCACAAATCAAGCCATAAAACTTGAATCCCTGTTTTGACCACCTACCCGGTTTTGTTCGTCTCTCCGCTGTTGGTTGACGATTGCGTAGTATGGTTGGGTGTACAATCATTAATTGTTGATTTTGTTTATTCGTGTATTGGAAAACAGACTCAGAAAGACAAGCAGTGCAGTGCAGTTAAAATGAATCGGTATACTCTAAAAGAGAGTGTGTTTATTATTCGGGTGTATTGGAAGACAAACACAATACATGCATCTCAGGAGCAGTTCGTAGGGGAATTTGGAGACAACCGGCATCCACCAATTGGAACTTATCGAAATAACTTGAAACACATGCAACTCTATCGGGCAGACATCCAAGAGGTGGAGAACAAATGCCACAAGAAATGATTGAGAATGTGGAGGATAGGCTACTGGCGTCTCCCTATAAATCACTCCGCTGACTTTCGCAAGAAACAGGAATGTCCAAAAACTCTTGCCAGAGTGATGCAAAAAGGAGAAGCTTCACGCTTATCGTTCCACTGTGGTGCACGTATTCAAATAAACTGACAAAGTGAAACTATCAAATGTTTCAAACCTTTCTTCAAAATAATCCGACCATTGTGGGCTACACTTGGTCATGGACAGATGAAAAACGCTGTACGATACACGACGAGCCCCTTCATTCAGAAAAGATTAGTGTATGGTGTGCAATATCTCGGCAATATCTTCCATCTTCTTCAATAAAACCATCGCAACAAACGAACATCTTGAAATACTAAATACGTTTGTAAATCAACTGGACTATGAGGAACTCTCCATAGAATATTTCCAACAAGACAGTGCGATATGCCACACAGCAATCTCCAGCATGGCTGATATTCAGTCCTTTTTCGGCAACAGCTGCCACGCTCGCCCGATAAGCCATCATTTATTTTTTTTTTTTTTTTTTTTTGAGGGGGGCGGACATCTGAATGGGAAAGTTTATAAGAATGAACCACGAACTATGGACGCTTTCAAAGAAAACACCATCACAGATATCCAGGTAATAAACGTGAACATCCCAGCGAAGACATCCGACAATATGGTTCTGTGAATTCAGTCTTGCCTGAATGCAAATAGCGGTCACTTCCAATATCTGTTATGGTGTCACCACATTTCTCGCAGAATTATGCAAGTCGGCCTTAAATTGTATTGCAATATTTTCATTAGCACTGGAATTATTGTCAATTCTTAAACTAAATTGCGGGTTCGGCAGCGAGTGAGACATACTACCTATTAGTTTGATTGTTGTTGCTGTTGAACAATCTGGGAATTACCACTCACTAATAATTGCCATTTGAGGCATGGTTTTGAGCAAATGGATTCGCGGAGAAGTCCATTTGGGTGAGCGGTCATGCGGTGGGTTTGTTTCGGAAAAAGGAATTCAGAGGAATAGTCGGAATGTGTATATTTAGCTCCCACCAATTTTAAAGGCAGATTAAAGTCCTATATCCAGGGTGATTAGTCAAATCAGACATCGATGATATAACAGAGCACACTAACCACTACACCTCTTAAGATCGCCATATTGCTAGCTTCACCAACAAATTACAGTCGCGTGCAGTAGCACGAGCTTTGCATCGTGTTTTTATTCCGCTTCTAATGGCAATAAAAAGAAAACATGAGCGTGTTTATTTCCTCCTGCCGAGATGCAGTCAATATCTTTGGTATGAGTACAATAGCACTCGTGGGCAGATTTCAGCGACGAAGGAGCGCTCAACACCTTAGCATCAGCAGCATCCTTGCGGTAAACCATTAATCCTCTACCACGTACACTAGCGCGCATAAAAATGGTCCATTCTCCTAAATGGCAGGTGTTTTCCCTACATAGGTGTCCATTTTCCAAGTAACAAACCTCAGACTCCCAACAGTCAATAACAGCTCTCTATGGACTGGCGTGACAAACAGACAAAATATTTCATATTGCTCACTGCGGTACTGTAAGAAATTCCAGCAACACATGACGTTGTTAATACACATTAGAGTTCCTTCTCTTCCACGTGACACATACCGGTTGGTGCTCCATAATATTTCATCACAAAATAAAACAGTTGCCATGATTTATGCCCCAAAATTTATTTTTGCGGAAAAATTCAACAAACTATTGCCAAACGTTACTCTTCTGATAACATATGTAAATCGCGTGGTGTTACTCCTTGTCACTTCGGCCCTATTTTGAGGGAGTGAAATAACATATCCGGCAATTAAAACTTCCCTTAAACAGAAAATGACACATTTCCCTAAATGCTAAAATCCACCCAATTTCTGAAAAGGCCAAAGTTGGACAAAAGTGTGTAAACTACCCTAACTACCCAGAACTATTTACCGTTATCCAGACGATACCTCGAGAAGTTATTTTTGTCCTACAGAAAAAGTATGACATGTTCCATTTCCATGACTTACTCTACATTGCTGTAACAAATTACTATTAAACATCTTATTCTTCTAATTTATGATAATCGAGATAAACATTAGCAGAAATTACTAGCTTCCTTGTAAGTAGAAGTGCAATAAGAGAATACACTAGGCTAAAATGATAGTAAAATGGTCTAAAAGCTGGTTACCATGTGGTTGAAAGCCGTTTCTATGTATGGCCTGGAGTTTACAAATTTCTGTTTCAGAAAAGTTTAAGTGTTTTAAATCTGAAACAAATAACAAGGAATATCTCAAAAATGGTCAACTGCACGAAAAAAGGTATATGACACCAGTTGCACAAAATTCAGCAAAATTCATCCAGAATAAAGAAGCCTTTAAAGGTTATTTCAAGAAAACTCAGATATACATTTTATTTGTCATATAAATATCTTTAATATAGGGTATTTTAATCCAAATCGTTGCCATACTTTGGAAAATCAAAATTTCGATTTTTTTTCCATTAAAGGGTAATTTGGAATGAGGATATTTTTCTCAAAGTCTTCGTGTTGCAATCCTGAAAAATACTAAACCTAAATACCAAGCTTGGTGTTTTATCAACTTTTCGTTTTTGAGTTATCGTGTTCAGTCACTCGGACACACACGGATCTTTTCTAATTTTTCTTTTTTGATACAGGGCACATTAAAGTGTATTTTTGGTGACATCTCGGTATCGTATTTTTGGGTGGAATGCAATAGCTTCTTATGCACTGCATATGTACATAGTACATGTAGAGAAAGTAAAAATTACATTTATTATTTTGTCACACCTAATTTACGTAGACGGCACCCTGGCTGAGTGTTTAGACCCCTCGCCTCCCATCTATGCGGCCCGGGTTCCATCCCAAACCCCCTCAAGTGGTGTTTGTAGTGTACGAAATGGCATATGGACGGATTTTCTTCGGGTCCTCCGATTTCCCCCGCCATTCATTCCATCATTGCTCCATCATCACCTTTCCTATCCTCCATTTCGCTTGCATTTCATATCATCCACTTCCTCGTGCTCATGTCTGGCTAGCGACCGACCACTTGTTCCAGGTTTTCCATTCTGTGGTTTCGTGCCGTTGGCTCCCCGACAGGCTTCTGACCCCTAGGTATCTGCTTGTAAGTCATAAATACGGGAGTGTAAGCCAACTACGAAAAAAAATAATTTAAGTAATCTCCAAAATTTCATTTTGTCACACTTTGAGTCACCATAAAAATGCTTACATATTTAATTTTGCGACATTTATTACTATAATTTTCTGTCGCGCATTATATGCGTTTCTCTGTATATTATAAAAAGGTAATTTCCAATTCAGAAGTAGATTCACCTGGGGGGTTGCGATGTAGAATGTGTTTCCTGAGGGGTGTCGGTTGCTTTTCGTTTCGCCGTTGCACTTACATTGACACTTCAAGCTCTGATCAGTGTATGCTTCGTGATATAAACCTTACTACATGAAACCAATCTCTCTTCACCTAAAATTTTAAAAAATGCAAGACCTTTTTTTCTAGTGTACTACCACTTTCCTTCACTAGCCATCAGACATCGCGCGCAGCAAAACTTTTAATTTCTAAAAATTATTGATGAACGACTACGCTGACTGACAGTTAATCGTTTTATGACATAGTGTAAAACCTCGAGTGTTATAAAACAAAGCTGAAGTTTATTGAAGACAGTCAGGCACACGACCAAATACAAAACGCTATGTCAAGTAGGACATCGTAAGGTGAAAATATACAAGCGCCAATCTACTACCTGCACTATAGCTTGGGTCCACTACACCTATTCAGAACGGGGGAATTTATCACTTTTGGGTCTAAAAGTTTGAATTTTTAAGGGAAATTTACTATGTTTTAGAGAAATTTACATCTGCCCACCCTTCTATTAATGACTAGAAATTATATTCGAGGAACAGACCACCTCATAATGGAGGGGAGAGAAATACATTTGTAATTACCAACATAATAAGCTGCGTTCAATTAGACAGACAGACAGACAGACAGACAGACAGATAGATTTATTGTCTGTTGCCATGCACTGTACAGATAGACTCGTCATAAATGTACATTAATTAAACAAGTCACTTAAGCTGTTAAAAGTTTTGTCATATAAAAACAAACGTAGTGATCTTTTAAATTTACACATGTCATCTATTTTAATAATGTCATATGGGATAGCATTGACAATTTTACTTATGAGGCACTTTGGTGATTTTAAGCATTTAGTTGTTTTACATTTTCCTATATGGATGTCTTTCATTCTTCTAGTAAAATGTTTATGAACGTCACAGTTGAGAGTGAATAAGTGTGAGTTGTTTTCATAAAATAGTGCAGCACTATATATGACTAAACCAGTCAAAGTAAAAGTATAAAATTGTTTAAAAACATGTCTTGGTTTCATATTAAAAATAAATTATGGGCAACCTTTATGCATGAAAACTTGATAGCAAAAATGTATCGGAAATACAGTATACTCCCGATTATTCGTGCATCCTCCCTCCCAAGAAAAATTTTTTTGTTTTAATGTCAACACGCTTTTTTTTTTTCGTTTCTCCATCTCTTTTACAAATTTATTTTAACTTGCAAACTTGTTTTCATTCCTGAGCGAGTCTAAGGTATTTCTACCATCAGTGTAGATTACAATGTGTCTGTATTATGTGCGAATGTATGTGGTGTGTGTGTGTATATGGAAGGGGGGGGGGTCATTAAGCTATAAGGTAACCGTTCTCGCGGCCTCTATCCACCGCGCGAGAGAACCGCGAGTTGCCCTGAAAGGGGTGCCTGCAAAGGCGCACTTTAGTACTTACTATAGAGTTGATGCTGGAAATGTTGACTTTCTGTTCCCAAACAAGCAGTATATCAAGTAAAAGTGTGCTCTCCTACTCTCCTAAGCTCTACAGGAGGAATCCTTGTTTAAAATACAGGACCTTAGTCGCACTATTTAAAGCTTATGTTGATCTAAATGCACGGGTGGATGTTAGAAAGAGGTATACTACGAACGAAACGATAATTTATATGTAAATAAGGGTAGAAGGTACAGAGCCGACATACAAAAATGTTATTTTCTTAATAGGGTCATTGAAGAATGAAATGAATTGCCTGTAGTAAGCCTTTCAGGGCTAACCTCTGACCTTAAAGAAGTTTAGGGATAATTTAAAGAGAATAAATGTTTGACAATTGAATTAAATATTGTGAAGTAATTAAGAATTCGTAACTATTAATGTAGAGGCTTCATAGTACCTGTTTATAAACATGCTAGTAATTGACATAAGTACTACTATACTGAATAATATGTAGTTAGGTATTTAAAAAAAACATGTATATATAGTGTGTTAGTTGTACTACTGTCATTAATTTGTATTTACTATTATTAATTTGTAATACTTTATTAACTAGATTATTACTGTAAGTGAATTTTGTACATTTAACTCTGCCACCTGGCAGTACCTAATTGCCAAGAATAAATACCTACTTACCTACATAAGGTCATGCAAGAGCATAGGATTCCTAATCCTAAGCAGATTGTAAGATTTGCTGCTTGTTTGAGACGTATGCAAACCTTACGTTTCAAAATTTGAAAGTAATAATTTTGAGGAACTGGCGTGGACTGATGTCAGTGGCGTACTGCTATTGCATGACAACGCCAGGCCACATATTCCTAGAGTCACATTAGATACCATCAAAGACCTGAAGTTCGTCTGCTTGACCCCTCTATTCTCCGGATCTGGAACCTTCAGATTATCACATTTTAAACCCACTGAAAGAAGCTCTTGGTGGCTCAAGGTTCGCAGATTATGATAATGATGATGATGTCCAGGCGGCAGTGCAAAATTCTTTTCACATGGAATAGAGAAGCTTGTCTAGTGCTGCCATAAGTGCATAGAACTTGGGGGGGGGGAATTACGTTGACAATTTAGCTCTACTAAAACACCAATGCAGTGGCCGAGATAGGCAATTTCAACCTATTGCGGTTGATGTTCATTTCTTTGAAATCTTATCGCACCTGTGACGTTCGTTTGTTTAATCTACTGTCTGGTTTATTGGTAACAAGGTGACAATCCAGTCAGCCAACCTTCACTTTTAATAACTGTCAGTTCCACAATTGTTCTTTCAATTAGTTCCGTTACCATGTTTTTTTTTTTTTTTTTGTTTTTTTTTAAGTTTTATCCAGTTCATAATGTATTTAGTTCAAAAAAGGCCTGGAAATAATAATTATTTGTATTTCTTATCTATGACAGTAATAACCTCAAATAAAATAACGTTTGTTTCCCCTTCATGAAATAGTTATCAAAAGCTTAAATAAAATAATTGTTCCCTATTTCTATTATTGCTATCGATATTTGCACATTGTATAGACACGGTCCGCCATATCATAATTCAGGATGCAGTGAAGAAAGAAAGAAAAACATTCGATAAATAAACATGGTTCAATGCTTCATCTACCATTTGAGAGCTAATGTAAGTATTACAATCATAACCTGATAGAATCTTCTTTCCTATATATCACAAATTATTAACAGTCCATTTCGCTGAATTGTCTTATCAAATACAACTCGTGTTTTCATCTCTTAGGACAATTGACTCCCGTCGCTTCACTCCGGTCGTGAATTATCGACATGATGAAAACACTCGTGGTATTACTTATGGCATATTCTTTTTTCAAACTTAGAAGCGCTAGATATAGAACAACTGTAGTAATTTATGTATAGCACATTCTTGAAAATGTTTTTTTAGTTTGAAAAACGAATCCAAATGCTTGCAATGCATACAGTAACACGGAGTGTTTTACAGAGGTCATCTGAACGGCTGTCGTTTTAAAAATATCTTATAGTGTTTGATTTTCGCATCTATTACTTTTCTCAGCTCTGTGCAAGTAACTTATACAGCAGGTGGCTAAACAGCGCCGTATTTCACTTGTGAAGATCTCCCATCGTGATTTAAAAGAGTTGCAGAATACAACGGGGCAATCCCAAGTAAGCATAGTCAATGGAGAACTAGCGCATTAGCCTGAGTGGCCTTCGTTCCACTCCTCTTGCTTATCAGCTAAGACGACGAGAGAATCGGGCTCGTTGAGAATCAGTTTCCAGGCTTGCAATAGAGTGTACATTCCTTGATGAGAGGCAAGAACAGTGTACACAGATCGAAAAGGTCCTAGGGCATTTTCCAATTGAACTACAGGCATGTTGACATATAATTAAGGTGTCTTTAATTGACTTAACATTGTCCGTCACACATACATATTACTTTCTCTGCACGTACTATGTGCATTGTATATCGACAAGATGAAAACACTCATGGTATTACTTATGAAAAAAATCTGACGTGTTATACTGATATGACTTTCTCGAGTTCTGCAAATAAACTATTCTTATAAGAGATTATTCTTCTCTCTACTTCATGCTAATCAAGATAAATATTAGCGGAAGTGGTAATATTATTTAGTCCCACAAAAATAGAAGGATAATATGACAATACGCTAGGCTAAAGTGGTAGACATATATTTTATAACTGACGTAACAGATCTGGACATGTGAAAATCTTGATGAGACCTAACATAAAAACAATGCGAATCGTCTGCTTCCAATTCTTCCACACCTGACAGTCTTTCGTCTTCACTTACTGCACGAGAATATTGAATAATGAACAGCGCATAAGTTTATAAATCAGTTTCCTCCAATACAAAATGTGACGCCATCATCACTGCTATTCGCTACTTTTTGCACCATTATCCTGGATGAGAATTCTTTCCAATTGGTTTTCTACAATTCCATCTATTTCAAGTTTTGATTTAATGAGAATATTGAATAAAGAAGAGCTCACAATGAGCATTTACTTATGAATAAGTTACCTCCATTACAAAACTTTGTGTTTGTCTTTGTTTACAAAACTCACATGCTATTGCCACACACTTCATTACATTTGCACAACCATTCTGGTCCTGGCATGTGGTATTTTTACTTTCTCTACATGTACTATGTACCTAGTGTATAGAGAAGGTATTGCAATGCACCAAAAAATTCGATACCGAGATTTGACCGGAAATACATGTTTTGGGAACCCCTGAATCCAAAAAAAGCATTTTTAGAAACAGGTCCGTGTGTGTCTGTGAGTCTGTAGACATCATAACTCAAAAACGAAAAAACAGTTAAATACCAAACTTGGTATTTAAGTTTAGCATCTTCCAAGGATGCGAAACGAAGTTTTTCAAGAAAATAGCCCCACCCCAAACTATCCTTTCATGAAACATTTTTCGAGCAATTTGATTTTCTCAAAAATGGCATTAACGATTTTGATTCAAATACCTTATGTATAAGATATTTTTATGACAAACGAAATATACTTGAATTTTCTGGGAATAGCGTCTGAAGACCTGTTCATTCTGGATGACGTTTATACAACTGGCAAACCGTAAGATGTATAAAACTTACTATACAAAAATGTAGATCTCATTAAAACACACAATTTATGTCGTGTACATTTTTTTGTAGAGTTAACCGTTTTCGTGATATACCATATTGTTGGTTTCAATTTTAAGTCACTTAAACTTTTCTCAAACGGAAAGACATCTTTTTTCTCGTTTCTCGTTTGTTTACTCCTGGCAAACAAAGAGATTGGTATTCCGATTGTTTCACATAGCGACCGGCTCTTAAAGGACGAAGCTTAAAGCCTTAGCATGTGCATTTTCTTATTTCCCTTCTATTTATAAGGAAGCTAGTAATAAGACTAATTCTGCTTATCTTGGTTAGCACGATGCAGATAACAGATTTATATTTTGAATAAAAGATATTTTAACGAACAGCTAGAGAAGATCATGTGAATGGAACACATTAGAGTTTTTTCCTCTCTGCTTACAAGGAACCAAGTAATAGGATAATTTCTGCTAATGTTTATCTCGATTAGCATGAAGTAGATAGAAGAATAACCTTTTTAACAACAATTTGCTGCAGAGGTGTAGATAAAGTCATGTGTATGGAACACATCAAACTTTTTTCATATTCTTATTACTTTCTCTAGCCCCGTATGTGCAATGTACATAGTGGTTACAGAAGGTATTGTATTGCACCCAAAAATTCGACGTCGAGGTTTCAGCGGAAATATATGTTTTGGGATCCCCTGAGTCCGAAAAAAACACCTTTTACAAAAAGGTCCGTGTGTGTTTGTCAGATAGCTCAAAAGGACCCTTAAATACCAAACTTGGTATTTAGATTTAATATCTTCCAAGGATGCGACAGGAAGATTTTCAAGAAAATCCCCCCATCACAAACTGCCCTTTACATGAAAATATTTTCGAAAATGTTGGTATTCTCAAAAATGGCTCTAACGATTTTGATTATAATAGCGTATATCTAAGATATTTACATCCCAAATAAAATGTATATGTTGAATTTTCTGGGAACAGCCTCTGAAGACCTCTTCATATTGGATGAATTTTTCTGAATTTTACTTAGCTGCTAAACTGTAAGAGATACACAAAAACTTAATACGCAAAAAATGTTGATCTTGTCAAAACACACACTCAACGTCCTTCACATTTTTTTTGAGAAGGTAACCGTTTCCGAGATATTCCTTGTTATTGCTCTCAGTTGTAAAGTATTTATACTTTTCTCAGACAGGAAGTGTCCCTTTTTCATTTGTACTACTCCTGGCCAAGCAAAGAAGCGATTTGCAATGACAATCGTATAACGACAGCTTTTAAAACATTTGACTATCCGGTTTAGCTTAGTGTATTTCCTTGTTCCTTTCTACTCACAAGAACTAAGCAAATATAAATTCTGCTAATGTTTATTTCGATTAGTTTGGTGTATAAAGAAGAATAATCTTATGTAAGAAGTTTGTAGAACAGCTAGAGAAAGTCAGTGAGTGTAACACATCATATTTTTTTTAATTTATTTTTTATATCCTTTTACCTGTTTGGTCATATCGGACAATAAATGATATTGGTGAAATGATCTCGGGGTACATGGAGTTTAAACGTACTGGATATTCGTCTTCTCAGCATAAGGGAAAACCCCGAGAAAAAAAAACTGACCATAAGCGAGATTGGAACTCGCGACCTCTTGAATGTGGTATTCATTTTTGTGGCATAACAGACGGTGGAAACCGCGAACTTCACGTGCGATGTTATGAGAATAACTAATGCAATATTGTCTGTTAATGTCCGAGAATCAAGCTTTTTGAGAACTTGGGTGAACGCATATTTTCTTTCTATATGTGCGACTACTTCTCTGCTCTGACTTGAGGCAATATTTATATCCTAACCTCAAAATCTGCCGACATTTTGTGAATTTCATGTCATTTTTGTAATATTTGATGTTCAAATGTTTTTGTTCTGTTGCATTCCGAAGTTGAAATCGCTGGATGTAAATGTTTATTATTCCTTGTGCTTTTGTCGCGTATAAGTGTTTTGATTTTCTCTATGCGATTTTGTTTTCCAACAATAAGTATCACGGTTACGTGTTGATTTTCTTGCTGGTGAAGCCATTTATCAAAAATAAAGGGGTTTTTTCACAAGTATGAAAGAGGCCACTTGGAGATTACCCGTACATTAATGTAATCGTGTAGAATTATATGCGTACAAACATTTGCAGCATTCAATAAAGCAAATTACATCGAGGGATTGCAGTTTCACTTTAGAATATGATTACAAAATAAACTACAATTCCACAAATAAAATCCTGGTGATTTATTATTTAAGAAGTCGCCAGGTATTCTGGGTCTGTGAAGTCCAACAAGCCCGTTAAAACGCCCTGAGAAGAGTCGATTGCTACTCCAAACCAAGCATAAGCCCGAGTAGACTTTTAGTTTAAATTTAGCGAAGAGAATCTCATGCTTCAGACTATGTGATACCTTGCCGCTTAAGGGGAGTGAAAATGGGATTTCACGTTTTAACTTCCTAGGGATATTCGGAATCTTCCGTTCATTTTGGTATAACTTTCATACAGGTACGCTAATTGTAAATAGCTTAATGATATTGTTGAACATAATTCTGTGTAGTAGTTTGTTTAGAACATTTTGGTACACTCACTTGGTAAAACATGAATAGGTTTGTAAATATTAGTGTTTGACCGGAAAGTTTTACTTTAGCTACTCCCGCTCATATTTCCTTCATGTGAGAGTTTCGAAATACTGATAATTTGTGTTTGGTAAGTTAGGTTACATTTTTTTATTTCTATGTTATGTTTGAAAGCAATTTCTGAAGAAGTAAGATTATCTATACAAATACCCCATTATCTCGGAAACAAATTGGTTAAAATGTTTACCACACATTTGCAACTAAATGGGCTTTATTTTAACGAAAAAGTTTTTATATGGATTAGTTATTTTTTTAAATTTAAAAATCATCGTTTTAAATAGAATTTTAAGAGTTTTATTAAAACAATCATACCTTTCCTTGTAATCAACAAAAGCTACTTTTCATCAGTCAACAGTAAGGGTATTGCTGAGTATACCTTGAAAAATGTAGCTCATTATCTTAAACAGTTGCTGAGATAAAGAGCCAAACGTAGCAGCCATGATTATTAATGCCAAAAAAATAAAATGAAACTATTTACTGCCCCCTTTGAAAATTAAAACAAACGCAGAACACTTTCGATGCAGAATATATAACGTTTTACTCGCCGTGTCAATAAATTCCGAGTAAGGTAGGCTCGCTCGCTGGCTGGGTTGGCAGAGTCACTATGCCGGAAATTTTGCGCCCGTTCTAACAGCTTTCGCTATGTGATTGTCATTGAAATTCGGTTCTTTTCCATTGCCAGGAGTAAAATTAAAGAGAAATGAAACACATGAGTGCTTCCTGTATGAGACAAGTTTTAATTACTTTGAAATTGACACCATTAACAGGGAATATCCCAGAAATAATTAGCTCTACATAAAGATAAAACCTTGCATAACGCATAAATGGTGTGTTTTAACGAAATCTACATTTTTTGTGTAGTAAGTTTTTGTCTATCTCTTATGGTTTACCAGCTATGCAAAAGTCATTCAGAATGAAGAGCACTTCAGAGGATATTCCCTAGAAATTCAGGTTGTACAATCTATTTTTCATGTAAAAATCTTTAAAATACAGCATTTCAATCAAAATCGTTAAAACCATTTTTTAGAAAATCGAAAAATCATGTAAAAGGTTAGGGTGGGGGAGTTTTCTGAAATCTTCATGTCGCATTCTTGGAGGATACTAACTTAAATACCAAGTTTGGTACTTAAAAGACTTTTCGTTTATGGGTCAATATACGCGCGCGCGCGCGCGACACACACACACACACTCACTCTGAGCTTTTTCTAAAAATGTTTCTATTCAAGGGTGCTCAAAACATGCATGTTTGGTAAAATCTCGGTGTTTACTTTTTGGATGGAATACAATACTTTAGCTACTACGTGTGTTGTACATACGTGCAAGCGAAGGTAAAAGTGGGTTGAGAAATAATGCTTTTGTTAGAAAGTTGTTTTTTTTTCTTAATTGTCAATTTAACTGTTTACTTTAAAATTGTACTTTCCAAAACTACTGAATGCGTGTAGAGAAAATAAGTCAGAATTTTCCTACAACTGAACGAGTAAAATTCTCGCGGATGCTATTGAGACATCTCAGGTAGTATATAAGACTGGGCTGGGAGAGCGATGAGCGGGGAGGTCCGAAGCTACAGGGTAACTACGTTCCTGTCAAGCAGATTTAACACAAGCATTAGTGTTAAACACCGGGCCACGGTAAAAGGTGGCAACAACCCATGTAGCGACCATGACTTCCCTTTTTGTTCCGTATACTGACTTCTAGCGGTTTCCTACTTTTGTTGCGCGGTTGTAATTGTAATATTTATTAAGCCTTAAATCATACGACAATGCCATCGTCACTAAAAAAAAAAAAAAAAAAAAAATCTGATGTGTTACGCTCACACGACTCTCTCTAGCTGCTTTACAAACAAACTTCTTACTAAAGATTATTCTTTTTTCCACAATGCTAATCGAGTTAAACATTAGCAGAACGTTTATATTACTTAGTTCCTTATAAGTAGAAGGGAACTATAGCGCTATGCTATAATGATACTCAAATGTTTTAAAAGGTGTCGTTATGCGATTGGAATTGCAAATCATTTCTTTGCTTGGCCAGGAGTAGAACAAAAGAAAAATATGGTGTGTTACACTCACATGACTTTCTCTAGCTATTCTACAAACAAACTTCTTAGAAAAGATAATTCTTCTTTAAACACCATGCTAATCGAGATAAGCATTAGAGAATGTTCTTATTACTTAGTTCCTTTTAAGTAGAAGGGAACTAAAGGAATGTGCCATGCTAAAGTGATAGTCAAATGCTTTAAAAGGTGTCGTTATGCGATTGTCATTGCAAATCGCTTCTTTGCTTGGCCAGGGGTAGAACAAAAGAAAAACGGACACTTCCGTCTGAGAAAAGTATAAGTACTTCACAAATAAAATTAATAACAAGGAATACCTCGAAAGCGGTAAGCTCCACGAAAAAAATGTATGTAACATAACTTGTGCATTTTAACATCTACATATTTTGTGTAGTAAGTTTTTGTCTATCTCTTACGGTTTACCAGTTATGCCAAACTAAGCCAAATTCATCCAGAATAAACAGGTCTTTAGCAAATTCCCAGAAAATTTAAAATATATATTTTATTTGTGATAGAAAGGGCTTTAATATGTGGTATTTTGTTCAAAATCGTTAGAGCCATTTTTAAGAAAAACAAAATTTTAAAAAATTGTTCCATGTAAAGGGCAGTTAGGGGTAGGGGATTTTCTTGAAAATCTTCGTGTCGCATCTTTGGAAGATACCAAACTTAAATACCAAGTTTAGTATTTAGCCGTCTTTCCATTTTTGAGCTATGCTGTCCACAGACACACACACACACACGCACACCGACACACACACACACACGGACCTGTTTCTGAAAATGCTTTTTATTTTTTTTATTCAGGGGGTCCTAAAACATGTATTTCCGGTGAAATCTCGACATAGAATTTTTGGGTGGAATACTTCTCTATCCCTATGTATGTTGTACATACGGGGCTAGAGAAAGTAAAAATGAACACTTCTTGTCTGAGAAGCCTAGTGTATTCCCTTATTTCCTTTCTGCTTACAAGGAAGCATATCTGCTAATCTCTATTAGCATGAAGTGAATAGAGGCTTCAGATTTTTAACAATAATTTCTTACAGAGATGTAGAAAAAGTCATGTGAATGGAACACACAGATTTTTTTTAATACCATCTTTACTTTGCCAGGTGTATAATATTAAATCATAAATATAAAAGGGTTTTTTTTTTTTTTTACTGTTGATATATTTTCTGTTTTAAAAAGAGGGTTACAATGTTCACTTTCAAATGTATTTAACAATATTCTTATAGTTTTTTTTATTTTTTATATATATATATACACTAAAGCATCTGTTATGTGACCGGAGCTACCCCAAAATATCAAAGAACAACGAAGTATCGACTGAAAAAAAATGCAATATATGCACTTAATATATAAAATCAATTTCGGGGGCTTGTCAGTTCTCAGGTCATGTATTCCTTTTCCCTCTTTTTTTCCAGCTGTCCTACATTTCCTTAGTTGACCTGTAAATGTAACGTTTCCTTTTTACATATACATACACAGATATACACATTTACAAACACACAAACACCCATGCCCAAGGGGGGACTCGAACCCACGATCCCCTGCGCCACGTAGCACCAAAACGAGGCACTTTAGCGAGCGCGGCCGTGGGGACCGGCATAACTTCTTGTATACACAGGTGGCTTATTGTAACTTACAACCTTTAAGTTTTAATTGAGGGACACTTTTACTTACAGAATTGTCATTCTGTGATAACACGCCATTCCTCTACATTGTTTACAATAGATCGAGTAAGTAATGTATCCCATTGAATTTATTGAAATGTCCAAAGAGATACGTATTTTTAAGTCCCCCGAGTCTAACCACAACATTGTAGAAAAAAATCTGATGTGTTACGCTCACATGACTTCTCTAGCTGCTCTACGAACAAACTTCTTACAAAAGATTATTCTCCTTTCTACACAATGCTAATCGAGATAAACATTAGTAGAATGTTCGTATTACTTAGTTCCTTATAAGTAGAAGGGAACAAGCTAAAGTGATAGTCAATTTTTTAAGAAATTGTCGTTATGCGATGGTCATTGTAAATCACTTCTTTGTTTGGCCAGAAGCAGAACAAAAGAAAAACGGACACTTCCTGTCTGAGAAAAGTGTAAGTGCTTCACGACTGAAACTATTAAGGAATATCTCGAAAACAGTAAACTCCAGGAAAAGAATGTACATTCATAAATTGTGTATTTTAACGAGATCTACATTCTTTGTGTACTAAGTTTTTGTCTATCTCTTACGGTTAACTAGTTATACAAAATTCAGCAAAATTCGGCCAGAATAAACGGATCTTCAGAAGCTATTCCCAGAAAATTCAAGATATACGTTTTATCTGTGAAGGAAATAAATGACTTTAATATGTGATATTTTAATCAAGAACGTTGGAGCCATTTTTAAGGAAAACAAAATTTTCGAAAATTTTTCCATGCATAGCGTAGTTAGGAGTGGGGTGATTTTTTGAAAATCTTCATGTCGCATTCTTGGAAGATACCAAACATAAAAGTGTCGCTCGACCAGCAAGGGAATTGTTTCTGTTTTCCTTATGTCCACCCTCGGGCAGTGTAACCTCACCCCCCCTACCTCTTCTTATTCTTTACATGCAGGTTGTTTCTCCCTTCTGTTATAATAATCTCATTCATCACTCTCCTCATTTCTCCCTCCGAAACTTACAGCCATGGTATTTAACCGTCTTTTCGTTTTTGTGCTATGATGTCGAAAGACACACACACACACATACACACACACACACACACACACACACACACACACACACACACACACAGGGGTCTTTCTCTGCCTTTTTTGGATTCAGGGGGATCCTAAAACATGTATTTCGTTGAAATCTCGGTATCGAATTTTTGGGTAGAATATAGTACCTTCTCTGTACACTATGTACATTATACATACGGGGCTAGAGATAGTAATAACTATCGATTTCCATTCTCGTAATAAAAATAAATAAAAAGATGTTTAGGGCTATTTATTGAATGACCCGTGTAAGATGTAAGTCCGTCACATATTTTGTATTCTTCCACTTTTTTGTTTAATGAGTTAAATATGTTATAAGTTGTACTTCACGAAAGAAAACTCTTCTGTCTTCTATACTTTCTTTCCGAGCTCTTTATCGCCCTCCGTGATGTAATGGTTACCATGCCAGCTTCATATACCCAAGGTCGTGGGCTCAAACACGGCGGAGGACGATGGATTTTTTCGGGTGTAAAAATCCTTACCATGGCTTCCTTCGGAAGGGAAGAAAAGCCGTTGGTCCCGTGTCGTAGATTTACGGCACGTAAAAGAACCTCAAGCCTGATAAGGGTGGCCTCTGAGCAAAATTAAGCGATCTTTCACGCCCAATATAGAATGGGACGCTGAGAATCACAGCAGTTAAAGAGCGTCCATAAATAACACGCCATTTCCATTTTTTTCGAGCTCCGCATAGGCTCCAAATAAATTGCATGCAGAATCTTTAAAAAATCATAGGAGTTCCATGGGCTCAAAGAGCTAACTGCATTTCAGATAGTATGGGTATGATAGCCCCATAATAATATACGAAGGCGATCCAGAAGGTAACGAACGTTTTGGCATAAATAAATAATAACGAAAGCTTTGAACTCAAAACTTTATTTACAAAGTTACAGCACCTTACTCTATTTCGCAACGTAATCGCTATTACTATCAAGGTATTTATTATAGCGTAGTACCGGTGTTTAATGCCTATGTTATACTCTTCCGCCGCTGAAGATCTTAGCCAAGATGTTGAGGTTTTCACCGGTTGAGTAATCTTTTCCACCCAAAAAGTCGTGTATGGTGACTAAAGTGAAATACCGGTTTTCTGAATTTTTCATCAACATTTGCTTTCAACTCCTCTACAACGACTGATGAACTTCCACTCTGGTCTTTGTCGGGTACACTGGTTCTTCCTTTATTCTTCGTAAATTATGCGTCTTTTCCTCACTGAAGAGTCGTTCATTTCATTATCGCCATACACTTGCATTATTTGCCTATAAAATTCAATTGATCGAACATTTGTGCATTCATAAAAGCGAATAAATTCTTTGGTGGGAGAAAAGTATAAAATCAACATTAAAAAGTGGTACCACGTGACATTAAATGTCTTGACAGAATGGAGATTACGTTGAGAAATAGAATAAGGTACTGTAACTTTTTAAATAAAGTTTTGTGTTGACATATTTCGTTATTATTTAGTTATGCCAAATTGTTCGTTATTTTCTGGATAGCCCTCGTAATAATAACGTGTAACATAATTTCTCTAAAAATCACTACAGATTGATGTTGTATTGAACTTTGAATGAACTAGAACAAAAGTTGTTACATAATGTCTAAATGTGAACTTCGTTACGCGCACGTATCTACTCCTCCTTCGGCTCACTAAGGTTCATTAAAAACTTGTAGCAGACAAGAATGAAAAGGGTGAGCTGGATTGCCAGAGAGTTGAGTCAAGAAAGTAATGCGTAGACAATATAAAGTTTCTAACTTTTATAATAATTTTGAAAGCGCACGTGAGATGGAAACAGAGGAAGACCTAATAGACTTAAAACAACAACGAAAGTACAGATTGCATTTTGAACAAGCTTCGTGTTTCGTACGAGGAGGCTTCAGTGTTTTAACACGGTCGTGGGAAACCAAGAAAATGATTTGTTAAATTGATGGCTATGAAAATTAATTGGCAGTTTCTTGCCTTAGTGGTTAGAAGACTCACCTCTCACCAAGGCGACCCGGGTTCCCAGTGGGCTGCATGAGAGATTTGTGTTGAACAATCCGGAGTCTGGGCGGGTTTTCTCCGGTTTCCCCGTCATTCATTCCACTACCTGCTCTAAAATCACATTTCCTTTCATCTATTACACAGTCATTTCCTATTATCTTCCTCGCTCTTAAGTCAGGTATGAGCCTGATATCCCATCCTACCTACTCTCTCTGATCCAGAGTCCGTGTCGGTCTGAAATGAAAATGGGGTTTTATTTATGGACGCTCTTTAACTGCTATGGTTCTCAGAGTCCCATTCTATTCTGGGCTTGAAAGACCGCTTAATTTTGCCCAGAAGCCTCTATTATTAGGCTTGAGGTTCTTTTACGTGCCTTAAATTTACCACTCGGGACCAACGGCTTTACTTCGCTTCCAAAGGAAGCAATGCTAAGGCGTTTTACGCCTGAAAAAATCCATCGTCCTTCGCGGGAGTTTGGACCCGCGACCTTCGGTATAGTATTTTTCAGAACATAACCATCGGTGTGACTTTGAAGTTTGGATTTATGTGGTTTGCTGTTGGAAACCAACCCTCGTAGTTGCCAAGTCTTCCACGTACTAGTCCCTTAACTGAGGCGCGAATCTCGACTTGCAAGCAGTGTCTTCGAGTCTCCAGGAAACAGAAATGTTATTACGTTGCCTCTCACCCCTACAACAGGGTCGTCTTTAGTTTGCTAATGGTTATTGCTCAGTGGCAGAGGGGAGCGGTCCCGTTTGGTGAAACTATATACGAAGTTAGCATTGTAAGCATTATACCTCGGCGGTAGACTCCGTGTCGGTCTGAGTAGCTCCGTAAGTTAGGTTGGCCTTCTTTCTGATCTCAAGTTCGCGGTTCAAACCCGGCCCAGACCGATGGTTTTTAAGTGATCTTAAATGTGATAACCCCTTATCAGCAGATTTACTGTCATGTGAAAGAACCCCTGCGGGACGAAATACCCGTACACCATCAGTGCTGTTGTGATCCTATCTGATCCCAGATGCTGAGTTTTAAGTCTTCCATTCGAGGAGAGTAATGATGATGATGGTAATTTATTTCACCATTTGGCAGACATAAAATGCAATAGGTTTCGTCAGCAAGCCATTAAAATGTATCTATATTTAAGGATTTTGAATGTTAGAAAATTAAACCACTTAATTATGTTTTAACACTAATTTTAAAAGAATTTGCATTTACACTTTGTCTTATACGAATATTCTATCATACAATTTCACTCCAAGAAAAAGAGATTTCTGTAGTCGAATTTTAGGAGGTACCATGCTATTTTTACCCCTTGTATCATGGGTATTTCCGAAAAAGTAACTCATCTGTGTTTTGGAGATGAACAAAATTAAAGCATGCAAATATATACAAATATGCCACAGTGTAAATATCAAATTGTTTAAAAATAGTTCCATAATGTTGGAGAGAATTACAATTTTTTATTATTCTAAGAGCCTTCTTCTGGAGCAAAAATACTTGGTTGGCTTCCTCACTGCAGGGCAAAATACTGTACTTTAAATGGCAAGGACATATTTTGGTCTAAAGTATTATACCAAACAAAAATACTTCCAGAAAGAATATTAAGTATAGTGATGTCATCTGCATAAGAGACCACTTTATCTGGAGTAGCAGCGGGCAAGTCATTAACAGCCTCAGGTGATCCGCGTTCGGGAAGTCGCGATTTCCATCCCCGTCCACCGCCCACTCTATTTGCTTATTTCGTGGGTTTTCGTTCTCGCCAGGTGAATGCTGGGGTGGTTTTCTAATACCACGAACTTCTCCGGTCCCTCATTCTTCATAACTTCGTTTCATATCATCTTTTGGTGTACGGGGCTTGACTGGGTAGTTTGGAGGTGTGTGGTGTTTATATGCTTTGTAACTGGTTCCTTTTCCTGTGGTGCGGAACCAGGGAATTTCCGACCTGTTCATCAGGAAGAAAGCTGGGGAAGCTGCCTGCTGGATTTCCTCCAAATTTGAACTTTAGGGACTCCGCAATATGCACACTACTACCAAGTCACTACTTGGTCCAGGCAAGAATCTCGTCCCTTCCTCCCGGAGGTTACATGCAACACAATAGTCCTCTGCCGCAGTGCTTAAATCTTCTGCGAGAAAATAAAAATGAAAAAATTCAACAATTCGACACAAATCTTATGCTTTCATTAGTTACTTGGGGTGAGAATTAAAAAAGTTGCTTGTGAAACTGTGTTAAATATTTGGCACCAAGCGAGGTGGTGCCACGGTAATGTGAGTGATTAATCGTGAATTATTTTTGCAAAATTTAAATATTTTGTCTTAGCCCAAGTAGTGTTTATGAGGGATGGAATCACTTCTCGTTACTTCCCCAGTTAAGCGCGAATGCAGTATGTCACACAGCAGCACTCCGATTGGCTGCCGGCCTGGTGGCGCTCAAGGACAAACCTCATCCCACTTTAATTACTTGCTTCCTTGTAAGCATAAGGAAAATAAGGGAATACATTACGCTAAGGCGATAGTCAATTCACACGGTCGCTGTGTGAAATTTCGTTCTCTTAGCTTGCCAGGAGTAAACAATGACAGGCGTTAGAAAATGACCTAACGTTTGAGAAAAGTTTAAGCAGTTTAAAATTGAAACCAATAACAGGAACATCTTGGAAACGGTCAACTCTACAGCAAAAATGTAAAATGACATAAATTGTGTGTTTTAACAAGATCTACATTTCCGTGTTTTTAAGTTTTTGTCTATTTCTTACAATTTATCAGGTTACAACTTT
Source organism: Hymenopus coronatus (assembly GCA_030762935.1). Classification (NCBI taxonomy): domain Eukaryota; kingdom Metazoa; phylum Arthropoda; class Insecta; order Mantodea; family Hymenopodidae; genus Hymenopus; species Hymenopus coronatus. The sequence goes on along the minus strand of CM060900.1, from coordinate 433,053,893 downwards.
CATCAAATTCATGCAGAATGAATAGGTCTTTAGAAACTATTCCCAAAAAATGCAATATACACATTCTATTTGTGATGTAAATATTTTAATATATGGTATTTTAATAAAAATCACTATAGCCATTTTGAGAAGAACAAAATTTTCAAAAAAGTGTCCATGTAAACGGTAGTTTGGGGTGTTTGGAATTTTTTTTGAAAATCATCGAGTCGCATCCTTGGAAGATACTAAACTTAAATTCCAAGTTAGGTATTTAATGGTCTTTTTGTTTTTCAGCTTTGCTGTCCACAGACACACACAGCATTTTTTTCAAAATTGCTTTATTTGGACTCTCGGGACCTTAAAACATATTTTCGGTGAACTCGTATCTACATCGATTTTTGGGTGGAATACAATATCTTCTCTAGCTACTACGTACGTGGTATGTATACGTGCTAGAGAAAATAAAAGGAAAGTAAAGAAATGAACTGTAAAACGCCATTAAAATAAAAAGCAAAAGTGGTGAAGGAAACAAAAATACTCTAGGTAAACGCAATATAAGGAAATAGCGCAAAACACAGTTCTGTACGCCGTTCATTCTTTGCTGTTTTAAAACATTCCACCCATCTGAATGCAAGCTTGTCAAGAGTAAACGATGATGATAGCCGATAAAATTAAAACTATTATCACTTAACATCTCTGCATGTTATACATTTTTCTTTGTAAAATCGTAGTTTAAGTAATAAAATATAAAGAGGAGAGAAAGTGCTAAAGTGTTAAATTCAGATGACTTTCTCTACTTACTCTGCAACAATATACTATTACTAAAGCTTATTCTTCCATTTCATGAGAATCAAAATAAATGTTAGCAGAAAACGTTTCATACATTTTTTTTTTTTTTTTTTTTTTTTTGCTGGTTTAATGGACATAATTGAATTCACATGGCTAGCGTGACAGTCAGATATGTTAAGAGCTAGTCTTTATGTGACGGGCTTAAAATACGCTCGCTTTGCTTCATCAGGATAAAATAAGAAATAAAAATGAATAACGATTTCCCGTTTGAGAAAAGAATGGAAAATTTGAACGAATAACAAAGGATATTATCGGATATGGTTAACTAAAAGTTTTGTTTCGTAATCGGCTTACCCTCCCCGTAATTGTAAGACTGGCATCCCCAAGGATTTACAAGTCAATGCCGTGGAGTCAGAAACCACAGAATGGAGAACCTGTTACGAGGGGTCGGCCTGTAGGCAGGCATGAACATGGCGAAGTGGATGATATGAAATGTAAGCGAAATTAATTATTGGAAAGGTAATGATGGAGCAAACCGGAAAACCGGAGGACCCGGAAAAAAATCGGTGCTTGGGATCGAACCCGGGCCGTCTAGACGGGAGGCGAGCGGTCTAGGCACTCGCCCACGCCGCCTAACTCAAAGTAACTGATATAAAGTGTGGGCTTTAACGAGATCTACATTTTTGTGTGGTCAGATTTTTGTCTATCTCTTATGGTTTACCAGTTTGCCAAGTGGACAAAAATGAACAGAACTTCCGAGGCTATTCAGAAAAAAAAAAAATCTATACATACATTTTACTTTTGTCATGAAAATACCTTAAAAACATGGTACTTACTGTAATAAAAATTGTTACAGATATTTTTGAAGAAATAAAATTTATCGAAACATGTTCCTGATAATGTGTAGTTTTGGGTGGGAGAATTTTATTTACAATTTTCGTGTCGCATCCTTCGAAGATAATGAAATATCAGTTTTGTACGGACATTTCGTTTGGCGCTATGCTGAAATACATACACACGGAATTTATCTTTTTCTAAAAATGCTTTTTACTTTCTCTAGCACGCATGTACAATGTATACAGTGGATAGAGAAATTACTGTATTTTATTAAAAAATTAGTTACCGAGATTTCACCGAAAATACATTTATGAGACCCCTTGAATCCAAAAAAAGTATTTTTAGAAACATGTTCGTGTGTCTCTGTCTGTGGGCAGTAGAGCTCAAAAACGAAAAGTGGTTAAATACTAAACTCGGTGTTTAAGTTTAGCATCTTCCAAGGAAGATGAAGATTTAAAAAAAAAAAAAAAAAAAAAACACGCTTCACCCACAACTACACTTTACATGGGACATTTTTCGAAATTTTTGAATTTGCCAAAATGGCTCTAATGGCTTTAATGAGAATGTCAATTGCTTACGATATTTTGATGACAAACGAAATATCTCTTGGTAATAACTTCTGAAGACCTCTTCATTTTGGATGACTTTTGTATAACTGATAAACAAAGACTTACTCCACTAAAACTTAAAAGTTCGTTAAAACACAATTTATGACATACATATTTTTTGTAGAGTTAACCGTTTTGGAGATATTCCGAGTTATTGGTTTCAGTTTAGGATACTTAAAATTTTCTCAGACGGGAGTCATTCCCAGCCAGGAAAGAGAACCAAATTTCAATTGTTTTGTATAGCGACCGGGTTTTAAAGGGTTTCGCTATCGCTTTAATCCGTGCATTCTCATTTTTCCCTTCCACTTTCAAAGAAGCAAGTAATAAAACTAATTCTGGTAATGTTTCTCTTGATTAGCATGATGTAGATAGAAAAATAATATTTTGTAATAAAAGTTTGTGGAAGAGCTAGAAAAAGTAATGTGAATGGAATACATTAGATTTTTCTACTGAGGTGTTCCCAAAACATTCGCTGAAATCCTGATATCGAGTTTTTGGATGGAATGCAACATCTCCTCTGTCTATTATATACGTGGTAGAGAAAGTAATACATATCTTATAGTAGGCTTATATAACAATACATATATCTCACTATTTGGTGATGTTTAATTCACAAGACCAATACCCATTGTTGTTTAATTGACAATGTTCGAGCGTATTGGATTGGATTGCGTTCAGAAAGTTCACCAGTAGCCACAAAAACTTATGAACATTGAACATGTCAAGGAAATATAGAATTATTCAGTTTTATATATATATATATGCATTAGATATGGATAGTGAACAGAACAAGACATTATATACAAGTAGTATGAAACTTAGCAGGGATCATTTTATATATGAGGGCCATCCAGAAAGTGACAGACGATTTGACATAATTAAATAATAACGAGAGTTATGAACAAAAAACGTTATTTACAAAGTTATAGTACCTTACTCTTTTTCTCAACGCAAAATCCATTCTGTTCGGTCTATCGAATTTTATGCTCAAGCGCAAGTGTGTGGTAATAAAGTAATGAACGAGTCTTCAATGAGGAAATGGCGCATAATTTATGATTAATCAAAAAATTAGAATTCTCAAACTTAATAGATGCTTATGATCCAGACGTAGTAACAGGTACCGAATCATGGCTTCATCCAGATATTACAAACGCTGAAGTATTAGGGAATAACCTCACGACAATAAGAAGAGATAGGAATGGCAGAGGAGGTGGGATATTTATTTGTGTCAAGAATATATACAATGCTGTCGAATTATGGAGGGATGAGGAATATAAAATCTTACAAGTAGAAATTTCAGGAAACTATAGTAAAAATAAATGGCAGGTAATAGGAATATATAGGCCACCAGGTGATCACTTAGGATCACTAAAATCACTTGCAAAACGAATTTTTAAGGGTGACATGGCCAATGAGCAGGTAATTGTAGGGGGAGACCTAAATCTTCCGCGAATTAACTGGGCGGGTGACGTGAGGGGTGGGGAATCGCAGGCTATTGTTAATGACCTGGTTTGGGAAGGTGTCCTTGTTCAAACTGTAAAAACCCCAACCAGAGAAGGGGCGGTTTTGTACACATTTCTTGTAAAGCCAGAAGAAGCTGTACTAGAATGCGAGGTTTTTCCAGGTATAAGTGACCATAACTGCGTATTACTTAAAGTAGAAGGAATACGTGCCAAGTTTCACACGGATGAAATGAGACACTTTTACCAATATTACAAAGGAGACATTCCGAGGCTGCAAAAATTCTTAAACGAAAAATATTCGCTGTGGTCCCAATCTGGAAGCTCGGTAGAAGAAATATGGCAAAATTTAAAAAAAAATTGTTATGGAAGCTACATATAAATTTATACCCCGTAAAATGCTAATTAAAAACCCTGACCCGGAATACTACAGTAAAACAGTAAAACGGCTAAAGAAACAAGTCAGGAGAGCATATAGTTCGCGAAAAATTAGTAGTTATCACGCAAATAAATTCCGAGTTTTGTCAAACAAACTTCTATTAGAAAAGATTACCGCGGAAGAATATTTCTTAAAAAGTATTCTCTCGTCTGACAGGAATAGTTGGCAGCAATTTTTTAAATTTGTGAGAAGGCGCAGGGGAAACGCAGAAATCATTCCAGAAATCAAGAACGGAAATATACTATTCATTGTCAAAAGCCGAAGTGTTTAATGAACATTTCGCTTCAATTTTAAAGTAAAGAGCAATGCCAGTAGTAAAAGAACGGAAGGGCCCGCTATGACAGTGAAACCAAGGGACATTAGAAGACGGTTAGCTAAATTAGAAAAACATAAATCAATCGGGCCAAATGGCATTTCGGGCGACTTTCTGAAGATTGGGGGGGAGGCAATCGTTCCATACATACTGAGGCTATTCGAAGTAACAGTAAATAACGGAAGTATTCCTCAAGATTGGAAGCAGGCTATAGTTGTGCCTATTTATAAAGCAAGGGATCGAACAAATGCGGCAAACTATAGACCAGTTAGTTTGACATCAGTAGTAAGCAAACAAGTTGAGCATCTTATAGCACAATATTTAAGACGCGAATGGGATAAAACGCATTGGCTCTTCGAAGGCCAACATGGTTTCCGGAACGGACGTTCTTGTGAGAGTCAACTAGTAGCTGTTTGTCAGGATGTAGCCGATACACATGCAATAATAATTGATTTTTCTAAAGCGTTTGACCTTGTACCTCATGGACGACTAATAGAAAAACTTTGTAATCTGCAAATAGACAACAGAGTGATAACTTGGATTCGGGAATTCTTGAGCGAACGAACCCAAAGAGTGCGGGTGGGAAATAAATTATCACCTCCTACAAATGTAACTTCTGGTGTGCCCCAGGGAAGCGTTGCTTTTCTTAGCATATATAAATGATTTACGGGAAGGGATAACATCTCAGATTCGCATATTTGCAGACGATTGTATAATCTATAGAAATATTAGCGGTAAATGTGACTCAATAGATCTACAAGAAGATTTAAACAAAATTCAACTCTGGGTAAAATATAATAAAATGGAGATAAAATGTAAAACAATGATATTTTCAAGGGCAAGAATAGTAGAAAACGTAATATATAAATTAGACAATAAGAAAATACTGAGAGTAAATAGCACCAGATATTTAGGGGTAATACTAAATCAAAGATTGGAGTGGGGGGAACCTGTAAACTCGATCACTGGGAAGACGTGGAAAGCATTGCATTTCGTAATGAGGGTTTTAAAACGCAGCAATGGAAAGTCGCGAAATTTGGCATACACTTCTTTAGTTCGGCCAATATTAGAATATAGTGCTGCATGCTGGGATCTGTATCGGGTGGGGCAAAAACTGGCACTAGAGAGAGTTCAAAAAAGAGCAGCTAAATTTGTAGACAGAAGTAAACGATTCGAAAATCATACCAGCACTGCTACTTCCTGGGAAACACTAGAAAAAGGTAGGAGACGAGCAAGGCTATGTGCAATTTTTAGAGCCTATAAGGGGGAACCTGCATGGAAGGACATATCCAAACGATTATTAAAGCCATTATACTGTGGGAGGAATGATCACTCGGAAAAAATAAGAAATAGGGAACAGAAAACACACATAGGTAAACTCTCCTTCACAAATAGAACAATAAACGAATGGAACAAAATGCCTGCAGATTTACTGCAGACTTTGCCTCAAAGTGTAAATAGTTTTAAAAAGAGACTAAAGAAGAGTGATTTATAGTCAGGATAGTAAATAAAAATATTGCGTTATTATTACTGTTGTTACAATTATGTATGTGTTAGTATACTATGATGTCATTGGCATTTTAACAGAATATTACTCACATTATTGTTTATTTAACTCATTGTATTATTACATTGACAGCGCTGCCACCGGGCCACGCCCCAAGCAGTGAAATAAAGTATCCATCCACCCATCCATCCACCCACCCAACCACCCATCCATCCATCCATCTATCCACCCATCCATCCACCTAACCACAAATCCACCCATCCATCCATCCACCCACCCACCCACACATCCATCCATACACCCACCCATCCATCCATCCACCCACCCACCCATCCACACACCCACCCACACATCCATCCATCCATCCACCCATCCACACACCCACCCACCCATCCATCCACCCGCACATCCATCCACCCATCCATCCACCCACCCATCCACCCATCCATCCACCCACCCACCCACCCATCCATCCATCCATTCACCCATCCATCCACCCACCCACCCATCCACCCGCTCACCCATCCACCCACCCACCCATCCATCCATCCATCCACCAATCCATCCATCCACCCACCCATCCACCATCCACCCATCCTCCCACCCATCCATCCTCCCACCCATCCACCCACCCTCCCACCCACCCATCCATCCACCCATCCACCCACCCATCCATCCATCGATCCACCCATCCATCCATCCATCCATCCATCCAACCATCCATCCATCCATCCATCCATCCATAAGGATGAACCAATATGTAGGACAAAGAACGGAGTGGGAGTTCATCAATTGTTTTGGAGGAGTTGAAAGCACATGTTGATAAAAGAATAAAGAAAACCGATGTTTCAGTTAGGATACCGTGCATAACTTTTTGGACGGCAAAGAATTCCCAGCCAGGGAGACCTCAAAGTGGCAGTGACATCTTGGCTTCATTTTAGCGGTGAAAGAGTACATCTGCTTTGAAAAACCGGTACCACGTGACAATATCTTGATAGTGATGACGATTACGTTGAAAAATAGAGTAAGGTAATGCAATTTTGTAAATAAAGTTTTGTGTTGATATCTTTCGTTATTATCTAGTTGTGCCAAATCGTCTGGATGGCCCTCGTACTTCCCTGCAGTTGTAATACTAACATAATATAATTATATGTAAACAAACACATTTTGATTGCATATGTGCTGCGTTACTCGTGTGTTAAACCTTCACTAGGCTTTTACAGCCTATACGTCTTAACATTTTGTTATAATAGATTTGCAGTGCATAGCATTGATTGTTAGTTCTATACACATACATTTAAATAGATTTCATTAATTCTAGATCTGGGATGAAATGTAGATTACAATGATTTGTCTTAAAACAGCTAGAAGTACTTACTGAGCTATATAAGTTTTATCATCCGGATAATTTGTCATTTGGACAATTTTGTATGGAATAAAATGACTTTGAGCAAAAGTACTCTTTAACAGCAATTTTAAAAGCATTACAATTATTGTCCACTTTTCCCTTTAGATCATTTGGAAGAGCATTTATTATTTAATGGTTTAATAATACAAACCTTTCTGAAAGCAAGAAAGTTTTACACTGGGATGATAGATGTTATTATTTTTGTCTAGTATTTATATCACGAACTTCATTGTTTGTTGTAAATGTGGATCGATTACATAGAAAGAATTTAAAGATGAAGAATATATTCGTGCAAGGTAGGGTTAATATCTTCAATCTTCTGAAAAGATGTTTGCAAGGTTGTCTGCTATGGATATTAGAAATGATTCCTATTACTTTCTTTTACATGAGGAATAGTGTAATACAGTACATGTAAGAACAGAGCTCTCCAATTAATCTGTACTGCCTTTTAAGCATGAGACTTCTTTTAGAAGTTTCTAAGATAATTATTATAAAAACGAAATATAAAAAATTAAATACATTTTTGGTGTTTACTCTTAAAGCAGAAAAGCAGAGGACTGCATGCGCCCTGTAATAGACTTAATTATTCATGATACTTCTAAAATGGCATTCGAGCATATACAAGGGTCATCCAGAAAGTGACAGACGATTTGGCGTAACTAAACAATAAGGAACATTATCAAAGCAAAACTCTATGATGTTATACTCTTACATCACTATAGATATGAGCTAAGATGTCAGTGTCACTTTGCGGTCTTCATCAGTTGGGAAATCTTTTCCATCCAAAAAGGGCACGTACGGTGTCCAAAGTGAAACACCGTTTTTCTGAATTACTTTGCCAACATTTGCTTTCAACTCCTCCATAACGATTGATGAACTTCCACTCCGGTCTTTATTGTATACACAGGTTCTTCCTCAATTACTCGTAAATTATGAGTCATTTCCTCACTGAAGATTCGTTCATTGCATTACTACCATACACTTGCGTTATTTGACTATAAAATTCGATTGGCCGAACATTTTGTGTATTCAAGAAAAACGGATGAGTTCTTTGGCGGTAAAAAACATAACACCGGCTTTGAAAAACTGGAATCACGTGACAATAAATGTCTTAACAGAATTGAGATTACGTTGAGAAAGTAATGTTATTTTTTAAATAATGTTTTGTGCTGACACCTTTCGTTATCATTTACTCCAAATCATCTGTCACGTTCTGGATGGCCTTGTACAAATGATTAGGATACATCACTGTTACCCAAACATATTTTTGCTAGTTGCTAAACCCAATTCTGCCAACGAAAAAAGTAACGATATAAACAGTCTCTCAGTGATGGGTAGAATCGAATGAAAACTATCGTATTATTCAATAGTAAGCGAACTTTCATTTTGTTGATTGTTGAGAAAGTATTCGGTGTTGATTCGGTTTTAAAAACTAATTTGGTACTGCCTACGTTACCATGTTATTGGTTGCATGGTAGTCGATAGTCCCCAATCACTTTTGAGGTCGTTTTCACTGATGAACCAATGTATATGATGCCAACCCATTTCAGGAAGTGTAAAGTATCAGCTTTTAAACAAGAAATATAAACTTGAAATTGGTGTATTAGAGTTACGTTTAATTCAAACCAAAATATAATTTACCCAAATTTAAGACTGAGCTCCACCGATTTAGAATAAGAACTTATTACTAAATCAAGACCTGCCCATATTGTGAAGGAATAAACCTTGGCTCATTCATTTTTACCTCTAATCAAATGGTTAGGTACGAGTTAATAAATGCTAAATAACCTATATAAACTAACCTCAAATGGCTACTGAACTATAACCAAACATAATTCTGTGACATATAGATAAACTTAAAACGGGAAATATATGTCTTCATATATCCTGGTTTCAAAATACAGAATTCCATTTCAGTGTTATTCCTAATCTAATTGAGAGCCAGTGTGCTTTCGAAATTGTATATTAATGGGATTCATTTTCGTACTAATTACTAGAAAATAATTGCAATAAACTTTGTAATTTTACTATTTCAATGTGCAATAAAGTCGTAATATATTACTCAGGGACCAGAAAGCCTATTTTAAGGAACTTTTAAATCCAAATGTTAAGTAGATTATAAGTTACAAGAGCTATTCAGAAAGTAACGAACGATTTGGCATAACTAAATAACAAAGAAATATATCAACACAAAACCTTATTTACAAAATTAGAGATTTTCATCGGTTAGGAAATCTTTCCACCCAAAATATGATGGAGGTATCCAAAGTGAAACACCGGCTTTTCTGAATTCTTTTATTAATGTTTGCTTTCAAATCCTCCATAATGATTACGGTCTTTGTCGTGGACTCTGGTTCTTCCTTGATTACTCGTAAATTATACGCCATTGCCTCACTGAAGACTCGTTCATAGCATTATGACCATACCCTGTCTTCATTTGCCTGTAAAGTCCAACTAGCCGAACAGTTTGTGCATTCAAAAAAATAAGTTCTTTGGTGGTAGAAAAGTATGACATCGGCATTGAAAAACTAATACCAACTGACAATAAATGCCTTGACAGAATGAAGAATACGTAAATAAAGTAAAGTACTGTAACTTTGTAAATAAAGATTCGTGTTGTTATTATTTAGTTACACCAAACCGCTCGTTACTTTCTGGATGGCCCACGAATAAAAGGTAGGTAGAGAGATGTGTGAGCCACCGTTACGCCATACACTAGCATTTAGTGTAAATAAACAACTTTAAAACCGCATGAAAAAGAAACTTTTTCGTTCGATAGTCATTTCTCACTTTGTATTATATTCGATAGTTGAAAACATTTTATCGACATCACTCATCTACAATTCTGTCAATGGACGCAGTAAAGATCACTACCGTCGCTTCCGGCGCTGTGTCCAAAGTAGGGGACACAAATAACTCCGAACAGCAACAAAAGTTCAGGCTTTCTTCGAATAGTTGTGAACTGCAACGGAAATGCACTGCTTAGTACAGAGGATGTGCTGTTCATAAATACCTACAGAACTACACACAGACAGTAAATAGGAATATACAAGCAGACTCTGACAAACTAAGTATCCCTATCTTACTGCAAAACCAGACAACATGAAGGCGCGCATACGAAATGCTTGTGCCAGTATTGGAAGAGACATGCTTTTACGGATTCAAAAATCGTTTATTCACAGAGTTGGAAAATGCATTGAGATAGAAAGGCATAATTTTGAATATTTATTACACTAAGGTACGATGCTTATGAAATAATACTGTGCAATACCCGTGCAATGCTGACACTCTGTGCATCTGCTTTTCGTAAATGTTTAATTGTTTACACCAGTAAAAGAACCCTGTACAAGAAAATTGTTTAAACAAAAGCTGTTTATTTTTTATGAGAAACAAGGAAACAAAATAAAAGAGCGTTAGTTCCCATTTAAAAAACGTACCTTGACCCTCAAACTACCATCCAAATATTCTCCAATTAAAACACAACAAATAGCGTTTACTTTCCCCATTATATCAAGCAACTTTTATTCAAGACGATTCTTTCCACAACGCTTAGTTTTGGAGATATTCTACAGTCTCAAGTTAAATGGCCCACCCTGTATATATCTGTGTGTATGTGATGCCTTCCATTCATGTGACTTTCTTTACCTATTCTGCAACAAACTGTTCTTACAAAACTTTATTCTTCTGTCTACTTCACGGTAATCCAGGTAGAAAGTAAATAAAGAAATACACTGGGCCAAAACGTAGTCAAATCTTTTAAAGGCTGGTCGCAATGTGTTGACTTTGAAATTCGTTTGTTGTATGGCCAGGAGTTAAAAAAAAGAATGACGACTTTCCATTTGAGAAAAGTATATTTATTGGCCCATTTGAATTAATAACAAGGAATGTCTTTGAAATGGTTAGCTTCACAAAAAATGTGTCAAACAAAGATTGTGTGTTTTAACCAGATCTACATTTTTTGAGTTGTAATATTCTGTCTATCTCTTACAGTTTACCAGTTATGCAAAAGCAATCCAGAATGAGAAGACTTCAGAGAGTATACCCAAAATATTCATATCAGTTGTCATGAATACATCTTAAACATATGGTATGTTTTTCAAGATCGTTAGAGTCATTTTTGAGAAAATCAGTTTTCCATGTAAAAGAAAGTTTGGGGCGAGGAGATTTTCTTGAAAAATCTTTTCTTGAATTCAGTTAGTTATGAACTGAGTTCAGAGCCTTACCCAAAAATGATTGCGGCATATTTCAGCTTTCTTACTTACTCCCTTATTTAATCATTTACTTACTCTTGAGCAAAACAAGTAATAACAAATAGCTAAAACGTGCCTATGACAAATGACAATACTTCCTACTACAGTATGTACCAGAATGCATATACCTAGGACAACTAGCAGGAATGCAGAGCAACATGGACAAAGATCTAAAACTAGAATAGTAATGCATGGAGATCGTTTTGGGCCTTAAAATTCTTTCAACTGGAAAAAAACTCAAACGAAAAATAAAAACACTAGAATCCGGCATCTTTCCATCGCTACTATACGGGTGCCAAACTTGGAACTTGACGAAAACACAAAAGAAAGTTATTCAAGTTCACCAGAAAAAAATGAAGAGGTAAATGTTATGACTATCCCTCAAAGGCAAAGGCGCTAATAACCTTTGTAGTTGAGTGCCCTTAAACCCCAATCATCATCATCACCCTCAAAGGCACAGTACCCAAAACCAGGTTAAGGGAAGTAACAAAACTGGAAGGTGAATCCCAAGGAGCCACCAATTTGAAATGGAGGAGGGGACACCACATGGCGAGGCTCCAGAACAATAGATAGGTATACAGTTATATAGCAAGTATGCTACAAAACTACAGAAAACGGTCCAGCTCCCGATCATACATTATACAATTGGCTGGTAGTCACACGGCCATCATCCAGTCACACATACGTGGACATCAAATAAATTCTCAAATCACATTAACAATTATCAAAATAAACACAAAACATACCTTATCACAGGAGATGTTGGAAATTCCTGCACAACAATAACCTTGTGTGGTTTGAGTTTTAAAAGTTTTGTTGCTTTCCATGCTGAAGCTTTCGAAATATCGTTTCTTGTGGAAGACGCCTAAGAGATTTTCGAGGTGTCCATTGTAACCTTTTCGATATGCGATTGTCATTGCAAATCGCTTCTTTGCTTGGCCAGGAGTAGAAAAAAGGAAAAACGGACACTTCCTGTCTGAGAAAAGTACTTTATAATTGAAACCATAAACAAGGAATATTTCGGAAACGATTAGCTCCATAACAAAATTGTAATGGACATAAATTGTGTGCTCTAACGGGATCTACATTTTTTGCTATAAGTTAAGCAAAGGTTTAGCAGTTAAGCAAAATTCCGCAAAATTCATCCAGAATAAACAGGTCTGAGGGTATTGCCAGAAAATTCAAGATATACATTTTATTTATGATGTAAATGTATTTAATATACCGTACTTAAATAAAACCGTTAGAGCTATTTTGGAAAAAATAAAAATTTTCGAAAATTTTTCCATGTAAAGGGTAGTTTGTCGTAGGGAGATTTTTACTTAAATACCAAGTTTGGTGTTTAACAGTCTTTTCGTTTTTGAGCTTTGCTACACTCACGGATCTTTTTCTAAAATGCTTTTTCGGGCTCAGAGGACCCCAAAATATATATTTTCGGTGAAATATCGGTATCACATTTTTGGGTCAAATACAATACCTTCTCGATACACTACGTACGTTGTAGGTACGGGGCTAGAGAAAGTAAAAATAATAGCTTAATACATGTTTAGGTACATATGTTGGTGTATGTTTTGGTTTATACAGATATTTAACTGCCTAGGTCCCAGACAGCAGTTTATACAGGTGGTGTGGACCAGACGTTTGAGAGCAGTTTACTTTGTAGCCGCATAGAGCGTGCTTATGTTAAGCATACTAATTAGCATGATGCTGTAGGGATAATGAGAGCAGGGGTGAAAAATGAATTTAATCGCTCAACTCTGAGTGTTTTACTTTGAAACCATAATCTGCCATCCCTCATCATAGATGTTTACAGCAGGACAAAAGCGTTTAATCGTGGAAAGCTTTCCTGGCAAAGTGCTCAGTCCGTTGAATTTGCAATAGGGTTGAAGAACTTTTTGCAGCATATCTAACGGCTTATAAAATATAAAACGTTTTCGCGTCATATTGAATAACTTGCTGCAGTGCAATTATTTTAACAGCTGGATGTATGGATGGTTAAAAGGTGTTATATATACAGTGCAACCCAAAAACATACAAACCGCTGCGCGGTGCTTTTCCACTGCGCACATGAAAACATAACACACAGCCACTACACAAGATCACGGTGCTGACTTGTTTTTCTCTGCTCTGAAAGTGCAGTATTGAGCTGACGGTGATATCGTGTGGTTAAGTTATTGCCAGTGTGCTTTATTATTTTGTCGTGTACTTAGTCACAAAGTGTATTATGGCTCAGCATTTGTTTTCTATTGCACAGCCTGTATTTATTTGTGATCCGTATGTGTTAACACATTTTGTGAGTGGACTCTCAATAGTGTATACAATGGAAAAATGTACCCACATTTAATATGTTTCACGGGCAAGGCTTGATTCCACCTTAATGGATAGTGTGTACACAAAATAAACGTTATTGAAACTCTGAGCAACCTAATATTGTTCATGAAATATCCCTTCATGACGAAAAAATTGGTGTATGGTGCGTCATTAGCGGAGAAAGAATTATAGAGCCATTCTTTTTTCTAGTCAACATTGACACCCATACATACATGAATACAAAATTTCCCCCTTTCTTTTAGAGAGAATTAACAGACAGGGAGCGTGATTTAGCTTTGTTTCAACAAGATTCTGCCACAGCTCATACAGCCAATCTGTCGAAGAGGACAATTGAAAGCGTGTTTCAGGACAGAACTTAAAGCATAAAGTGTACAAGACAAACCCACACACTCTGGAAGAATTAAAACAAAATATGCGTGAGGAAATTGCCGACATTTTTCAACGTGAACTACGGCAAGTGATGGATAGTTTCCTAACGAGATAACAAAAAGGTATGGACCACGGCTGTGGCCAGTTACAGCATCTCCTTTAACAACATTGGTAAATAAAACCTTTAAAAATAGTTTTAAAAATGTTGCATGGTTTCATCCGCGCCTTTCATTGATAGCAGCAGATGACAACGAGTGCCGAGGGTGCAGACATTCAAAACACCCCGCAGGCTGTTCGGGCTTTTTGAAGCACCCGGTAGACACTGAGGAATTGAAATGGAGGTATCGCAATTAGAGACTTTGCAGAGATTGAATACAGTTCAGATGGGATGCTGCGAAGATGCCATCTATGGCAAACTCTGGATAGATACTGATTACTATATTTACTTATAGACGCAATCAGCACGTGCTCTACGATCCGGCTTTTGAGCAGTGAAGAGAAAATAATGGCAGGCAGGACTGTTTTGTCTTTGCAGAGTAAAATGCTTCACGGATTTATTTTATATTCCACTAAACATTTTCACATAAACATGGGAATGACATTTGTATATTTATTTATAATTCATGAACCTATGATAGTACAGTAGTACAATGTAGTCTATAAATTAGTGCATGTGCATATTTACAACATTTGCACGCAAACTTGTGGTTTGTGGATATACTACTTAATCTATGTTTTACTACTTTAGTATCTTTCATCATGATCACATTTAATGGAATGGACAGCAATATACATTTTGAGAGATTTTGGGGCAACGTTCTTGCGATATTTTGGTAATCAGCCTTTTACTGAGGAAAACTATTCACGGCGCGCCTTCTCTTGTCCCTAATACCACCGTCGCTAATTATTATGCCTTTCTAAAATCAAGTTCCAGCATTAAGCTTCTGCCTCTGGAAGCTACAATAGTTTTCGCAAATATTTTCCTGCAATGTTTATATCTGTTGACTTTATTCACGATTTACCACCCTTCCCATATATCGTTTAATGAATTTTTTGTAACTCCCCATGTAGTCTTGATGCCCATAATTTTGGTTGCTTTATATTATTTAATTGGTGCTGAATAACCATTTCTCTTTTGGGATGTTTGGTCAGACTTAATTATTCCTAATCAGTAGAGATAGAGAGAGGAGACGAGTTAAGGTTTGAGGGATTACAAGTCAACATCGATGCGGAATGTCAGAGACGGGGGAGGGATCTATACACTCACTATCCTCTCACGGTTGGTGAGGTGGTTAGGTCACTCGCCTCTCACCTAGGCGGCTCGGGATTCCAAGTGACCACATATGGGATTTATGGTGGACAAAACGGCGCAGGGGTGGGTTTTCTCCGGGTTCTACGATTTCCTCCGCCATCGCATTCCACCGGTGCTCAATCTTCATTTCATGTATGATCAGTGTCATTACCTGCGGTGCCATAAGTAGTAAAAGCGGGCGTTAAACCCTATACAAAAAGAGAGAGAAGAGGTATGCGTAAACAGTGTGCAATCTCGTGTTTATGTGCAGAAATTTAGTAAGGGTAAGAATTCGCGGCTATTGTATGCATGTTTGGAGGAGTGTTATCTTTTTGTCCACATTCAAAGCCTGCAGATATCGACAGACTGTAAAAGCCTGTTTAACGCCTTACCCGATAGAATAATAAGCTTTTGAAACAATATTTTGTGGAACAGTTAGCAGAGAAGGTCTGTTATCAGATCTATTTTTAAACTAAATAATTGCTAATAAATTTTAATCAGAACTATCATAATTAGGAAAATACGTGTTTTCCCATAGGTGACCCTATGGTGAAATTTACAAAATCCGTAATTCTTAACTATTATTTTGAAATTTGAACAGGCTAGAAATGTTATCTTATTAGTGAGCAAATAAAAATTTCGTTTATCCGGAACCTTAGTGATCCCTGTATATCTCTCTGCGATTTGATAATAATTAAACGGTATTATTGCAACTAACAGTTATCTAAACAATTCCAAAACAAAATGTTGTATTTGCTTTTATTTATATATGTTCTTACCTTTCATCATTTACCTCATGTATTCACTTCACTCACGGGATATGTGAAAGGCGTTATTCCTTTCATTCCCCATAAAATTTCACTCACTTAACGCACGTTTCACTTCTCTATTGCCTTTAAAATAAAAGAAAGAAAAGAAAACCTCCACCTTTCAATATCTTTAAATAATGTATCTTCGTAAATGAATAATCAAACACCGCTGGCAACGGCACAGTTGGGAAAACTAATGGTTTATCTAGAACGTCAGCCGGAAATATTGACATTGTTGAAATGTCTAGGCAATCACGCTGCTCTTAAACAGCACAAACGATTGAAACAAAAACTTACATTTCAGCAAATAAAGTTGGCTAGGCTACCGTAAATATAAGTTTAATTGCCAACAAAGTGTTTCTTGCTAGTGTCAAAATAAGAGATTTGTAGTATATTTCCCTCCGCAGTGTAATGGTTACAACGTTAATTTCATGTACCTAAGGTCGCGGGTTCAAATCCGGCGGAGGTTGATGGATTTTTTCGTAAAAACAATTAGCATAGCTTCCTTCGGAAGTGAAGTCAAGCCGTTGGTCCCTTGTCGTAGATTTACGGCACTTAACAGAACCTCAAGCCTGATAAAAGAGGCCTCTGAAGAAAAATTAAGTGGTCTTTCACGCCCATTATTGAATGGGGCGCTGAGAACCAAGGCAGTTAAAGAGCGTCCATAAAAAAAACTGCGTTTCTTTGTACTATTTTCTACAACATATTAGGGTCTTTTATATGTATTTAGTAGAATATTTTCGGATTATCCGGATTACATCCGTTCCTACCAAGTACGGACAAATGAGGTTCATGTCTACAAAGTTTCATGCAGCTGCAACAAATGTATTACAGTTTATTAATTGTGCTTATAAAAATATTGCTAATTGTATTAAAATGTCCCACACGTCAGCTTACTTAAGGGGACAAGTTACTCTGAAATGGTACTTTTTTTAGACACTAATAAAATCTCTGCTATTTCTACTTTCGGAAAATGTAAATCTATTTTTGGGAGGTTAAGAGGATTTAATCAATTTAAATGCTAGTCTGCATTTCTTTAAATGTTATGCAATGCTCATTTTTATAACATTTGTATCTTTAAATTCAGTGTTTTTATAGTTAAGTACCTTTTTCTCAGAAAGTATGAGAGCTGGAAAGCTGAAATTTTCAGCATATACAGGGTGTTAATGAACTATACAAAAATATTTTCACAGAATATGTAGCTTACTTAAATAAGTAATTTGAGATAGACTTATGAACTGTTTATTGAAATGTCGAAGTAACGGCTATAAGTTTCTGAAGTGCCAGTACGCTACTAGCTAATTTATCAACCATTCGAAAGAATAACACGAAGAACGAAGGGACATATTACAGCGTACCTCTCTAGCGTAGTGGTTATGATACTGACTTTCAAGTGAAAGATAGTTTCCGAGTTCGGGTCTCTTTCACGTATCGCGACACTTTGTCTGAAATAAACAAAATAATAATAAAAAGCATATACTCTGACTGGAATCGAACTTACGACCTTTGGAATAGCAGTTTCCCGCGCTAGGCATTAAGCCACCAGAGGAGTTAAATAAACGCTTCCAGAGTAGAATATATAACTCAAGAACATAGTTAATGAATGCTCAGTGTCGCACTGTCAAGTGATTAGTTCGAGATTTTACAGATGTTTGCGACATTAAATCTTGAGAACGCTAGTAACGAGCTGCTAAAATCGGCATTTCTATACTCGGGCGGCAGTTTTAGAGATATCCTAAGCCATTTTTTCAACCTGCTTTGCTTTAACACTGACTTATCAACACCTGACACCCACGCGTAACGCTATGTAGCTGCGTTATGTTTATCCGGGGACCATGCATCGCCGATCTCAAATTACTTATATCAGTCACGTGCACAATCTCGCAAATTATTTCGGTGTCGTTTATTAACAGCCTGTACATACAACACATAATTGAACTTTCTGAACCACAATCATGATGTTATAATATATATTGATCATATTAAGAAAGCAACAACATTGCAAATTTTTCACTTTTTTACTTTTTTGAATTTGTAAATAACTTTTTTTTAATTTCTACTGAAATTGTATCATTAGCTAAATAATTAAGGATCAGAAGATAGCTGCTTATACTAAGAATAAGCATACAAAAGGGCGATTATGTACCTATTGCATGTAGATCAGAGAAAAATGTACATGAACTCACATGTTTTAAGACTAGGTTTTATTAATTTTCTGCGGAATGAAATACTTTTTATAGACTCGTCAAAATAAGCTATTAATGCAAAGAATCACTTGAAGAAATAGTTATGATTTATAGAATAATGCATACAATTTTTTGAAAAAAAAAAATTGAATAGGTATTTTAAGAGCAGTGTTAATTCAGCCCACTTAAGGTATAATTTTTTGATTTCCGTTGTTCAGACTAACTTGCCCCCTTAAATTAGTGCAATAAGATGATTTTTGATATAAGTTAAAATATTCCAAAGACACTTAAATTAGTCCTTTTTCATATTTGTTTCAAAGTAAACATTTTTGTCTATTCTACTGTAAAATCCACAAAAAAAACACTTGTTGGACTGTTTATACGATATTATGTGTGAGCGATTCACATAATTTAAAAATCTGACTACAAACAAACTTTTCCTACAAAAGATTATTCTGCTTGCTTGCTTGCTGGCTTGCTGGCTGGCTGGTTTGCTGTCTGGCTCACTGGCGGGCTTGCTGGCTTGCTTGCTGGCTTGCTTGCTGGCTTGGTTGATTGCTTGCTGGCTTGGTTGATTGCTTGCTGGCTTGCTTGCTGGCTTGCTTGCTAGCTTGCTTGCTGGCTTGCTTGCTTGCTGGCTGGCTTGCTGGCTTTCTAGCTTGCTTGCTGGCTTGCTTGCTGGCTGGCTCGCTGGCTTGCTTGCTTGCATGCTTGCTTGATGGATGGCCCACTGGCTGGCTTTCTTGCTTGCTGACTTGCTTGCTTGCTGGCTTGCTGGCTGGCTTGATGGCTTGCTTGCTAGCTGGCTTGATGGCTTGCTTGCTAGCTTGCTTGCTGTCTTGCTTCCTGGCTGGCTTGCTTGCTGGCTAGCTCGCTTAGTTGCTGGTTTGCTTGCTTGCTGGCTGGCTGGTTGGCTTGCTTGCTGGCTGGCTGGATGGCTGGCTGGTTTGCTGGCTGGCTTGTTTGCTGGCTTGCTTGCTTGCTGGCTTGCTTGCTTGCTTGCTGGCTTGGTTGCTGGCTGGCTTGGTTGCTGGCTTGCTTGCTGGCTTGCTAGCTGTCTTGCATCCTGGCTGGCTTACTTGCTGGCTTGTTCGCTTAGTTGCTGGCTGGCTTGCTTGCTGGTTGGCTTGCTTGCTGGCTGGCTGGATGGCTGGCTGGCTGGTTTGCTGGCTTGCTGGCTTGCTTGCTGGCTAGCTTCCTTAATTGCTTGCTGGCTTGCTTACTGGCTGGCTTGCTTGCTGGCCCTCAGCATACTTGCTGGCTGGCTTATTTGCTTACTTGCTTGCTGGCTGGCTTGCTTGCTTGCTGGCTGGCTTGCTGGCTGGCTTGCTGGCTGGCTTGCTTGCTGGCTTGCTTGCTGGCTGGCTTGCTTGCTTGCTTGCTGGCTTGCTTGCTGGCTGGCTTGCTGGCTTGCTTGCTGGCTGGCTTGCTGGCTGTCTTGCTTGCTAGCTTGCTGGCTGGCTTGCTTGCTAGCCTGCTGGCTGGCTTGCTGCCTTGCTGGCTTGCTTGCTTGCTGGCTGGCTTGCTTGCTGGCCCTCTGGCTTGCTTGCTGGCTGGTTTACTTGGTTGCTTGCTGGCTGGCTTGCTTTCTTGCTGGCTTACTTGCTGGCTGGCTGGCTTGCTGGCTTGCTTGCTGGCATCCTGGCTGGCTTGCTGGCTTGCTTGCTGGCTGACCTCCTTGCTTGCTAGCTGGCAGGCTTGCTTCCTGGCTGGCTTTCTGGCTGGCTGGCAGTCTTGTTTGCATGCTTGCTGGCTTGCTTGCTGGCTGGCTTTCTCGCTGGCTGGCTTGCTTACAGGCTTACTTGCAGGCTTTTTTGCTGGCATGCTTGCTGGCATGCTGGCTTGCTTGCTGGCTTGGTTGCTGGCTGGCTTGCTTGCTGGCTGGCTTGCGTGCTGGCTTGCTGGCTAGCTTTATGGCTTGCTGGCTAGCTTTATGGCTTGCTGGTTGGCTTGCTGGCTGGCTTGCTGGCTGGCTGGCTTGCTTGCTTACCGGCTTGCTAATGGCTGGCTTGCTTGCTGGCTTGCTGGTTGCCTGGCTTGCTGGCTTACTTGCTTGCTTGCTGACTGCCTTGCTTGCTGGCTTGCTGGCATGCTTGCTGGCTAGCTGGCTTGCTGGCTGGCTTTCTTGCTTGCTTGCATGCTTTCTTGATGGCTGGCCCACTGGCTGTCTTTCTTGCTTGCTGGCTTGCTTGCTTGGTGTGTTGCTTGCTGACTGGATTGATGACTTGTTTGCTGGTTTGCTTGCTGTCTTGCTTACTGGCTGGCTTGCTTGTGGCTTGCTGGCTTCGTTGCTGGCTTGCTTGCTTGCTGGTTGGCTTGCTTGCTGACTGGCTGGCTGGTTTTCATGGCTTGCTGGCTGGCTTGCTTGCTGGCTTGCTTGATTGCTGGCTTGCTTGCTGGCTGGCTGGCTGGCTTGCTTGCTGTCTTGGAGGCTTGCTTGCATGCTTGCTTGCTTGCTGGATTGCTTGCTGGCTTGCTTGCTGGCTGGCTGGCTTTCTTGCTGGCTGGCTGGCTTGCTTACAGGCTTACATGCAGGCTTGCTTGCTAGCTTGCTTCATGGCTGGCTTGCTGGCTTGCTGGCTGGCTTGCTGGCTGGCTTGTTTGCTGGCTTGCTTGCTTGCTGGCTTGCTTGCTTGCATGCTGGCTTGGTTGCTGGCTGGCTTGGTTGCTGGCTTGCTTGCTGGCTTGCTTGCTGTCTTGCATCCTGGCTGGCATACTTGCTGGCTTGCTCGCTCAGATGCTGGCTGGCTTGCTTGCTGGTTGGCTTGCTTGCTGGCTGGCTGGATGGCTGGCTGGCAGGTTTGCTGGCTTGCTTGCTTGCTTGCTGGCTAGCTTCCTTAATTGCTTGCTGGCTTGCTTACTGGCTGGCTTGCTTGCTGGCCCTCAGCATACTTGCTGGCTGGCTTATTTGCTTGCTTGCTTGCTGGCTTGCTTGCTTTCTGGCTGGCTTGCTGGCTGGCTTGCTTGCTGGCTTGCTGGCTGGCTTGCTTGCTGGCTTGCTTGCTTGCTGGCTTGCTTGCTGGCTTGCTTGCTGGCTTGCTTGCTAGCTTGCTGGCTGGCTTGCTTGCTAGCTTGCTGGCTGGCTTGCTGCCTTGCTGGCTTGCTTGCTGGATGGCTGGCTTGCTTGCTGGCCCTCTGGCTTGCTTGCTGGCTGGTTTACTTGCTTGCTTGCTGGCTTGCTTGTTGGCTGGCTTGCTTTCTTGCTGGCTGGCTTGCTGGCTGGCTTGCTGGCTGGCTTGCTGGCTTGCTGGCTTGCTGGCTTGCTTGCTGGCATCCTGGCTGGCTTGCTGGCTGGCTGACCTCCTTGCTTGCTAGCTGGCAGGCTTGCTTCCTGGCTGGCTTGCTGGCTGGCTGGCAGGCTTGTTTGCATGCTTGCTGGCCCACTTGCTGGCTGGCTTTCTCGCTGGCTGGCTTGCTTACAGGCTTGCTTGCTGGCTGGCTTTCTCGCTGGCTGGCTTGCTTACAGGCTTGCTTGCAGGCTAGCTTGCTTGCAGGCTTGCTTGCTGGCATGCTGTCTTGCTTGCTGGCTGGCTTGCTTGCTGGCTGGCTTGCGTGCTGGCTTGCTGGCTAGCTTTATGGCTTGCTGGCTGGCTTGCTGGCTGGCTGGCTTGCTTTCTTACCGGCTTGCTAATGGCTAGCTTGCTTGCTGGCTTGCTGGTTGCCTGGCTTGCTGGCTTACTTGCTTGCTTGCTGTCTGCCTTGCTTGCTGGCTTGCTGGCATGCTTGCTGGCTAGCTGGCGCTCTGGCTGGCTTTCTTGCTTGCTTGCATGCTTTCTTGATGGCTGGCCCACTGGCTGTCTTTTTGCTTGCTGGCTTGCTTGCTTGGTGTGTTGCTTGCTGGCTTGCTGGCTGGATTGATGACTTGCTTGCTGGCTTGCTTGCTGTCTTGCTTCCTGGCTGGCTTGCTTGTGGCTTGCTGGCTTAGTTGCTGGCTTGCTTGCTTGCTGGTTGGCTTGCTTGCTGACTGGCTGGCTGGTTTTCATGGCTTGCTGGCTGGCTTGCTTGCTGGCTTGCTTGCTTGCTGGCTTGCCTGCTGGCTGGCTGGCTGGCTTGCTTGCTGTCTTGGAGGCTTGCTTGCATGCTTGCTTGCTTGCTTGCTGGATTGCTTGCTGGCTTGCTTGCTGGCTGGCTGGCTTTCTTGCTGGCTGGCTGGCTTGCTTACAGGCTTACATGCAGGCTTGCTTGCTGGCTTGCTTCCTGGATGGCTTGCTTGCTGGCTTGGTTGCTGGCTGGCTTGCTTGCTAGCTTGCTTGCTGGCTGGCTTGCTTGATTACCGGCTTGCTAATGGCTGGCTTGCTTTTTGGCTTGCTGGCTGCCTGGCTTGCTGGATGCCTGACTTGCTGGCTGGCTTCCTAGCTTGCTTGCTTGCCTGTGTGCTGGCTGGCTTGCTTGCTTGCATGCTTGCTTACTGGCTTGCTTGCTGGCTGGCTTACTTGCTGGCTTTCTGTCATGCTTGCTGGCTGGCTTGCTTGCTTCCTTGCTTGCTTGCTGGCTGGCTTGCTGGCTTGCTTTTTGGCTTGCTTGCTGGTTTGCCTGCTTGCTTGTTGGCTGGCTGGCTAGCTGGCTGGCTTGCTTTCTTGCTGGCTGGCTTGCTGGCTGGCTTGCTGGCTTGCTTGCTGGCATCCTGGCTGGCTTGCTGGCTGGCTGACCTCCTTGCTTGCTAGCTGGCAGGCTTGCTTCCTGGCTGGCTTGCTGGCTGGCTGGCAGGCTTGTTTGCATGCTTGCTGGCTTGCTTGCTGGCTGGCTTTCTCGCTGGCTGGCTTGCTTACAGACTTGCTTGCAGGCTTGCTTGCTTGCAGGCTTGCTTGCTGGCATGCTTGCTGGCATGCTGGCTTGCTTGCTGGCTTGGTTGCTGGCTGGCTTGCGTGCTGGCTTGCTGGCTAGCTTTATGGCTTGCTGGCTGGCTTGCTGGCTGGCTTGCTGGCTGGCTGGCTTGCTTTCTTACCGGCTTGCTAATGGCTAGCTTGCTTGCTGGCTTGCTGGTTGCCTGGCTTGCTGGCTTACTTGCTTGCTTGCTGTCTGCCTTGCTTGCTGGCTTGCTGGCATGCTTGCTGGCTAGCTGGCGCTCTGGCTGGCTTTCTTGCTTGCTTGCATGCTTTCTTGATGGCTGGCCCACTGGCTGTCTTTCTTGCTTGCTGGCTTGCTTGCTTGGTGTGTTGCTTGCTGGCTTGCTGGCTGGATTGATGACTTGCTTGCTAGCTTGCTTGCTGTCTTGCTTCCTGGCTGGCTTGCTTGTGGCTTGCTGGCTTAGTTGCTGGCTTGCTTGCTTGCTGGTTGGCTTGCTTGCTGACTGGCTGGCTGGTTTTCATGGCTTGCTGGCTGGCTTGCTTGCTGGCTTGCTTGCTTGCTGGCTTGCTTGCTGGCTGGCTGGCTGGCTTGCTTGCTGTCTTGGAGGCTTGCTTGCATGCTTGCTTGCTTGCTTGCTGGATTGCTTGCTGGCTTGCTTGCTGGCTGGCTGGCTTTCTTGCTGGCTGGCTGGCTTGCTTACAGGCTTACATGCAGGCTTGCTTGCTGGCTTGCTTCCTGGATGGCTT
Source organism: Hymenopus coronatus (assembly GCA_030762935.1). NCBI lineage: Eukaryota > Metazoa > Arthropoda > Insecta > Mantodea > Hymenopodidae > Hymenopus > Hymenopus coronatus. Next base: position 433,029,783 of record CM060900.1, on the reverse strand, counting down.
GCTTGCTGGCTTGCTGGCTTGGTTGCTGGCTGGCTTGCTTGCTAGCTTGCTTGCTTGATTACCGGCTTGCTAATGGCTGGCTTGCTTTTTGGCTTGCTGGCTGCCTGGCTTGCTGGATGCCTGACTTGCTGGCTGGCTTGCTAGCTTGCTTGCTTGCCTGTGTGCTGGCTGGCTTGCTTGCTTGCATGCTTGCTTACTGGCTTGCTTGGTGGCTGGCTTGCTTGCTGGCTGGCTTACTTGCTGGCTTTCTGGCTTGCTTGCTGGCTGGCTTGCTTGCTTCCTTGCTTGCTTGCTGGCTCGCTTGCTTGCTTACTGGCTTGCTGGCTTGCTTTTTGGCTTGCTTGCTGGCTTGCCTGCTTGCTTGTTGGCTGGCTGGCTAGCTGGCTGGCTTGCTTGCAGGCTTTCTGGCTTTCTTGCTGGCTGCCTTGCTTGCTGGCTTGCTGGCTTGCTGGCTTGCCTGCTGGCTGGCTGGCTAGCTGACTTGCTTGCTTGCTTGCTGGCTGGCTTGCTTGCACTCATGCTTGAACGCTTGCTTGCTGGCTGGCTTTCTTGCATGCTGGTTTGCTTGCTGCTTGCTGGCTTGCTGGCTGACTTGATGGCTTGCTGGCTGGCTTGCTTGCTGGCTGGCTTACTTGCTTGCTTGCTGGCTTGCTTGCTGGCTGGCTTGCTGGCTTGCTTGCTGGCTGACCTCCTTGCTTGCTAGCTGGCAGGCTTGCTTCCTGGCTGGCTTTCTGGCTGGCTGGCAGGCTTGTTTGCATGCTTGCTGGCTTGCTTGCTGGCTGGCTTGCTTACAGGCTTACTTGCAGGCTTGCTTGCTGGCATGCTTGCTGGCATCCTGGCTTGCTTGCTGGCTTGGTTGCTGGCTGGCTTGCTTGCTGGCTGGCTTGCGTGCTGGCTTGCTGGCTAGCTTTATGGCTTGCTGGCTAGCTTTATGGCTTGCTGGCTAGCTTTATGGCTTGCTGGCTGGCTTGCTGTCTGGCTGGCTTGCTTGCTTACCGGCTTGCTAATGGCTGGCTTGCTTGCTGGCTTGCTGGTTGCCTGGCTTGCTGGCTTACTTGCTTGCTTGCTGTCTGCCTTGCTTGCTGGCTTGCTGGCATGCTTGCTGGCTAGCTGGCTTGCTGTCTGGCTTTCTTGCTTGCTTGCATGCTTTCTTGATGGCTGGCCAACTGGCTGTCTTTCTTGCTTGCTGGCTTGCTTACTTGGTGTGTTGCTTGCTGGCTTGCTGGCTGGATTGATGACTTGCTTGCTGGCTTGCTTGCTGTCTTGCTTCCTGGCTGGCTTGCTTGTGGCTTGCTGGCTTAGTTGCTGGCTTGCTTGCTTGCTGGTTGGCTTGCTTGCTGACTGGCTGGCTGGTTTTCATGGCTTGCTGGTGCTTGCTTGCTGGCTTGCTTGCTTGCTGGCTTGCTTGCTGGCTGGCTGGCTGGCTTGCTTGCTGTCTTGGAGGCTTGCTTACTGGATTGCATGCTGGCTTGCTTGCTGGCTGGCTGGCTTGCTTACAGGATTACATGCAGGCTTGCTTGCTGGCTTGGTTCCTGGCTGGCTTGTTTGCTGGCTTGCTTGCTTGCTTGCTGGCTTGCTTCCTGGCTGGCTTGTTTGCTGGCTTGCTTGCTTGCTGGCTTGCTTGCTTGCATGCTGGCTTGGTTGCTGGCTGGCTTGGTTGCTGGCTTGCTTGCTGGCTTGCTTGCTGTCTTGCATCCTGGCTGGTTTACTTGCTGGCTTGCTCGCTTAGTTGCTGGCTGGTTTGCTGGCTTGCTTGCTTGCTTGCTGGCTAGCTTCCTTAATTGCTTGCTGGCTTGCTTACTGGCTGGCTTGCTTGCTGGCTGGCTTGCTGGCTGGCTTGCTTGCTGGCTTGCTTGCTGGCTGGCTTGCTTGCTGGCCTGCTTGCTTGCTTGCTTGCTGGCTTGCTTGCTGGCTGGCTTGCTTGCTAGCTTGCTGGCTGGCTTGCTAGCTAGCTTGCTGGCTGGCTGGCTTGCTGCCTTGCTTGCTTGCTGGCTGGCTTATTTGCTGGCTTGCTTGCTTGCTGGCTGGCTCGCTGGCTGGCTTGCTTGCTTGCTGGCTGGCTTGCTGGCTGGCTTGCTTGCTGGCTTGCTTGCTGGCTGGCTTGCTTGCTGGCCTGCTTGCTTGCTTGCTTGCTGGCTTGCTTGCTGGCTAGCTTGCTTGCTAGCTTGCTGGCTGGCTTGCTAGCTAGCTTGCTGGCTGGCTGGCTTGCTGCCTTGCTTGCTTGCTGGCTGGCTTGCTTGCTGGCCCTCTGGCTTGCTTGCTGGCTGGTTTACTTGCTTGCTTGCTTGCTGGCTGGCTTGCTTTCTTGCTGGCTGGCTTGCTGACTGGCATGCTGGCTGGCTGGCTTGCTTGCTGGCATCCTGGCTGGCTTGCTGGCTGGCTGACCTCCTTGCTTGCTAGCTGGCAGGCTTGCTTCCTGGCTGGCTTGCTGGCTGGCTGGCAGGCTTGTTTGCATGCTTGCTGGCTTGCTTGCTGGCTGGCTTGCTTACAGGCTTACTTGCAGGCTTGCTTGCTGGCATGCTGGCTTGCTTGCTGGCTTGGTTGCTGGCTGGCTTGCTTGCTGGCTGGCTTGCGTGCTTGCTTGCTGGCTAGCTTTATGGCTTGCTGGCTGGCTTGCTGGCTGGCTTGCTTTCTTACCGGCTTGCTAATGGCTAGCTTGCTGGCTGGCGTGCTTGCTTCCTTGCTTGCTTGCTGGCTTGCTTGCTGGCTGGCTTGCTTGGTTGCTTACTGGCTTGCTGGCTTGCTTTTTGGCTTGCTTGCTGGCTTGCCTGCTTGCTTGTTGGCTGGCTGGCTACCTGCTGGCTTGGTTGCAGGCTTTCTGGCTTTCTTGCTGGCTGCCTTGCTTGCATTCTTGCTTGAACGCGTGCTTGCTGGCTGGCTTTCTTGCATGCTGGCTTGCTGGCTGACTTGATGGCTTGCTAGCTGGCTTGCTTGCTGGCTTGCTTGCTGGCTGGCTTGCTTGCTTGCTGGCTTGCTTGCTGGCTGGCTTGCTGGCTGACCTCCTTGCTTGCTAGCTGGCAGGCTTGCTTCCTGGCTGGCTTTTTGGCTGGCTGGCAGGCTTGTTTCCATGCTTGCTGGCTTGCTTTCTCGCTGGCTGGCTTGCTTACAGGCTTACTTGCAGGCTTGCTTGCTGGCATGCTGACTTGCTTGCTGGCTTGGTTGCTGGCAGGCTTGCTTGCTGGCTGGCTTGCGTGCTGGCTTGCTGGCTAGCTTTATGGCTTGCTGGCTAGCTTAATGGCTTGCTGGCTGGCTTGCTGGCTGGCTGGCTTGCTTGCTGGCTTGCTGGTTGCCTGGCTTGCTGGCTTACTTGCTTGCTTGCTGTCTGCCTTGCTTGCTGGCTTGCTGGCATGCTTGCTGGCTTGCTGGCTGGCTTTCTTGCTTGCTGGCATGCTTGCTGGCTTGCTGGCTGGATTTCTTGCTTGCTTGCATGCTTTCTTGATGGCTGGCCCACTGGCTGTCTTTCTTGCTTGCTGGCTTGCTTGGTGTGTTGCTTGCTGGCTTGCTGGCTGGATTGATGACTTGCTTGCTGGCTTGCTTGCTGTCTTGCTTCCTGGCTGGCTTGCTTGTGGCTTGCTGCCTTAGTTGCTGGCTTGATTGCTTGCTGGTTGGCTTGCTTGCTGACTGGCTGGCTGGTTTTCATGGCTTGCTGGCTGGCTTGCTTGCTGGCTTGCTTGCTTGCTGGCTTGCTTGCTGGCTGGCTGGCTTGCTTGCTGTCTTGGAGGCTTGCTTGCATGCTTGCTTGCTGGATTGCTTGCTGGCTTGCTTGCTGGCTGGCTGGCTTTCTTGCTGGCTGGCTGGCTTGCTTACAGGCTTACATGCAGGCTTGCTTGCTGGCTTGCTTCCTGGATGGCTTGCTTGCTGGCTTGCTGGCTTGGTTGCTGGCTGGCTTGCGTGCTGGCTTGCTTGCTAGCTTGCTTGCTGGCTGGCTTGCTTGATTACCGGCTTGCTAATGGCTGGCTTGCTTTTTGGCTTGCTGGCTTGGTTGCTGGCTTTCTTGCTGGCTGCCTTGCTTGCTGGCTTGCTGGCATGCCTGCTGGCTTGATGGCTAGCTGACTTGCTTGCTTGCTTGCTGGCTGGCTTGCTTGCATGCTTGTTTGAACGCTTGCTTGCTGGCTGGCTTTCTTGCATGCTGGTTTGCTTGTTTGCTTGCTGGCTTGCTGGCTGACTTGATGGCTTGCTTGGTGGCTTGCTTGCTGGCTTGCTGGCTTGGTTGCTGGCTTGCTTGCTGGCTTGCTTGCTGGCTGGCCCTCTGGCTTGCTTGCTGGCTGGTTTATTTCCTTGCTTGCTGGCTTGCTTGCTATCTGGCTGGCTTGCATTCTTGCTGGCTGACTTGCTGACTGGTTTGCTGGCTGGCTTACTTGCTGACTTGCTTGCTGGCTTCCTGGCTGGTTTGGTGGCTTGCTTCCTGGCTGACTTCCTTGCTTGCGTGCTGTGCAGGCTTGCTTCCTGGATGGCTTGCTGGCTGGCTGGCTTGCTGTCTTGCAGGCTTGCTTGCATGCTTGCTTGCTTCCTGGCTGGCTTGCTGGCTGGCTGGCTGGCTTTTTGCTGGCTGGCTGGCTTTCTTGCTGGCCGGCTGGCTTGCTTACAGGCTTACTTTCAGGCTTGTTTGCTGGCTTGCTTCCTGGCTGGCTTTGTTGCTGGCTTGCTTGCTGGCTGGCTGGCTGTCTTGCTGGCTGGCTCGCTTGCTTTTCCGCTTGCAAATGGCTGGCTTGCTTGCTGGCTGGCTTGCTGGCTTGCTTGCTTGCTGTCTGCCTTGCTTGCTGGCTTTCTTGCTGGCTGGCTGGTTTGCTGGCTGCTTTGCTGGCTTTCTAGCTTGCTTGCTGGCTGCCTTGCTCGCTGGCTTGTTGGCTGGCTCGCTGGCTTGCTTGCTTGCTGGCTTGCTTGCATGCTTGCTTGATGGCTGGCCCACCGGCTGGCTTTCTTGCTTGCTTGCTTGTTGTGTTGCTTGATGGCTTGCTTGCTGGCTTGCTTGCTGTCTTGCTGGCTTGCTTTCTGGTTGGCTTGCTTGCAGGCTTGCTAGCGTATTTGCAGGCTGGCTTGCTTGCTGGTTGGCTTGCTTGCTGGCTGTCTTGCTTGCTGGCTAGCTTGCTTGCTAGCTTGCTGGCTTGCTTTTTGGCTTGGTTGCTGGCTGGCTTGCTTGCTGGCATGCTTTCTGGCTGGCTTGCTGGCTTGCTTGCTTGCTGGCTTACTTGCTTGCTAGCCTTCAGCATACTTGCTGGCCCTCAGCTTGCTTGCTGGCTGGCTCACTTGCTTGCTTGCTGGCTTGATTGCTTGCTTGCTGGCTTGATTGCTTGCTGGCTGACTTGCTTGCTTGCTGGCTGACTTGCTTGCTTGCTGGCTGACTTGCTTGCTTGCTGGCTCGCTTGCTGTCTGGCTTGTTTGCTGGCTTGCTTGCTTGCTGGCTTGATATTTGGCCTGCTTGCTGGCTGGCTTGCTTGCTTGCTGGCCCTCTAGCTTGCTTGCTGGCTGGTTTACTTGCGTGCTTGCTGGCTGTCTTGCTTTCTTGCTGGCTTGGTTGCTGGCTGGCTTGCTTGCTGGCTAGCTTGTTGGCTGGTTCTCTTGCTTGCTTGCTGGCTGGCTTGCTTGCTGGCTTGCTTGCTGGCTGGCTTGCTTGCTGGCCCTCTGGCTTGCTTGCTGGCTGGTTTATTTGCTTGCTTGCTGGCTTGGTGCTATCTGGCTGGCTTGCTTTCTTGCTGGCTGGCTTGCTGACTTGCTTGCTGGCTTCCTGGCTGGTTTGCTGGCTTGCTTGCTTCCTGGCTTTATTCCTGGCTGACTTCCTTGCTTGCTTGCTGGCAGGCTTGCTTCCTGGATGGCTTGCTGGCTGGCTGGCTTGCTGTCTTGCAGACTTGCCTCCATGCTTGCTTGCTTCCTGGCTTGCTTGCTGGCTGGCTGGCTTTTTGCTGGCTGGCTGGCTTTCTTGCTGGCCGGCTGGCTTGCTTACAGGCTTACTTGCAGCCTTGCTTGCTGGCTTGCTGACTTGCTTCCTAGCTGGCTTGGTTGCTGGCTTGCTTTCTGGCTTGCTGGCTGTCTGGCTGGCTGGCTTGCTGGCATCCGGGCTGGCTCCCTGGCTTCCTTGCTGGCTGACCTCCCTGCTTGCTAGCTGGCAGGCTTGCTTCCTGGCTGGCTTGCTGGCTGGCTAGCAGGCTTGTTTGCATGCTTGCTGGCTTGCTTGCTGGCTGGCTTTCTCGCTGGCTGGCTTGCTTACAGGCTTACTTGCAGGCTTGCTTGCTGGCATGCTTGCTGGCTTGGTTGCTGGCTTGGTTGCTGGCTGGCTTGCTTGCTGGCTGGCTTGCATGCTGGCTTGCTGGCTAGCTTTATGGCTTGCTGGCTGGCTTGCTGGCTGGCTGGCTTGCTGGCTGGCTGGCTTGCTTGCTTACCGGCTTGCTAATGGCTGGCTTACTTGCTGGCTTGCTGGTTGCCTGGCTTGCTGGCTTACTTGCTTGCTGGCTTGCTTGGTGTGTTGCTTGCTGGCTTGCTGGCTGGATTGATGACTTGCTTGCTGGCTTGCTTGCTGTCTTGCTGGCTTGCTTCCTGGCTGGCTTGCTTGTGGCTTGCTGGCTTAGTTGCTGGCTTGCTTGCTTCCTGGTTGGCTTGCTTGCTGACTGGCTGGCTGGTTTTCATGGCTTGCTGGCTGGCTTGCTTGCTGGCTGGCTGGCTGGATTGCTTGCTGTCTTGGAGGCTTGCTTGCATGCTTGCTTGCTTGCCGGATTGCTTGCTGGCTTGCTTGCTGGCTGGCTGGCTGGCTTTCTTGCTGGCTGGCTGGCTTGCTTACAGGCTTACATGCAGGCTTGCTTGCTGGCTTGCTTCCTGGATGGCTTGCTTGCTGGCTTGCTGGCTTGGTTGCTGGCTGGCTTGCGTGCTGGCTTGCTTGCTAGCTTGCTGGCTGGATGGCTTGCTTGATTACCGGCTTGCTAATGGCTGGCTTGTTTTTGGCTTGCTGGCTGCCTGGCTTGCTGGATGCCTGAGTTGCTGGCAAGCTTGCTAGCTTGCTTGCTTGCCTGTATGCCGGCTGGCTTGCTTGTTTGCATGCTTGCTTGGTGGCTGGCTTGCTTGCTGGCTTGCTTGCTGGCTCGCTTGCTTGCTTCCTTGCTTGCTTGCTGGCTTGCTTGCTGGCCTGCTGGCTGGCTTGCTTGCTTGCTTTTTGGCTTGCTTGCTGGCTTGCCTGCTTGCTTGTTGGCTGGCTGGCTAGCTGGCTGGCTTGCTTGCAGGCTTTCTGGCTTTCTTGTTGGCTGCCTTTCTTGCTGGCTTGCTGGCTTGCCTGCTGGCTGGCTGGCTAGCTGACTTGCTTGCTTGCTTGCTGGCTGGCTTGCTTGCACGCTTGCTTGAACGCTTGCTTGCTGGCTGGCTTTCTTGCATGCTGGTTTAATTGCTGGCTTCCTAGCTAGCTTGCTGGCTTGCTTGCTTGCTGGCTTGCTTGCTGGCTGACTTCCTTGCTTGCCTGCTGGCAGCCTTGCTTGCTGGCTTGCTGGCTTGGTTGCTGGCTGGCTTGCTTGCTGGCTAGCTTGTTGGCCGGTTCTCTTGCTTGCTTGCTGGCTGGCTTGCTTGCTTGCTGGCCTGCTGGCTTGCTTGCTGGCTTGCTTGCTGGCTTGCTTGCTGGCTGGCTTGCTTGCTGGCCCTCTGGCTTGCTTGCTGGCTGGTTTATTTGCTTGCTTGCTGGCTTGCTTGCTATCTGGCTGGCTTGCTTTCTTGCAGGCTGGCTTGCTGACTGGCTTACTTGCTGACTTGCTTGCTGGCTTCCTGGCTGGTTTGCTGGCTTGCTTGCTTGCTGGCTTGCTTCCTGGCTGGCTTCCTTGCTTGCTTGCTGGCAGACTTGCTTCCTGGATGGCTTGCTGGCTGGTTGGCTGGCTGGCTTGCTGTCTTGCAGACTTGCTTGCATGCTTGCTTCCTTCCTGGCTTGCTTGCTGGCTGGCTGGCTGGCTTTTTGCTGGCTGGCTGGCTTTCTTGCTGGCCGGCTGGCTTGCTTACAGGCTTACTTGCAGGCTTGCTTGCTGGCTTGCTTCCTAGCTGGCTTGGTTGCTGGCTTGCTTTCTGGCTTGCTTGCTGTCTGGCTGGCTGGCTTGCTGGCATCCTGGCTGGCTTGCTGGCTTTCTTGCTGGCTGACCTCCTTGCTTGCTAGCTGGCAGGCTTGCTTCCTGGCTGGCTTGCTGGCTGGCTGGCAGGCTTGTTTGTATGCTTGCTGGCTTGCTTGCTGGCTGGCTTTCTCGCTGGCTGGCTTGCTTACAGGCTTACTTGCAGGCTTGCTTGCTGGCATGCTTGCTGGCATGCTGGCTTGCTTGCTGGTTGGCTTGCTTGCTGGCTGGCTTGCGTGCTGGCTAGCTTTATGGCTTGCTGGCTGGCTTGCTGGCTGGCTGGCTTGCTTGTTTACCGGCTTGCTAATGGCTGGCTTGCTTGCTGGTTGCCTGGCTTGCTGGCTTACTTGCTTGCTTGCTGTCTGCCTTGCTTGCTGGCTTACTGGCATGCTTGCTGGCTAGCTGGCTTGCTGGCTGGCTTTCTTGCTTGCTTGCATGGTTTCTTGTTGGCTGGCCCACTGGCTGTCTTTCTTGCTTGGTGTGTTGCTTGCTGGCTTGCTGGTTGGCTTGCTTGCTGACTGGCTGGCTGGTTTTCATGGCTTGCTGGCTGGCTTGCTTGCTGGCTTGCTTGCTTGCCGTCTTGCTTGCTGGCTTGCATGCTTGCTGGCTTGCTTGCTGGCTGGCTGGCTTGCTTGCTGGCTTGGAGGCTTGCTTGCATGCCTGCTCACTTGCTGGATTGCTTGCTGGGTTGCTTGCTGGCTGGCTGGCTTTCTTGCTGGCTGGCTTTCTTACAGGCTTACATGCAGGCTTGCTTGCTGGCTTGCTTCCTGGATGGCTTGCTTGCTGGCTTGCTGACTTGGTTGCTGGCTGGCTTGCGTGCTGGCTTGCTTGCTGGCTGGCTAGCTTGCTTGATTACCGGCTTGCTAATGGCTGGCTTGCTTTTTGGCTTGCTGGCTGCCTGGCTTGCTGGATGCCTGACTTGCTGGCTGGCTTGCTAGCTTGCTTGCTTGCCTGTGTGCTGGCTGGCTTGCTTGCTTGCATGCTTGCTTACTGGCTTGCTTGGTGCCTGGCTTGCTTGATGGCTTGCTTGCTGGCTGGCTTACTTGCTGGCTTTCTGGCTTGCTTGCTGGCTGGCTTGCTAGCTTGCTTGCTTGCCTGTGTGCTGGCTGGCTTGCTTGCTTGCATGCTTGCTTACTGGCTTGCTTGGTGGCTGGCTTGCTTGATGGCTTGCTTGCTGGCTGGCTTACTTGCTGGCTTTCTGGCTTGCTTGCTGGCTGACTTGCTTGCTGGCTGGCTTGCTTGCTTGGTGTCTTGCTGGCTTGCTTCCTGGCTGGCTTGCTTGTGGCTTGCTGGCTTAGTTGCTGGCTTGCTTGCTTGCTGGTTGGCTTGCTTGCTGACTGGCTGGTTTTCCTGGCTTGCTGGCTGGCTTGCTGGCTTGCTTACTGGCTGGCTGGCTTGCTTGCTTCCTGGCTGTCTTGCTTGCTGACCCTCTGGCTTGCTTTCTGGCTGGCTTACTTGCTTGCTGGCTTGCTTGCTTGCTGGCTGGCTTGCTTGCTTGCTGGCTTGGTGGCTTGCTAGCTGGCTGGCTTCCTTGCTTGCTGGCAGGCTTGCTTGCTTGCTTGCTGGCTTGCTTGCTGGCTGGCTGGTTTGCTTGCTAGCTGGCTTGCTCGCTGACTTGCTTGCTTGCTGGCTTGCTGGATTCCTTGCTGGTTGGCTTGCTTGTTTGCTTGCTGGCTTGCTTGCTTGCTGGCTTGTTGAATGCTTGCTTCTTGCTGGCTTGCCTGCTGGCTGGCTATCTGGCTGGCTTGCTTGCAGGCTTTCTTGCAGGTTGAATTGCTTCCTGGCTAGCTGGCTTGCTGGCTTGCTTGCTCGCTTGCTTGCTTGCTGGCTTGCTTGTTGGCCTGCTAGCCTTCTTGCTGGCTTGCTTACTGGCTTTCTTTCCTACCGGGTTGGTGGTTGCCGGCTTGCTTGCTGGCTGGCTGGCTGATTTACTTACTAGCTGGCTTACTCGTTGACTTGCTTGCTTGCGGGTTTGCTTGCTGGTTGGCTTACTTGCTGGCTTTCTGGTTTGCTTCCTGGCTAGCTGGCTTGCTGGCTTGCTTCCTTGCTTGCTTGCTGGCAGGCTGGCTGGATTTCTTGCTTGCTTCCTTGCTTGCTTGCTGGCTTGCTTGCTGGCCTGCTAGCCTTCTTGCTGGCTTGCTTGCTGGCTTTCTTTCCTACCGGGTTGGTGGTTGCCGGCTTGCTTGCTGGCTGGCTGATTTACTTACTAGCTGGCTTGCTCGTTGACTTGCTTGCTTGCTTGCTTGCGGGTTTGCTTGCTGGTTGGCTTACTTGCTGGCTTTCTGGTTTGCTTCCTGGCTAGCTGGCTTGCTGGCTTGCTTCCTTGCTTGCTTGCTGGCCGGCTGGCTGGATTTCTTGCTTGCTTCCTTGCTTGCTGGCTGGCTTGCTTGCTGGCTTATTGGCTTGCTGGTTTGCTGGCTTGCTGGCTGGCTCACTGGCTGGCTTGCTTTCTGGCTTTCTTGCTGGATTCCTTGCTTGCTGGCTTGCCTGCTGGCTGGCTGGCTAGCTAACTTGCTTGCTTGCTGGATTGATTGCTGCCTGGCTTGCTTGCATGCTTGCTTGAAGGCTTGCTTGCTGTCTGGCTTTCGTGTATGCTGGTTTGCTTGCTGGCTTGCTGGCTGACTTGTTGGCTTGCTTGCTTCCTTGCTTGCTGGCTTCCTTGCTTGCTGGCTTGCTTGCTTGCTGGCTTGCTAGCTGGCTGGCTTCCTTTCTTTCTTGCTGGCAGGCTTGCTTATTTGCTTGCTGGCAGGCTTGCTTGCTGGATTGCTTCCTGGCTTGCTTCCTGGCTTGCTTGCTGGCTTGCTGGAATGCTTGCTGGCTTGCTTGCTGGCCTTCCTGCTGGCTTGCTTGCTTGCTGGCTTGCTTTCCTACTGGGTTGCTTGCTTTCTGGCTTGCTTGCTGGCTTGCTTACTGGCTGGCAGGCTGGTTTGTTTGCTAGCCGGCTTGCTTGCTGGCTTGCTTGCTGGCTTGCTTGATTGCTTGCTTCTTGCTGGCTTGCTTGCTTGCTTGCTTGCTGGCTGGCTGGCTAGCTGGCTGGCTTGCTTGCAGGCTTTCTGGCTTTCTTGCTGGCTGCCTTGCTTGCTTTCTTGCTGGCTTTCTTGCTGGCTGGCTTTCTTGCATGCTTGCTTGATGGCTTGCTTGATGGCTTGCTTGCTGGCTGGCTTTCTTGCGTGCTGGCTGGCTTTCTTGCGTGCTTCCTTGCTTGCTTGCTTGCTGGGAGTCTTGCTAGCTTGCTGGCTTGCTTGCTTCCTTACTTGCTGGCATACTTGCTTGCTGGCTTGCTGGCTTGCTTGCTTGCTGGCTGTCTTGCTTCCTGGCTGGCTTACTTGCTGGCTTGCTCGCTTAGTTGCTGGCTGGCTTGCTTGCTGGTTGGCTTGCTTGCTGGCTGGCTGTATGGCAGGCTGGCTGGTTTGCTGGCTTGCTTGCTTGCTTGCTGTCTAGCTTCCTTAATTGCTTGCTGGCTGGCTTGCTTGCTTGCTGGCTTGCTTGCTTGCTGGCTGGCTTGCTTGCTTGCTGGCTTGCTTGCTGGCTGGCTTGCTTGCTGGCTTGCTGGCTGGCTTGCTGCCTTGCTTGCTTGCTGGCTGGCTTGCTTGCTGGCTGGTTTACTTGCTTGCTGGCTGGCTTGCTTGCTTGCTGGCTGGCTTGCTTGCTTGCTGGCTGGCTTGCTTGCTGGCATCCTGGCTGGCTTGCTGGCAGACCTCCTTGCTTGCTAGCTGGCAGGCTTGCTTTCTGGCTGGCTTGTTGGCTGGCTGGCAGGCTTGTTTGCATGCTTGCTGGCTTGCTTGCTGGCTGGCTTTCTCGCTGGCTGGCTTGCTTACAGGCTTACTTCAGGCTTGCTTGCTGGCATGCTTGCTGGCATGCTGGCTTGCTTGCTGGCTTGGTTGCTGGCTGGCTTGCTGGTTGGATGGCTTGCTTGCTTACCGGCTTGCTAATGGCTGGCTTGCTAATGGCTGGCTTGCTTGCTGGCTAGCTGGTTGCCTGGCTTGCTGGCTTACTTGCTTGCTGTCTGCCTTCCTTGCTGGCTTGCTGGCATGCTTGCTGGCTAGCTGGCTGGCTTTCTTGCTTGCTTGCATGCTTTCTTGATGGCTGCCCCACTGGCTGTCTTTCTTGCTTGCTGGCTTGCTTGCTTGCTGGCTTGCTTGCTGTCTTGCTTCCTGGCTGGCTTGCTTGTGACTTGCTGGCTTAGTTGCTGGCTTGCTTGCTTGCTGGTTGGCTTGCTTGCTGACTGGCTGGCTGGTTTTCATGCCTTGCTGGCTGGCTTGCTTGCTGGATTGCTTGCTTGCTGGCTTGCTTGCTGGCTGGCTGGCTTGCTTGCTGTCTTGCTTGCATGCTTGCTTGCTGGATTGCTTGCTGGCTTGCTTGCTGGCTGGCTGGCTTTCTTGCTGGCTGGCTGGCTTGCTTACAGGCTTACATGCAGGCTTGCTTGCTGGCTTGCTTCCTGGATGGCTTGCTTGCTGGCTTGCTTCCTGGATGGCTTGCTTGCTTGCTTGCTGGCTTGCTGGCTTGCTGGCTTGGTTGCTGGCTGGCTTGAGTGCTGGCTTGCTTGCTAGCTTGCTGGCTGGCTGGCTTGCTTGATTACCGGCTTGCTAATGGCTGGCTTGCTTTTTGGCTTGCTGGCTGCCTGGCTTGCTGGATGCCTGACTTTCTGGCCGGCTTGCTAGCTTGCTTGCTTGCCTGTGTGCTGGCTGGCTTGCTTGCTTGCATGCTTGCTTACTGGCTTGCTTGCTGGCTGGCTTATTTGCTGGCTTTCTGGCTTGCTTGCTGGCTGGCTTGCTTGCTTCCTTGCTTGCTTGCTGGCTTGCTTGCTTGCTGGCCTGCTGGCTGGCTTGCTTGCTTGCTTACTGGCTTGCTGGCTTGCTTTTTGGCTTGCTTGCTGTCTTGCCTGCTTGCTTGTTGGCTGGTTGGCTAGCTGGCTGGCTTGCTTGCAGGCTTTCTGGCTCTCTTGTTGGATGCCTTGCTTGCTGGCTTGCTGGCTTGCATGCTGGCTGGCTGGCTAGCTGACTTGCTTGCTTGCTTGTTGGCTGGCTTGCTTGCATGCTTGCTTGAACGCTTGCTTGCTGGCTGGCTTTCTTGCATGCTGGTTTGCTTGTTTGCTTGCTGGCTTGCTGGATGACTTGATGGCTTGCTTGGTGGCTTGCTTGCTGGCTTGCTGGATTGGTTGCTGGATTGCTTGCTGGACCTCTGGCTTGCTTGCTGGCTGGTTTATTTCCTTGCTTGCTGGCTTGCTTGCCATCTGGCTGGCTTGCCTTCTTGCTGGCTGACTTGCTGACTGGTTTGCTGGCTGGCGTACTTGCTGACTTGCTTGCTGGCTTCCTGGCTGGTTTGGTGGCTTGCTTCCTGGCTGACTTCCTTGCTTGCGTGCTGTGCAGGCTTGCTTCCTGGATAGCTTGCTGGCTGGCTGGCTTGCTGTCTTGCAGGCTTGCTTGCATGCTTGCTTGCTGGCTGGCTGGCTGGCTTTTTGCTGGCTGGCTGGCTTTCTTGCTGGCCGGCTGGCTTGCTTACAGGCTTAATTGCAGGCTTGTTTGCTGGCTTGCTTCCTGGCTGTCTTGGTTGCTGGCTTACTTGCTGGCTGGCTGGCTGGCTGGCTGGCTTGCTGGCTTGCTCGCTTGCTTTTCCGCTTGCTAATGGCTGGCTTGCTTGCTGGCTTGCTGGCTGGCTTGCTGGCTTGCTTGCTTGCTGGATTGCTGGCTTTCTTGCTGGCTGGCTTGTTTGCTGGCTGCCTTGCTGGCTTTCTAGCTTGCTTGCTGGCTGCCTTGCTTGCTGGCTTGTTGGCTGGCTCGCTGGCTTGCTTGCTTGCTGGCTTGCTTGCTTGCATGCTTGCTTGCTCGCTGGCCCACCGGCTGGCTTTCTTGCTTGCTTGCTTGTTGTGTTGCTTGATGGCTTGCTTGCTGGCTTGCTTGCTGTCTTGCTGGCTTGCTTTCTGGCTGGCTTGCTTGCAGGCTTGCTAGCGTAGTTGCAGTCTGGCTTGCTTGCTGGTTGGCTTGCTTCCTGGCTGGCTGGCTGGCTGGTTTGCTGGCTTGTTGGCTGTCTTGCTTGCTGGCTTGCTTGCTTGCTAGCTTGCTGGCTTGCTAGCTTGCTGGCTCTCTAGCTTGCTGGCTTGCTTGCTGGCTTGCTTTCTGGCTGGCTTGCTGGCTTGCTTGCTGGCTTGCTTTCTGGCTGGCTTGCTGGCTTGCTTGCTGGCTTACTTGCTTGCTAGCCTTCAGCATACTTGCTGGCCCTCAGCTTGCTTGCTGGCTGGCTTACTTGCTTGCTTGCTGGCTTGATTGCTTGCTTGCTGGCTTGATTACTTGCTGGCTGACTTAATTGCTTGCTGGCTCGCTTGCTGTCTGGCTTGCTTGCTGGCTTGATATTTGGCCTGCTTGCTGGCTGGCTTGCTTGCTGGCCCACTGGCTTGCTTGCTGGCTGGTTTACTTGCGTGCTTGCTGGCTGGCTTGCTTTCTTGCTGGCTGGCTTGCTGGTTTAATTGCTGGCTTCCTGGCTAGCTTGCTGGCTTGCTGGCTTGCTTGCTGGCCGACTTCCATGCTTGCCTGCTGGCAGTCTTGCTTGCTGGCTTGCTGGCTTGGTTGCTGGCTGGTTTGCTTGCTGGCTAGCTTGTTGGCTGGTTCTCTTGCTTGCTTGCTGGCTGGCTTGCTCGCTTGCTGGCCTGCTGGCTTGCTTGCTGCCTTGCTTGCTGCCTTGCTTGCTGGCTTGCTTGCTGGCTTGCTTGCTGGCTTGCTTGCTGGCTTGCTTGCTGGCTTGCTTGCTGGCTGGCTTGCTTGGTGGCTGGCTTGCTTGCTGGCCCTCTGGCTTGCTTGCTGGCAGGTTTATTTGCTTGCTTGCTTGCTGGCTTGCTTGCTATCTGGCTGGCTTGCTTTCTTGCTGGCTGGCTTGTTGACTCGCTTGCTGGCTGGCTTACTTGCTGACTTGCATGCTGGCTTACTTGCTGACTTGCATGCTGGCTTCCTGGCTGGTTTGCTGGCTTGCTTGCTTGCTGGCTTGCTTCCTGGCTGACTTCCTTGCTTGCTTGCTGGCAGGCTTGCTTCCTGGATGGCTTGCTGGCTGGCTGGCTGACTTGCTTTCTTGCAGACTTGCTTGCATGCTTGCTTGCTTCCTGGCTTGCTTGCTGGCTGGCATGCTGGCTTTTTGCCGGCTCGCTGGCTTTCTTGCTGGCCGGCTATCTTGCTTACAGGCTTACTTGCAGGCTTGCTTGCTGGCTTGCTGGCTTGCTTCCTAGCTGGCTTGCTTTCTGGCTTGCTGGCTGGCTTGCTTGCTTTTCCGCTTGCTAATGGCTGGCTTGCTTGCTGGCTTGCTGGCTGGCTTCCTGGCTTGCTTGCTTGCTTGCTTGCTGTCTGCCTTGCTTGCTGACTTGCATGCTGACTGGCAGGTTTGCTGGCTGCCTTGCTGGCTTTCTAGCTTGCTTGCTGGCTGCCTTGCTTACTGGCTTGCTGGCTTGCTGGCTTGCTTGCTTTCTTGCATGGTTGCTTGATGGCTGGCCCACCGGCTGGCTTTCTTGCTTGCTTGTTGTGTCGCTTGCTGGCTTGCTGGCTGGCTTGCTGGCTTGCTTGCTGGCTTGCTTGCTGGCTTGCTTTCTGGCTGGCTTGCTTGCTGGCTTGCTGGCGTAGTTGCTGGCTGGCTTGCTTGCTAGTTTGCTGGCTTGCTTATTGGCTTCGTTGCTGGCTGGCTTGCTTGCTGGCTTGCTTTCTGGCTGGCTTGCTGGCTTGCTTGCTTGCTGGCTTACTTGCTTGCTAGCCCTCAGCATGCTTGCTGGCCCTCAGCTTGCTTGCTGGCTGGCTTACTTGCTTGCTTGCTTGCTGGCTGACTTGCTTGCTTGCTGGCTCGCTTGCTGTCTGGTTTGCTTGCTGGCTTGCCTGCTGGCTGGCTGGCTAGCGGACTTGCTTGCTTGCTGGCTTGCTTGCATGCTTGCTTGAAGGCTTGCTTGCTGGCTGGTTTTCGTGTATGCTAGTTTGCTTTCTTGCTGGCTCGCTTACTTGCTGGCTTGCTAGCTGGCTGGCTTCCTTGCTTTTTGCTGGCAGGCTTGCTTGTTTGCTTTCTTGCTGGCAGGCTTGCTTGTTTGCTTGCTGGGAGGCTTGCTAGCTGGCTTGCTGGATTGCTGGCTTGCTGGATTCCTTGCTGGTTGGCTTGTTTGTTTGCTTGCTGGCTTGCTTGCTTGCAGGCTTGCTTGAATGCTTGCTTCTTGCTGGCTTGTTTGCTGGCTGGCTGGCTATCTGGCTGGCTTGCTTGCAGGCTTTCTGGCTTTCTTGCTGGTTGACTTGCTTGCTGGCTAGCTGACTTGCTGGCTTGCTTGCTCGCTTGCTTGCTTGCTGGCTTGCTTGCTGGCCTGCTAGCCTTCTTGCTGATTTGCTTACTTGCTGGCTTGCTTGCTGGCTGATTTACTTACTAGCTGGCTTGCTACTGGGTTGGTGGTTGCCGGCTTGCTTGCTGGCTGGCTGGCTGATTTACTTACTAGCTGGCTTGCTCGTTGGCTTGCTTGCTTGCTTGCGGGTTTGCTTGCTGGTTGGCTTACTTGCTGGCTTTCTGGTTTGCTTCCTGGCTAACTGGCTTGCTGGCTTGCTTGCTTCCTTGCTTGCTTGCTGGCTTGCTTGCTAACCGGCATGCTTGCTGGCCGGCTGGCTGGCTTTCTTGTTTGCTTCCTTGCTTGCTGGCTGGCTTGCTTTCTTGCTTACTGGCTTGCTGGCTGGCTCACTGGCTGGCTTGCTTTCTGGCTTTCTTGCTGGATTCCTTGCTTGCTGGCTTGCCTGCTGGCTGGCTGGCTAGCTAACTTGCTTGCTTGCTTGCTGGCTTGATTGCTGCCTGGCTTGCTTGCATGCTTGCTTGAAGGCTTGCTTGCTGTCTGGCTTTCGTGTATGCTGGTTTGCTTGCTGGCTTGCTCGCTGACTTGTTGGCTTGCTTGCTTCCTTGCTTGCTTGCTTGCTTGTTGGCTGACTTGCTTGCTTGCTGGCTTGCTTGCTTGCTGGCTTGCTAGCTGGCTGGCTTCCTTTCTTTCTTGCTGGCAGGCTTGCTTGTTTGCTTGCTGGCAGGCTTGCTTGCTGGCTTGCTTGCTGGCTTGCTTCCTGGCTTGCTTGCTGGATTGCTTGCTGGCTTGCTTGCTGGCTTGCTGGCTTGCTGGCCTTCCTGCTGGCTTGCTTGCTTGCTGGCTTGCTTTCCTACTGGGTGGCTTGCTTTCCTACTGGGTTGCTTGCTTTCTGGCTTGCTTGCTGGCTTGCTTGCTGGCTGGCAGGCTGGTTTGTTTGCTAGCCGGCTTGCTCGTTGGCTTGCTTGCTGGCTTGCTTGCAGGCTTACGGGATTCCTTGCTGGTTGGCTTGCTTGTTTGCTTGCTAGCTGGCTGGCTGGCTTGCTTGCTGGCTGGCTGGCTAGCTGGCTTGCTTGCTTGCAGGCTTTCTGGCTTTCTTGCTGCCTGCCTTGCTTGCTTGCTTGCTTGCTTGCTTGCTGGCTTTCTTGCTGGCTGGCTTGCTTGCATGCTTGCTTGATGGCTTGCTTGATGGCTTGCTTGCTGGCTTGCTGGCTGACTTGTTGGCTTGCTTGCTTCCTTGCTTGCTTGCTGGCTGGCTTGCTTGCTTGCTGGCTTGCTAGCTGGCTGGCTTCCTTTCTTTCTTGCTGGCAGGCTTGCTTGTTTGCTTGCTGGCAGGCTTGCTTGCTGGCTTGCTTGCTGGCTTGCTTCCTGGCTTGCTTGCTCAATGGCTTGCTGGATTGCTTGCTGGCTTGCTTGCTGGATTGCTGGCTTGCTTGCTGGCTTGCTGGCCTTCCTGCTGGCTTGTTTGCTTGCTGGCTTGCTTTCCTACTGGGTTGCTTGCTTTCTGGCTTGCTTGCTGGCTTGCTTGCTGGCTGGCAGGCTGGTTTGTTTGCTAGCCGGCTTGCTCTTTGGCTTGCTTGCTGCCTTGCTTGCTGGCTTGCGGGATTCCTTGCTGGTTGGCTTGCTTGTTTGCTTGCTAGCTGGCTGGCTGGCTTGCTTGCTGTCTTGCTTGATTGCTTGCTTCTTGCTGGCTTGCTTGCTTGCTGGCTGGCTGGCTAGCTGGCTGGCTTGCTTGCAGGCTTTCTGGCTTTCTTGCTGCCTGCCTTGCTTGCTTGCTTGCTGGCTGGCTTGCTTGCATGCTTGATGCCTTGCTTGATGGCTTGCTTGCTGGCAGGCTTTCTTGCGTGCTGGCTGGCTTGCTTGCGTGCTGGCTTGCTTGCTTGCTGGGAGTCTTGCTTGCTTGCTGTCTTGTTGGCTGGCTTAGCGGCTTGTTTGCTGGCTGACTTACTTACTTGGCTGTTGGCTGGCTTGCTCGCTGGCCGGCTGCCTGGCCTGCTGGCTTGCTTGCTTCCTTACTTGCTGGCTTACTTGCTTGCTTGCTTGCTGGCTGGCTTGCTGGCCCTCTGGCTTGCTTGCTGGCTGGCTTACTTGCTAGCTGATTTGCTTGCTTGTTGGCTGGCTTGCTTGCTTGGTGGCTGGCTTGCTTGCTTGGTGGCTGGCTTGCTTGCTTGCTGGCTGGCTTGCTGGCTGGCTTGTTGTCTGGCTTGGTGGCTTGCTTGCTGACTTACTTACTTGGCTGCTGGCTGGTTTGCTTGCTGGCTAGCTTGCTGGCTGGCTTGCTGGCTTGCTGGCTTGCTTGCTTCCTTACTTGCTGGCTTACTTGCTTGCTTGCTTGCTGGCTTGCTTGCTTGCTGGCTGGCTTGCTTGCTGGCTGGCTTGCTGGCCCTCTGGCTTGCTTGCTGGCTGGCTTATTTGCTTGCTTGCTTGCTTGCTTGGTGGCTTGCTTGCTTGCTTGCTTGCGGGTTTGCTTGCTGGTTGGCATACTTGCTAGCTTTCTGGTTTGCTTGTTTCCTTACTTGCTGGCTTACTTGCTTGCTTGCTGGCTTGCTTGCTTCCTTTCTTGCTTCCTTGCTGGCTTGCTTGCTGGCCGGCTTTCTTGCCTGCTTCCTTGCTTGCTGGCTGGCTTGCTTGCTT
This sequence comes from Hymenopus coronatus, assembly GCA_030762935.1. NCBI lineage: Eukaryota > Metazoa > Arthropoda > Insecta > Mantodea > Hymenopodidae > Hymenopus > Hymenopus coronatus. The sequence continues at coordinate 433,010,790 of CM060900.1, read as the reverse complement.
ACTGGCATGCTGGTTTGCTGGTTTGCTGGCTGGCTCACTTTGTGGTTTCTTTTTGGATTCCTTGATTGCTGGCTTGCCTGCTGGCTGGCTGGCTAGCTGACTTGCTTGCTTGCTTGCTGGCTTGATTTCTGCCTGGCTTGCTTGCATGCTTGCTTGAAGGCTTGCTTGCTGGCTTGCTGACTGACTTGTTGGCTTGCTTGCTTCCTTGCTTGCTGGCTGGCTTGCTTCCTTGCTGGCTTGCTGGCTTGCTAGCTGGCTGGCTTCCTTTCTTTCTTGCTGGCAGGCTTCCTTGTTTGCTTGCTGGCAGGCTTGCTTGCTGGCTTGCTTGCTGGCTTGCTTGCTGGCTTGCTTGCTGGCTTGCTTGCCTACTGGCTAGCTGGATTGCTTGCTGGCTTGCTTGCTGGCTTGCTTGCTGGCTGGCAGGCTGGTTTGTTTGATAGCCGGCTTGCTCGTTGGCTTGCTTGCTTGCTTGCTGGCTTGCTTGCTGGCTTGCCTATTTGCTTGCTAGCTGGCTGGCTTGCTTGCTCTCTTGCTTGATTGCTTGCTTCTTGCTGGCTTGCTTGCTGGCTGGCTGGCTAGCTGGCTGGCTTGCTTGCAGGCTATCTGGCTTTCTTGCTGGCTGCCTTGCTTGCTTGCTTGCTGGCTTTCTTGCTGGCTGGCTTGCTTGCATGCTTGCTTGATGGCTTGCTTGATGGCCAGCTTACTGGCTGGCTTTCTTGCGTGCTGGCTGGCTTTCTTGCGTGCTGGCTTGCTTGCTTGCTGGGAGTCTTGCTTGCTTGCTGGATTGTTGGCTGGCTTAGTGGCATGCTTGCTGGCTGACTTACTTACTTGGCTGCTGGCTGGCTTGCTTGCTGACTAGCTTGCTTGCTGGCTTGCTTTCCTACTGGGTTGCTTGCTTTCTGGCTTGCTTGCTGGCTGGCAGGCTGGTTTGTTTGCTAGCCGGCTTGCTCGTTGGCTTGCTTGCTTACTTGCTGGCTTGCTTGCTGGCTTGCGTTATTCCTTGCTGGTTGGCTTGCCTATTTGCTTGCTAGCTGGCTGGCTTGCCTGCTCTCTTGCTTGATTGCTTGCTTCTTGCTGGCTTGCTTGCTGGCTGGCTGGCTAGCTGGCTGGCTTGCTTGCAGGCTTTCTGGCTTTCTTGCTGGCTGCCTTGCTTGCTTGCTTGCTGGCTTTCTTGCTGGCTGGCTTGCTTGCATGCTTGCTTGATGGCTTGCTTGATGGCTTGCTTGCTGGCTGGCTTTCTTGCGTGCTGGCTGGCTTTCTTGCGTGCTGGCTTGCTTGCTTGCTGGGAGTCTTGCTTGCTTGCTGGCTTGTTGGCTGGCTTAGTGGCATGCTTGCTGGCTGACTTACTTACTTGGCTGCTGGCTGGCTTGCTTGCTGGCTAGCTTGCTGGCTGGCTTGCTGGCTTGCTAGCTGGCTGGCTTCCTTTCTTTCTTGCTGGCAGGCTTGCTTGTTTGCTTGCTGGCAGGCTTGCTTGCTGGCTTGCTTGCTGGCTTGCTTCCTGGCTTGCTTGCTGGCTTGCTTGCCTACTGGCTAGCTGGATTGCTTGCTGGCTTACTGGCTTCCTTGCTGGCTTGCTTGCTGGCTTGCTGGCCTTCCTGCTGGCTTGCTTGCTTGCTGGCTTGCTTTCCTACTGGGTTGCTTGCTTTCTGGCTTGCTTGCTGGCTTGCTTGCTGGCTGGCAGGCTGGTTTGTTTGCTAGCCGGCTTGCTCGTTGGCTTGCTTGCTTGCTTGCTGGCTTGCTTGCTGGCTTGCGTTATTCCTTGCTGGTTGGCTTGCCTATTTGCTTGCTAGCTGGCTGGCTTGCTTGCTGTCTTGCTTGATTGCTTGCTTCTTGCTGGCTTGCTTGCTTGCTGGCTGGCTTGCTTGCAGGCTTTCTGGCTTTCTTGCTGGCTGCCTTGCTTGCTTGCTTGCTGGCTTTCTTGCTGGCTGGCTTGCTTGCATGCTTGCTTGATGGCTTGCTTGCTGGCTGGCTTTCTTGCGTGCTGGCTGGATTTCTTGCGTGCTGGCTTGCTTGCTTGCTGGGAGTCTTGCTTGCTTGCTGGCTTGTTGGCTGGCTTAGTGGCATGCTTGCTGGCTGACTTACTTACTTGGCTGCTGGCTGGCTTGCTTGCTGGCTAGCTTGCTGGCTGGCTTGCTGGCTTGCTGGCTTCCCTACTTGCTGGCTTACTTGCTTGCTTGCTTGCTTGCTTGCTTGCTTGCTTGCTGGCTGGCTTGCTGGCCCTCTGGCTTGCTTGCTGGCTGGCTTACTTGCTTGCTGGCTTGCTTGCTTGGTGGCTGGCTTGCTTGCTTGGTGGCTGGCTTGCTTGCTTGCTGGCTGGCTTTCTTGCTTGCTTCCTTGCTTGCTGGCTGGCTTGCTTGCTTACTGGCTTGCTGGTTTGCTGGCTTGCTGGCTTGCTGGCTGGCTCACTGGCTGGCTTGCTTTCTGGCTTGATTGTTTGCTTGCTTGCTTGCTGGCTGGCTAGCTGGCTTGATTGATTTTAGGCTTTCTGGCTTTCTTGCTGGATTCCTTGCTTGCTGGCTTGCCTGCTGGCTGGCTGGCTGGCTAGCTGACTTGCTTGCTGGCTTGAGTGCTCCTGGCTTGCTTGCATGCTTGCTTGCTGTCTGGCTTTCGTGTATGCTTGTTTGCTTGCTGTCTTGCTGGCTGACTTGATGGCTTGCTAGCTTGCTTGCTTGCTGGCTTGCCTGCTTGCTGGCTGGCTTGCTTGCTTGCTGGCTTGCTGGCTTGCTAGCTGGCTGGCTTCCTTGCTTTCTTGCTGGCAGGCTTGCTTGTTTGCTTGCTGGCAGGCTTGATTGCTGGCTTGCTTGCTGGCTTGCTTGCTGGCTTGCTTGCTGGCTTGCTTGCTGGCTTGCTTGCTAGCTTGCTTGCCTACTGGCTTGCTGGATTGCTTGCTGGCTTGATGGCTTGCTTGCTGGCTTTCTTGCTGGCTTGCTTGCTTGCTGGCTTGTTTTCCTACTGGGTTGCTTGCTTTTTGGCTTGCTTGCTTGCTTGCTTGCCTGCTGGCTGGCTGGTTTGTTTGCTAGCCGGATTGCTCGTTTGCTTGCTTGCTTGCTTGCTGGCTTGCGGGATTCCTTGCTGGTTGGCTTACTTGTTTGCTTGCTAGCTGGCTGGCTGGCTTGCTTGCTGTCTTGCTTGATTGCATGCTTCTTGCTGGCTTGCTTGCTTGCTTGCTGGCTGGCTGGCTGGCTTGCTTGCAGGCTTTCTGGCTTTCTTGCAGGCTGCCTTGCTGGCTTGCTGGCTGGCTTTCTTGCTGGCTGGCTTGCTTGCATGCTTGCTTGATGGCTTGCTTGCTGGCTGGCTTTCTTGTGTGCTGGCTTGCTTGCTTGCTTGCTGGGAGTCTCTCTTGCTTGCTGGCTTGTTGCCTGGCTTGGTGGCTTGCTTGCTGACTTACTTACTTGGCTGCTGGCTGGCTTGCTTGCTGGCTAGCTTGCTGGCTGGCTTGCTGGCTTGCTGGCTTGCTTGCTTCCTTACTTGCTGGCTTACTTGCTTGCTGGCTTGCTTGCTTCCTGGCTGGCTTGCTGGCCCTCTGGCTTGCTTTCTGGCTGGCTTACTTGCTTCCTTACTTGCGGGCTTACTTGCTTGCTTGCTTGCTGGCTTGCTTGCTTGCTGGCTGGCTTGCTTGCTTGCTGGCTGGCTTGCTGGCTAGCTGGCTTGCTTGCTTTCTTGCTTGCTGGCTTCCTGGCTGTCTTACTGGCTTGCTTGCCTGCTGGCTTGTTTGCTGGCTGGTTCCTTGCTTGCTTGCTGGCAGGCTTGCTTGCTTGGTTGCTGGCTGGCTTGATTGCTGGCTGGCTTGATTGCTGGCTGGCTTGCTGGCTTGCTGGCTGGCTTGATTTCTGGCTGGCTTGCTGGCTTGCTTGCTTGCTTACTTGCTAACTTAGTTGCTTGCTTACTAGCTGGCTAGCTTGCTTTCTGGCTGGCTTGCTTGCTGGCTGGCTTCCTGGCTTGCTGGCTGGCTTGCTTCCTGGCTGGCTTGCTTGCTGGCTTGCTAGCTGGCTTCCTGGCTTGCTGGCTTGCTTGCTTGCTGGCTTGCTTGCTTGCTGGCATGCTTGTTTGCTGGCCCTCTGTCTTGCTTGCTTGCTTGCTGGCTTGCTTGCTTGCTGGCTTCATGGCTGGCTTGCGGGCCTGATTGCTTGCTGGCTTGCTGGCTTGTTTGCTGGCTGGCTTCCTTGCTTGCTTGCTGGCAGGCTTGCTTGCTGGCTTGCTTGCTGGCTTGCTTGCTGGCTGGCAGGCTGGTTTGTTTGATAGCCGGCTTGCTCGTTGGCTTGCTTGCTTGCTTGCTGGCTTGCTTGCTGGCTTGCCTATTTGCTTGCTAGCTGGCTGGCTTGCTTGCTCTCTTGCTTGATTGCTTGCTTCTTGCTGGCTTGCTTGCTGGCTGGCTGGCTAGCTGGCTGGCTTGCTTGCAGGCTATCTGGCTTTCTTGCTGGCTGCCTTGCTTGCTTGCTTGCTGGCTTTCTTGCTGGCTGGCTTGCTTGCATGCTTGCTTGATGGCTTGCTTGATGGCCAGCTTACTGGCTGGCTTTCTTGCGTGCTGGCTGGCTTTCTTGCGTGCTGGCTTGCTTGCTTGCTGGGAGTCTTGCTTGCTTGCTGGATTGTTGGCTGGCTTAGTGGCATGCTTGCTGGCTGACTTACTTACTTGGCTGCTGGCTGGCTTGCTTGCTGACTAGCTTGCTTGCTGGCTTGCTTTCCTACTGGGTTGCTTGCTTTCTGGCTTGCTTGCTGGCTGGCAGGCTGGTTTGTTTGCTAGCCGGCTTGCTCGTTGGCTTGCTTGCTTACTTGCTGGCTTGCTTGCTGGCTTGCGTTATTCCTTGCTGGTTGGCTTGCCTATTTGCTTGCTAGCTGGCTGGCTTGCCTGCTCTCTTGCTTGATTGCTTGCTTCTTGCTGGCTTGCTTGCTGGCTGGCTGGCTAGCTGGCTGGCTTGCTTGCAGGCTTTCTGGCTTTCTTGCTGGCTGCCTTGCTTGCTTGCTTGCTGGCTTTCTTGCTGGCTGGCTTGCTTGCATGCTTGCTTGATGGCTTGCTTGATGGCTTGCTTGCTGGCTGGCTTTCTTGCGTGCTGGCTGGCTTTCTTGCGTGCTGGCTTGCTTGCTTGCTGGGAGTCTTGCTTGCTTGCTGGCTTGTTGGCTGGCTTAGTGGCATGCTTGCTGGCTGACTTACTTACTTGGCTGCTGGCTGGCTTGCTTGCTGGCTAGCTTGCTGGCTGGCTTGCTGGCTTGCTAGCTGGCTGGCTTCCTTTCTTTCTTGCTGGCAGGCTTGCTTGTTTGCTTGCTGGCAGGCTTGCTTGCTGGCTTGCTTGCTGGCTTGCTTCCTGGCTTGCTTGCTGGCTTGCTTGCCTACTGGCTAGCTGGATTGCTTGCTGGCTTACTGGCTTCCTTGCTGGCTTGCTTGCTGGCTTGCTGGCCTTCCTGCTGGCTTGCTTGCTTGCTGGCTTGCTTTCCTACTGGGTTGCTTGCTTTCTGGCTTGCTTGCTGGCTTGCTTGCTGGCTGGCAGGCTGGTTTGTTTGCTAGCCGGCTTGCTCGTTGGCTTGCTTGCTTGCTTGCTGGCTTGCTTGCTGGCTTGCGTTATTCCTTGCTGGTTGGCTTGCCTATTTGCTTGCTAGCTGGCTGGCTTGCTTGCTGTCTTGCTTGATTGCTTGCTTCTTGCTGGCTTGCTTGCTTGCTGGCTGGCTTGCTTGCAGGCTTTCTGGCTTTCTTGCTGGCTGCCTTGCTTGCTTGCTTGCTGGCTTTCTTGCTGGCTGGCTTGCTTGCATGCTTGCTTGATGGCTTGCTTGCTGGCTGGCTTTCTTGCGTGCTGGCTGGATTTCTTGCGTGCTGGCTTGCTTGCTTGCTGGGAGTCTTGCTTGCTTGCTGGCTTGTTGGCTGGCTTAGTGGCATGCTTGCTGGCTGACTTACTTACTTGGCTGCTGGCTGGCTTGCTTGCTGGCTAGCTTGCTGGCTGGCTTGCTGGCTTGCTGGCTTCCCTACTTGCTGGCTTACTTGCTTGCTTGCTTGCTTGCTTGCTTGCTTGCTTGCTGGCTGGCTTGCTGGCCCTCTGGCTTGCTTGCTGGCTGGCTTACTTGCTTGCTGGCTTGCTTGCTTGGTGGCTGGCTTGCTTGCTTGGTGGCTGGCTTGCTTGCTTGCTGGCTGGCTTTCTTGCTTGCTTCCTTGCTTGCTGGCTGGCTTGCTTGCTTACTGGCTTGCTGGTTTGCTGGCTTGCTGGCTTGCTGGCTGGCTCACTGGCTGGCTTGCTTTCTGGCTTGATTGTTTGCTTGCTTGCTTGCTGGCTGGCTAGCTGGCTTGATTGATTTTAGGCTTTCTGGCTTTCTTGCTGGATTCCTTGCTTGCTGGCTTGCCTGCTGGCTGGCTGGCTGGCTAGCTGACTTGCTTGCTGGCTTGAGTGCTCCTGGCTTGCTTGCATGCTTGCTTGCTGTCTGGCTTTCGTGTATGCTTGTTTGCTTGCTGTCTTGCTGGCTGACTTGATGGCTTGCTAGCTTGCTTGCTTGCTGGCTTGCCTGCTTGCTGGCTGGCTTGCTTGCTTGCTGGCTTGCTGGCTTGCTAGCTGGCTGGCTTCCTTGCTTTCTTGCTGGCAGGCTTGCTTGTTTGCTTGCTGGCAGGCTTGATTGCTGGCTTGCTTGCTGGCTTGCTTGCTGGCTTGCTTGCTGGCTTGCTTGCTGGCTTGCTTGCTAGCTTGCTTGCTAGCTTGCTTGCCTACTGGCTTGCTGGATTGCTTGCTGGCTTGATGGCTTGCTTGCTGGCTTTCTTGCTGGCTTGCTTGCTTGCTGGCTTGTTTTCCTACTGGGTTGCTTGCTTTTTGGCTTGCTTGCTTGCTTGCTTGCCTGCTGGCTGGCTGGTTTGTTTGCTAGCCGGATTGCTCGTTTGCTTGCTTGCTTGCTTGCTGGCTTGCGGGATTCCTTGCTGGTTGGCTTACTTGTTTGCTTGCTAGCTGGCTGGCTGGCTTGCTTGCTGTCTTGCTTGATTGCATGCTTCTTGCTGGCTTGCTTGCTTGCTTGCTGGCTGGCTGGCTGGCTTGCTTGCAGGCTTTCTGGCTTTCTTGCAGGCTGCCTTGCTGGCTTGCTGGCTGGCTTTCTTGCTGGCTGGCTTGCTTGCATGCTTGCTTGATGGCTTGCTTGCTGGCTGGCTTTCTTGTGTGCTGGCTTGCTTGCTTGCTTGCTGGGAGTCTCTCTTGCTTGCTGGCTTGTTGCCTGGCTTGGTGGCTTGCTTGCTGACTTACTTACTTGGCTGCTGGCTGGCTTGCTTGCTGGCTAGCTTGCTGGCTGGCTTGCTGGCTTGCTGGCTTGCTTGCTTCCTTACTTGCTGGCTTACTTGCTTGCTGGCTTGCTTGCTTCCTGGCTGGCTTGCTGGCCCTCTGGCTTGCTTTCTGGCTGGCTTACTTGCTTCCTTACTTGCGGGCTTACTTGCTTGCTTGCTTGCTGGCTTGCTTGCTTGCTGGCTGGCTTGCTTGCTTGCTGGCTGGCTTGCTGGCTAGCTGGCTTGCTTGCTTTCTTGCTTGCTGGCTTCCTGGCTGTCTTACTGGCTTGCTTGCCTGCTGGCTTGTTTGCTGGCTGGTTCCTTGCTTGCTTGCTGGCAGGCTTGCTTGCTTGGTTGCTGGCTGGCTTGATTGCTGGCTGGCTTGATTGCTGGCTGGCTTGCTGGCTTGCTGGCTGGCTTGATTTCTGGCTGGCTTGCTGGCTTGCTTGCTTGCTTACTTGCTAACTTAGTTGCTTGCTTACTAGCTGGCTAGCTTGCTTTCTGGCTGGCTTGCTTGCTGGCTGGCTTCCTGGCTTGCTGGCTGGCTTGCTTCCTGGCTGGCTTGCTTGCTGGCTTGCTAGCTGGCTTCCTGGCTTGCTGGCTTGCTTGCTTGCTGGCTTGCTTGCTTGCTGGCATGCTTGTTTGCTGGCCCTCTGTCTTGCTTGCTTGCTTGCTGGCTTGCTTGCTTGCTGGCTTCATGGCTGGCTTGCGGGCCTGATTGCTTGCTGGCTTGCTGGCTTGTTTGCTGGCTGGCTTCCTTGCTTGCTTGCTGGCAGGCTTGCTTGCTGGCTTGTTTGCTGGCTTGCTTGCTGGCTTGATCTCTGGCTTGCTTGCTTGCTTCCCTACTGACTTGCTTGCTGGCTTGCTTGCTGGCTTGATTGCTTGCTGGCTGGCTTACTTGGCCTCTGGCTTGCTTGCTGGCTGGCTGGTTTGCTTGCTAGCTGGCTTGCTCGCTGGCTTGCTTGCTTGCTGGCTTGCTGGCTTGCTTGCTGGCTTGCTGGCTGGCTTGCTTGTTTGCTTGCTGTCTGGCTGGTTTGCTGGCTGGCTTGCTTGCTGGCTTGCCTGCTGGCTGGCCTTTTGGCAGGCTTGCTTGCTGGCTTGCCTGCTGGCTGGCCTTTTGGCAGGCTTGCTTGCTGGCTTGCTGGCTGGCTGGCTTGCTTGCTTTCTTGTATGCTGGCTTGCTTGCTTGCTGGCTGGCTTGCTGGCTGCCTTTCTTGCTGGCTTTCTGGCCTACTTGCAAGCTGTTTTGCTTGCTGGCTGGCATGCTGGCTTGTTAGCTTGCTGGCTGGTTAGCTTGCTGGCTTGCTTGCTGCCTTGCTTGCTTCCTGGCTGGCTGGCTGGCTGGCCCTCGGGCTGCCTTGCTGGCTGGCTTGCTGGCTTGCTTGCTGGCTGGCTTGCTTGCTGACTTGCTGGCTGGCTTGTTTGCTAGCTTGCTTGCTGGCTTGTTTTCTTGCTGGCTTGGTGGCTGTCTTGCTTGCTGGCCTGCTGGCATGGTTGCATACTGGCTTGCTTGCTGGCGTTCTTGCTGGCTGGTTTGCTGGCTGACTTGCTTGCTGGCTTGCTTGCTTTCTTGCTTGCTTGCTGTTTTGCTTGCTTGGTGGCTTGCTTGCTGACCTTCTGGCTTGCTTGCTGGCTGGCTGACTTGCTTACTGGCTTGCTTGCTTGCTGGCTGGCTTGCTGGATTGCTTGGTTGCTTGCTTGCTGGCTTGCTTGCTTGCTGGCTTGCTGGCTTGCTGGCTTGCTGTCTTGCTGGCTTGCTGGCTTGCTGGCTTGCATGCTGCCTGGCTTGCTGGTTTGCTTGCTTGCTTGCTGGCTTGCTGGCTTGTTGGCATGCTGGCTTGTTGCTCTCTGGCTTGCTGGCTGGCTTGCTTGCTGGCTTCCTGGCTGGCTGGCTTGCTGGATGGCTTGCTTGCTGGCTTGCTCTCTGGCTTGCTGGTTGGCTTGCTGCCCTGCTGACTGGCTTGTTGGCTTGTTGGCTGTCTTGCTGGCTGGCTGGCTGGCTGGCTGGCTTGCTTGCTGGCCGGCTGGCTGGCTGGCTCATGATTCAATTTCGTCAGCATTGAAGTTCACAAGTCTTTCTGTATATCATCTCAGAACCTGCTGGGTGGGATTATGGGGATTAAGGTTTACACGCGATATTTTACATGACCTTTAACTTCCCCATATCCACTCCCTTCGTTGCTCTCACCCCCTGCCTCCAATGCAAAAAAACTGAAAAACTCTTGGATGGAACTGTAGAAATCTGGATCTAAGAATCTGTAATCAGATTCTCAAGCTGGTTACGGAAATAAACTTCTTTCCCGAGAATCAACTCGGGTTCATTTCCAAATTTAGCTTTGTAGTGTTTCCATCACATTCACTGCGCCTCTGGAGATCATTTTCTAAACGATTCTTACTGGAATTTACTATAGCTTTAACTTTCCGCTTTATTGTTCAAATATACTTCCTATCAAGCCTCCAAGGCAGACGTCACGGCAGAAAGGATTCAGAATACTGCCTTCGAACTTCAACTGCCTTCAACTATTTCATTTTTACTTTCTCTATACGTACTATGCACATAGTGTATAGTGAAGATATTATTTTGCACCCAAAAATTCGATACCAAGATTTCACCGAAAACATATGTTTTCAGATCTCCTGAGTCCAAAAAAGCATTTTTAAAAACTGTCAATGTGTGTGGGGGGGGAGCATAGCTCAAAAACGAAAAGACCGTTAAACACCAAACTTGGTATTTAAGTTCAGTATCTTCCAAGGATGCGACACGAAGATTTTCAAGGAAATACCCCACCCTCAGCTACCCTTTACGTGGAAACATTTTCGAAATTTTTTATATTCTCAAAAATGGCTCTAAAGATTTTGTTTAAAATGTCGTATATTAAATATATTTGCATGACAAATGAAATGTATACCTTGAATTTTTTGGGAATAGCCTATGAATACATCCTCATTCTGGATGAATTTTGCGGATTTTGCATAACTGATAAACCGTAAGAGATAAACAAAAACTTGCTTAATAGAAAATATAGAGCTCGTTAAAACACACAATTTATGTTATATGTTGTTTTTTGGGGTTTTTTTTTTTTCTTGGGCTTGGCCGTTTTCGAGATATTCCTTGTTATTAGTTTCATCATACGGGAATTTGTCAACTCCTGTCCATACAAAACAAAGGAACCTCAGTCACTTAGCAACCAGCTTTTGACTATTACTTTAACCTATGGTATTCCCTTATTTCCCTTCTACTTACATTGAAACAAATAAGAAGACGATTTCTGCTAATTGTTTCTCGATTAGCATGAAAAAAATAGAAGAACAAGATTTGTAATAATAATTTGTTGTAGAGATGTAGAGAAAGTCTTGTGAATGGAACACATCAGATTTTTATAGTGTTAAACGTCCGATTTTATTACAAATGGCGACCGAAATTTCATTTCACTTCGTACTTGCATTACCCCTTCGAAAATCAGTGACGCGGCAACTGCGGAAAACTAATGAGATTGGCTTGTGTGGGCCACCTGGTATTTGCCAATACTGTATTTGGATTTTTTCCCCTTTTATTGAGATAGTTTAGTTGCTAGTAGGCGGCACCGTGGGTGAGTAGTTAGACCGCTCGCCTCACATCTAGGCGGCCCGTGTTCGTTCTCAAGCACCCGTTTGTGGGATTTGTGGTGGACGAAGCGGTGTCTGGGCGGGTTTTCTCTGGGTCCTTCGGTTTACCCCGCCACTCATTCCACCAATTACTCCATTATCACCAAATCATCAATTTCGCTTACATTTCATATCATCCACTTTCCTCATGTTTATGCCTGGCTACGGTTCGACCCCTCGTAACGGGTTCTCCATTCTGTGGTGTAGTGCCGTAGGCTCCCCGACAGGCTCCTGACTCCTAGGCATTGACTTGTAAGTCCTAGAGGGGTATCAATCCTACCAATACGGGGAGGGTAAGCCGATTACGAAACGAAAGTTGCTCGAATAATTTGTTTAAGCATTCAAATAAAACCATTTATGTTTTGAATTGCTTCATTAACTTTAGCTTCTATGGTCATATCGGGAATTTTAACTTGTGAAACAACTCGCTGACTATAGGTTATTAACATTGGCTTAATCATTTCTATATTCAAGCACATGCACACTTGTACTCGAGACTCTGTGAGGGATAAATAATAATTCTGGTTAAAGCTAAATTCCCTGCCTAACACGAGAATCGAACCCAGGATCTCCGGGTGAAAATTCAGCTCGACATCTACTTTGATTTAGTGAACTTTCTAAACAAACATGCACATCTCATTTCATTTGTTGCCTCTGAGCGCTTTAATAAATATGTGTACTTTTTTTTTTTAATTTAATACCTAGTTATAAATGCCATAGTTAATTTGAATGTTAAGTGCACAAAAGCAAACATTTAAGTTAATCATTTTCTCTTCGTTTGCTTGCACTCAAAATTAAATAAAAGTGATTGGGATTATAGTTTCATTTGGTACAAAACCCTTCGGTGAAAATATACTACTAATTTAACACTATTAGCATTTCCGCAACATCTTCGTAGGGACATTGGAAAAACAGCACGTAGTCTACTATGCAACGGATCTGGCCTAACCCTTCAATGTGTCGTTTTTTTCCATCAATTTTCAATGGAAAGTGTGATGTTTCAAACATGTCCGTTTTCTGCACATCTATGACGAATGGAACAATAGTGTTCGATGTCTCGTTTCGTAATTGGCTTACGTATTTGTGGGCCTGGCAACCCCCTTAGGTGTCAGAAGCCTGATGGGGAGTTTAACGACACGAAACCACAGAGTGGAAGAACCTGTTACGAGAGGTGGGCCTGTAGCCAGGCATGAACACGAGGAAGTGGATGATATGAAATGTAAGCGAAATTGATGATTGGAAAGGTGGTGATGGAGTAATTTGTGGAATGAACGGCGGGGGAAACAGGAGGATCCGGAGAAAACTCGCCGCTTCATCTTGGGATCGAATCCGGGCCACCTAGATGGGAGACGAGCGGTCTAACCATTCAACCACGGCGCCGCCTAGTGTTCAAAGTCTCTTTTAAACCTATATCTGTTTTAAAGGACATTGATGTCCTTCCAGTCTATATTTTGACCCCTTGATCAGAAATAATCAACTGAAAATTGTGGATTTTTAAATGTTGGTTTACGGTCCGCCGGTCCCCAAGGCCGCGCTCGCTAAACTGTGGCTTTGATGCTTCTTGGCGCAGGGGATCGTGGGTTCAAGTCCCGCCTTGGGCATGGTTGTTTATATGTTTGTGCATTGTGTGTATATATATATATATATATATATATATATATATATATACAGTGGCGGCTCGTGGATTAAAAATGTAGGTGTTCACAAAATCAGCAATTTACCACCGCCGCAGCCGTTGTCGCTACTGCTACCGCCGTCACCGCAACATCAAATCTAGTAATATTAGAAACAATGATAGTGCCTAATAACAAGAATTATAAATTTGTTGCACAAATCGTCACCCAGCCAGTATTGTAAAGATGTTGAATTTCTTAGACTCCGAGAGTTAACAGCAACATGAGGTGATGAAGGGGTGAACTCCTTTGATGCAGTTCATGTGAAGGATGGTATTTACAGTGAATAATATTTATATTGTTTAAATTACGCAATTAACACCAAATTTATTTGTACAGAAATTCCACGCGCTGGTTTTTCAAATGTGCAAACTTTTCTATCACCCAGTGATTAAAGCATTTGATGCTGTTGACCAGTTTCTTCTCAATAGCAAGCATTGCCTGCGCTGAAAGTCGGTCTTCACCCATCGTACTTCTAGTAAAGGTTTTAATTCTTTTTATTGTGGAAAAGCATATTTCTGGTTCTGATGTAGTCATGGTCGTAATGATAACAATCTACAGTAGCTCGGTTAGTTGCGGAAAAGTTCCTTCGTTGAGATTGTTTTCTGTTTTGAAATGCTTAACTCTCTCTCTTAAGCTTAACTCTCGCATAAAATGCAAATTACTAAGAAAAATAATACCTCTCACAAAGACTGCAGTTGCACTTCCGGATAGTTTCAACTAAATCTCAAAGATAGCAGCACCTCCCGCTGATAAACAGAACCCTGGAGGTGTCAATGTGCACGGTCGCACTGTGCTCATTTCTGGCTGTAAAATTCCAAGCTCTTTTGTTGGCCGCGCAAGCGCACAGCTGCTAAACGTTAGTAATACGCTAGCACACGAGGCCTGTGCTACAAGCGTTGTTGCCACATACTCAGGTTCTCGGCTGTGTTCAATCTGAAGAGCAGAGCGCGGTATATTTAAATAAGTGGCACCGGATAGCGCATTTTATTAAATGTTTCCTGAAAGAGAAAAAGGAGATACACTAAGAAATTTTGGAAGATCATGTGCTCTTGTGCTCCTACACAGCAGCCGCCGCTGTATATATATATATATATATATATATATGTGTGTGTGTGTGTGTGTGTGTGTGTATGTGTGGGAAGAAAACTGCAAACACACAGTAAAAAGATTAGGTAATTGGAAAAAGGTTTACAGCGCCGGAGTCCCGACCAGACACCGGGACTGTATTTATATAAAAAACGTCTGGAAACATAGGCAAAAGCGTTACATTTTCTTTGGTTATATTTACATTACAGGGTGTCTTTCTTAGGTACCTAATGAGTTTATCCTATCCTCGAATCAGAATAACAGGAACTATAGAGCATCAGTTTTTACATTTCTAAATGTAGGATATGTCTAACGCCGCAACAACAATTGTGAAGTGAAACAAGCAGAGAGGGAAAATTGGTGGATGCAGATGCAACAACAACGTGCTAGGCTAGAGAATCTATAACCCAAGTCTCGCGATGGTTGCATAACTTGCAGCGTGATAAAAAGCAATATTGTCCTTTTTCTTTCTTTTGTTCCTCGTTATGAAAGACATTGTAGTTGCACTCACGTTATTCAGGCTACAATGCCACACGAGAAAGCTAAGGTGATGTCTCGCCTAGTTGTAAACATTTGTTTCTTTAAGATAATATTTAATGTATATTATGAGTCGTTGTTGTTTTTGTTTTTTTGTATCTGGAATGCTGCCAAATTCCTATCAAGAAAAGGTCATTTAAGGCTCGTTTCATACTGGGATACTGAAGACGGTCAGCAGTGACGGTCACCGGTGACTGTGGTGAACACTCCTTGATCACCGGTGATTGACACGGCTGATATTGCCAACTGATTAGTTAGTGAAATGGACCGCATTTTTCGGATCATAAGGTGGAGCGCCTTAACAAAACAATAAGATACACCCTAATTTTGTTATGAAAATTTTGAAATAAAAGTATTTTTTAATTTTCTCTTCATTCGCCCTGTAGGCATGAGTTCATGGTTTCCACGCTCATTCATTTTTTTTTCATTTCATTTTGCTATTGAAGTTTAACGTCCTTTAAGCAACAATTGTGTCCATTCTTCTCGCATTGAGACCGCATAACGGTACAGTTGCTATTAGTAACACAAAATAAAGGGGGTTAGGGATGCAAATGTCCTCATACTTTTGCTAGTCTCACGGTACGAAAAACACTGTTATTAAAGTGAAGAAATAACGTACAACTTACTAATGTTTTTTTTTTTTTTTTTTTTTTCATCCATACTCATCTCATTGAAATCAGGCACAAACTTATTTATAATTTCTTGCCACGTATTCGTTTTCACCACTTCGTTGCCAGAGCCATCGCTTTTAACGTCCCAAATAGCAGGACGACTTTCTACTTCACTTATAAAATGTTCCGTATTACATAAATCTAAACTCATGGTTACAATATGTGTAGTATAATGTAAATTGAATGTTTAGCTGTGCTAAGAAATGACTGTCTGTTCACAAATCTGCAACACTGTGTCAGTGTCCCAGTGCGAACACTCCAATTTAAACTAATGTATGTCCGGTGGTGACTGCACTGAACACAGTGACCGTGTCTGTCACATGTGTCGAAGGTGAGACACTGCTGCGTCACAGTGACTCGGTGAGGCAGTGTAGTGTCCCGGTGTGAATGCTCCAATTCAAACGAATGTATCTCCATCAGTGACCGTCACCAGTGTCCTAGTGTGAAACAAGCCTAAGGGTGTGTCTGAATGGACGTTGAACACGAATACAGACTTTATGCACTCTTTGACTTCCTTGTGCATGCATTTGTGTCCAGAACGGACACTAATTACAATCTCTCTTGGTTCCCTTTTTTATCATAAAAGGCACATAATGACAATTCTGATGTGTTCCATTCCATGAATTTCTCTATAGCTCCGTAACAAATTATTGTTGAAAAGCTTATTCTTCTATCTACTTAATGCTAATCCAGATAAAAATTATCAGAAACGGTCTTGTTACTTGCTTTCTTCTAAGCAGAAGGGAAATAAGGTAATATACTAGGCTAAAATGATAGTAAAATCTTTTAAAAGCTGCTTGATGTTGGTTGAAATTCCTTTGTTTGTGTGGCCAGGAGTTGACAAATTACCGTATGAGAAAGGTGTAAGTATTTTAAAACTGAAACCAACAGCAAGGAATATCTCAAAAACGGTCAAGTCCACGAAAAAAATGTATGTAGCATAAAGTGTGTGTTCCAACGATTCAATTTTTTGTTAGGTGACTTTTTGTCTATCTCATACGGTTTACCAGTTGTGCAAAATTCCGCCCAATTCGTCCAGAATAAAGATTCTTCAGAGGATATTTCCAGAAAATTCAAGATATGCATTTTATTTGTCATGTCGACATCATTAACATACCATACTTTAACCAAAATCATTAGAGCCATTTTTTTAGAAAATTCAAATTGGGTTTATCAATGATTCACCCTTTCAACGCTTTACTTCGTTTCCTTGTGACTGTAACATCCGCTTCTAGACCTGACTGACTGCACCTTTAATTTGGAAGCGGTACAGGGCGAACACGAGGTTTCTGCTTATGTTATTTAATCGAGAGGGATAATGCTAAAAGCAGTTATCTACTTCATCACCTATATTGGCCAATTTTGGACCCAAGATCCGGAAAATACCAACTAGGATGTGACACATGAATCATCCCACGTTCTAAGCCTTCAGCCTCAAGATGGCTCGTATCAAGATAATCTTGCAGTTTTTTTTTTCAGCGCAAGCGTAAACCATAATGCAACTCTTGGTGAGAACATGTACGAGAATCACAGTGGAGTCCAAACCCTTCTGACGTTTTGCATGTCCACTAATACGGCACTAGCTAATAGCAGATGTGCGACATTGCCTCATACGGGCAGTAAGCTGGAAACTCGAAACGCAGTATCATGCGCATGCCTTCGTATTTCATGTCATAAAACTTGACTTTTTATTTATGGACGACCTTTGACTGCTGTGCTTCTCAGCGTCTTATTCTATGTTGAGCCTGAAAGATGCTTAATTTTTCTCAGAGGTCTCTATCAGGGTTGAGGTTCTTTAACGTGTCGTATATATGACAAGGGACCACCGGCTTTAATTCTCTTCTGAAGGAAGCCATGCTACGGACTTTTATGCCCGAAAAGATATCCATCACCTCCATGGGTTGAACCCGCGACCTAGAGAACCAGAAGCTAGCATGTTACTCCTAGACCACCAAGGAACATTTTAAATTAATAATACATTAAACTTCAACCATTAAAATATTATTGTTTTATGTAATTGTTCACAAAAACTTCACCTTTTATTCCAGCTAAGTACATGTTGCTTAGACGAAGACTTTGTTATGCTCATAATAATAATAATAATAATAATAATAATAATAATAATAATAATAATAAATGCATTGTTGACACCAACTAAATTACCCTTTTAATCTTGTGAATTGACGAACCAAGATGAATGTGATTTTCATAAAATAATTCTCCGATTCATACTGCAAACTGTCAAAATAACAATTCAAATCTCCCAGTTCAAAATGTCCTTCGGACGAAAGCCATATATTGTTACCTTTCTTAGGTAAAAGAGGATACATAACCTCAAGTAGACAGGGGCTATAACTGCAACTTCCTCCAGGTTGAAGAAATTAAGGGTTGGAGGACAGACAATAAGACCTACATCGTGATGCAGTGGGCTGGAACATGGTGCTCTGGTTTTCAGCCACGAATGCGCCCATCCATAATAGTGCGGCTTTTAAATTCCGGGTTTAGGACCGGTGCCTACTCAGAATCGCGTGGAAAGTGAGGAACTGCGATAGCCACAATAGTCAACTTTCCGGCTGGCGGAAGTGTGATGCTGGCCACATCACCTCCAAGTATGGTGTAGACGATTGTCCACCTGCCTTGCATACGTGGGCGTAAGGCCGGCACTCAGGTTGGTAGCACCAGGCTCGCAAGAGCTGCAGTGCAAGATATTATATTTAAACAATGACGAAAACCAACATGATAATGGAGGGTTGCAGGCACCCACTTGAGTTAAGATTCGCTGCAATACTACTGCTCAGCTCTTTCAGTAATAAACCCCATTCTAGTGTTTATAAAGTTGCAATGGCATATAACACAAACGCGGAACTTTCTGCTGAAGCTTATTAGTTCTTGCTAAGCATCAGAAATGTTGAACTCCATTATAGCGCGAATTATTTTATTACGAAACATAGGTCAATTATTATTAGCGAAGATGAGGCTAGCAGTGTACAGTGCAAAATTATCGAGACACGAACCAAAAATTAATTTTCGTATCTCAATGAAAAAGGCGGTGCAAAGCGTTACATAATTTACCACCTATAATAGAAGAAGAAAGTTAGGTAAATAAACAGATAGATGAAGCAGACATTTACATTCAATTGTGGTGTGTGTGTGTGTGCGTGCGTGCTTGTGTGTGTGTGTGTGTGTGTGTGTGTGTTTTCTAATATACTTAATAAGCTTTCTCATAGTCCAAATGCGTATATGGACAAAAATCTACTATTCGCAAACCTCGTACCCATATCTATAAAATGTTACATAGTGGTCTTCTGGAGAGCATATACACGTGTAGAAAAAGCTTGGAACACCCTTGGAAGCCCATGCAACCAGCGGTTCTCCATTTTCTATACATATTCCTGTTATCAACTCCTTCGAAAAGGAGACAAGATCATTCATTTTAGTTTTCCCACCGATATCTCCAGATATATGAAACAGAAATCGATGGAACCAGGAATGTTTCATCTTCTGAAAATTCTTTTTAGGCAGTTTCTGCACCGCAATATAGGCTTGTGAGACTTTGGTTTAAACGTATTTATCTCCGAGTACCCAAGTGGTATGTTGGAAGTTTCAGATCACATCCACTGTCAGGAATATACCACATTGTAAAAATCTTTTTCTGATCAGGTTCCCAAGTTTCTTGTAATTTAAAAGCAGGCTGAATGCATTGGCTTTCAACTTATTTACTACCTGGTACGTGATAGGTATGTTGAGGTTTCAGAGCAGAATCCTTTGAAATCCATCGAACTATGAATTTGCCCATGTCTTAGAACACCTACCTTTCGTTGAGACAAAGCTGCGTATTTAAAATTTTACTTTTTGTTTTTGGTATACTTCAACGGTTATAAACTTATAAGAAAGTAGACCCTTTAAAGTGCAAACAACTGGTATTCGTTATCTTATAGAATTTATTCTAACTAGCATCGACCTTATTAAGTCGGATAACTGCGTGAAATTGTAACCTGTAGGATTCGACATATAGAGTAAGAAAATGTAAATTGTAATATGAATTTAAGCTGCGTCATTACATTCAGCATAAGTACCCAAAGTGTTTTGCTTCCTTTTGCGTTAGTTTCGAAATCCAGTTGTGTTTCTGTAATTAATGAACATTGCTGCTACTTTTAAAATGAAGTGGCAGTTTTGCCCTTTTAAAATACTTAGTTTTACCTATTTACTGCAATGAATGAAAGCATAATAAACCTCTAGTTTTTAGGAATCTTCTTAGTGTTTCAGCTCGTTTGCTCTGTTTCTCATAAAGCTACTCTAAAAGAGTACAATCTCCTTAAGGACTGAGAGAACAAAACTGAGGACTTTAGATATTGCCTCCAAAAGTTGCATATATTCGTGAGGAACTTAATTATGTAATTTGTATTTAGATGTGCCGTAGGCAACTGCTTTTGCTTCACTAAGTGCTGAAATCTTGCAACTTGTGCGATTTATACTTGTAAGCATGGCATCAAATGGAACTCTAATCAACAATTCTCTTCCTCATTTTGGAAATGAAATGAAATGATTTTATTTGTTAACCGACTTGTCAATTGCCAGGATCATGTCAGCGCCGCCGTTGTATCGGAATTTCGTCCTACGTGAGTGGCAGTGAATCTACAGTCATGAAACTGTCGCTTTAAAGCACACTTGAAAACCAGCCGTCTGGGCCGACTTTGTACACGTGACCTTAGGATGAGAAGGACAGCACCTAACACTGAGCCACCCAGGCTGTCATTTTGGAAATTATTGGTTTAAATCTTCATTCTGGATTTTGAAAGGTGTCATGCTCAAAAGTATTTAGTGATTCCCTGGGTCGCTAACAGACTCTAAGCTTGAAGATATTCAAGCATAGATTTAAAGAATAGTCTTCTTGAAAACTTCATGAGCATACCTTATAATTCTTTATGCCACACTTCAAATTTTTGGAGGTACAATGACAGCAGCAAGGCTACAAAAGGTGAGAAATTGGGTAAAGATGGTCTAGAAATGAACGTATAAATGTTGGACCAAGGAAAGGTCTTAATAATAACGCCCTGAAACTTTTAATATTATTATTATTATTATTATTATTATTATTATTATTATTATTATTATTATTTTAAATCCTATCTTCATAGTGGAAATTAATTCAATCAGAAATTCTTGCTTTATTTATGTTGCATTACATTATATAGCTAAAATCAAACCAGGAAATGTGGATATTGAAAGGATTGTTGAATTCTCCTACTTGGGTAGTGTCCTATCTAAAACCGGAGGATCAGATGAAGGTGTCCATGCAAGAATTAGAAAAGCAAAATCTTTTGCACAGTTATCCTCCCTAGGGAAATCAAAACAAATATCCTTAAAACTGAAAGTTGGAATATTGAATACGAATGTAAATTTGTCTTTTTATAGGATATGAAACTTGGAAAGTTACTAGCCCAATTGCTAGGAAACTACAAATGTTTAATATCAGATGTCTGAAAATAATCATGGGAATATGCAGGCCAAGGACTTTTTCAAATAAGGACCGGTGGAACATAATTAACCAATAGTAAATTGGAAAGAGGTGAAATATAGGAAAATGGAAATGGATCGGACACATTATGAGGAGAGAAACGGCTTTCGATTGGAACCCTCAGGGATCAATCAGGAGAACAGGTAGACCAAGAGTTTGTGCCTGCCTGGTCGGAATCGGGATGGGTGAGTCTGGGGAATAAATGATATCTACTTTCACGTACCTTCACCCCACTTTCATCCCTCTGCTGGTCTCTGGAGCATGAGATCTCGAACGTCGTACTTCTCAGGGCGCGGTGCACATCCCGTTCACGTAAGCTGTAAGTTTATTTTGGGATTTGGGTTTTCCACATACAGACACTGTTAACACTTACAATTTTCAATAGTCACTGTTTATTTTGATCCTTATTGAGACCGGCAGTCCGTTGCCAGGGCAGAGCCACACATTTAAGATCTACGCGAATATAAAAATACTAGTTTCCAGTTAGAAACATTGTTACCGTAGCGTGGTGAACATGTTTTAAAACTGCACTCACTTTTGTAAGCGACAACTGCCCTGTCCTACCTCAGCACTGTTCGCCGAGTACTGCCCCAGACATTCATACAATGTCCAGGTATGCAGGTAAACCCTGTTATTAACAGTCGATCACACCTGCACCTGCCGAGGCGTGAAAATTGTTGGTCTGACCATTTCCTGTCCTTTGCAGGACTCCTTATTTACTGCATTTCCATCTTTTTGTTCCATGGCACACTCGCCCAAATATAAACTTTTGATTTTCCCCTCTAACCATATAATCATGGTTTCACTTAAATAATAGTATTTAATATCCTAAATTTAATTATATTAATTATTATCTTCGAGTATTAATTCTAGTTATTATCATATTTTTCTTATTGATAAAAACGGGTTCAAGTTGCAGGGCACAGCGCAGTAAAAAAAGAAGCAGAAGTTTCAGGAAAGTGCTGGAAGGAAATTAAGGCATTATCAAAAAACAGAATACGCTGGCGTGCGTTCATTAAGGCCCTATGCTTCCCAGAGAGAGAGAGAGAGAGAGAGAGAGAGAGAGAGAGAGAGAGAGAGAGGACTTCACTATTACTTACAACATTATAATAGGATATTTCAAAAGTCACTTCAAACCGCTATGAACGTTATATTTCAGATAGAAAAAACCAAAACATACCGGGCAAACAATGGGGTTTTATAAAACATTTGGAAGATGTCCTCCGTTTTCTTGTTCAACGTACACCATTCTTTCTCAAACTTCATGACAGCATTTTGCAGAGTATATCTTTCTTGCGAGCTAGCATCTTTCACTTGCTGTCGGGTTGTTGGACGTGTCAGGAAAACTCCTTCTTTAAGGTAACTCCACTACCAAAAGTCGGTCGGATTGAGATCTGAAGGTCACGTCGCAGATCTTGGGGGGAGGGGGGGGGGCTTTACGAGTGGAACATGGGCCTGCTGTTAAATTGTTAAGTTTCTAAATTGTCTCAGTCCCCGAGGAAATCGCCTCTTGATTTTATCATAGCGGTGAATCAGCTGTATTCTATCATTTAGTGATAGATCCATAATTTAACTTGCAAATTCTTATAGCAGTATGAATAAAATGTCTAATATTTTATTTAACAAAACTGCACTTATGGTAACGGTGAACTGGCAAATAAAACAAAAGAACTCCAAAACCCACTACTAGACTTCTTTTGTTTTATCCTATATAAAACATTATAATATTTATAGCGGATTAAAGATTGAAGTGTGTTTTCTGAACATTTAATCGTCTTGATGCAGGTGATATTTAGAGAGAAACAACAGTTGAAGAGTCATTCCAGGGCATCAGAAGAGGATTAGAGGAGGTATTTAGAGCACTGTATTAGATGGAGAACATGAAGTCTCCCAGAAGTCATCATTTGGGCAGAAATGTCACTGCATGCAGTAGGAAACGTGTGCTGGGAAGACCAACGTGAAAACTAAATTTTATTCAGAAGGGTTGAGTAGTGCATGAAACAGATTATATGAAAAATCTTCCGTTATAAGATTGCTCTCTATATCACAAAAATATGTAGGCAATAATTAAATCAATTGAATGCGATGTACTATGTTTAAGTGGCTTGGAAAATTCCGAGATATGAACCAATACGTGTCTTCGGCGAGAGTATATGTTATATATATAACAGCTTAAATCTATGTTTCATTTATTCTAATGGCGCAGAATAAAAATTATTATATACTACAACCTTATGAATTTCCCTGTCCATTATCGTTTAGATATTTTATATAGCTTCTAGAGACTGTCCCTAAAAGCTAAAAGCAAAAGGGATAGAGGTAACCGAAAAAATAGTCAGATATTTAAAAACCTGTTGCTAAATGCTGGGATTGAAACTCAATACTGTTCCTATGGCATTGCGAGAAACAAATGAATAGCTACAGTACTTTAACTTAAATACCACGTTAGGTATTCATGCAATTTTCGTTTTAAGTTATGCTGTCACACACATATACACACACTTTTTTCTGGAAATGTCTTTTTCGATTAAGTTCACCTCAAAACATGCATTTCCATTGTAAACACCCACATCAATTTATTGCTTGAATACACTACTTCCTCTGCAACAATAAATACACAGTAGAGAAAGTAAAAAGCAAGATAATAAGGAAAAACTAAAGGCGTCCGTTGCGTTAATTGAAGGTAATATATTTCGATAAACAGGGGAAACACGTACACGTTTTCAACAGTGTTGTAACAACAGCGATCTTCGAATTTGTGCATCTTCCGGGGTTCTTTTCCTTTGTATTGCACCCACAATAGGGGTATAAATAATAACAAACTGTGTAGCGACAAGCAGGTTTGTTTTGTACGTGACTTAGTTCCAAACATAAAACATTTCCTTTCCCAGCTTCTTCAGGCAACAACTGTATGGAGCTTAGCATTGGATCTTAAGAGTGAGTGCAATAAACAACTCGCTACCAGAGAGGTCCTTGCAAGCGAGGAGAAGATCCAAGATCCACTAAATGCATGAACATTTAAGAAACAATATCTCGAAACGTAGTAATTCTCGGTGTATTGTCATTATAGTTCTATTTCGTTTTCATACGCACTACTTTTGTGACCGACTGAGATTTTTAAGGCACAGGCTCGAGAATGGGAGTTCTGCTGTTCAAAACCCATCACGATCGCGTTCCATGACTGAAGATTTGTTCCACGTTTTCCTTCTTTTTTGTAGTATTTAACGCCCACTTTTACTACTTGTGGCACCGCAAGCGAAGACACTGGTAATACATGGAATGAAGATGCAGCACTGGTGAAATGCTATGGTGGGGGAACCTGGAGAACCCGGAGAAAACCCGCTTTGTCCACAAATCTCACATGCGGTGCTTGGGATCGAACCCGGACCGTCTAGGTGAGAGGTGCGGCCCAAATACGTGGGACCTACCCTAAACTTAGGCCTGGAAAATTTCCTTCGCAATTATTTTAATTTTGTACACTATCAGCTCCTATCGCTGTGGTACAGTCTACAGAAGAACAGGCATAAGGACTACTTACAAATAAGGGCATACATCATTTCTGGGCACCTTTTAGCAATTAAGTTTCTTTCCAGGTTCAACATTTGTTGATGCAATGCTAAGAGCACATTATTTGTCAAGATTAGACAATTAGTTTTTAAGTTTTTCTTAAATATGTCCAAAATCGGACATAACATAGTAACATTTGATGAAATTAAAAGAAAAACTATTTACTTAATTTAAAATGACATACATTACCTATGTCTTTTATGAATATTTTAAATATCAAAATGAAGTAGAGTATGGTTAGAACGGAAAAATGTCAACAATCCATAAGTAATGGAACAAAAGAGTTGTTTCCAGAATGTATTTTTCTCTATCAATACCCTTAAATCCTAAACTATGTAGTGGAGAACTGCTTTGCCGACGACATAATGTATATTCAACCAGTTTGTGAAGCCGTGGCTGTCAATCCTAAGTCTGAAAAATGGTGAGGGAAATATGTTACCCTATTTAAACCTGTTTATACCTGTAGTTGTGATGGCACGCAATTGGAATACCCAGTAGAATAACTTGCAACTCGGACATTCTTTTTTTTTTTTTTCTTTGTGCATTCAGCTTGTAAACATCGAACAATGAAAGAGGGTGGTATACCAAAGGCAGTATTTGTGGCACGTACTGTATACAAAAAATGGCACCTGGCTGCAGCTCGTTCATCCCTGTAAGAACGAATTTTTGCTTTCCCCACCACGTAGGTGTCCACCTAGTAGGCAGAGCAACTACTTCACTATATAAAAGATTAGATACGGAGATTTCGCAGAAGCCCCCTGAACCCAAATTAAGCATTTTTAGACAAAAAAAAAAAAGTCCGTCTATGAGCGCTTGTATGTGTGTGAACAGCACTAAAAGACGAAATCTCCGATACATACCAAAGTTGATATTAAGGTGAGATCGAAAGTAAAACATTTAAAAAATTACATGTTTGCTTCATGTAGCACGTATGTGAGTACATAAAGGTATTGTATTCCCCCCCTCAAAAACTTCAAGTTCACCGGAAATATATGTTTTGAGACCCCGCGGATCCTAAAAAGAATTTTCAGAAAAATACCCGTGTGTTTGTTTACGTGTGTGTGTGTGTGTGTGTGTGCGTGTGTCTGTCAGCTGTTAAATATAAAACCTGGTATCTTACTTCAATGTCCTCCAAGAATGCGATACGAAGATTTTCAAGAAAATCTACCACCCCCAACTACCCTTTACGTGCAACATTTTTTGAAATTTTTTATTTTTAAAATATGGCTCTAATGATTTTGATTAAAATGGTCATATATTTAACATATTTTCATCCTTGAAATGTATATTTTGAATTTTCCTGGAATAGCCTCTGAAGACCTCTTCATTCTGTATGACTTTTGTGTAACTCGCAAAGCGTAAGAGATTAGCAAAAACGTACTATTGAAAAAATAGATCTCATTAAAACACACAATTTGTGTGATACACTTCTTTCTTTCTTTTGTAGAGCTAACCGTTTCCAATATACTTCTTGTTATTGGTTTCAATTTTTATCTACTTAAACTTTTTTGAAGTGTGAAGTCAACTTTCTTTTCGTCCATTTTGTTTTACTCCCTGGAATGCAAAGGATAGCCGAATTTCAATTATTTCACGTAGCGATAGCTTTTAAAAGATTTGACTATTGCTTTAGCCTAGTGTAGTCCCTTATTTCCCTTCTACTTACAAGGAAGCAAGTAATAAGACCATTTCTGTTAATTTTATCTCGATTAGCATGACATAAATATAAGAATTGCCTTTTTAAGCAGCGTTTGTTTTTGGAAGAACTAAAGAAAGTCGTGTGAATGGAACACGTTAGATTTTTATTTTTGTATCGTAAAATTCTTCACGGTTTTCTGAAAGATTGTTATAGAGTTTATTTAAATTAGACATTTGTTAGACTATTTAATTATGTTTGAAGTGCAAGTTGCAACTAAAAATTAAGCTGTCATGCTAGCTTATTTCCGAATATGTGAACAGGCAGTATATTTCTGGAACCGGTTTGTTTTATTTCAAAAGTTGGTGTTGTACCTATTATGTTGTCTGCATTGTCTAAACATGTAATATGGCGCGTGCATTGTGCGAAAACTGTTGTGAGTGATTTCTCTTGTAATTTTTCCCTCGTGCTATGTTCTGTGTTCCTTTACAGTAGTAAAAAGGGACGAAACAAAAATTGTGTTCTCAAGAAATAACGTTTTCGAGATAAATACACCACAAAATATATGGTGTCAAAATCACAAAGGTTTACGGCGCAGGATGTGTCTAGGTCACCAAAAACATCAAAACTGTGAGTGTTGTTTTTTAATTTCACTTAAACGATTAATAGCTCAAAATCAAAGCTTTGATATAAATGACCCATTATCTCAAAAACTAAGTTCAGACAATGAAAGTTTGAAGTCTTATTATTCCGTATTGTATACTATATATGTGGTAGTAAAATTATTCAATTAGTTCAGTTACTATTGATTTCGAAAATGGATAAGCATGAATGCCTTAAAATAAATTACATGGTTTGAAAAAGCGATTATTATGCAGAACTTGGGCAGCTGGAAATATCAAATGAAATTAAGTGCAATTGATTGATCTTGTATTAGTGATGACGATTTCAAAGGTTTTATTTGGAGGTCAAACTGTGTTTTTTTTTTTTTTTTTTTTTTTTTTTTTTTTTTTTTTTTTTTTATTATGCAGAACTTCGGCCGCTCAAAAGTTTGAATGAAACTAAGTGTCATTGATTGACACTGTATTTCTGATGACGATTTCAAAGGTTTTATCTGTCGGAAGAAAGCTTGTTTTTTTATTACAGACAAATTCGTGCATACTGGAACGGTTGATATTTTGCGTATATGACGGATATTTACAAAATAATTATACATAAACGAGTAATGTATGAATAATAAATGGTTTATAATGTGTAGGTTTATGCCTAAATGCTGCATTTATAATGAAAAAGCTTGGTTTCGTTGCTAGCGGAAGACTGTGTACTATTGGTATGCAAGAACGTCATATGTCGCTCTTGGCAGGATTACCGCGTCGTGAGAGCCCACAGGAATAATTCACCAGTTAGTGTGACTTTAGTAGTTGTTGGCGGAGTGTGCGAGTTTTTTTTTATTTGTTTATCTGTTTCTGTGGGCGAAACCACTGAGTCCGGTGGTTTTCAAATTTAGCGTGAGGTTAGGTTCGAATCCGTTTAGATTAGTGTGTGTATATAAATTTGTTTCTAATTTTCTATTGTGGTAGTACTTGGTGGAGAAATGTTTCAGAATATTATAAAACCATTTATTATTTATATAATACTCGTTTATGTATAATTATTTGTTAAATATCCGTCATATATGCAAAATACCAACCGTTCCAGCATGCATACGAATTCGTCTATAATAAAAGAACAAGCCTTTCCGACACATAAAACCTTTGAAATCGTCATCAAAATACAATGTCAATAAATCATACTTAGTTTCATTCGATTTTTAGATCGGCCCAAGTTCTGCATAATTACCAAAGAATTATACATAAACGAGTATTATATGAACAATAAATGGTTTTATCATGTGTATATGCTGAAATACTTGCATAAAAGCTGTATATAACGAAAAAGCTTGATTCCGTTACTAGCGGAAGACACAGTAACTATTGGTATGCAGGAACGTCATATGTCGCATTTTGCAGGATTACCGCATCGTGAGAGCCCGTAGGAATAATTTACCGCTTAGTGTGAGTATAGTTGGTGGAGGAGTATGTTTCTGTGAGTTTTTTTTTTTTTTAAATATGTTTCTGCTTTGACTAAATAACTCGTCTATAGGTTCTTCAACGCTGGATTAAAACATTTTCTGTTCTTCAAACATACGCATATTCACTCTCGCATAATACTTCCAGACTCTGGGAGACAGAGAATGATTTTGAATCAAGAATAATTCCTCGCCCCACCCGGGAATCGAATCATGATGCATTTTTAAAAAGCCCAGTTTTACAGTAAATGCGTTCACAAACAGATTTGCCATATCCAATTGTTTATATTGCCACTGATTAGTGTAGAAAAAACATTACTTTTCGTGCTGTGTCGAGCACTCCTTTGAAAAAGGTAATACAATAATTTTCTTTAATGTTCTTTTAAGAGGCAAAATCGTGCTGCCCGTTTGTGAGCAGAAGGTCAACATTTCTGTAATTTATCTAAAGATACGCATTTTAGTGGGCCTTTGCGGGCACCACTTTCCCGGCGATTCTCGGATCTCTCGCGCAGTAAAGAGAGGCCGCGATGGGAATTACCTTATAATTTAACGGCTCTATAATATGGAACAGATGCTATTCACATATCTAGTCAAATCTTTTCAAATCCGGTCGCTATATGCTGGCTTTGAAATTCGGTTCTCTTTTCATCAACACGAAAAGCGCGGTAAGTAAAGAAAGAAAAGAATAGCGATTTGCACTTGAGAAAGGAGTAAAATATTTGAAAATTCACACCAGTGACAAAGAATGTCTAGTAAATAGTTAACACCACAAGGCATTTCATTTTACATAAATTGTGTACTCAACGAAATCTACGTTTTCTGTATAAGATTTTGTTCATACCTTGTGGTTTACCAATTATATAAGATACATTCAGAACAAAGAGGACTTCCTGGGTTATGCTGTTCACAGAGAGATACACAACTTTGGACCTTTTTATAAAATATTTTTCGGGTTCGGGGGTCCTCAGAACATGATTTCCTGTCAACGTAACATTTTTGGGTAAAATACAATACTTCCTCTACTAATTAGAGAGAGTTATTATAAAGTAGTAACACGAAGAAATATTTTTAAAAGGTGCCAAACACGCGAGCTAGTATCGTTTCGTTTTCAGCACATAAAAATGAAACATTTTCTCTCCGTTAATTTGGTGTCTGCTTTTAAGCGAAGATGCCCACTCTATGAATGGCATTGCTATGAATCGGTCGTGGATAGAGGAAGTTATACGATTGTTATGTTTCATTCTCTCTCGCTCTCTCAAACATACCAAACATAACGCTACTCAGATGTTTTTTCTGGCCAAGAATATTCCCTAGTCCCTATCCTTGTCAGAGTTGGGACGTAAGAATGAAAGAAAGAGAGAGACAGTGTGAGTGTGTGGTTTAATGAACACAATTAAAGAAACATGGAAACCTAACGACAACAGTACACGAGTTAACCACCATTACCAATAATATGTTCCAAAAGGAAATGCCGCCGAAGAACCATGCAGTTAAATGCAGGGTATAAATGGAATCATAAAAAATAAATAAATACAATGAAATAACACTGCTCCGCTCAACTGTTATGCCCAGTCTGGGAATTAGTTGTTTTTCCGCGCCCGATGCGCATTTTTTTTTTTTTTTTCGCAGCGTGTATCCCATGGACGAGGTGGAAGTGACGGAATATTTAACACACCTCTTTCCCTTCCGAAACCAGTTGTTTGTGAATATAAAACATTCCACACAATAGAAGACGCGGTGAATGGGTCTGACCTTTATGCTTCGCGCAACTACCTGAGTACACATACCTAGGCTATGAAAAGAACTTCCACTAAGGTGAAGTCAGATGTATACACAGATTCCACTTAAAGCTGTCGACGGAAAACCCTGGAAACCATTTCTTCTTTGAAAGCTATGGATTTGTATGGTTTAAGCCTGAAGCACACTAATCCTAAACTAAAGACCTTTAAGGAGAGATTAAATGCCGAAAATGGTCAAAAGAATTAGAGTTTAGATGTTTATATGTATGTACATTATTGACAAGTATTATCGGGTTTACTAATTCGGCACCAGCAAATTACAGCTTGCTTCCCTCTTGTACTATTCGAAACGCAATATCAGGTGCGCAAATGCGTATTTGATATTTTAGAGAAGTTACAAGTAGCTGGTATAAAAGGTGACGTTCTTCTGAACAAGTAAAAAAATGAATCATATTTTTCATGCAGTGGTTCAAATTTTGTTATATTATGTATAGTTATCTTCGGTTTACCGAGCGGCATGGGCAGTTCCGTCTGTGGACTGCATTCGGGAGGTCGTGGGTTCGCTCCCCGTGGCCAGCCTACCTGCCCCATGGACTTTTGGGGAGTTTCACTGTGACGCCAGGTGAATGCTGGGTTGGTTTCTTTCATTCCCCAAATTTTCTGTCCTTCCAAAATATATCCACTGTCATTTCCTTCGTCCTGTTGGTTTCTTTCAGGGTGTGCAGCGTGGCAGGGGGAAGAATGCTTACAGTGACCATCTGCGTCACTGGCTGGTTGCAGGGTTGAGGACCACCCCTGGCGGGGGTTTAGATCCAACGTGAGGCGGGGTCATCTGTCTGCCCGGAAACTGTAGGGACCCTGTCATTGCAGTGCCTGGCTCCGGCAGCCCGGTATATCCGCTCACCTCATCCCTTCCTCCCGGGAGGCGTAGGTACAATAACCATCTAGGTTCGGTGTCGAGTCCACTCTGCCCGTACCCTAATCCTTCTTTGATGCAGATTAAACGGAAGCTTAACTTAAATAATACGTCGGGATAAATTAAGTTTCCTGATTCTCAATGAGGTCAATTTGCCGTTATGTTTTCACTCTTTGATGAACCAAAACGTATCTATGTGCGTGATTTCCATGGAGTCTGCTCCGAAATTTGTTAAAAGTTGCTATAAGGAGTATTCAAAGCTCCCAGTTCAAGAAACATTTCTTTGCAGGAAAGTCATTCATTATTTGAAGCCATCTTTTAACAAGTAAAAGAGGATACATAGAATACCAAGTAAAAAGAAGTATATGACCGTAACTTCATCAAGTTTGAGGCAATAATAAAAACCAAAATAGTAGTGAAGGGCTGTAGGCACCTCAGTTAGGAATTAAACTTCGGTGTAATACTGTTTTTCAGTTGTTTTTTTTTTTTTTATGATGGACTGTGCTTTAGCGATCATAAAGTTGGGATGGCATTTACCAAAATACGGAATATTCTGTCAAGCGAATTAAAGATTGGTTAGGACAGGAATATACCATTATTGTTCTCTCAAAACACCAAGAAATTTGAACCTCACTTTAGGCACACTGCTTGTACTTTTACTATGTTTTTAAAATGTTTCCGTATATACTAATTACCTGAAAAAAACTCCAAATAACGTAAACTACAATATCCTCTGTTCCAGCTGCATTTTAAAATTTAGAGCCTTCCTGCAATTTTGCTGTCAAACATTTTTAAATCGAGACGATTCTGGAGTATACATGCAGGATGAAGGACAAACTTTCAGAATGGAAAGGGTAGTAACAAAATAAGCGTTTTGAGCTTAAGGGGAGTCGAAATGGTATTTTCATATTTTTTTTCCATTTTCATGTTCTAATTGCATATAAATATTTGGAATCTCCCACTCATTTTGGTATAACTTTCATAGAGGTACACTAATTATAAATGGGTCAAAAATATTGTTGAAAATGTACCTGCGTAGTAGTTTTTTTAAAAGATTTGGTGCACTCACTTGGTAAAACATCAATAACTGTGTAAATATTAATGTTAGAGAAGAGATAACTTTCTTATTTTGATCGGAAAGTTCTACTTTAGCTATTTGCAACATTGGCATCCAGGTCATATTTTCTTCACGTGAGAATTTCAAAGTACTGCGAAGTTATGTTTGGAAAGTTGGGTTATATTTTCTTTTAATTTTATGCCTGAAAGCAATTTTTGAAGAAGTAAAATGTTCTATACAAGTGTCCCATTGCTCTGAAATTAATTGTCACTAAGGGTTGACATTTTTCATACACATTTGCACCTAAACAGACTTTATTTTAATGAAAAAAGTTTTATGTGTATGGATTAGTTTTTTTTAATTTAAAAATCATCATTTATCAATAGAATTTTAAGAGATTTATTCAAAAAATAATACCCTTTACTTCTAAGAAACAGAAGTATCCCATTTTTCATCAATCAACAGAAAAGGTATTGTTGAATATACCTTGAAAGTTTTAGCTCATTATCTTAAATAGTTGCTGAGATAATGGGTCAAACTTTTACTTTGGCACGATAGGGCATTTCGACTTCGCTTAAGAGCATGGAGCAATAACAGGAGCTCTCTTTGAACATAATTGAAGTCTAACTTTATGAAACATTTTGTGGTTAAAGTGAAATATAACTCATTCGACAAGTGCATAATATTAGTGTGCTACGCTAATGATAGGCATGCGGCGCATCAAAGCCGGATCAGAAGATGAAGTTGTACAGTGTCGCGAAAAGCAATCTTGTCACGTTTTCTCCAAGTAAGCGTTCGTAATCCACGCGTGGACATTTATTCTTAGGACATATGCACTTCTTTCATCGCTATAAAAAAATATTCCACTTTGTTAATACTGCGCATGGGAAGAAATTGTCAACCTGCAATAGCGAACTTGCATAGTCCGGGAAAAGCAACAATTGAAAACAATTTATACCCGCACACAAAATAAATTATATTGCAAAAAAAAAAAAAAAAAAAAAAAAAATCTTACTTTCTCTACACGTACTATGTACATCGTGTATAGAGAAGGTGTTGTAATGCACCGCAAAATTCCATACCGAGATTTCACAGGAAATACATGTCTTGGGTCGCCCATGAATAAAAAAAAATTAGAAAAAGGCTCGTATTTGTCTGTGGACAACATAGATCAAAACCGAAAAGACCATTAAATACCAAACTTGGTATTTAAGTTTGGTATCTTCCAAGGATGCAACACAAAGATTTTCAACAAAATTCCCCTACCCCCAGCTACCCTTTACATGGAATTTTTGTCGAAAAATTTTATTTTCTTAAAAATTGCTCTAACGATTTTGATTAAAACATAGTGTATTAAAGTTACTTATATGACAGATAAAATGCATATATATGAATTTTCTGGGAATAGCTTCTGAAAACTAGTTTATTCTGGATGAATTTTATGGAATTTTGCATAACTGATAAACCGTAAGAGATAGACAAAAGCTAAATTAACAGAAGATGTAGAGCTCGTTAAAACACACACTTTGTTATATATATTTTCGTGGAGTTGATCGTTTCGAGATATTCCTTGCTATTGGTTTCTGCTTTAAAATTTTTATACTTTTTCTTATACGGTAATTTATCATCTCCGGTCAATACAAAGGAACTTCAGTCACATGGCAACCAGCTTTTGATTATCACTTTAACCTATGGTACCTCCTTATTTCCCTTCTACTTACAAGAAGGTAAGTAATAATACTATTTCTGCTAATTTTTTCTCGATTAGTATGAAGTAAATAGAAGCATAAGCTTTTTAACAATAATTTGTTGCAGAGATATAGAGAAAGTCATGTGAATGGAGCAGACCAGATTTGTAACCTAACATTGCTTAAAGCGGGTACCAGAGAACCCTGTCGATTTATTGTAGATCGCTTTTTTCCTCCGCTGGTTTTCACTCAGATGTTAGAGCTCTTCCATATGGACAGAATAACCAAAATGTGTCTGCTACCGCCCAAATCTTGAACTAATTGTGTAAGGTAAACTTGGAACAATACCCTAGTAAATGAGTAAATAAATACCCTTAAGAAGTCCTCTTTTTTGGCAACTCAGATCATTATAGTAAACATGATTTGTCCATGCAGCCCAGATTTTGAAAAGACTATTGGCAATGTTGTCACAAAGTGACCTTAGGATTCATTCGTTGAAGGCTTGGTGGACCAAAATTCAGAATCTTGATATGCTAAATGGCTATAACGAAAATAAAGAAATTGAGGCACTGTTGAGGTGGTATTTTGGACTTGTGTCCTTAAATCCATCTATTACACTTCTTTTCTGTTCTATCTTCATATTTCTAATTTGTCATCCTGGGTCTATATAGCAGTCTTCGTGCTGGTTGATCTAATAATAAGACAATATGATATTTTACACTCACATTACTTTTCTAGCTACTCCACAAACAAACTTCTTACAAAAGATTATTCTTCTTTCTACACAATGCTAATCGAGATAAACATTAGCAGAGTGTTCTTACTACTTAGTTCCTTATAAGTAGAGGGGAACTAGGGGAATGCACTAGGCTAAAGTGATAGTCAAATTTTTTAAGCTATCGTTATGCGATTGTCAATGCAAATAGCTTCTTTGCTTGGCCAGGAGTCGAACAAAAGAAAAACGGACACTTCCTGTCTGAGAAAAGTATAAGTACTTTTCAATTGAAACCAATAACAAGGTCTCGGATAGGTTACCTCCACAATAACGTAAAGGACATAAATTGTGCGTTTTGACGAGATCTACATTTTTTGTGCAGTAAGTTTTTGTCTGTCTCTTACGGTTTAGCAGTTAAGCAAAATTCAGGAAAATGCATCCAGAATAAAGAAGTCTTAGAGGCTATTCCCAGAAAATTCAAGATTTTATTTGGGATGTAAGTATCTTTAGTATAAGGGATTTTAATAAAAAATCGTTGGCCATTTTTGAGAAAATCAAAATTTTCGAAAATTTTCCACTTAAAGGGTACTTTGTAGTGGGGTAATGTTCTTGAAAATCTTCGTGTCGCATCCTTGGAAGATAACAAACCTAAATACCAAGTTTGATATTTAACAGTCTTTTCGTTTTTGAGCTATGCTGTCCACAGACACACACACAAACACAGACGGACCGTTTTCTAAAATGACTTTTTCGATCTAAGGGGACCCCGAAACGCCTATTTCAGGTGAAATGTCGACATCGAATTTTTGATGGAATACAATACCTTCTCTATCCACTACGTACATTATACATGTGGGCTACAGGAAGTAAAAATTGAGGCAGGCTGAGGTGGTGTTTTAGCCTTGAGTCCTTAAACCATCTATTGCATTAGTTTTCTATTCTATGTTCATATTTCTAATTTGTCATCGGGTCTGGGTCTATATAGCAGTCTTCGTGCTGGTTGATCTAACAATGAAAAAAAAATCCATCTGGGGTCAAAGGTTTTTTTGTCTTTCTTATGCTGCCAATCGCGCCAGTGG
Organism: Hymenopus coronatus; assembly: GCA_030762935.1. Lineage (NCBI taxonomy): Eukaryota > Metazoa > Arthropoda > Insecta > Mantodea > Hymenopodidae > Hymenopus > Hymenopus coronatus. The sequence goes on along the minus strand of CM060900.1, from coordinate 432,975,976 downwards.
TCAACGATAGGCAAAATTTGATAAAGAGTGTATGACGGGTACTTACCGTTTTCGTTTATTAATGTTGCATTACGAATAAAGTGAGACGTTATTTACCATTAGGAATGTGAGCTTCCTTTATGTTTAAGTAATTTTATTATTTAGGGAATGGTTTCTAAATTGGACGCTATTTTACCGTAAAAGACAACGTTTTAACCATGCTGACTTAAGAAATATTGACACAGGTCCCTGTTTACACACAATGGGAGTGAATAATCTTTTATATCTTTTTTTTTTTTTTTTTTATACACCCAAGCCGAGTTGGGTTTTAGAATTAATGTGCCGAGAAATTACATGGGGACGAGCTGATCGATCCTGAGGCGACACAGGCTATGCCTATCATATTATGCAAAGGTGCGTTTTGTTTACACCTGATGAGCCACAAAAAGGCTATCGGAGTCTAACATGGCAGTTTAATATGGACAAATCAAACGCAGTAAAATGCTTCTGCGAAACTTTGATCCTAACCTCAAAATGTGGATCTATGAACAAAGCAGTTCGAAAATTGAATTTGTATTTTCTCTAGCCCGTATGTACAATGTACATAGTGGGGAGAGAAAGTATTGTGTTCCACCCAAAAATTCAAGTCGCTCGCTGGACGGCGTACCGTGAGGTTGTTTGTGTATAGCGAGCGGAACCAGTCTTCACTGCGTGAGTTGTTCGTTTGTTGCGGCGTCTCTGCCGGTTGTGAAAGCGGGCAGGCGTTCTACTTAATTGGGCACCTTCATTCTTCTTGCGAGAAGGTGGTAAAGCATTAAGATGGCCGTGTATAAGCGGGTAAATACTATTAAAATTCAGTTTGACAACGTAGCAACTAGACCGTCTGCACTAGAAATACATCAATGGTTGGTAAATTTTCTGGCTTTAAAACCGGATCAAGTGGACACGCTTCAGCTCAATAGTCGTGAACGTGCTATTTATGTCAAGTTAGTTTCCACGTTATTATATGATAAACTTATATCACGTTACACCGAAGAACAAAACTTTACATATGAATCTGGGGAAGTCTCCAAAGTGAAAATCACGCCAGGTGACCAGCAAATTGTTAATGTGCGGGTTTTCAACCTCCCATCGGAGGTGCCCAGCGCAGTTTTGTCACAAGAATTGTCTAAATACGGTAAGATATTTGATATACGACGTGAGAAATGGCATTCTCATTATCTGCTTCCGGCTAACAATGGCGTGTGTACCGTGAAAATGGGTATTAAGTGCAATATACTGGCTACCTTGGTTATTGATACTTATGTGATATCTATTGCCTATACCGGACAGCAGCAAGCCTGTCATTTGTGCCGTGAGACGACGCATTTAAAAGCGGATTGTCCCTTTAGAGCTATTCGGTTGTCTCTGCAACCAAGAAATCGTCCGGCAACCTTCAGCGAGGCAGTGGGTGCTCCGGCTAATTTACTGGCGGATGACCAGCAGGGTGTTATGCACACGCCCGGGTCATCAATGGAGACCCAAGTGGAGGTAATACCTGTACGACGACAGTTGGATGAGGGAGAGGAGTTACCTATAGAGGGGGACAGCATGGTGATGCCGGAAACGCCGGAGTTTGTTGATGTCCAACATGTACAAGACACAGTACAACAGGATACTGATCGCAGGGCGAATGATAGCGACGTACCTGAAGCGTCTGAAGACGCCACCCGCAACTTGGGTGCGCCGTCCAGAGTTTCTGTATCTGCTCGCGACCCTCGCCTCCAGTTCCAACCGCTAGACCGCCATATTGATGCCTGTTTGTTATCGTCTTCGCCAGCTGGTGGCGCGGGTGTGCAATGATTTCTTCACGATCTTCCTGACGGTCGTGTAGTGAAGGCCAGTGATTCCGGCAAGAGGCCGGCTGAAGATGCCAATGACGCCGATGAGGACCTACGGCGTTGTTACAAGCATACTAAGGACGATCCTCATGAAGGTGCGGACAATTAATGGTTGTACTCCCCGGATTGAACTGACACGTGTCCTAATTCCTGTTTGGTATCACGCCATTGGTCCTGAGATTGTAAGTACTTTTCTTTGCCCTGCATGCCAGTTGGACTTCAAATTTGGGCGTCACTTAATGTGAATGGGTTGCGTCAACCAGTTAAGCAACAGCTGCTTCGGGATTTTTTGAGTAGTAATGATGTTGATGTTTGCTTTCTTCAAGAGGTGAATGTTTATAATATGGACTTTTTATATGAATATGACTATGAGACTAATTTAGGCCCGGGTGGTACTGGGACGGCTATTGTATACCGCCAGGGATTGCCCTTACACGGCTTTGCCTATCATCCTTCAGGTAGAATCCTCTCCGCGGAGTATGATGGTGTTACCTTCGTGAATATCTATGCCCCGGCGGGAAGGCAACAAGAGGAAACAACGCGAGGATTTTTTTCGCCAGGAGCTTTTAACTCATATTCCTCGGAGTTCCTCATTCTTATTGGTTGGGGATTTTAACTGTACGCTAGCAGCCAAGGACCAAAGAGGGGCCTTTAATGGTTGTATAGCATTGCAGCAGTTAGTGGACCAGTTTCAATTAGTGGATAGCTGGGAATTCAAGCATGGTAATGATGTGATGTACACCTTCGTACGGGGCCAGTCGGCCTCTCGACTGGACCGGATGTATGTTCTACCGGAGATGAAATCCCGGATACATCGCACAGAGATAGTGCCAGCAGCTTTTAGTGATCACAATGCACTGCCACATGCCGTTGTAGGTTGTGCGGAGATACGTCGTAGTGGTCCAGGGTTCTGGAAGCTTAATTGCTCCTTACTTACAGATGCCTAGGTCCTGATAGAATTCCAAGAATGTTGGTCCAAATTGCAGAAGTCTTTTCAGCGCTCTCCCAATAAGGCAGCATGGTGGGTCTATAAGGCGAAGCCAGCGATACGCTCCTTTTATAAAGCCGCAGCGTGCCGTAGAGCGTTAGCTCGGAGAGAAACTTTGGATTTTTATCTTGCAGTGCTACAAGATTTACACCTGCGCCAACAACATGGGGAGGACGTACACTGTCAGCTCCGGGAAGTCAAGGCTCATATCCAGCACCGTAAAACGCAAGAGCTCCAGGGAACCTTAGCCAGAATACATACAGCAGAAATGGTTTATGGTGAAAAAATGAGTTTCTTCTTCCTGGCGAAGGAGCGTAGGCAAGGTCGCAGAGCGTTTGTTACCAAATTGATAGATGATGGTCAAGAGGTTACGACCACGACAGGGATTCTTCGTGTGTTGCATGCTTATCACACCCAGCGCTTTGCCAGGCCGGTGGATATGGTGGATTCAATCCAGTCGTTAATGTCCAAATATGTGCCAGTTGTGCAGGGAGGCTTAAAACGGTCGCCTACTCCCATGCTGAAGGAGACGGAGTTGCTCACTGCGATTCAGACAGCCAAACCTCATACAGCGCCCGGACCAGATGGGCTGCCGTACGAGTTCTATAAACATTGTTGGCGGTTTATTAAGAAAGAACTTCTTCTAGTGTTTCAAGAAAGCTGGAGGGATGAAAACCCGCCGTCTACATTTGGAGATGGGGTGGTTCTACAACTCCCAAAGACCGCCACGCCCAGCCGGCCCGCAGATTATCGGCCCATCACCTTACTCAATTGTGACTATAAGCTGTTTGCAAAAATAATCGCCCGTAGGCTGCAAGTATGGCTAGTACCCTTGCTTAGTGAGCAGCAGGCTGTGGTGCGCGGAGGTGCGGCTATGCACCATACCGTGGCAGCTTTGCGAAACTGTATTCTTCATTGTCGCCAAGAAACCCGCTCTGCTGCTCTGGTAAACATGGACCTTGAGAAAGCATTTGATAATGTGGTTCACGAGGGTCTTTGGGCACGTTTGCAGTCATTGCAAGTGCCGAACAAGTTGTATCACCTCCTTCGGGCACTATATGGCACTGCGTTATCAAGGATTCAATGCAATGGGTTTCTGACTGCCACCATACCGGTCAACAGATCCGTCCGCCAAGGTTGTCCCCTATCAATGTTGTTATTTGCTGTGTACATCGATCCTTTGCTCCGACAGCTGCAATCTACGATAACGGGTCTGGAGGTCTATGGAAAGAAACTAGCCGTTAGGGCATATGCCGATGATCTTACGGTGATGGTTACCGACGAGCAGGATGTCACGTATCTACGAAGATGTTTACAGAAATATGCCCAATGTGCGGGGATGACGTTTAATTTGAGGAAATCTGAAAGTATTCCCATTGGACCGCATCCTCCGGATACCACGGTGTTAGGAATACCCACTGTGCAACGCACAAAAATTCTTGGGATATACTTCAGTGGAGACGACGAAGACCTGCGAGACTATAATTGGACGTCATGCATTAATACTTTACGTGGTATACTATACGGTCAAAAGTCGAGGATGCTGAACTTGATATAACGTGTGTGGTTTTGTAATGCCTTTGCGTTGAGTCGTATATGGTACTTAGCACACGTGCTGCCTCCAACAAAACGGCACAGCCAAAGAATTGAGCAAATAATAGGATACTTCATATGGACAGGAAAATTATATCGCATTTCCCGTACTCAGTTACGTCTTCCAAAAGGTCAGGGTGGCTGGGGGTTGTTGGATGTGGCGATGCAATGTAAAGCACTTTCCTTAAAAATGATTCTGCAAGCACTGGATGGACAGGGTGATAGTGTAGAGGTGCTAGTACAACGGCATTATCAGTTGTTTTGGGAACGGAGAGAACTCCATAAGATTCCTAAAATGTTACGTGATCTCCTACGTGACTTGAGCACACTACCTTCAGCAGAAGTGGCTAATGGCCGTTTTCGGGCGGCTAAGGAAGTCTATACCTTTTTTCAACGGAGGGAACATACTACTCCACATATACAAGTTAAGTATCCACAATTGCCCTGGAGGCAAATTTGGCGTGGCTTTGCTATACCGGAAATCAACACGGAATGGGTCTCGGTGGCATAAGAGATTGTCAATGAAATCCTACCAACTGCAGATAAATTACACAGACATCATCTGGCAATTCTTCCCGCTTGTCCAATGTGCCAAGCTCCAGATTCGCTCGCACATCGACTCTTGGAATGCTCAGGTAAAGGACTGATATGGACATGGGTCTTGAGCCGATGTCGGGGTTGGACTGGTGACACCTGGCAGCCTTCAGCAACGGATATTTTGCACCTGAATTTTCCCTGGACGCGTCCTGCATTAAGGAGAGCTCTCATTTGGACAGTAATGGGTACCTATGCTTGGCTTAGTACCTTGGACACGCCAGGTTGACTGTGTGGTTCCAGCTTTACGAAGTTTTTTGTATGCAGAGAGGTGGCGGATGATTCGAGACAACAGAATCAACCCCTTTAAACCCTGGATATACAGGATATGAGCACCTGATTGATTCTATATCGATCCGGGATGATCTTGGATGCAATAACATGCATTATTCCTCTTTATGCTGGCCTGTTGTGATGTAGAGCTCCTGCTTCTCCTGAAATAAATAAAGTTCCTAATTCCCAAAGGGGGTACCATGCGATTACAAACTAAATAAAAAAGAATAAAAAAAAAAAAAAAAAAAACAGCACTCTCGCTCAAAGAGTTGCCTTTATTAGACACTAAATATTTAGCTAAAAGCACACATAAAACATTACTAGCAAAGTTAATATTGTTTCATTAATACAATAAATAAATAAAAAAAAAGGCTACACGGTACACCAACCAAAAGACGTCTTGTGAACGGTTACCAAGAGCACTTGAACAAACAAAAAAAATTCTATGTCAATATTTCACCGGATATATGTTTTGAAGTCCCTTGAGTTCAATTTTTTTTGTAGCAAAAGGCAATGTGGTGTCTGTCTGTCAACAGCATAACTCCAAAACGAAAAGACCGTTAAAAACCAAACTTGGTATTCAAGTTTGGTATCTTCCAAGGATGCGACACGAAGATTTTCAAGAAAACCACTCCACTCCAAACTACCCTTTACATGGAAACATTTTTGAAATTTTTGTTTTTCTCGAAATTGGCTCTTACGAATTTGATTAAAATACCGTATATTAAATATATTTACATCACAAATAAACAGTATATTTTGAATTCTCTGGGAATAGTCTCCGAAGACCTCTTTATTCTGGATGGCCTTTCAGAATTTTACATTACGGTTAAACTGTAAAAGATAGACAAAACCTTACTCCACAAAAATTGTAGATCTCGTTAAAACATGCAATTTATATCATATACCTTTTTATGTAAAGCTGAGAGTTTTTGAGGTATTCCTTCTTACTGGTTTTAATTTTAAATTACTTAAAGTTTTCTCAAAGCGGAAGTGACGTTTCGTTTCATCTTTCTTGTTTTACTGTAGGCCATGCAAAGTGAGCCGAAGTTCAGTTGTTTCACATAGGACCAGCTTTTAAAATATTTGACTATCGATTTAGCTTAGTGTATTCCCTTATGTCCCTTGCACTTCAAGGAAGCAAGTAATAAGACAATTTCGGTTTACGTTGATTAGCATGTCGTAGGTAAAAGAATAATCGTTTGTAAGGAAAATTGACTGTGTAACAGCTAGAAGTCATGTGTATGGAATAAATCAGATTTTTAGAGATGCGTTTAGACATATGTTGCATATTTACTTGTAAAGCAGACCAAAACTGAAATATAATTCTTTGCTTTATAATATCCTGAACCTACGTCAGGACAGTTTCCTTTTAAAATTTTCGTTTCATTTTTCATAGGTGTTCACCACCAGTAGTGTCGTACGTAGGAAGAACACTAGGTATTCAAAATTCAAACATAGACAAATGAAGGGAACAGTTAAAGAACATGCATTGGTGGTTTGAAAGTTTTTGTATTCCATTTACATGATTTTCTCGACCTGTTCTTCAAACAAACTATTCTTACAAAAGAGTATTATTTTATCTACAACACGCTAATTTCTAAACATTAGAAATGGTCTTATTACTTACTTCTAAGTAGAGAAGGTCATTTTTTAAAATCTGTCGCTATGCGATTGTCATTGAAATTTGGTTCTATTTCCATGGACAGGGGTTAAACAAAAGAGGTATGAAACGAATGGGGATTTCGTTTAAGAAAAGTTCAAATATGCTACAATTGAAACCTATAGCATCGAATACCTCAGACTTGGATAGCTCTAGAAAAAAAATAAGTAAAATAAAAATAAGCTGTGTGTTTTAAGGAGATTTACATTACTTTTTCACTAAGTTTTTGTATATTTCTTGTGTTCTGCCAGTTGACTTCGCGGGTTATTCCCAAGAAATTCAAGATGTACCTATGTTTTGTTTAAGCTATGGCATTTTAATCAAAATCGTTGCAGCAATATTTTCGGAAATCGAAAATTTATAACAACGTTTCATATAAAGAGTAGCAAGGGGTGGCGGATTTTCCTGAAGATCTTCGTGTTGCATCCTTAGAGGATACTAAATTTAAATACCAAGTTTGGATTTAGCCGAATTTTTACTTTTGAATTAGGCCGTCCATACACACACGGACCTTTTTCTAGATTTTTTTTTATTTCAGGGATGTTTAAAACATGTATATTTTGGTAAAATTTCCGTAATGAATTTTTGGATGGAATACAGTACGTTCTCTACCTAGTATGTACATTGTACATGCATACTAGTGAAAGCAAAAAATCTGATGTGCTCCATTCACACGACTCTAGTTCTGCAAACAAACTATTCTTGCAAAGGATTATTCTTTTATCTGCATTATGCTAAACTAGATAAACATTAGCATTTGCCTTATTACTTGCTTACTTGCAAGTAGAAGTTAAATAATGGAATACACTAAGCTAATTTAAAAGCTGCTCACTACGTGCAAAATTGAAGTTCGGCTCTCTGTGTATGATCAAGAGTATAAAAGAGATATGAAACGAAAGATGACATCCCGTTTGAAAAAAAAAGTTTTTAACTAGCTTAAAATTGAAACCTATAACGGCGAATTGCTCCGAAACGGTTAACCGTTAAAAAAGGACACATTTATCTATCTCTCAAGGTTTAGCAGTATTTACAAACGCCAGGTTATGCCCAGAAAATTCAAGATAGGTCCATTTTTGAGAAAATCAATATTTTGTTATAAATGTTCCATTTTAGGGGTAGTTGGGGGTGGGGCGATTTTCCTGAAAATCTCCACGTCACATCCTCAGAAGATACTGAAGTTAAATACCAGTTTGGTACTTAACCAATTTTTAATAATTTAGTTCTGCTGTCCTCGGACACACGCGGACCTTTTTCTAAAAATATTTAAGTTATGGGAACCTCAAAACATGTATTTCGGTGAAATCTTGGTATCGAATTTTTGTGTGGCATACAGTATCTTCTCTACCTACTAATTTACATTTGTACATGCGTGCCAGAGAAAGTAAAAATGTCATCAACTTTTAAAGATGGGATATGAAAACAAAAAATCTGTCTAAATAGTTTGAGGAATTTAATAGCGATTTAATTTTAAAAGCATAAAGAAACCCTTAGTAATATTCATCGAAACCCAGTATCTTGCAGAGCTTCTTTTCGCACATAAACCTAAAGTTAACACTTCTGTTTTACGTCTTAGATTTTCCTGGACAAACGCTGTACAATGTTCATCGCAAGAAGCTATCGATAACGTCTGTCCAACAAATGCATTAGTGAAGTGTTACCATGAAGTCCAAGACTGAAATTACATCCCAAACAAGTGTCGGGTTTTTTAGTATTTTATAAACTAGCAAACCTCTTTACATTGATGTAAAACTCCATTCACCGTAAAATTGACGCGTTTAAGGAGGAACCACGCATTTAATAACACTTAATAATTAAACGAGCGTGGGTAATTCTGAAACCAGTTACACCGTAAAGGTAAAATATTTTGTTCTACAAGCTTATTAAATGAGAGCACACTAATTCTCCTCCATGGCTGTGAGTTACCTTGAAGGTCTGAACAACCAACATAGGCAAAATGAGTAAATACGAAGTATCATCATGATTATCTCTTGTGCCGATCCTCTTATGACGGAGCTGAAATATCCGCATTTTCAAAGGTTATTGCTGGAATATAAGAAATCATGACTGTATATTTAGTAATCTAAAAATCTGTTGTGTTCCATTATCTCCTAAGCGCAGCGGTAGCGCGGCTTCTTGCCACGTGGGAGACCTGGGTTCGATTCCCGGTACCAGCGTGTGGGTCTTTGCCCCTCTGGGAGACCTGGTCCGGGGAGCACTCAGCCTCGTGAGGTCCCTGGGAGGCCAATTGAAGTGCTACTTGATTGAGAAGTAGCGGCTCTAGACTGCAGTAACCGGGAGGGACTCGAAGCGCTGATCACATCTAATCCTCCAGCACTGCACCCCAGTCATGACGCCTGCAGTCGGAGATAAAGGATCCAACGGCCGGGCGGATGGCCAAGGTTCCTTGTGGATTGTTGTGCCATGGAGAGAGAGAGAGAGAGAGAGAGAGAGAGAGAGAGAGAGAGAAAGAGAGATGTGTTCCATTCGCATGACTTTCTTTACATCTCTAACAAATTATTGTTAATAAGCTTATGCTTCTATCTACCTCATGCTAATCGATATAAACATTGGCAGAAACGATCTTTCTTATAAGTAGAAGGGAAATATGGGAATAAATAGTTAGATGTTTTAAAATATGGTTGCTATAGGATTGGAATCCGTTTCTATGCGTGGCCAGGAGTTGAAAAGTTCCCCCATGTGAAAAGTTTTAAGTATTTTAAAACTGAAATCAATAACAAGGAATATCTCCAAAACGGTCAAATCCACGACAAAATGTACAAGACATAAATTGTGTGTTTTTAATGAGATCCACATTTTTTTTAGGGGGCTTTTGTCTATGTCTTATGGTTTACTAGTTATACAAAATTCATAAAAATTCATCCAGAATAAAGAGGTCTTCCGAGGATATTCCCAGAAAATTCAAGTAATACATTTATTTGTCATCTAAATATTTTAAATATAAAAGATGTTAATCAAAATCATTAGAGCCAGTTCTGAGAAAACCAAAATTGGGGGTAGGGTATTTTCTTGAAAGTCTTCGTGTTGCATCCTTGGAAGATACTAATCTTAAATATCAAGTTTGGTATTTAACGGACTTTTCGTTTTTGAGCTCTGCTGCCCACAGACATACACAAATAGACACATACACCCACACGGTCATTTTTTCAAAAATCTTTTTTTTTTTTTTTTTTTTTTGGATACAGGTAGTCTCAAAACATGTATTTCCGGTGAAATCTCGGAATTGAATTTTGGTTGCAATACAATACCTTTTCTATATATTATGTACATAGTACGTGCAGAGAAAGTAAAAATCCCAAGTAAACGTACCAGTTAATTTATAGTGAACTACTAAATGGCATTTATCATGATTTTGGTATCTATCTGAATTGAAGGCAAGTTATGCTGGACTGGACGAGTAAGACGCGAGCTCGGAAACCTTGTCTCTGAAAGTTACATCATATTCACCTTTTCAAGGCGAGGGAAAACTGTTATTAAGTCCTCATTTAAGTAACTTGTTCCATCCTGCACCTGGATGATTGAAGACAAGTGCATTACTTCTTATCATTTGTTGTGTGTGATACCGGAGGAGATTCTACACTGCAGCCATTGGCTTATCGCATGTCAGACCCCAGGGGATAGGATGAGATGAGAGTAATATCAACGGGCAGCCGAAACCTGACGGCGGGGAAAGAGTCACCGTGAAGGGTCCCTAACGTATTCCAAGCAGTTCTTCAAATCGATGCAGGGAGCACTAGGAGCACGCGCCCTAGGTCTAACCGAACCCCCTGGGTCTACGGAAAACTTCCAACACCATACCGCCGCCGAGAGCTGTATTTCCACAGCGCATTCACCTACACGGAACGGCGCCACCACTTACAACCCGGTTAGAGGCCGTTTGGATGACATTAAATGATGGGACAGAAAGTTCGGGGGAATGAAGAAATCTCCCCAGCATTTGCCTAGTGGCCTGGGAAAACCCCGAAAAAACCAATGGATTAGAGAAGTCGGCCGCAGGAATCGATTCCACGACCTCCCGAATGCCAGTCTCAGACGAAACGCGTGAGATGCCTATCCCGGTGTCATTTGCTGTGATATGTTGCATTACCATTAAAACATTTAAATGTCTACACATTAATTCGGTTGCTGAACGCACATGTCTCATTTCGTAGTCGGCTTACCCTCCCCGCATTTAGGACTGACACTCCCTAGGATTCCTAGGGGTCAGAAGCCTGTCGGGGAGCCAATGGCACGAAACCACAGAATGGAGAACCTGGAACGAGTGATCGCCCGTGGTCAGGCATGAGCGTGAGGAAGTGGATGATATTAAATGCAAGCGAAATGGATGATAGGGAAGGTGATGATGGAGCAGTTGGCGGAATGGGTGGCGGGGAAAACGGAGAACCCGCAGAAAACCCGTCCACTGCAAATCCCACATGCGGGCGAACTGGGCTGCCTAGATGGGAGGCAAGCGGTCTAATCACACGGCCACGGCGTCGCCCTGAACACGTGTGTGTATATAAATAAATATCATACTGATTTCCGCTGCAAATATTTCAGTAAGCATTATAATAAATATAAACACTTAAAATTTGTGGAGTTATTTCAGTGTTCACGATTTAAAAACTGGTATGCATAACTAGTAGAAATTGCAGCTCTGTTGCGTTACACTGTGGTATTTTCACAGTGTTTATTCCTCTATCTCACTTCTATATCCTAATCTCTCTTCATCGCACTATCCCATTCAACTCTATCCCCCTTCATCCTCCTGTTCCCCTCTTTCCTCTGCGTGCAACTTACAGGTTTACATTCCATGTGATGTTTTGAAAAACTGCAATTCTAGCAGCTCAATTAAGGGAGAGTTGTTTATTTTTATATTTATGGAACTATTCTTATAAAAAGTTATAGCCAATAGTGAAATTCGTATTTAAATTTAAATAACGAAGTCTTTAAAACTAAGGCATTTATGGACCCTTTCCTTATTGGGGTAATACACTCAATAATTACCAGCAGATATAGAAAATCTGATGTTTCACTCACATGATTTTCTCTATTTGTTCTGCAAATAAACGATGCATACAAAATATTACTTTTTTATCCACATCATCTGATTAAGATAAAAATTACCAGAAATGTTATTATCTGGTTCCTTATAAGTAGGGAAATAAAGGAATCCACTAGGCTAAAGCGAAGTCAAATCATTTAAAAGCTGTCACTATGTAATTGGTATTAAATTCGGCTGTCTTTCCATGACTAGGAGTAAAACAATAGCGATATGAAACAGATATAGGACTTTTTTTTTTAAATTGAAATCAATAACAGCAAACATATCGGAAATGGCTAACTTTACAAAAATAAGTAAACTAATAAATTAAATGTAGGTATATAGTATAAATTGTGTTTTAGCGAGATCTATATTGTTTCTGCAGCAAGTTTTTGTCCATCTCTTGCCGTTTACCAGTTACGCAAAATTAATTCAGAATGAAGAGGACTACAGGGGCTATTCCTAAGAAATTCAGAATGCACATTTTATTTGTCATGTAAAGATCTTTAATATACGCCTTTTTAATCAAAATCGTTAGAGCTATTTTTTAGAAAATCGAAAGTTTCGATAAATGTTCCATGTAGTGTAGTTTGGGGTGGGGGTTTTTTCTGAATATCTTCGTGGCGCATTCTAGGGTGATACTGAACTTAAAGACCTAGTTTTGTGTTTAATCCAAATTTCGTTTTTGAGTGTGTTCAAGAGACCTTTTTGTAAAATGTTTTTATGGATTCAGGGATCATCAAAACATGTATTTCCGGTGAAATTTTGGTATAAAATGTATGACTTTTATCTTTTTTACCTACTCTGTATATTGTAAATATGTGCTAGCGAAAGTAAATGTGAATAAAGAATAAAATGGAGCTTTAAAAAGCGGGTACGAATATATTAATACCTAGGATCTTTAAAAATGCATATTTAAAGCTATAATGCTTAAGCAGATTCACCTGTTTCGTATTATTTAAAAAATCAACATATTTATAGACGTGTAAGAAAGGAAAGTTATGTTGTTTTGTCAATGCAAATGAGTACAAAAGAATCCCGCCGCATAACAAAAGTCTGGTTCTTAGTCCTGAAGTCATATGGAAGGTAACCAGTCAAGCAGGAAGATCCATTGAGCGTTCAAGGTCGAGAGAAAACCCAAGTCCGGAATGAAGATGTTTCATCAGTGGGTTCAGGAAGGTGTAGAAATATCCCAAGTGGGAAACCCCGGCAGCCACTTCATTTCCAGTAGTATGGGTAGCAAGTGTATAAGTGACAGGTTTACTCAGTAACTTGGCCGGCTCGGAGTGGTGGGTGCGGCAGATTCTTATTCATAAAAAACAAGCGAGAAGCGCTGACGAAATAGAGCAGTAAAGTTCGACTTGAATTTATTAAAGTTGTTAAGCTTATCAATATAGGTAAACTGAAATGTTTTGTCGTAGGTGAGTGGTTACTAAAGCTGGAGGCGTGAATTATTGGAACAGACAACTTGCTCAGACATAGTAGTTGGCCATTCTATGAATCCTGGGACTTAAAGTACTTACAACATTGTAAGTCGCCATTGGGATTGTCATCTCAAAATAATTTCAGATCACCTTATGGCTTACCGGGAAACATGGGAGTCAGTTGAGAAATTCAATGCTATGCCGGCATGTTGTCATGTTAGCTTAGAGACCAGGAGATCCGTGGTTCAAATCCCAGCTATGGCATTGAAAATTTTCGGTCTGACTATATCTATCCAACTCCTGTCCTACACACGGCTTCTGTGAGAAAACAATTAAAATTATCACAGTTGTCCATAATAGTTGGTTATACTATGAATCCTGGGACTTAAAAGTACTTACAACATTGCACGTCGCCATTGGGGTTTTCATCTCAAAACAATTTGTGATTTACCGGGAAACATGGGAGTCAACTGAGAAATTCAATGCTATGCCGGCATATTGCCATGGTAGCTCAGAGGTAGGGTAACCGGCGGGATGGCCGCGCCATGGCCGAGTGGTCAGACCTCTCACCTAGACGGTTGATCCCAAGCAACCGCATGTGAGATTTGTGGTGGACAAAGCAGCGCAGGTTTTCTCCGGTTTCCCCCGCCATCACATTCCACCGGTGATCCATCTTCATGTATCATCAGTGTCATCGCCTGCGGTGCCGGAGCAGTAAAAGCGGGCGTTAAACACTACCTAAAAAAAAAAGCCGGCTGGAAACCGGGAGATCAGTCTGACTCTACCTATCCTTGCTCAGATATAAATAAATAAGTTAATGATATGTATAGTCAACTTTTGTTCAAATGTTGATACTGTCAATATAAAAATATAATAAATTACTTTAAAATATACCATTTTTTTCTTCTTTCTCTGTTTACCGTCCTCATGCGGTAATTTACAACCCCCAGGCCTTACAAGCCAGCGCCTGGGGCCAGATGCTTGTTAAGTAACAAAAATTCTGGCCCAGACAGAAGCCGGAACGGGTGATCAGTCGGGTGTTTGGTATGAAAGTGAGGAAGTGGTTATATAAAAATGACGGTGAAATGGATGGCAGGAAAATGGTTATGGAGCAGTTGGTGGAATGAATGACGGGGAAAGTCGTAGGGTTTGAACGAAAATACACCTTTTAACGTCCAGTAAATACAAAAGGAGAGCATTATTTCCTTGTATATAATACGTACAAAAGGTACCTATTGCATCTCATAAAAAAAAAAAAAAAGTCTGCTCTATTCACATGACCTTCGCTATCTATACTGCAAAAACTATTGTTACAAAAGATTATTATTTTATCTATATAATGCTAATTTAATACAGAAATTGCCTTATTGTTTGCTTTCTTGTAAGTAGAAGGAAATAAGGCAATACACTAGTTAAAGCATAATCAAATCTTTTGAAAGCCGGTCGCTATGTGAAATAATTAAAATTAGATTCTGTTAGAATGGCCAGAAGTAAAAAGGAGATATGAAACGAAAGATGATTTCCCGTTTGAGAAAAGTTTAAGTAGTTAAAAATGAAACCAATAACAAGGAATATATCGGAAAAGGTTAAATCTACAAAAAAGATGCATATGACATAACTTGTGTGTTTTAACGAGATGTATATTGTTGTGTAGTGAGATTTTGTCCATCTCTTACCGTTTGCTAGTTATACTAAAGTCATCCAGAATGAAGAGGTATTTAGAGGCTATTTCCAGGAAATTCAAGACATATGTTTCATTTGTCATGAAAATATCTTTAACATGTGGTATTTTAGTGAAAATCCTTAGAGTTATTTTTTAGAAAATCAAAATTTTCGATAAATGTTTCATGTAAAGGGTAGCTGGCGGTGGAGCATGGATTTTCCTGAAAATCTTCATGTCGTATCCTTGGAAGGTACTGGACTTAAATACCAAGTTTGGTATTTAACCGATTTTTCATTTTTGAGTTATGCTGTCCAGAGACACACATAGGCGGGGGGACCTTTTTCCAGAACTTTATTCATGGTAGACAAATACTGAGACTTCATTGAAAATACAGTTTGGAGGACACAAAAAAGGGGGGAAAAGTCCATGTGTGTCTGAGTGAGGGAGAGAGACGTGCCGCGCGCGTGTGTGTGTCTATGTGTGAACAATATGACAACTTTGTATTAAAGTTTAGTGTCTTCCAAACAAGCAAGACATTTTAAAGAAATCCCGACCCTAACCTACTAGTCGTATGGAAAATTGTACTACGTTTTTCATTTTGGTAAAAATGGGTGTAACCATTCTTCTTATACAATCATATGTTTAAGATATTTGCGTAACAAATAAACTATATATATCATGACTTTCTGGAAAAATCTTATGAAGGAATTTTGTATTACTGGTAAACATTAATAGGGGAAAAACATAGGTTTCATTAAAACTTACAATTATCACGTTTCCATGAGTAACTGAAATTGATTTGAGTCCAATAATTTTTCTCGTCTGTATACGATACGTGTTTCACGTGTTTAATTCGGCACGAAATTGAGACCGATTTGAATTCGCATGGTTCCAGAAAAAAATAATTATTCAATCTTTAATCTTGGTTTATTATGATTAACCTGTTAAACTTAGTTCAATGTATTTATAAGCAGGTCTAGAGGTTAGTAAATGTTTTTGAGAAGAATAAATTGCCAGGTTATGGAAACGATGAAAGAGGCTTTGTCGTGTGTCTTATTACACCAGATACTGGCAAGTTTACTGAATAAAACAATCTGACGAGCGCGCAGTGTATTGCAAAAAACACAATAGCACATAGCATCTTTGCTACATGTTTCAATGCAATATAATTCGATCCGATCCTGATAGGATCCAAGATTCAATACGATTTGCACCTGCGTTTCCATGCAATATTCAATACGGAATTTGTACTCAAATTGATTGCAGTTCCCCATGGAAACGCAGTAAATTTATATCAAATAGATTTTTTAAGGCGTCAGTCAATTCCGAGGTATTCGCTAATATCACTATGAAATTTTACTTTCTCTAGTACGTCTGTACAATGTACAATAGGAGGTAGAGAAAGTAGTGCATTCCATCCATAACTAGATAGCGAAAGTTCAACAGAAAGACGTTTGGAAGACTCTGAATCCCAAAAAAAGCATTTCTAGAAAAAAAAGTCAGTGTATATGGTTAGCAGTACCCAAAAAACGAAAAGTCGGTTAAATACCAAATTTGGTATTAAAGTATAGCGTCTTCCAAGAATGAGACAAAAATTATCAGGAGAATCTCCCCACCCCAACTACTCTTTAAATGGATAATTTTTCTAAATTTTCAATTTTATAGAAAATGGCGACGATTTTATTTAAATGCGGTACATTAAAGATGTTTACATGTCAAATAAAATGGACTACACCCTTCATTCTGGATAACTGGTAAACCGTAAGAGAGAGGCAAGAACATATTACACAAAAAATGTAAATCTCGTTAAAACACATAAGTTATGTCGTATGCAGCTTTTCTGTAGAGCGAAAAATTTAAAAGATTTTTCCTGATTTTGTTTCAATTTTAAACTTCTTAAAACTTTTCTTAAACTGGAAGTCCTCATCCGTTTCATTTGTCTTTTGTTTTACTCCTGCCATGGAAATAGAACCGAATTTCAATGATAATCGCTTAGCGACAGCTCTTTAAAGGATTTGATTATCGCTTTTTCCCAGTATATTCCCTTATTTACCTTCTACTTATAAGGAGCTAAGTGATAAAGACTATTTCTGATAATGTTTATCTTGATTTTAATATTTTGTAAGAAAAGTTTGTTTCCAGAACAGATAGAAAAATTAATGTGAATGGAAAGCAACATTTTTTTTTTTAAAATACTTCCTCACTTTTTAAAATGCTGCTGCTAGTCAGCTGTTTCTCCCTATGTAATAGAAAGGGGATGATGTTTCAAGGCCAATACCGCATATAAGCATCTAACGATTCAAAAAGTTTTAAGGAAAAGTCCTGTTGGCACGGTTTTGTGTGTATGTGTGTGTGTGTGTGTGTGTGAGAGAGAGAGAGAGAGAGAGAGAGAGAGAAAGAAAGAAAGAAAGAAACAAAAGGGCATATACTTGACATTTAAGCTCAGTATAACACAAAGATTTTTAAGAAAAAAAACACCCCAAATAAACCTATATATGGTACTATTTTCGACTTTTTTTTTTATTGTGTAAAAATATTTCGTAATTTTGATTAAAAGACAATATATTTAAAATATTTGCGCGACAAATAAAATGTATATTATGATAATTTTGGCAATAGTATGTGAAATCCAATTTATCTGTAAGGAATTTTCTGTGATGTAAAACCGGTAAAGCTACGAGATAAGGAAAAACACAGTACAGAAAAATAAACCTAGACCACTTTAAGCACACAATTTATTTTTAAAAAGTTGTGGAATCAGCAACTACCAAGACATTCTTAATATTGGTTTTAAATGTTAAATACATTGTGATTCCATTAAAGTCCTGTCGATATTCTGTTGGTTCTCACCATGGCATGAAAAGCGTGTTGGAATTTTTAAGTTCAGCACATATCGTACAGTTCTTAAACATGTGGCTATCGCTATTCCCTTTGAACATTTTATTTAGCCACTAATAAAGGGTAGAAAAATTCATTTGAATGTAATGTAAAAGATTTTTGGATACTTTTTAATTTAATACCCCAAATAAACTGGAGAGAAATAAGTCTCGTCAGGTTCTTTATTCTCCCATATAAAACTTTCTATTCCTTTCTAGTAAACGTTTCCCGATGTTCTGATTTTTCAATCTTGTATAAAGCACATTAGTATTCATAGCTGCAATATTCATTCAGTAGGTTACTCTAAAACGGAAGGGTGTATGATACCAAACTGCCCTAGTTTCAGTAATTGTTCTCATGAGAAAATCTCAGGGTCCTTGTTGAACTGTAGAGAAAAATTATTTGCAATTTACATTTGAATAACTGAACCAATCTTGGCCTGTAACAGCGGTATAAATATGCAGTTTTCATCTCTTCTGTATGCAAAGTGCTTGGGTTCCTTTGTTACTGGCTATAACATTCTTTTTTATTTATTCACCATTAATATACTGTGCTGAGGCCTTCAAGCGATGCACCGATGATGGATGCATTTTGTTCACGCTACATGAACCGAAGATCAAGGCCTGTGTTCTTTGCGTTGATGTAGAAACTCTCACAAAAATTCAAGCAGGTTTGCCAAACCTAAGCGGGATTCAAGTTCCCTATTTCCTTATACTAGTGAAAGCTACACAGCGAGAGGGGGGGGGGGAGATAAAAATAACTATTCTGTTTGAACGCATGTATTTAAAAGCATTTACTATACTGCACCTCTAGTAAAAATCACATGTTTTACATATACAGGAATTTCTCACCCACCATCTTTTATTATGTACTTTCTCTAGTACGTTTGTACAATGAACATAGTAGGTAGAAAATGTATTGTATTCCATACAACAATTTGATACCGACATTTCAACGAAAATACATATCTGAGAATCCCTGAATTAAAAAAAATAGAAAAAGTTCAGTGTATGTGTTTGTGTGAGTGTTTGTAGATAGTATAGCCCAAAAATGAAAATACCGCTACATACCAAAGTTGGCATTTAAGTTACGCATCTTCCCAGGATGCGACACGAAGATTTTCAAGAAAATCCTTCCAGCCCAAACTACCCTTTACATTGAAAAATGCTTGAAAATGTTTTTTCTCAAAAATGGCTCTAAGGAGTTTGTTTAAATTATCGTATATTAAAGTTATTTACATAAAAAGTAAAATGTAAATATTGGATTTTCTCGGAACAGCCTCTACAAACCACCTCATTGGATGAATTTTGCATAACTGGTAAACCGTAAGGGATAGACAAACACTACACAAAACACGTAGATCGCGTTAAAACACATATTTTGTCAAGTTTTTAGAGTAAACTGTTTCCGACATATACCTTGTTATTGGCATCAATTTGAAACTACATAAACTTTTCTGAAACAGGAAGACATCTTTTGTTTCATCTCTGTTTTGTTTTTCTCCAGGTCATGTAAAGAGACACGTCTTGCTAATGTTTATCTCAATCAGCATGATGGGATAAAATAATAACCATTTGTAAGAAAGATTGTTTGTAGAAAAGATAGAGGAAGTCATGTGAATGGAACACATCAGATTTTTATACATGCTGTTTCGAAACGACCGAACGAATATTATAGCCTTATAGCTTATTATTGAAGTTGTCTAATGTTTGATGTCGCAGCTTCGAAACTTTTAAGTTGTGCTTTTATTTAACAAAGAAAATTACATCATTTTGAGACTAGGTAGCGCATGAAACACTAGTGTGTGATGTCCAGTTACTTACACCTCGGAGGGAGTTCTTGGCACCCACGTGTCAGAAAAAAAAACGGATTTTTTCCTTGTTCATTATGAGAAGACCTGTCTTAGCTTTCAGGAAAAGGGGCAAAGGACAGCTACCAATTCAAAAACTGCTTA
This sequence comes from Hymenopus coronatus, assembly GCA_030762935.1. Classification (NCBI taxonomy): domain Eukaryota; kingdom Metazoa; phylum Arthropoda; class Insecta; order Mantodea; family Hymenopodidae; genus Hymenopus; species Hymenopus coronatus. The sequence continues at coordinate 432,956,047 of CM060900.1, read as the reverse complement.
TGACTCGGGCAGTTTCAGAGTTCCTGAAGGTGAAACATGCGTATTTTGCCTTAACTACTCGTGTCTTGAACTTACTATTCCAATATTCTGTAATAATCCTAATAGTAAACTCTCAACAATTCACTGCAAACTCAACAGGAACTTGCTGTTAAGTGTACAGATGTTTGATTTAGTATTATGAGATAAATACGGTAAGGCCAACTACTTTTCTCACTCTAAAAGCGATTCACTTTTGTTTAGCTTTATTTATCATTTTTTGGTAGCATTCTGATAGTATTCTATTGATGTTGACGGGAACTCATCTTTCATTTCAACTCTCTGTTGTTTTACTCCTGGCCACGCAAAGAAAACCGAAATGCAATTATTTCATATAGCGACCGGCTTTTTAAAGATTTGACTATCGCTTTAGTCTAGTGTATTAAGTTATTACTCTTCCACTTAGACGGAACTAATATAACCATTTTCGCTAAGGCTTATCTTAATTACCACGATGTAGATAAAACAATAATCTTTTATGACAATAGTTTGTAGAGAAAGTGAAGGGAATACATCGGAATTTTCTGGTTGAAATTTCCTTATAGTGGATAGTCTTTTCTTAAAACATTATGTTTATATCACAAATCGGAAAAAAAATGCTGCGCATGATTATACTAGGTAATCATTTTGTTTTAAACTAATCAATGGACAATATCAGAATTCCAACAAGATATGTATTTTGTTCCACGCTTTCTGTACTGCTTTTAATTTTTTTTTCAGACATATAGCTGTATTTTTGTGGCAGAATACAGATTTTGGATAAGGGGAAATATATAAAATAAAATTTAAAAAATTAAAACTGACAAAATTGGCCTTAAAGTTTGTCAAAGAGGGTAATTTAAGCAGCGCAACGCTCTGAAATGACCCCAAAGCATGCGTTATACCTTCCATAGGACTATCAAACATTGCAAATACATGTATACATTTAAATATGATGTATTTTGTGCACCAAAAATTGGCATTTTGACAAAAATCGTATAAAAGCACTGCTGTGTCCTAGTTGTTTCCCATCTTCCGCTCCACCATGCCTACACACCTAAAACTACGGCTGTACCGCGCAGTCATCCCGCCCCTGATGCTGTACGGCTGTGAGGTCTGGGGTTCGGTGGCTCGTTCCACCATCCGCAGGCTGCAGACCGTGCAGAACAGGGCATTGAGGATGATATACGGCACAGACCGCAGATTCCCGTCCCACATTCTCCATTCCCACTCCGGAATGCCTTACATAGTGGACGTTGTGCGAGAAAGAGCTCGCACAATATATACTAAACTTGCTCCCCACCCAAATCCCCAGGTGAACACTCTCGGTCTTTACGACCACACGCTGCCTAGGAGACGCGTAAGCTACCGCCTTCCCAAGGACGCCTTGGGATGGTAGTTTTCCGGCCGCCTCTCCCTTGTTGTTCTACCCGCCAGGTTAAGCAGCGTCGGGCATGGTCACGACTCGGACGGGTGACCATTCAGTTGTACTCCGACCAGATCTGCAACAGTGGCTTCCCCAACCCCGTACCTATATCCCTCAGTTCTCCCCGCTAGCCGGCACTGCTTTCCTTGACAGCCCGCAAGCGGCTGGCCAAGGTAAGCAGCATCGGGCCTGGTCCCTCTCTGGGTGGTTGGCCTCTCAGATAGGTAAGTCAGCCCGCGCCGGCTGCACAGAGGGAAACACCCTGCCCAATTACTTTGACACAGACAAAAACGCTTGCATAAGACTACATCTTTTATATCACACGGGTAAATCCGCGAGAAAAGCGGATAGGTACCGTGGTGATTTGCCCCCGCCCGAGTACACTCGGGCGACTAGTTCCTGCTCCTGGCTCCTGGCTCCAAACCGTTGAGCCATAGGGCTACTTCACAGCATCTAATCAGAGCTGAAGGCTTGGACAGGGTCGAATTAAAATCGGCACCACAGAGTCCAGAATCGAACCACCAAACTTCAGCACGAAACTACTGAGCTACCCCGGTGCCCACATATAGAAATGTTGGTCCACTTAAAAAGCAACGTTTATTTCTTTTTTGTAACGTCAGCCATTTGTGAGATAGCAGTTTTTTTAGCTTAACGTCCTTTAACCTGGTTGGTCATATCGGACGATGAATGCAATTGGTGAAATGATGCTCAAATGATCTCGGGGCCCATGGAGCTTAAAGTTACTAGACATTCGTCTTCCCAGGATAAGGGAAAACCCCCAAAAAACCTTATCCGGGTAACTCACCCTAAGCCAGATTCGCACTCACGACCTGTTGATATGAGGCAGACACGCTACCACCACACTACTAAGGCGGGCAGCAGTTGTTATTGGATAATTTGTGAGACGAGGATTAATCTGAAAAATCTCCGTGCCGGATCTTTACAGTTGCTGAAATTAAGTACCAAGCTTGGTAATTAACTTCAGATGTGTCCCATTTTTCATTTGTGACTTAAGCACTTCACAGACAAACACATAAAAACTGCTTTTATTTTTTTAGGGGATGTCAACTTATGTATTTGCAGTAACATTTGGACATCGAATTTTTGGATGGAGTAAAATACTTCCTCTTGTCTGTTATAGGAGGTGGCAGGAAAGTGAAAATTAGTTTATGAGTTAATGGGTCATGAGTTTATTTGATTTAACATTGGCGGCATAGGGTTTTTAATTTCCCTTTGAATATTTTCTTCGTTAATCTTCACCAGCAGCGCAAAGTAATATACCATCAGGGCAAACACGGGGCATATTTCTTGGTCTGCGAGCACAGAACTACATTTTGTATCAGCCAGTGTTTAAATCATCCCATGTAGTTGTTTGAGGAGGTGGCTTGTTCAACCTTGAGTGCTCAGGAATTAATGCTAAGGTCATTCTCTAAGCAGAATTTAAAGAACTCGCGCGTGCTCACTTCTCAAAATGTTCATTCTACAGATTCGGTAATTACAGCTTCTCACGGTATTGTGTCTTATACCGAGATACATGTAAAGGCGCAATGTAGTAAGTGATGCATATTATAATTATCGTGGTTCCTTTCTCACAAATCCGTTACATGATTTTAAATTAATGTAAATTCTGCTTGATTCAGGTCATACGTGCTGTTCTGTTTTTGCACTGAGAAAACTGGCTTGTTACAATGGACAATGTTTTTCCTGTGCCACAACTGAACTCGCTGCATTAATTTAGTCTGACCTTGATAGTTGCTTTGAAATTTTGGTGAAAAATAATTGAGATCGTACGTCATATTCTGTACATCTACATGCCTATTTGGGCTCTGGTCTTCCTCATGAGCATTTTCCAATAATGGCTATTTCTTGCCAAAATCTTCAAATTTCTCTACACATAGTTTTCAATCCTGTTCTGTTCCAACCCCTGCTTAATTTCAGGTCTTCCTATTCATCTGGATCATTCTTCTGGTGTTATTAGTGAACAGTCATGTCGGGCAATTTTCACAACACGAAGATTTTCAAGAAAATCCCTACTCTAAACTGCACTTTACGTGGAATATGTTTGGAAAATGTTTATTTTCTCAAAATGTCCATTATTTGATTAAAATATCATATGTTTAAGATATTTTCATGACAAATGAAATATGTATCCTGAATTTACGAGGAATGATATCTGAAGTTCACTCCATTCTGGACCACTTTTGTATAACTGTAAACCGTAACAGATAGACAAAAACCTACTACACAAAAAATGCAGATCTCATTAGAACAAACAATTAATGTTTAACCATTTCCGAAACGTTGCTTGTTATTGGTTTCAAATTTAGCATACTTATATTTTTCTGAAATAGGAAGTTATTCATTTTTATTTCTGGTGCTCAACCAAAGAGAACGAATATGACAGAGTGAGAGGGATAGGTAGGTAGGTAGAGAGAAAGGAGGGGGGGGGGGTTGAAATAGCATTCATTTTACCGAACATTTTTATAAGATCTGACTATCACTTTAGTCTGGTATATTCTCTTATTTCTCTTGTAAGGACAAGAAAATAAGTAATAGCACTATTTCTGCTAATGCTATTGATTTTTAAAAATTGCTCTTAACAATTTTGATTAAAACACCAAAGATACTTATTAGTTAAGTGTAGATCTTGAATCTCTGGGAATCGCCTCTGAACTCCCATTCATTCTGAATGACTTTCACATTATTGGTCAAATATAACAGATAGACAAAATCTTACTGCACAAAACTATAGATTTTGTTAAAGCACACAATGTATGTGAAATACCTTTGTTGTGGAGTTAAAAATGTGCAAAGATTTCTTGTTATTGTTTTGAATTTTCCAATATGTATGCTTTTCTAAATGGAAATCTCTTATTCGTTTTGCTTCTGCTGATGCAAAGTAAACAGACTTTTAAAGCCACGGCATAGGGACTAGCTCTTATAGAGTTTTCTGTCGCTTAAGTGTACTGAATTTCCCTAAAATACGTTTTAAAAGCATTGCTACAGAGATTAATATGAACTAGATATTAGAATGCTTTTGTAAGAATAGTTTGTTGAATGGGTGGGGAAAGTTATGTAAATGCAACATCATTTGTTTTATTTAGTTAACGACGCTACCGCTGTTGTGGCGGAATCGTCACACAGGAGTTGTTTTACATGCAGGTAAGTCTATGATATAGTGCTATCGTTTTTAAGCATCCAGTGCAGTGTATAGTACTTATTTTCCTTCTGCTTCTGTATTCACATATCCATCGTGCACCATTTTTGTAATACTAATAAGAGCAGCGAACTCTGCTTTGTTACCATACCGTTTAGTTAACAGCCCACCTAGCCAACTCAGAATTGGCATAATTTGTTCTTTGTTTCCGTTATTCAGCCTAATCTGTACAGTATTCGTGCTGGTCGATCATTGAACAAAAAGTAATAAAAGAGAGTTTTAAGTACATTTAAAACAATAATCTGGGCCACCTTGGATTCAGAAAGCCAGTACCTAACCAACTGAGCCACCCAGATCGACTGTATCATCAAAAATTGTCTCCCTTTCCTTTTTTGGCTTTTACAAACTATTCTTTCATTTTTACTTTCTCTACACGTACTATGTACATAGTGTATAGAGGAAGTATTGTATTGACCAACAATTCGATACCGAGATTTCATCGGAAATACATGTTATGAGGTCCCCTGAGCCACAAAAAATTAGAAAAGTATCCATGTGTGTGGTGTCTGTGGACTGCATACCTAAAGTTTGGTATTTTCCAAGGATGCGACACAAAGAGTTTCAAGAAAATCCCCGCACCCAAAACTACCCTTTGGTTGGACAAATTTTTGAAAATTTTGTTTTTCTCTTAACGACTTTCATTAAAATACCGTACATTAAAGCTATTTCCATCAGAAATAAAATGTATATCTTGAATTTTCTGGGAGTAGCTTCTGAAGTCCTGTTCATTCTGAATGAATTTTGCTGAATTTCGCATAACAGGTAACCCGTAAGAGATGCACAAAAACTTACTACACAAATAATGTAGATCTCGTTAAAACACAGAATTTATGTCGTGTGCATTTTCGTTGTACAGTTCTCAAACAGGGTTACCTTTCGTTTCATCTCTTTTGTTTTTCTGAAAATGCAAAGCGAACCGAAATTCCTTTGTTCTCATGTCGATCGGCTTTTAAAAGATTTGACTATCGCTTTAGCCTGGCATATTCCCTTATATAGTTTCTACTTATAGGGGACTAAGTAGTAGACTAATTTTGTTAATGTTTACCTCTTTAGCATGATGTAGATAGAAGAATAATATTTTGTAAGAATAGTTTGTTTGCAGAACAGGTAGAGAAGTCATGTGAATGCAAGACATCAGATTTTTTCTATTTTATGTTAGGGTACATTTTGCAGAAATAGTTGCATTGTGCATTTCGTTATAGGTACAAGGGGGGAAAGATGAAATTAACTCAATAGCGGGATGTTTCTTTCTGTTGGCCTTTAATTCACCACCGTTCCCACGATATCGAGAGAAACAACTGAATAACCATGACAAGAGTAATGAAATGTTCATGTAATAATGGATATCTCGGAAATGGACTATGCAAAAAAGCTTTAATTGGGATAAATTGTCTAATTTAAAGAGCTATATTTTTTTTGCGTACCTAGTAAGTTTTCGTCTGTCTCTTAACCCGTTATACACAATTATACAAAATTCCTTCTGAAGGAAATGGACTTCAGAAGGGGTGGTACCAGGTTCGAAGTTTTGGCCATCTGTAGTTTCAATTTCTTATTTTATTATTATTATTATTATTATTATTATTAATATTTTATTTCGGTATTTTTGTCCTTTAACGCCCTTTAACCTGGTTGGTCATATCTGATGAATGATATCGATGAAATGAGCTTATCTATGGAGCTTAATTATACTTGACATTTGTCTCTCAGGATAAGCGACCCCCCCCCAAATAAAACGTATGCGGGTTACTCACCCTAAGCTAAATTCGAACTCGCGACCTCATAAAAGTGAGGCACACGCTGCCCCCACACTAAAGAGGCGGCTTTCAAATTAGATTCACATTTTGAATTCTGCGCCTCTATCGTACCGGGGTGCTTTGTAACAACACTATTGGTTACACTGAAAAAGGGTCATTGCCACATTTAGGCCACAATTGAACTGCGATTTTTGTAGTGAAAATGCATCGAAAACAAAAAGTACCTCTGTTTCAAATTTCTCTCCTTTAGCGTTCCTAACCGACGGAAAAATAACATTTTATGTTGTAGGTTGTAGAGCCCTCTTCCGCCTAATGATCTTTTTTGTCTACCACGTATGTACAACACGAATAGTAGATGGAGAAGGTATTGTATTCTACCACCCGAACATTCGATACCGATATTTCACCGTAAATACATATTTTGAGACCCCTGAATTAAAAAAAAAAAACGTTTTTATAAACATTTCCATGTGCGTCTATGGGGAAGGGGGCAGCACAGCTCAAAAACGAAAACTCCGTTATCAAACTTGCTATTTAAGTTCAATATCTTCCAAGGATGCGACACGAAGATTTTCAAGAAAACCCTCACACCCCAAATAACCCTTTACGTGGAATATCTTTAGAAAAATTTGATTTTTGCAAAAATGTCTCTGACGAGCTTGATTAAAATGCCATATGCTTAAGATACTTTCATTACAAATAAAATGCATATTTTGAATTTCCGGGGTTACGCTCTGAAGACCTCTTATTTCTGAATGACTTTGTGTAAGTGATAAACCGTTAAGTCTCGTAAGAGAGAGACAAAAATTTACTACATAAGAAATATAGATCTCATTAAAACACATAATTTATAGTATTATATATATATATATATATATATATATATATATATATATATATATATATATTTTCGTGTAGAGCTATCCGTTCCCAAGATAGATATCCCTTGTCATTGGTTCCATTTTAAAGTACTTAAGGTTATTTCAAACGGGAAGCCATCTTCCGTTTCACACCTCTTTTGTTTTACTCCTAGTCACGCAAAGAGAACCGAATTGCAACTGTTTCACATAGCGATATAATTTATAAGATTTGTCTATCGCGTTAGCCTAATGTATTTCCTTATTTCCCTTCTGCTTATAAGGAACCAAGTAATAAGACAATTTCTGCTACCGTTTATCTCGATTAGCACTACGTAAATAAATGAATAATCCTTTGTAAGAATAGTTTGTTTGCAGAATAGGTAGAGAAAAAGACACCACAAACACCCATGCCCAAGGCGGAACTCGCACCCGCAATACGCCTATTGATTAGCTACCTTGTAGTATACGAGGCGCTGATAATGAACTTAGCCCTCACAGAAGCTATAAGCATATGTGCACAAGGCCGCTTTAAAGATAACTTAAACGTTGTAAGTTAAGGTTGTTTAGTAATTATTAAATACCACTATATGCAAGGAATTACATATTATTGGATCATACTAAATTTGTAAATTATTTTTTCTTAACAAACTGGGCCCTATGGTAGAGAACGCGGAGATATTGGTGTTTTTATTTTCCATATAATTTCACTAAAAACAATCCAGCTCAATTTGTGATAGCAATGTGACGATGACCCCTTGTGAATCACACCTTTTACTTTCTCTAGTACGTGTGTAAAATGTGCATAGGAAATAGAGAAGGTATTGTATTCCATCCAAAATTTTGATACCGAGATTTCACCGGAAATATATGTTTTGAGCCCTTAAATCGTTCGCACAGCGTGTATGTGTCTGTGAACAGCATAACTTAAAAAGTAAATGTCGAATAAATACTTTTGTTAACCTTTCATTTCTCAAAACTGAAAAAATTAGATATTACAAAAAACCAAAACAAACAAACAAATCCAGTGGGATCAGCTGTTTCTGAGCTTTTCGTTGTTACCTATAGTTTGAATTATTTGATACTTTCGTCCTTATTGACGTGCTGTCAGCATTCAACTATTTCATGGAACAAAATGAATTTTTAAGTCTAGTATATAGGGAGCACCCCCTTATACAGCGTGAAAGTCGTGTGAATGAGACACATCCTTTTCTTAGACATTTAGGCACATGCCACCATAAAAATGAATGCTAAACACATGTTCGATAAAAACTTCACTAACGTGGTTGAAATTTCGCTGCAGTATTCTAGTTTATTGCCGGATCTCTGTGGTGATGTTTTATTTCAGAGCGTCTATGCTTCGTGGCTTCCAGATGTCCCAATAATTTTTTTTTCGTAGTTGGTTTACCCTCCCCGTATTTAGTACTGATACCCCCTAGGACTTACAAACAGATGCCTAGAGGTCAGAAGCCTGTCGCTGATCCAGCATCACTAAACTACAGAGTGGATAGTCTGGAACGAGAGGTCGGCCCATAGCCGGGAGTGAGCGTGAGGAAGTGGATGATATGAAATGCAAGTGAAATGGGCGAGAGGAAGGTGAGGATGGAGTAATTGGTGGAATGAGTGGCGGGAGAAACCAGAGCACCCCGGAGAAACCCGTCCATATGCCACTCCGTTCACCACAAATCCCACATGCGGGCGCTTAGGATTGAACCAGGGCCTGAGGCGAGTGGTCTAACCACTCGGCCACGGTGTCGCCTCCCCACAAATAAGAAAGTAAATAAATAAAATATCAGAAGATGAGAGGTCGGGCGAGCTCGGCAGCTAAAGCCCTTTGGCGGTCGCCGGAAAATGACTGAACTTTAGCCATGCTGACGATTGATGTGTGGTATATCGCATCGTCTTGGTGGAAATATCCCATGGAGAGTACCCCGTCGTCTAGCTTACAAACGTATTGAATATTTCAAGGAATTCATTTGCTGCGATGGTTGTGTTGAAGAAGAATACCCATTAATCGCCGTCGAAACATTGCACACCATACACCAACCTTTTCTGAATGAAGGGGCACTTCGTGTATCATATAGGGGTTTTCACTTGTTTATGATTATTTATGTATCCCGACAGGTGAAAGCACCTCTCCTCCGTGATCCAAGTGTAGTCCAGAATGGTCGGATTATTTTGAAGAAATGTTTGAAATATTTGACAGTAAGGTACTCGTTTTGCTTTTTCAGTTTCTTTTAATTCGTGCACCACAGTGAAATGGTAAGCGTGAAGATTCGCTTTTTGCAACACGTTGACAAGTGGACATTCCTGTTTCTTGAGAAGTCGGCGAGTCAGCGGGTTCGAATCCCGCTATAGGCATATATGCTTAGTGTTGTGTGTTTCTGTTCTATGTAAGTTGTACTCTTTCCCCTGATGGCCAATTAGGTTACGCTTGAATGCCAATATGCGTTTAAAAAAACACTGTCGTCGAGTGATTTAGAGGGAGACACCAGTAGCTCTCGATGGTTTACTGCGGCATTTGTCCTGAATGTCTCTCCAGTAAAGTCCTATGTGTTTCAAGTTGCCTGATAAGGCCCAAATGGTGGAATTACTTGCTGTATATCGGTTTCTTCAAATCTCCCTGCGAACTGCTCTTGACACGCCTATATTGAGTCTGTCTTCCAATGCATGTGAATAATGAACAGGGTCCGTCTAAAGTATCCCGATTCATTTAAACTGCACTGTTTGTCTTTCTACGATCTGAGTCTGTTCTCCATTACACGAATAAACACAATCGACAATCAATGCTTATACACGCAATCATGCAACACAACAATTAACCTATTAGCTAGCGGATAGGCGCATTGTTGAAACACCAAGTTGCACTACTTTCATTGCAATCGAATTGTAAATACTAAAACAAATCCCGGGTTCGGTAGCGAGTGGGGCACACTGGAATATTTGTGCAATACTCAGTTGCATTGGAAGTTTTAGAAAAACGTAAAGTTTATAAATAGTATCAGCAACACAAATGCCTCACAAATGAGTTTGGTATCATACCCTGACACAACTACTCCCCTTTTTTTAGAATGAAACACCTAGTATTACATTCTGTACTTGGTGTCTATTACTAGCGTTTAGAAATATTACACGAGTTTTTAAATGTGCCTGCACACAAGGTCAGAGAGCCCTTGAGAATTTCGAAGCCGTTTTTTTCGCTTTTTCCTAAATTATTACCTACACAAAATACTCCGTGATGCAGGCCTTGTTGAATTTCCTTCACATCATGTAGATTGTGGAAATACATCTAAAACTATTAAATGTACAAATGTTGGATGTATTTTTTCTTTGTCGGTTATCATTGCAGGAATTTTAATTGAAATATATATTAATGAAAACTGTTATTCCTCATTTCTTAAAATCTACAAGTCTATAAAAAGTTTGTTTCCAACATTATACTCCTACTGTTCATTAGTAAAAACAAATGTTTGTATTAGCGAAGCTTTATTTTTTACATCGAATGGATCACTCTGTTGACCATAAAATAATTAATATTTTGAAAACTACTTGATATATTACAATGAAAAAATGTACTCAAGCTATAATTTAGTGTGTTACTCGCAATATAAATTTCAAAAACATATGTTGATAGATTCAGAATTAAGAAATACCACCGTTGTGTACCCTTGCAATTTTGATTTGTAAAATTCCTTTCAAATTCTAAACCAATGTATTATGAAGTAACCCTTCAGGTATGAAAATGGGGAGGTATGATACCTACACGTATATTTAGAGAGTAATATTGTTTTTAAGTTATGTTTGTTGAAGAAGATGAATGTTTGTTCAACCTGAGGTTTTTGGTTAAATTCTGGAACTATTCTGTAAAAGGAGTATGCAACATTTTTGTGAACCGCAGATCCTTCAGTGCTTACACAAAAAATCTTAATTGTTGGAAATTCCTTTAGGTAATTTTAACTTTTGCATTCTGCTGTTCCCATGGGGAGGAAAAAGAAGTGTTTTTTTTTTGGCGTGCTATTTCACGCAAGACTGAAGACCACCTCGAAGCTTCAGGACAAACAACTCCAAAATGTTTTCCTCTAAATAGCATAAAATTGAACTGACAAATAAAGTCAAACTGGTTTACTCGATCTGATGTGAGAAGCAATCATAATATTAAAAATATATGTTTGATTGTACAACGGAGATTTTGAACACGCTTATTTAAGATAGATTACTCAGACATATTTTTATGTGGGTTTGAATCCTTGATAATCTAAAATACTTCAATATTTATAAGCGATTAAATGCATTTAAGGTAAGGGTGCTCTATTTCGCTTAGGTGGCCAATTTCAGATGAAGTCTTTTCTGCTCCGTGAGCTGCTGCACTCAAATTGGAAATCATGTTAAGAAGAAAGAGGAAGTGTCAGTTGAACACATCGAACTTCTTGCCATTGTCCACTTCGTTACAGTTAAGTAGCGTTCCCTTATGTTTTTCACGTTGTGAGTTTTTGAAAATCGTTCTGTTGAGTGATTTCTTGAGTTTAAGGTAAGGTCTTAAGTCACAATTCCTAATTTCGGATACCATCGGGTACCTCAATTTCGGATATCCGAAACTAGGAGTAGTCTCCACATTAGATGACAAATTTAATATTTTACTTATCTGAAAGCGTTTTTAAGATAAGCGTTCTTTTTAAGCGCTTTTCCAGGGAACAGGAAGAGCTGGTCAGAAGAAGCAATGAGAAAAGCAGTGGAAGTCGTCAAAGAGAAGCAAATGGAATTTTCAAAAGCATCGAAATTTTATGGGGTACCTTGTCCCAAACTAGAAAATTATGTAAATCACATCAAAAAACCATAGATAATTTTAACACAAAATTTGGAAGAAAATCCGCTCTTGGTGTACATCTAGAAACCGAACTGGATTCTATTGTAGAATTATGGATGAACGCTATTTTAGATATCAGACGGATATATTTTATATATTGTATATGTGTGTATACGTCCTTTTGATTCCAGTCAAGGTATGACGGAGGGGCGGATGGAAATGGCACAGGTATTTTATGAAAAGGCACTATGAACTGCTCTTTCGAGCTCCACAAAATGTCTTCCTCTCCAGAGCTAAGAGCTTTAATTAAAAAAGCGTGTACGTATTTTTTTTCTTTCTTTTTTTGGATTCTGAAACCAGAATTAGAACATATGTTATTTAATGCATCCCGAGTGGATAATGATGACGAAATGGGCTTGACAGTTGTTCAGGGCACACGCTCCAAGATCACTAGTCTGAAAGGCAAAAAGCAGGTAGCGAAGTTGTCTTCAGCAGAAAGGGGAAAGCTTGTAACCATTGTTATATGTAAGAGTGCTGCAGGCCATTTTGCTCCTCCACTGGTGTTTTTCCCCAGAAAAAATATGAAAGCAGAGCTCTTTGACTAAGCTCCTCCAGGTACCAAAGCAGCTTGTCATACATCTGGATGGGTACAAACCCCATGTTCACTGAATGACTGAAATACTTCTACTCAAATGTCCATCCCCTCTTCCATAGATACTGGTCGTCTTGATATTCGATGACCACTATTTACACAGCCACAACATAAGATGCCATCAACCTCGCAAGGAAAAAGGGTGTCGCCATAATGTGCATTCCACCGCTTATCTCCCACCGACTGCAACTCATTGACTTTGCTTTTATGAAACCGTTCAAGGGCTATTACAGTACTGAAATTGAAATTTGTTTGCAGCTCATCCTTTCCAACAACTAACGGTATATTAAATGTGTGAATTAATGGGCAGAGTATATGTAAGCTCCGCTAAGACCGAGATGGCTTTAAATGGCTTCAAGAAAACAGGTATTCTTCCATTTCATCCAGATACATTTAGTCCACAGGACTTCATTGAAGGATCAATTCCTGACGATCCACAGATTAATCATCCCTCATTTTTCCCGTCATCATCCGTTCCATTAGCAAGCAGTTCATCTTCATCACGACACTCGTCAACTATCAGTGCTCCATATCTTCTAGAGTAGCAGAAGGCATGTCAGAGTCTTCACTTTTATCGCCCTTTCAACCAAACCCACCACCTTGACTTTCGAAGAAATCCATCTCAACCAGAGGGGGAAAAGCAAATAATGCCTATAATAACTTCTCTCCCTATGCCTCCATTCTAAAGACAAAAGCAAAACGACAGAAACATTTGTCTAAAGAAACAGAATATAGGAGGAGAAAGCTAACTTAAAGCAAACCAAGAATATCAGAACAAAAAAGAAGCTCCAAACGCCAAAAAATTAAGAAGAAGGTTTTATTCACAGCCCTACAAGAGTGTGCACAGTTGTATAAAGTGTCTCCTCTGGTCTCATGAAATGTGTTTGGAAAACATTTGTGTGACACATACGCATCACAAATAGCGCTCTAATTGTTCCAATGCACCTATATTGCAAACATTGAACATTTAATACACTTCCGAAATTAAAAATCAATAGTATTCTACATTATGCACCAGTTTTGTAACTCAACAAAATGCTCTTAAGTGGTTTTCGTTAGTTCCAAGTGCACCTATTTTACAATACACTCCCTAGCTGCAGGAGTGTAAGCTAATATTACTTGTCGTCCTCCGTCGTCTAGGGGCAACGTGTTAGCTTCTGATTCCCAAGGTCACGGGTTCAAATCCGGAGGAGAGCGATGGTTTTTTTTTCGGGCGTAAAATTCTTAGAATGATTTCCTTCGGAAGGGAAATACAGCTGTTTGTCCCGTATCGTAGATTTCCGCGAATATCTCATTCAGGTGCGGTGCTAAAGCATATTTGTTATTTATAATATATGTAACAATTGCTAGGAAGTAAATACATACAATTTGGGGAGTTAAACGTTGTACCAGTGTGATGGCATGACGGCTCAATTCTTTCGAGCAGTGGTGCGGTAAGCCGAAATTCCATAGTTTTAACTCCATACTAAACTTCCAATAAATGAAGTCGTTTTTTTTACTAAATAGCTGATTGTCAGTAACAAGTAAGGGATTTTGAATTCCAGAGAGAATTTGTGGAAGTCTTAGTAATAAAGAAATAGTATTTAATTCTGTGTTACTTGCTGTAGTAAAATTAATTTGAATATATTTTCCATATTGATTACTATATGTGCGTACATGTAACTAGACAGATTTTAATTCTGCTCTCTTTTACCGGGGCCTTGCGTAGAAGCATTTAAATTACAACTCGCAGAGTATAAATCATTTAATTTAGCAAAGCATAGCATAAATTAGACTATTGGTTATATGACTTGAATTCCACTCATACGATTTGAATACGATCATCATTTGTGTACCAGAATTCGATATTATTCTCTATCAAGATTAGATTTGGAATTCAGTTCCAGATAAATACATAATTGGAATCACATTGAATACGTAAATTGGACTCAAATGGATTCCAGTGCACCTCGCAAACATAGTAACTGTATGCGTATCTAAATACTTAAAACAAGTTTTTTTTTCTCTCTCTTCTGAAGCAGAATAAAACTGGGGTTGACGTCGCAACATTTAGTTACAAGAAATATCTATGACTCTTAACAAATATATTGAGAGCATATATGTAATGAATACAAGCCAGCACGAAAATTAAGATAGTTGTGCAGTCTCCCAAAATGAAAATATGGCATTTATGTTCTAAGGACAATATCTACATTTTTTTTATTGTTTCATTTGTATACCCCCCCTTTAACATCAATGGTCATTTTGGGGGCTTTGACTTGTGAAACTGTAGGTTCAGAACATTAGGTTCATTAATTTTATGTTACTAAACACACGCACATTTTCTCTCTCATTCATACTTCCAGACTCTATGGGGGATAGGGAATAATTCTGATTAAAGAAAACTTCCCCGCCCAAGCCTAGAATCGAACCCGGGGCCTCCGGGTGTGAATGTCTACACTTTGTATTGCCTCTAAAACGAGAATTGTCAGACAATTTTAATTTCTCTGCTACCTGCTAGTGTTGTAGTAAATATTGCATTCAGCCAAAAAAGCTATTTGCCAAGATACCGAAAATATGTTTTGAGGTCCATTAAATGACAAAAGCAATTTAGAGAAGGGTCCGTGAATAGAGAAAAATTAAGTGAATTTCTCTGCTACCTGCTAGCGTGGTGGTAAATATTGCATTCAGCCAAAAAAGCTATTTGCCAAGATACCGAAAATATGTTTTGAGGTCCTTAAAATGACGAAAGCAATTTAGAGAAGGGTCCGTGAATAGAGAAAAATTAAACTGAATTTTATTTATGGACGCTCTTTAACTGCTACGGTTCTTAGCGTCCCATTATATTATGTGGGAAACAACGAACTCTAGAACGATATTTTTGATAAATACCAAACTTTGTATTAAGTTAAACGTCTTCCAAATAGGACATGAAGATTTAAAAGAAAATCCTCACCCAAACTAATCATTTTCGTGGAAAAATGTTCCATGTTTTTAATTGTCCCAAGATGGGAATAACTATTTTGATTAAAATACCATTTACCTACTTCAGATATTGACATAAAAATGGCATACCCATTTTTAAATTTCCAAGAATAGTCCACAAAGTTCGCTTCATTCGGAAGGCAATTTGTAAAACAGATAATTCATAAAAGATAGCTAGGCAGTTCTTTAGTTTATTTTTAGGTTCTCGTTATATTTCTCTGTTTTGACCAACAGCACAGTAATTCCTGTAGTCTCGGTCGCCTCACTGTTGTGTTGCTTTGGTTCTTCCAGGCAGTGTTGCCAGGTGTAGGTAAAGTCCCTATTGTGGGGATATTTCAAGCATGTAGAGTTTGAGGAATATTTTTGTAAAATCAATAAAATCGCAAGGTTATGTTAATAAATGAATTTTACTTAAAATGAATAATGTTGCAGTATTGGCAGTCACAGAACTCCATTATTGTTTAGCTGAACAACTGTTTTAATTTTATGACTCGAGTAAGGGTGAGGTTATTGTTACATCACGAGATGACACAATCACGTTGAGATGGTGATGCTGTGGTAGAAAGGTGAATCCCTGATGAAAAGTCTGAGGGGTTGTGGCAGAAAAATCCTTATAGTAAATTAAATCGGACAGTTCGTCACATTTTCAAATTCAGTTTTGAAGTTTAGCAGGGAGATTCAAAACAAAAGTAAATCTCAATAAAGTGAAAGATGAATGGAGTAACATCCCAAACTAATTTTTTGAGCATAAGAGAGATGACTTAGTGAGATTAGAACCCATCCAATTCTGGAGGAAAATGAGCTTCAAAATTTCCACGACGAAGTACTTTTTAATAACAAAGGTGGTTTAGCCTTAATGTTTTAGCCTTCCTACATGCAAATGCGGACGTGTAGAGAATTTTCTTTATGGTTGGATATATGAAACCCAAGAAAAGAAGTAGGTTCAATTCTTCAACGGTATCAGCTTTAATGAGAATCAAACTGGACATGAGGGATCAAAATAAAGTGTGTAGTGCCTATCCAGTAACCGGAAATTCTAAAGATATTTAACGACAGCATATACAAACTGGACTCTGATTTAGATTCTCCTGAGTTACTAAACCTCTTAGAAACTACACTAGATAAAGAGGATTTGCAAAAGGAGTTACCTCAGGACATCAAACGGACACTGCTGAAGAACATGCTTCAATATAGAAAAGGAAACCACTTTTTTTTTTTTTTGGATAGGTAGAGTCAGACTGAAAAATTCAATGTCATAGCCGGAATTTGAACCACGGGTCTCCCGGTTCTAGCCGGTTGCTCTACCACTGACTACCATGGAAATATACAGGCATATCACTGAATTTCTCAACTTACTCGCATGTTTCCCAGTATACCACAAAGTGATTTCAAATTATTTTGAGATTACAACATGCTAGTTAATTGAGAAATTCAGTGCCATGCCGGTACGTTGTCATGGTAGCTCAGTGGCAGAGTGACCGGCTAGAGACCGGGAGATCCGTGGCTCAAATCCCAGCTACGTCATTGAATTTTTCAGTCTGACTCTACCTATCCAATTCGTGACCTATACACGGTTTCTGTGAGAAAACAATTAAAATTATGTTTTGTTGTAATTTTTAAATCATTGTAGGTTTATTTCATTAAAAATAGGGATATTTCATTATCTCGGTAGGGATGTTTCATTTCAACAACCTGGCAACACTGCTTCCAGTCATCGTGCCGTCTCCTGCCTCGGCTAATCGCAGGTTCTGCTCTTGGTCCCTTTGTAAAGGATTTGGTAATAGATGGGAAAATGGGACCGGTAGAGCATGGGTTTTGATCCTGGTGAGAATTTTATCGGAGATCTCAGTGGCGCAATGAGATTGTATTGTTCGCACTCTTCGTATTTATTTACCGATGACCCGCACATGCAAATATCATAAAACAATGGTGTCTACTTCCGTTGCCTGTAGCTCTGAATTGGCTGGTTTGATTGTAACACGTACCCCGACACGCGATTTCGTGCTGTCTAACGATATTCTCCCTTCTGCGCGACCTGCTTCGACGACCATAAAATCTTATAATTCACTCACACCGCACTAATTTTGTCGTTCTTGATTACAATGCCTCTCGGCTGACCGGATCAGAATTTAGATGCACATCTTCTCACGCGGTTCTAGTCTCTTTTAACTGATGTGGTTCTCAGCGTCCCATTTCTATGTTGGGCGTGAACGACTGATTAATTTCGCTGAGGCCTCTCTAACAGGCTTGAGGTTCTTTTACGTGCCGTAAATCTATGACACGGGGCCCTTCCGAAGGAAGCCTTGCTAAGGATTTTTACGCCCGAAAAAATCCGCCGGGTTAGCATGGTAGCCATTACACAACGGAGGGCGACTAAACAGCAAAAAGTCAAGAGCAACCAGTTTCGGATCCGTACTTATTGCGAATTTTAAGACTCGTGACGTTTTTAGTGAGTCCTATTTGATTGGTAGTTTTTTTTTTTTTTCGCAATTCCGTTGGCGTCCACCACCATGTCACTATATTTCCATCATTCTTTCGTCATGTGTATTTGGTCGTACGATTTTCCATCGTTTCCACGAGTTTCTTGACCTACGCAACGTTCTAACTCACCCCACTCTAACGGTACCTGATTTTACTCAAGAATCTTTCCCTAAACATTCCCCATTGTACTGAGTGCCCTTATTTTTTATAGTGTTTAACGCCCGCTTTTACTTCCAAGGCACCGCAGGCGATGACACTGGTGATACATGGAATGAAGTTGGAGCACCGGTGGAATGCGATGGGGGGACCGGAGATCCCGGAGAAAACCCGCCCCTGCGCCGCTTTGTCCACCACAACTCTCACATGCGCTCGCTTGGGATCAAACCCGGACCTTCTAGGTGAGAGGCGAATGGCCACGACGTGGCCTGGGTGCCCTTGGCTTGTACGCTTGTGCGTTTCTTTCCTCAGGTAAGGAATCCAGCCAACTCTTAGCTAAAGACATGTTCCCCTAAATTATAATTCATTATATTTTTTTAGTTTATTTATATGCCCTTGATTTCTTTTATCTACCTTACTAGGGTTTTATTTGCCTTTATTCAGATGCCACTGATTTCTTAAGCGAGGCTGTAATATTAGACAAGACCTTACTGAACAGAAAATGTATCTCTCTTTAACATACACAATTTATGTAAAATAACTTTTTTAGCAGCAGCTGTTTCCGATATATCCGTTATTAATTTGTTTGAATTGCTCAAAACTTTGTCTCTTTTAAAATTCTGTTGGTATTTAGTGGTATCTGGCGATGTCATGGAAATAGCTTTAAATTTTAAGACCAGCATGTAGCGTAGAGTTTTAAACATCTGACTATCGATTCGGTTTCCTCTGTCTCCCTCAAACCTACAACGAAATGTGCAATAAAGGTTCATTTTGTTAAACATAAAGTAGATAGAACAATAGACTTTCATAGGTATGGTTTGTAGAAGCTAAATAACAATAAATGATAGTGGGCAATGAAATTTATGTGAAATGAACACATCAGATGTTTACAAACATTTTCTGCAAGCTTTTTTTTTTATAATTTCCTGTCTTATGGAAAAATGAATAGATTTTGAAGCTTTTAAATTTTGAAAAAAACATGATTAACAATTGAAAGAGTAAACAGTAAAAACTGCATGTCCTCTTAGTACTACCCTGCATTCACAAGAAGCGCAAAACTTTTCTTGGGCGCTAGATTATTGGTGAAGCGAGGGCTTGGGGGAAGAAGAGAGGGTGGCCCGACTGTCTTTCCTTAGTGATGCCAACCAAAGTATATTTCTTTCCTTGAGGCTCCCAGCCTAGATTATCTAATTTACCACGAACTAGCTGAATTATTAAACGGAACATAGCGCACATGCAAGTGCGATAAACCTGGGACCTACAGAGAATGAAACCTTAGCATTAAAGCCAATAGATGTCAGGGTGAACAGCTACTTCACATCTCAATGTGGTCGCATTGCTCTGCTTCCAAAATTGTGTGAAATCTAACGAAAGAAGACTAGAGAACCGAGTGCCCAAGAAAATATGAGCTTATAGTGTTTTTCAATTGGGAAGAATTCTACGCTGCAGCGAATGAGATGCGTTATCGTGTTCTGCGTTGCCAGGTCGCTACCCTCACTCTTTTTATATTTCCCTCTCACTCGCACATACAGCATGCAAATCAGCCTGGCGACTTAACGTTTATTCATGTGTATTATGGAAACTATTTGAGCTAAAAATCGGTGGTTTTTACGGTTCTGCTGCGAATATTACTCCCTAATCTTTCTCGTGAATTATTTTTTTTTTTTTTTTTTGCAAATTTGAATATTTTGTCTTGGTACAAGTAGTATTTATGAGAGACTGAATGACTTAGCGCATTGCTCCCCAATTAAGCGGGAATACAACATGTCAACACAGCAGCACTAGGATTGGCTGCCGGCCTGGTGGCGCTCAAGGACAAACCTCACCCCATTTGAAAGTCACTGTAGTATACTTTGTTCTTTCAGCAAAGCTAGCATACTTATCGGCAAAAATAAGACTGTACTATAAGCGTGTGATCTCAAATCTCGCTGAAAGCATTAAACACATAGAACTAAAAGGTCGGCATTGTGAAAAAGGACGTTGTAAACATTTTGTGTCAGTCACATAATATTCTTTATTCCTTAATGCATAAGGTTTGGCACAGCAGGTTTTCCTCAATTGAATTATCATTTAAGATAAAGTTAGATCTTTAACTGGCAGAGCACTTAAGCACACCACTAAAAACATTAGGTAACGTGACCTTTTGAGGACTTATTAGCGACTGAGATACTAAAAATATCACATCTGAAAGACCATTTGTAATGTTACAGGCTCCTCTCTTTACATTTCGGAGCTTAATAATTCTTCCTTGACACTTAAGCGTGTGTAGCCACTTACCGACACACGAATCCCATGAAAATATTTAAGGCCAATCATGAAAATTATCGATGTTTTAAATGATAGATTTTAAGATAGTCGCACATTAATTAGTCATTATATCTTTAGTTCATTAATATGTCGAAGTTATTCCAGCTAGCGGCGATAAGCGCTTGTCACGTAACCATTTTAATGAGGATTTAAAGAGTAAAAATCCTATGTGTTCCATTCACAGGATTTTCTCTAGCTGCTCCACAAGCAAACATTCCTTACAAAAGACTATTCTTTTATCTACGTCATGCTAATCGAGATAAGCATTAGCAGAAATGGTTATACTACTTGTTTCCTTGCAAATAAAAGAGAAATAAGGGAACACATTAGGCTAAAGCGATAGTAAAGTCTTTTAAAACCTATCGCTAATAAAATCCAGTTCTCTTTTGTTTTCCTGGAAGTAAAGCAAAAGAGATGAAATTAAAGTTGACCCACTTTGAAAAAAGTTTAAGTGGTTTAAAATTGGACCAATAACAAGGAATATCTTGGAAAAACGGTTAATTCTATTTAAAAATGACAAATTGTGTGTTTTCTTGACATGTACTTTTTGTACAGTAAGTTTTTGTCTTATCTCTCATGGGTTAGGAGTTATAACAAAGTCATCCAGAATGAAGAGGTCTTGAAAGGCTATTCCAGAAAATTCAAGATAATTATTTCGTCTATCATTAACATATCCTAAGCACATGACATTTTAATCAGAATCGTTAAAACTATTTTTGAGAAGATGTTCAATGTAAAGCGGAATTATGGTGAGGATTTCCTTGAAAATTATCTTTGAACCGCATCCTTGAAAGATGCTGAACATAAACACCAAGTTTGGTATTTAACTGACTTTTCGTTTTGAGCTATGCTGCCTACAGATATGAATATCTGGACACATTTCTTTAAAAGAAAAGCAACTCCTTTTTGGATTCAGGTCACTTAAAATATTTATTTCCGGTGACATAAGGTAGGGAGTTTTTGAGTGGAATACAATACCTTCTTTATTATGTACATTGTACATACGTGTTAGAGAAAGAAAATTTCATGCCTCAAACGTTAATTTTTTTCAAAATGCATTTTACTAAGCATAGGATTTTGCAGTGATCCTTGCGGTGCAAATGTCAACCTGTTTTTCCAGCATAGACTGATCGTTAGCTTCAGAAAAATGTTAACGATGGAGTTTTTAAGCAAGAAAAATTGATGGTGTGGACACATTTATTGACATGGATAATTGTTTTTACCTAGAAAATAAAATGCATCAAGAGAATTTATTGAAGTTCACGCAAAAATTCGATACTAAGATTTAACCGGAAATGCATGTTTTGTGGACCCCTGAATCCAAACAAGCATTTTAAAAAAACTGTCATTATGCGTGTGTGTGTGTGTTTGTGTGGACAGCATAACTCAAAAATGAAAAGTCGAATAAATACCATTTTATATATATATATAGGATGCGATGTAGGATGCGACACGAAGATTTTTAGAAAAATACCCCCAACACAAACTACACCTTAAATGGAACATTTTCGAAATATTTAAAGTTAAGAAATAGCTCTAACGATTTGATTAAAATGCTCACATCATAGATGTTAAATGGGAAATAAAATGTATATCCTTAATTTGTTGGGGATAGTCCCTAAAGTCCTACTCATTCTGAATAAATTTTGCATAGCTGGTAAACCGCAAGAGATAGTTAAAAGTTACTACCCAAAAATGTAGATCTCGTTATGTCATATGAATTGTTTTAGAGTTAACCATTGCAAAGATATTTCCTTTTATTGGTTTCAATTTTAAAATAATTAAACTTTTCTCAAACTGGAAGCTCTCATACGTTTCATATCTTTTGTTCTACTGCCGGCCATGGAAAAAGAACCGGATTTCAATGACACTCGCATAACGATAGCTTTTAAAAGATTTGACTGTGGCTTTAGTCCCTTATTACTTATAAGGCACTAAGTAAATAGACCGTTTCTGGTAATTTTTAATATGATTAGCATTAGGTAAATAAAAGAATGGTGTTTTGTAAGACAATAGTTTGTTTGCAGAACAGATAGAGAAAGTCATGTGAATGGAACACACTAGATTTGTCTATAGTATTAGTTATGCTATTTAAAAATCATCATTTCAAATCATTTATTCCTGGGAGTAAAATATTTTTTTTTTACGTTTTCAAAACTGCATCGCAAGTGCTTTTATTTTTATTTGAGGCGTAGTTCTCAAAATTTCTTATTGGGTTTGTATAAATATTTAGAAATTAAGTGTATACATTCATAGCAGTTTGCGGTAAAAGATTACGGCATGTGGAGAAAGCTATATATTTTCTTCAAGTATATTATGGAAAATTATTTTATAATTTTCACATATTTTGTTAAATTTCATAGATGCATTACCTTAAGGTTTACCAGAGACACATTTCTATTATGTTCTACTGAGCTCAACCTGCACTCAAGGTGATATGAGCGAGAAGTAACTCCCATTGCCAAAAATTAGTTTCTATTCAACCCCACCCCATTAATAATTTGTTTGGTTGGTGCCCATTGGCACATCAGTGGAATAGCATAAACCCTACCATGAAATATTCGAACCACAGTGTAGTACACGGGTGGCCTGATCTTTGAGAGCAGGAATAGAAGAAACAAACTCCGTGATGTGAGGGAAACGTACGAGTCCCAAATTCAAGTCATTTATTCATTCATCGTCCAATATGACATACCAGGTTAAACGATTTTAAAATTGAAGTATAAAAACACTACTTTCTAGTTTAATATCTTTTAATCTGTTGATTCGCATCGCATGATGAATGAAATTGGTGAAGTAATGCTCAAATGAGTCTGGAGTCTATAGAGCTTAAAATTCTCCAGGTTCGTCTTATCAGTTCAAGAGAAAATATCAGCCAAATTTTTATATATACATATATACATATAAAGCGTACATACGATTTTATTTGTGGGGGCGAGAAAATTGGGGCAAGCCCCAATACTCAAGTACTGTCAAGAGTTATTATTTCAAACAGGTATAGCCTGAATTCTGAGATAGAAATCTCCACGCGTCTAAAAAATGATTGTTTCCTAAAAGTAGATTTTACAACATTTTTCGTAAGTGTAACGTATTTTCAATTAAAACTTTTTGAAACTATTTGGAGGCACATGTTAATAATCCAAACTCGTCTTCTTGAAACACTTGTCAACTTATCAACAGACACGTATCAGAGTGAATTAACTGCATTGCAAGTCCAGATGATGCGTTTTTGAACTGTCCTTTAATTGGTGTAGAAAAGGTCTTTCTGCAGAGGCAGTGGAAGCAGGCAAAAGGGTTAATGCATGGTGAAAACATGCACAGTCAAAGAAGTCAAACTCTTGAGAACTTATCATGTTGTCAGATTGCGTTAAGAAAAATTCCCTTTGAAAAGTGAAGATTTCCTTTCTGAAGAAATACTTCCCTCTAGGACTGAGTTTAGCTAAAAGGTTTGTGATTGTCTTCACTTATCAAATTATTTTCATTGTCATTATACCAGGACGAATACATTTGGAGAGGGGCCAGGTGCCTTTCGGCCTCACTTAAATACATCCCGCATCCAATAGTAGTACCTTTAACTGCCAAGAGTTGATGTGATGATGAACAAGTAAATCACTGAATATTTTATACAACAAAAATTATATTGCATTTTCGGGTGTCTACTTGAGCTAACAGCTGCCCAATCTGGTTGGTGACTAGTTAATTTTATACGTAAATACGGATCATATACAGTGTGGAAATTTATTTAAAATCGATTTCGCTATTTTATATAAAAGTATAGACTAAAATGAATTAGCTGATAATGAACTAATTATAAATAATTATTACTAGTAATATTTTAATATAAATGTTTCAAGTATGAGACCTATGATACTGAGCATTCACTCACTTTTACCGGATAAACTAAATAATAAAAGAATGTAAATACGAACAATAATAGTTAAACATTTTGAGGGGACAATGAGATTAATCTTGGTACTTAGCAAATGTGTAGGATATGACAAACCGTTGTTTGATTGGATTTTTTGAGGTCAGTTGTATTTTTGAGTTGTTAAAAATACAATTTTTGGAAAATCTGCGTTTTACAAAACGAAACTGCTGACACAAATTAACAAAAGCATGACTTTTTTTACAATACATCTATTTAGGAATTGTTATTTGCTGTTATAAATACTTGAAATTAAAGTGGTTATACATTTTTATTTTAAATTTCAAGTAATTTACTTTATCAAACCTATTTTTCAATATAACTGTAATTCTAAATTAGTTTTACTAGTCCTAAGTTGCTAAATTTCACCATAAATGTCAAGTTGTGTAGGTCCAAAAAACAAAAATATACTCAGCTTCTTTATTTGCTGTGTGTAAAACGGAATGGGGTAAACATAAAAATAAGTCAGATTCATTACCAAGTGTAAATAAAACGTATATCATGGATACTTGACTACAGCTGACAGTATTGTGCCTTTTAAACTTGAATGTTTTTCTTTGATTTTTCGTGACACCACTTTTTATACATGTCGCTGATGTTTACGTGCAAGGTATAACATAAAATTATGAAACTTTAAAGGAATTAAAACTATAACTTAGAGATGCTACTTACATGCGGAGATGAATCCTAAAATCGGAACAACGTGCCAACTCCAGATGACCGCGAACATGCTTGCTGGTACGTGTGTTCACACCGAAGTAAGTTTAAACACTGCGCTCTTCTCGTCTTACCGCCGCAAAAGAATGAAGCGGTCCATGAATGAGAGAGTGGGGTATACACAGCCAGCAGAGAGGGAACTGGCTTCACACTGGCAACTTACGGAGGCAAAGCAACCCGCGAAATTCGTTTTTCTCAGAGTGATGCACATTAAACAAGAGACGATAAACTCTTTTAGTGCCAAACAAGATCTAATCGTGATGCCATTTTCATACTTTTAACTCTTTCCAACGGGAAAATCTGTGTACTTTATACATCATAGCCACAGAGAAATGTTTGCTGGAGCGTTTCAGAACCTTATCTTTACACTCCAAAGCGCTGAATTAGCTCCAAATTTAATTTCTCTAGCCGGTGTATGTTTGTGTTGGTTTAAACATGGCGTCGTCTAGCCAAAGGTTACGAACCGAAGAGGAAACAAGAGCTGCAGTTCGCGATGTATTAGAAGAAAGCAAGTGATTTTGAATTTTCAGAGCTTGATGAAAAGGGTTTCTGATATCGACGTAAGAGAGGAAGATGCATCCGATAACAACGGCCCTCGTACGCATGCAAATAATCGGTGTACTTATCAAAATGGATTTACGGAAGTACTACCAGATGACGCATACAACGTGAATCGACCATTCAGCTACGCAACAACACAAGTGCTAAATTATTGAACAGTAATATATGTTACTTTGTATCCTTTTGCTTTATGCCATTTTCATTGACAGTGGTAGTATGCTTTTTTGTTGTATTTTTTTTTTTTTTGGCGTTTTTTCAGTTTTCAAACTTTAGGTTACGTGAATTCATTTTTGGTATTTTAAAAAATGAAATATCTGACCTAAACAGAATGCTGTTTTAGTAAATAAATGTCTCTACTTTCATTTATTTAGCCTGAATTTCTGTGTAGTAAACATTTGTATGGCTAATTATTGATTATTTTGGGATTTTTAATTTTATTTTCAAAGTTTTCTTTTGTTTTTAATATTTTTATATAGCGAGAGACTTCTGATCCGTATAATGCATAAGGGTTTACTAAAAATGAAAAAAAGATTCAGCTCTATATGTCATTTGGACTCATTGTATTACTAGCAATTTAAAACCCTACATTTTCTTCTAAAATTGATTGGCACATTTCAGACAGTATTTTGCTATTTGGAGTGGCACTAAAAGGGTTAATCAAAAATGGGGTTTTGTGTATGAACGCTCTTTAAATCTTGTGGTTACCAGCGTCCCATTCTATATTGGGCATGAAAGACCGGTTAATTTTGCTCAGAGGCCTATTTTATCAGGCTTGAGGTTCATTTACGTGCCCTAAATCTACGACACGGGACCAACGGCTTTACTTTCCTTCCGAAGAAAGCTATGCTAAGGATTTTTACGCCCGAAAAAATCCATCATCCTCCACCGGGTTGGAACTCCGACCTTGGGTGTATGAAGTTGCGTGGTAACCACTACACCATGGAGGGCGAAAGAGGCGATTAAGGATACCCATATATGGAATTTAACAAATCCATAGTTTCAGGTGGATTCATTTGCAATTTTAACATACCAATCAGGATTCAGAGTATAAGTTATAACACAAATGTCATGCATATTGTGACACCGGCGTCTTATGGAATGGTTCCCATGTTCTTGGTATGCGAGTCATCGCAAATGGATGCGTAAACGGCACGACGGTACTGGAACCTTCGCAACGCGAGATATTCAAGATGTTTCTCCAAGCTTCGGCCTCCAGTATCTTCGACAAGTTTCCAGAAAGTCTGTGACGTCATTTTCTAGCTATTAGGTGAGGAAGGATTGCAGTGCAGTGTTGTGATTTGTACTGAGTCGTGAGTTATTGGAGTGTTAGAGCGCAGTGGTTCGCGACACATGAATGGCATGCAGCCATAAACTGTCTAAACGTCGAGTGAATTACTTGCAGCAGCGAAGTTAAAGAGTTTATTTGTAGCTTACCTTTTGAGTCAATAAAGACATTTGTTACAATATTTTAAAAATTAGTTCCAGGGATAGAATTTTATTTATTATTCCTTTAGTGTTCTAAGAAACTGCTACACATGATGTAATTATGCTTCTTCTTTTTTTTAAAACAAAGTAATAATGCTGTATTAATAAACAGTAGAGATGAAATTCTAATTGTCCTGCTAATTTGGGAAAAAGTGAATGTTAAATACGAGACGTCAATTTTGCATTTAAAGAAGTTACACAAAATTAGCATTATTGTTTAATAATGTCACATCTAAGCATATTAACAAAAGTAATTTCATAATGCGTTATCCTGTTGTTTAAACGGTATGGCGGCGCCAAGACCGCTCGCCTCCCACCTAGGCAGATCGGCTTCGATCCCAAGCGCCCGCATGTGGGACTTATGGTGGGGGTTTTTCTCCGGGTCCTTTGGTTTCTCCCATCACTCATTCAATCAACTGCTCCATCATCACCTTCCCTATCATCCATCTTGCTTTGCATTTCATATCATCTACTTCCTCACGCTACGGGCCGACCACTCGTTCAGGTTCACCATTCTGTGGTTGCATGCCATTGGCTTCCCGATAAGCTTTGACCCCTAGGCATCCGCTCGTAGGTCCTAGGGGGGTGTCTGTCCTACATTTGAGGAGGTTAAACCAACTACGAACAAATTTACATGGAAATATGCAACATTTCATTTATTTATACTAAATACATCGTGTGGAACAATTTGATAATACTATTTTCTAGAAATGAACACACAATAAAAGAGAGTTAAAAATGTATAACATTAACATAACATTGTTTCTGATTTTATGCGGTTTAAACATCATTTAGTGCACATACATGCATTTTTCCGCTCTTCTGCAACTGTGTAATTTAGATCTGAGGATTCGTGAGGCTTCACTTATTTATTTGATAGCAATTGTTACATATATTGTAAATAAAACTGTTCTACTACCGCCCCTGAATGTGGTAAAATCTAATGCTCAGGGGGATTCAGCCAAGTACACGCACACGCACACACACACGCACACTCACCACTATATGTATACAATTTGTATGTTTGAACATGAACCATATTTTTTGTGCAGTAAAATTTTGTCTTATATCTTGCAGTTTCTTGTTCTTCTAGGCCTTACACCCCACTATGGGCTTCAGCTTCCCTTAGTCCTTGCCTCTATTCATATCTTTTCTTCTACAAATCTTACTCCCAGTAATTGTCATGCATCTTTTCTCAACGCCTCTTCCATCTATTTCGTAGCGCTCTTTTTGCTGTTATTTTACAGAATTTGCCATCTATTATTTTCTTGGGAATGAGCTTATCTGGTCTCCTTTCTGGGCCTTCTTAGTCTTCTTAGCTTAATGTATTTCCCAATGTTCATAGATTTCTTTATTTCATATTATTCGTCTCCTTCCATTCTCTTGTGTTGGTCCATAAATTCTTTTCAGCATTTTGCTTTCAAAAGTGCTAACATATTCTCAGCGCTAGAGTATAGTGTCCAGCATTCGCATCCATATATCAGTACTGGCTTTGTAGTATTTAATGTAGTCTAACCGTAGTTTTCCTGTCAATGTTTCCATTTTTGCGCAAGTTCTATATGAATAGTTCGTCTCATTTGGAGTCAATATTCTAAATTTAGTTATTTACCCAGATGTTAAACACCTTCTGCTACTTATAGCTTATCATTGCTTTATTACTCTTATTTTTTCTATGTTGTACCATTGATTTAGTTTTTTTCTGTAATTCACCGTACAGCAGCCCATATATCTAGCTTTTCTTTCCAACTCACTTTACTATTCCAACACAGCATTTTTCTTTGTTCCTATTATTTGAGTATCATCTACATATGTTAATGGTTGTGCTAATCCATAGTATATTATGAATTTGGTGTCCACATTTAGTTGCCTTATTATGTATCCTAATGTTAAATAATACCGGAACTAAACCATCTCCTTGTTTAAGCATATTATCGACTTTAATACTATCTGTTTGGCCATTCCTAATTTTCACGTATCTTGTGTTTTTCATAGTAGTTTATATAAATATTTTCAGTTTATTTGGAATTTGGAAGCATTTCAATATTTGGAACATTTTCCTACAATTTACACAATCGTAAGCTTTGTGGAGAGGTATAAAGATCTGATAGATTTCTATATCATATTCCCAGGGTTTCCCTTATATTTGTCTTAGAATAAACATTTGATCTATTGTGGATCTTCCTGTTCTGAAGCCTGCCTGGCATTCTCCAGTGATTTTTTTCTGCGTACTGCTTAAGTCTTATCAATAATTATGCTGGTTAAAATATTATATCCAATACGGAGCAGAGACATCCCTCGATAATCCTTGCATTCCAATTTGTCTCCTTTGTGTTTACATATTGGTGTTACATCTCATATCTTCCATTCATCTAGTAGTATTTCTTCTTCTCATGTCTTTCGTGTGATTGAAAAGAGTTGTCTCTCGTACTCATTTTCTGGTGAGTTGTTGTTATTATTGTTATTATTGTTATTATTATTATTGTTGTTATTATTATTATTATTATTATTATTATTATTATTATTATTATTATTATTATTATTATTATTATTATGCATTTTCTGATTCGCAATCTGTCTGTCTTATCATATCTGGAGGTTCCATTCTGATTTCTTGCGCTTCTTCTATGCTCCGTACTTGGTCCTTTATATCCGTATTCATGGTATTTCATGCAGCAGGTATTGGAAATATGTATTCTATCTTTAATCTCTGTTTCTTCAGCCAATAGTTATCCTTTAATGTTCTCTATTATATCTGTTCTGGGTTTATAACATTCTTTCAAATATCCATCTTTATACGCTGTAGTTAGCCTATTATTTGTTTATTTTTTCTTCCATTTTGTACTCTCTACTTCCTACGATATATGTTATTGAATATTCTCAGATTTTTATATATTGACTTCTTAACTCTTGCTGGTCTGCTCAACCATGATTTATAAGCTTAGTTTTTTTTAAATTTGACTGCTTCCATACATTCTTCATTAAACTATCTTGCGGTTTACCAATTATACCAAATTCGTTCACAATGAAGAGGACTTGAGGCAATTTCCAAAAAATTCAGGATATATATTGAGACAGTAACTCTTCTATATCCGCATAATTATGTAACTAGCAATAACATGTAGAAATAAGCTCTATTGCTCAACGGTCTGTATTACCGATATTGATCATTATACTTAAGTAAATAGATAGCCTTTGTATACAGAAATGTGTTATTAATCATAGTAAGAGGTAATAATAAGCTTTGCTTTAACCATTATTTTACTTGTGAATATTTGTATTTTGTTAACATTTTTACACCCTAAGACGACAAGGTTTAAAGTGGTTTCAACTGTAAATGCTCAGTTTTCCGTTAGCAAGAGACCTTTATGTATTGTGAGTTGAGCTTTCAAAAGAAAACGTTCTAGAATTTTATTGCCCTGTTTGTTTGTTTGTTGTTTTTTTTTTTTTGTATAACGTTGAGTGTCTTTAGGGAATAGAGGCATAAGTACATGCAACCAATAGCAAGAAGGGACGCTATGTATACAGAAAGAAAATCGCTGAAACAAGAATCGCGCCACGCTGCTCACCGCGGTTGAAACAAAGATTGCTTCCCCCAGATTTGTAATCATCACCCACAGGTTTGCAGGAGTCACTTGGTTGCCAACGGTTAGGGTTTATACCGTGTTACATTATACCATGTATAATTTCTTCAATAATACTTACGAACCAGTGATCAGTGTTATTTTTCTTCACTACCTTTTTTATTTCCTTCTGTACCACGCACTGTACCGAGTAATTCATGTTCGCCGATGAAGAGGAACCACCTGAGCTAAAACCGGAGCAGCAAAGACATCAAAAGGTAGGGTAATGTCACTAGGTTCCACCCTAACCGGACCAACTGACCCACACAATAACGCGGACGCAAATTTGTCATTTACTATTTAAGATAATATTCAGGACAAAGTCATAATAATAGTTGCAAACTTTGGTAACCAACACCGTGGTGCTAAAACGAATTAGAAGGAAACCTAAAAACGTAAATTTCAACTCGTTCGATCATCACTGCACGCCTTGATGACCACGGCTACCACGCTGCACTGACGAGGAGAACTTCAAATAGCAGCAGACGCTTGTTTTGAAGGACTGGGGCAACCTACAACAGTAGATCTTCACTTTGAACCGAGAACTTCAAGTCCAGAGGAACGCCAAGTCGACGCTGAAAAGTGAAGTGAAAGTGCTGAGTGAAAGTGTCCCCCCCCTTGCTTAACCAAAGGCAATTTAAAATCAGTCTTCCCGTATTCAGTGCAAGTGCTTCAAGAAACGGCAAGATTAACAACAATAAAGGTCAGAGAACGTTTATAATTATAGTTTTAAGTAGCCATTGTAGATGTACTTTTGTTAACTGTTCATGTTACTTGGGAGTCAGAAAGTCATTAGCAGAAAAATGTCTGAAACGAACAACACATATGTTGCGAGAGGGGAGGGGAACTCAGGTAGTTCGTCTATGTAGTGCTCACAGAACCTTCGGTCCCTCTCTGGGTGGGTTACCACTCCGGTAGGTAAGCCAGCCCGCGCCGGCTGCACAGAGGTAAACACCCTGCCCACATTACTTCGACACAGACATAAACGCTTGCACAAGACTACATCTTTTATATCACACGGGTAAATCCGAGAAAAGCGGATAGGTACCGTGGTGATTTGGTGACTAGTTCCTGCTCCTGCCTCCTTTATCTCCAGGACGTTCCCAAACACCCGACCCCAATTTTGCACCAGCTGAATCCCAAACAAATGTTCAGGTCAACAACCTTACCGACACTCCTTCCTTTTCAGCAAACCCACAGAGCCTCAGTGAACTTTTCAATATGCTTGTTGTTAAGATGTCAGAGCAGGCTGAACTAACACAACAGAATGACAGAATTAATGAGCAAATTAATAAGAAATTTGAGGAACAAAACCGTCAGCACGATAAATTTTTGAGGTACAAGTAAGCCAGTTTGAACAATTTAAAGTAAAAACATCAAAACAGGTTGTTAATGTTGCCAAACAAGTAGAGTCCAAATTTATAGAAATTCAGGCTGAAATTGCTTGCAAAGAACATTTAATTTTAAGTAATGTAGACCAAGCCTTATGCAACCAAAAATCTCAGCCATGGTTGAAGCAAATAGAGAGGAAATTGACATCATTCGTACTAGCCTTAAGTGGAATGTTAATCTTATTAATAGGCAGCTCGATAGGTTAAGTACATCTTATGTTCAGGTTAACGAAAATTGTGAAAATAGCTCAAAATTCAGGAGGAATGGGGACGGAAGTTAGCAGAACTGAGAGCGGAAATGCTAGACAGCAATTCTAGTCTGCATAAAAGGCTGGAAATCTCGTACAAGGAGTTAAGTGAGTCACATGGTGAACTCTAAGAAAATAAATAGTTCCGAGTTCCGCAATGCACCCGAACTCAGTGAGCACACTTCCAGACCCACACCTCGTAGTGGATCTTGTCACATGTCAGATAGAAATTCAGAGGCCAGAGACGCAACAAACCTAACTAATATGTCAAACCAAGGACTCACACAAACTACAAATCCTGACATACCGTTCTCCAATGTTTCAAGTGGTGTCAACAATGCTTGTTGTCAGTATAATACAAACAATAGTTAATGCAGATATACCTCTACCGAAATTTAATGAAGCAGATGGGAGCTCGCCGCTCATATTTTTGGAACAGCTAACTGAATATTTCAAACTGAGGAATGTTCCGGGAACTTTCAAAATGACCATAACCAAGAAATACCTAGATCAGAGAACACTCGACTGGGTACATTTAGCTATGTCTCCTCAGGATCTTTGAATTATTTCAACATCTATTCCTGAGCAGATTTTGGAACATGGCTAAGCAGCAGCGTATCCGCTCACAACTTTGTTATGGACAGTACACTCCGAACAATCAGTTGAGTATGTCGGATTATGTACTCTCTCAGGCAAAACACATTAAACATCTAAAACCGCAAATATCCGAGGTAGAATTTATTGAGCTACTAACCGGACACTTTCCACTGAGGATACAAAATGATCTTTTAATAGCGAAACCCAAAACCACCCTAGCCATGGTAGACTTACTTTCTACCTTGGAAGCCCAAGAATTTAAGTTATACAGGAATTCTCCACATCAGTACAAAGGTCACCGAAAGAATCTCAGGGTAGGAAGAATAGGGGATTTACTAGAAACGACATACCCAGAGAGCGATTTGAGCGTAATCTTCCAAGATTTGAGAGAAACAGAGACACAAGACCATCACGGACAGAAACTATTAATCAAGTTAGTTTCTACCGCGAAGACAACAATGCGGAAAGTAGAAACTGATATGGAAACTCACCGCGTAGCAGACAATCTCGAGGGAGAAGAAATGTTAGAAGCAGTGATTTCTTTAGAGGGACAAAGTCACCAATAGGTTGCAATAATTAATATGCCATTAAGATATGTAAAACACGCGTTATTTTAACAAAAATCGTTAGAACTGTTTTGAGAAAATCAAAATTTTCCACTATGTATGAAAAGGGTAGTTTTCATGGGAAATATTCTTGAGAATTATCTGCCTTTAAATACGTAAGTGGCCCCAGTCACTGTTTATCCTCACCTCTGCACTCTACGGACACTTATTTAGCGTAAACCGCGTGATTCTCCCCCCCCCCCTGGTTACTCTGTGTGGCCCGGTTACTAATCACTTTTATCTGTTAGACAACTTGCCGCACAAAATTTACCATTTACAGCATTCAGTTTGATAGACATAAATTCATATTATTCTTATATTAATTATTTATATATGTATTTGCTATCTTTCTCTATTCGTTCTTAATTATGTTCTCTTTTGTTTTATCAGTATTTCTGCTGGAAATTTTACTTCTGTGCGTTTTTTCTTATTTTCTTTAAATCTTTTGCTTGCTCAACTACGTGTAATAGGCAGGGGAAGTATTGTATTCTACCAAAAAATTGGATATGGAAATTTCACCGGTTATGTATGCCTTGAGACTCCCTTAGCGGGAAAAACAAAGATTGAAAAGTTTCCGCGTGTTTATGTGTGTATGTGAACAGCGCAATTAAAAAATGGAAACAGGGGTTAGAAACCAAACTTGTTATTTAAATTCAGCCTCTTCCGTGGATGCGAAATTAATGTTTTTCAATAACCTAAACTGATCTTTACAAGCAACAATTTCTTAAAAACTGATATTCTTAAGAAGTCGTCCTCCGTAGTGTAGTGATTACCATGCTAACCTCTAAAACCCAAGATTGCAGGTTCAAACCTGGCGGAGGGTGATGGATTTTTTCGGACACAAAAATCCTTAGCATGGCTTTCTTTGGAAGGTATGAAAAGCTGGTGGTCCCGTGTAATGATTGTTTGCACGTAAAAGAACCCCATACTTTGAAAGAAGAAGGTTTCTGGACAAAGTTCCACATTGATATAAGAAAGTTTACCTGCAATTTCTTTATCAGCCAACAGTTCTTGCACTGTTTGTATTGACTCAAATTCAGTATTGTCGAAGAAATCAACCCTTTCTTCACAACATTGAAATTCTTCATTCTTGCAATAATAACTGCAAGCCTTATGCCATGTTCCCCATCTAGTCAAAACAGAAATGGACAATTGAATTTTTGAAGCTTCTGTTTTGAATGCTACAACTCAAGAGGGGACTTTCAAGAACACTTTTTTCACGCATCCAAGTAATTTATCCACTTCAGGAAAATCTGCACGTACTTCTTCCGCGACCCGGTATAATGCATGTACTAAACATGTAACATGGATTATTTTTGGGTGGTGTACTTAGAGAAGCAGCAGCTTTCATCGTGTAAAGTGCTGCGTCTGTTATAAAAAGCAATACATTGGAATTCCGAATCCCATCAGGCCAAAGAATTCTCAATGCATGGTAAAATACTAAGCTGATTGTTGATTAGTTGATTTTATCCAGCTATTCACAATGTAGTAGAAATTGTTCTCCACACTGTGTGCTTCTGGAACTCCAATAATATTTGTTACATAATAACCTACAGAGACTGTTGTCTCGTCGATAGATATAACTATATTTTCTCCAATCCTTTCTCTTATTTGTTCCAATATTTTGTTGACTAACGTAGGTTCCTCTCAATGTGCGGGAGCTGGAATTAACTTCTCTTCTCGGTCTCCTCTTCTAAGAAAGTGCGCAGCTTAGGAGGATTGAACTTGTGAAGTGGAATATCGGCAGATAAAGATGCTTCACACAAATTTTCACAAAATGGTGAAAATGTTTAAGCTCACAAAATGGCGAAAATGTTGAAGTTTCCCCAAGAAGCCTGTAATTTTACATTTTCAAATCGCTGCAGACCACGTTTATGTTTCTCCCCCGACATGTGTTGCTCTGCCGAAAACTTTTTTTTCAGCAACCAGTCTCACGTAATAAATCTTGCAGAGTAAAATAGACCGTCCGTGGAAAAAAACACTTTCTCCATATTTTGGAACAAATGCCTTTAATTAAACACTATTAACTGTCTTTACCTTAGGCATTTTGCTCTTATGGTGTTCTTACAGATGGTTAGGAACAACTGACCACCTCAATTAGTAGTACAATAGCTCCGCATTAACTGGAGGTAGGAATTTCCGTGGGATCCCACGCAAGTCCATTATGCACATTCCTTGAAGAATAGGGGTAGGAGCTCTAAGAAGTTGAATTGAATTCAAGTTCATGAAGCACGTTCCCTCTAAAATAGAGGTAGGAGCTAGCCTAACACCTACTTAATTCCAAGAAATTGCATTGACAAGAAAAATATGGAATTATAATAAAAAATCTCGAATTAAATACAATAATCCCACAGCCTTATGGAAAAGTGCTTAAAATGCTTAAAATAAGCTAAGCATTGCGAAAAAAAATGACTTATGCCCCCAAAACTGACAAGAAGACAACAACAAAAAAAATAAAAATGCCCTAACAAATTGTTTTTAAGCATCTCTCTATTCAATGTCACACATTTTCATACATGCAGGAAATGTTCCAGCCTTCATAGGAAAAAGATGCAAAATCATTAAATGCCTTGCCCTACTAAAGATTGAACTTCTCAATTGGCCTTTACTTCAAACCTAAAAGCGATAGTTTGGGGAACTGAAACTTCGGTATACTCCGTGATAAACACACAAGACTGAGGGTAATTATAACTGAACTGAAGGAGATGGTTCCGTGATAATTTATGAGGCTAAAATTTCATTCGGAAGGTTCCGTATTCGATTCACGTCGGACCAAGCACTGTGACGTGTGTATTTTCCTGGTTTCCTCAGGTCGGTAGGCGGATGCTAGGGTGGTTACTCTTCTACCACCACGACTTTTCCATTAATCATTTCCTGTTCCCATCATTACTTTTTATCTGTTGCAGTGTAGAAGGTCTAGAAAATGGCGCTAGATGTGTTGCGGCAAGAAAGTTTTTCCCTTGACATATGGTTAGCCTGCTGCGGCCCCGTCTGTTTCGTATCTTAGGGCTTCCACAGATGTTTTCTATCTGGAATCGTTAGAGACCCCGTCCTTGTTAGCGAATATCGTCGTCCGAATCTGGTCTCCTTTCGGGTCTCCCCTCGTCCTTCCCTCCTAGGGTCATGTTGTGTACTCCTACTATGTGCTTCAAAATAGGAATGGACTAGTTTTGTAAGAAAATAAGGTAACATGTGACTTTTTAGGCCCTGAAATTCAGTTGCACAGCGTTTCGACAGGACAGCTTAAATGATGCAGATTTATAGAGTAGGGGTACCTAACGATATAACTCCGCGTCTGACACCTGCATTCGGGCGGGGAGTCTCTTGTTCTAATTCCTTTGGACCGGCCATCCTCATCTTGCGTTTCTTCACTGTTTTCCCACATCGGTAGGCGAATGCTGGGGTGATTCATCTGCTACCAAGCATTCATTCTCAATTCGCCTTCGTCTGTTTCACCTTCATATGTTTCACGGTTCAGTGGTTACAAGAGAGTGAGACGTGTAGTTAGCGCTGTGAAAAGGATTTCTTCTTGGTGCCCAGAAGATTGGAAGTGCCCTTTCTGGTGCGCTCGTTCCCAGGATCCCCGGTTTAATGATGGCGAACTCGTGCAGCGTCAGGATTACTGCCATTCTGGAATGTTAAGACCCCATCCTTGCTAGCGTACATTGTCATCTGGATCTGGTCGTCCTTCGGGGGTCTTCTCTTTATCGCTTGCTCCCAGAGACACAAGACACAATGGACCCATTGAGATAGTCCAAGAACGGTACTGAAGTTCAGTGACTGGGGGCTCCCTTCCGTCTTGACTACACATTTCGTTCTATCCTACTCTACATTAAATGCTAAAAATAGGGGAAAAGTAATATTTAGGAACTGTAACTAAGCGTATAATTTTCGCCGCATCCTATAGCACAAGTTTACATGTTACAATTTCTATATAGGTCACATAGTTTAAATCTGTAATGAAGGGGTTGAAAATAAGGATGCCAGTAGGCTTTGAGCTTCGTGAGTTGTCTACAATTTTTGCTGGGACCTAAATCATAATTGTACACACTTCTGTCCAAATTGGCCAAATGGCACAGATTTGCACACAATATGTTGAAAAAATGAGTAAGGAACTATGATTATGATTAGTTAACGGATGAAGAGATCTAGCACCTCAAACACCAATAGATCTTTTGTGCATATAATGCCGGGAGGAACGGCTGGGTTAAAGGACCGCAGGAGGTCGGCGCAATTTACAGAGACACGCAGAGTTCCCTAACAGTTGCACGCTTGACCAGCCGGGCACAGGGGGGGGGGGTCGTTCAGAGGCATCCCTTCGAGCCTTTGGGGATATGCTAAAAGGTCTCCCTTTAGCGTGACCGGGTAGAACTCGACCCAACAACGGAGAAATGAAAGATTAGCCATCTGTCAGTGCCTTTGCGCCGTCTGTTCGGAACCGACCGTCACTTAGCTCCGGAGTAAACCTGAATCACGAAAGAGGGAAATGAAATGAGAGAGGAAATCCGTGGTGGAATACACCAGCCCAGTATTCTCCTTGCCAACTAGGGAAAACCACAGCAAAACCCATGGTCAATGTAGGCGGCCAAAGGGAATCAAACACGGGACCTCAAGTATGTGAAATTCACACGTTATCGCGTAGCCAACTCAGTCGGTTGAATAGAAGAAGTGAGACATCCTGTAATTTTCATCGTGCCCACATTTGTGACGCGGTTGTAGTTTTGCATATAAGGGATTAAATAGAAAGATAACGGTAGTTTTTAACATATTTTAGTCTTATCCAAGGCAATGACATGTTAAATTGATGCTAATTCGAAAGCATTAATATGGACATAATTGAGCTCACAAGTCGTTTGTGACTAGTGTAATTCTTATGAGTTCTGTGAAATTTCAACCTTATAAAAACACTGTCCTCTAAATCAGGCGTCACCAGCTCGCTTGATTTTGTTGGTAAATAGGCGACAGCAGGGATTGTCTCGCTTCATTGTATAGTGCGCCGAGAGCAGTAAGCAATCCAACTTGCAAGCTATCATCTCTTACTTTTATGGTTGCCTAACGGAACCTTTCTTATTTATAGAAAGTGGCGAATAAGTGTTTAGTTTTCGGCAAAGTTCTGTATTCAGAAAATTCAACTTGCAGCGTTATTACGCAACACATGCAAGCGAGTGCGGCAGTTACCATGGAGAAGAACATTTATTTCAAACTGTGTTCGATACCAATTAATTACCAGATGCCTGTTTTTATTTCGTAGTCCACTTACCCTCCCCATATTTAGGACTGACATCCCCCTAGGACCTACAAGCAGATGCCCAGGAATCAGGAGCCAACGGCACGAAACCACAGAATGGAGAAGCCTGGAACGAGTGGTCGGCCCGTAGCCAGGCATGAGCGTAAGGAACTGGATGATATGAAATGCTAGCGAAATTAATTTTAGGAAAGGTGATGATGGAGCATTTGGTGGGATGAGTGGTTACGGAAACCGGAGGACCCGGAGAAAACCGGTCCAGACGCCGCTTCGACCACCACAAATCCCACATGCACGCTTGGGTTCGAACCCGGGCCGTCTAGATGGGAGGCGAGCGGTCTAACCACTCAATTACGACGCCGCCTCTGTTTTTACTTACTACTATAAATGTGAAAGTGTTTCGTTAAAATTAATTCTTATATCAGGTGGCCCAATTGACCCGTATTTGGAGTGGACAGATATACCTTCTTGCGTTAAAATAGTTACAGAACTCAACGGGGCTATTTCAACTTAAACCGGCCAGTGGGGAACTAGCAAGGGAGATAGCTGTGTTCTGGGCTCGTAAGCCCCTTAGAATGAGGCGTGGGGAAAGCGATATCTGGTTACCCGGCGAGGTGTTACGCAGTAATCATTCCTGCAGATGTGTATTAATTAGTGCAGCCTACTTAGTATAGTAAGTTCAATGCTTTAGAAGATTTGTATCCTTTTCACCATATCTGAAGATAAGAAATGTAAGGTAGTGCATTCAGAAGGGCGTGAAATTATAAGTAGCGTTATAGATAAATATGATGAAGAAGCTCTGAATAAACAATATTTATATCCAGTGTCACAAGGGTCACAACATCTGCATGTTATACTGGTGTTTTTCCGTGTCAACGATAAAGAGTATTCGTAAAAAGAAGAAAGAGCTTCGGTCAAGAGGAGGAACTAGTGTATTGAGCACTCCTGGAAAAACATCAGAACATACTGTTGTGCAAATCAATGATTTGATGCTGCCGTTATACGAAGAATAATACATGATTTTTATGTTCAGGAGAAAAGAGTACCGACA
Source organism: Hymenopus coronatus (assembly GCA_030762935.1). Taxonomy (NCBI): domain Eukaryota; kingdom Metazoa; phylum Arthropoda; class Insecta; order Mantodea; family Hymenopodidae; genus Hymenopus; species Hymenopus coronatus. Next base: position 432,915,969 of record CM060900.1, on the reverse strand, counting down.
GCCAGAAATTGCTGCCCATTGTGGAAGAGAGAATGCATTTTTCTTGAGGGAGAATTGTTAAAGCTAATTTTGAGAAATTCAAAATTGTCGAAAAATTGTGGGGGTGGGGGGCTTTTCTTGAAAATCTTTGTATCGCATCTTGGAAGATACTGAACTTAAATAGGTACCAACTTTGTTATTCAACGAAATTTTCGTTTTTGAGCTATGCCGCCAACAGACAGACAGACACATACCTCTTCTTCTTCAGAAAATGAAATAGCGTGATCAGAATTTGACACGGAATTAGAACGGCCACTACTATATTAAGCTAGGCATGATATTCTTCAACAGCGTTTGTATTTCGTCTGTCACCTTATCTGTACTCTTGACTGTGTTGTGTACGCATTCCTTTCAGGGTTTACGAGTCCATGGCCGGTCGCCATGGCTAAAGCTCCTCCCTTTGGTGCTTCGTGGTGCAGGGATCGTGGGTTCGAGTCCCGCCTTAGGCATCGGTGTTTGTCAATGTGCATTTGTCATAAACACACAAAAAAAACGGCAAACCAAAAGGAAATTAAGGAAAAAGAGAGTAATAAAAAAAAAGGAATACAGTGCCGGAGTCCCGACCAGACTCCGGAACTGCATTTATACCGAAATAATTTGCGAGATTGTGCACGTGACTGATATAAGTAATTTGAGATCGGCGATGCATGGTCCCCGGATAAACATAAGGCAACTACATAGCGTTAGACGTGTGGGTATCAGGTGCTGGTAAGTCGGTGTTAAAGCAAAGTAGGTTGAAAAAATCTGATGTGTTACATTCACATGACTTTCTCTATATCTCTGCAATAAATTATTCTTAAAAAGCTTATACTTCTATTTACTTCATGCTAATCAGTAAACAATTAGCAGAAATAGCTTTATTACTTGCTTCCTTGTAAGTAGAAGCGAAATAAGGGAGTATCATAGGTTAAAGTGATAATCAATAGCTGGTTGCTATGTCACTGAAGTTCCTTTGTTTGTATGGACAGCAGTTGTCAAATTCCAGTATGAGAAAAGTATAAGTTTTTCATAGCAGAAACAAAAATAAGGAATGTCTCCAAAACGACGAACTCCACGATAAAAATGTATAAAACATAAATTGCGTGTTTTAACGTGCACTACATTTTTTGTTTAGTAAGTTTTTGTCCATCTCTTACGGTTTAGCAGTTATTCAAAATTCAGTAAAATTCATCCAGAATAAACTACTCTTCAGAGGCTATTCCCAGATAATGCAAGATATACATTTTATTTGTCAGGTAAATATCTTTAATATACGAAATTTTAATCAAAATCGTTAGAGCCATTTTTGAGAAAATCAAAGTTTTTGAAAACAGTTCCATGTAAAGAGTAGTTGGGGGGGGGGATTTTTCTCAAAATATTGGTGTCGCATCCGTGGAAGATACTAAACTTAAATACCAAGTTTGGTATTTTACCTACTTTTAGTTATCGTGCTCACAGACACACACACACACACACACACACACACACGGACCTTTTACCGAAAATGCTTTTTTTTAGACAAAGGAGACCCTAAAATATATATTTCCGGTGAAATCTTGGTATCGAATTTTTGGGTGGAGTGCAGTACCTTCTCTATACAATATGTACATAGTGCGTATAGAAAAAGTAAAAATGGCTCAGAATGTCTTTAAAACTGCTGCCCGAGTAGAGAAATATCGATTTTTAGCAGCTCGTTACTAGCGTTTTCAAGATTTAATGTTGCAAAAATCTGTAAAATCTCGAACTAATCACTTGATAGTGCGACACTGAGCATTCATTATCTATGAATGATAATTTTTGAGTTATGTAGCCTACTCTGGAGGCATTTTTTCTATTGCGCTGTGGTTTAATGCGTAACGCGGGAAGCTGCTATCCCAAAGGTCATGAGTTCAATTCCTGTCACACAGTAAATATTTGTATTATTATTTTTTTCATTCTGGACGAAGTGCCACGATACATGAACGAGACCCGAACTCAGAAACTATCTTTCACCTGAAAGCCAGTATCATAACCACTACGCTAGAGAGGTATGCTGTAATATGTCCCTTCGTTTTTCGTGTTATGCTCTCGAATGGTTGATAAATTAGCCAGTGGCGTACTGGCACTTCAGAAACTTATAGCCGTTACTTCGAAATTTCAATTAACAGGCCATAAGTCTCTTATCTCAAATTACTTATTTAAGTAATCTACATATTCTGTGAAAATATTTCGGTATAGTTCATTAACACCTGTATGTAACAGCTGGGAACACAGCTGTACCTGAGTTTTACCCCTCTCAATGAGCGAGCACGACCCGCCTCACCTTCTCATCTCCACGATAAAACAAAGTTTGGTCAACCAGTTCTGCACTCGCTGGTTTTAACTTGAAAAATCCCCGTTGAGTTCTGCAACTACCTCAACGCACAAAGAAATATCTGCATACGCCAAATACGGAGCAGTTGGACCATCTGGCACTGTTGGCAATAATTAGTATTAACTAAGTTAAAGAGCTTGTTTTGTGTTAATACCAAAATATCACTGTTTTTTTGCAATTATATATGTTACAACTACCAATTACCACCAAACCTTTGAAAATATGTATATGTTCATATCCTAATCTAAGGGATATAATACCGCAATTGATTTAACAATCAAAAACCTACAATAGGTGTATTAACCTATCAAAGGCGAATTGTGTATTTCAAACGCAAAACGTTGCCTACTGCCACAGCACTGAAGGAATTATCTGCCCTTACTTGCCGCGTAGTTGGCCACGCAGTGCACGAAGGCGATTCGCAGGAGCACCGAGCAAATTTGCTCTCTTTGTTTTACTCAAAGGGCAACCAGTCGGTGTCCCCCCACTCTCGATTTCCGAGATCAAATTAGAACAGTAGCTGTTCTACTTATATTTTTTTGTATTTAATGAGTTTATATGGGTCAAAATATAACAAATTTGTATTTTTTAATTATTTTGGGGTGACTTTAGGGGACCAAAAGTAGATTAGATGGTTATAAATTTTATCCTGTGGATTAACGAGTATTATTAATGACCAAAACAACACGGGGGAAACAGCTCAAACTTTGATTTTATTTTGAGGGAGGGTTCAAGGGAGTTTTATGGGCAGTAATGTATATGATACCTCGCAACTACATGACGTTTTTATAAGTATTTTTTCATGCCAACTCTAGATGCACATCAGGCAGAGAGAGACAAATATATTAACATGCAGTACAGAGCGTATAAAACATCATACCACCGGCAGTCATTTACTGTAGCTCGTTAAATGAACGAGAAGAAAATCCGAAACATGATACAGTACATATGTCCATGGACGCTAGAGGCTATCATAAAGAAAATATTATTTTTATTAATTAAATATTTTTGTGAATGAAGTATTAATTTTTACTCTCTGTGGCGCACATGATCAGCGCACTTAGTGGATAGAGAAGGTATTGCATTTCATCCAAACATTTTATACCGTGATTTCACCGGAAATATGTTTTGAGACCCTTGATTAAAAAAACATTTTTAGAAAGAGGTATGTGAGAGAGGGAGAGAGAGAGAGAGAGAGAGAGAGAGAGAGAGAGAGAGAGAGAGACTGTGTCTATGGAGAGCATATCTCAAAAACGAAAAGACCGTTAAATACCTAAATTTGTTTCGATTTGCTTTGGTGTCTAAATACGGAAGATAAGCAGCCCCTTAGACATCTACAGGATTGTATGCGGAACGTTTTCCAAACAGACGTACCCCTTAGCATTTCACGTTCGCGGACATCGAGAGAGACCTAAGAGAAGCCGGGAAGTTTCACGTTTGTATTTGCTGCCTGAGGGGTACCATCTGCAGGAAGTCAAGGCATTACGGGAGCAGGACCAGCCCACTTTAAATCGAGCATCATCATATTCATCATTATTATTGCTATTACTATTATTATCATCATTATCAAACTACGCAGCGCAACAGCTTGAAGTCGGGCGAAGCTCTACCGTCCGACCGGTGCAATCCCCAAATCTGCCCATCGCAGGCGTCACAAGTGGGGTGCAATACAGGAAGATGGGACGTGGTTAGCGCCCAGGGTCCCTTCCGCCCCATTAATGCGCTTTCGCAACCTGGAGCACCACTTTTATCTCAAGTAGCTTCTCAGTTGGCCCCCGGAGACATCACGAGGTTGAGTACACTCCGGACCAGGTCTCCCAGCATAAAATCCACACGCCCATACAATGAATCGAACGCGGGCCTCTCGCTTGGCAGCAGTTACGCTACCACCGCGTTGAAACGACCATTGTTGTTATTATTATTATTATTCTTATTCTTATTCTTATTCTTATTCTTATTATTATTATTATTATTATTATTATTATTATCATCCTAATCATCATGATTATCGTCATCATTATTATCATCACCATTAGACCAAGAAGCACTGGTGCCTGCGGTGTGGAGGGACTCGGGTTCGATTTCCGGACTACCCACGACGAGTACAGTTTGCACAGTAGTATTTAAAACAATGCATTCTCTAGCCATTTTCTCGAGCTTGGTGCTATTCATGGATGAATGCACTCTTAGTAAAAACGGCATATTAAACTTGCACAACATGCATGTTTGGACAGGCGAAAATCCAACTGCACAGGTAATTCGAATTCCAACACAGGTTCGGTATTAACATCTGAGCTGAAATAATTGGTGACCATATTATTGGCCCATATCTACTTCCAAACAGACAAACAGGACCGAACTCCTCGCATTTATTGGAGATGTTTTGCCTACCCTATTGGATGTAGTGCCACTAAATATTCCACAGGTACTGTGGCTGCATCACGACGGAGCTCCAGCACAGTTCGGTGTAATTGTGTGGAATCACCTCAAGTCGATTTCCAAATCGGATTGGTAGAGGTGGACCAGTTCCATGATCAGTACGACCGCCAGATCTCGCACTTCGCGACTATTTTCTGTGGGGTAGCATGAAGAGTATGGCGTATGGCACACCTGTAACGTCAGTAGATGATCCAATTTCTTGAGTCCACGGAGCTGTTGAAAATCTTCAAAAACAGCACGTATTGGGTCATATGCTTGAGGCTCAGCACCGCCGATGCAGGCTCTGCAATGACGTAGGAGGTATACAGTTTTTAAGCCATTTGTAATATAGACGGCTCGACGTGCTATTCATGTTGAGTTTATTGGCGAAATGTGGAACGAACATACCTCTCACACTTCGACGCTCTCCAGCGCTCAAGCCGTGTTTCCGGATAGGGGTTCATTCCTGAAAACCGATCACTTTACCATTTCACAAAACGTTCTAGACGGTGTTGGTGTTTTTGAGACACTATATTCACAAGGCTAGGAATCGTTTGTTCTGTGTGGCTTAGGATCAACAGCGAATTGTCTAAAAGTCACCATCTCATTTCTCTACAAGAACTAGTCGTCAATTAGTCATATGAACGACTACAAGGAAAGAATCGTATGACTCGTGTCGATCTTAGCATGATTCGTCGTTCAAAAAGAATCGCATGAATTGAAAAGAATCGTATGAGTCGAAAAGAATTGCATGGATCGTGCCAACCATAGCAGGTGTCGTCGTTAAAAAAGAATCGCAGATATGAAGAATCGTGGTCAGGTATTGGGGTTTATTTTTCTTTTGCTTCCACCTTTCGAAGTACCAATCCGACCTTCGACGGAAACTGCCGAGCGGGCACGATGGTGTGTAGAGGCATTTATAGTCATTTATTTTATTGTGAGAAACCAATAGCGCTGAAACCATGAGGCTAAAGAAGAAGACCAATGTGTGTGTGTGTTTTGTGTGTGTGTGTGTGTGTTTTTTTTTAAGAAAACGAACCCTGCCGATAGTTCTGGAAGCCACCACGAGCGTCTTTATTTTGTTGAGAGATGAGTTATTGTACAGGTCAAAGCAAGTTTATAATTTACAACCGTTTATATTTATATATTTATATATATATTTATATATATATATATTTATATATATATATTTATATATATACATATTTATATATATGTATATATATTTATATATATATATATTTATATATATATATATATATTTATATATATATTTATATATATATTTATATATATATTTATATATATTTATATATATATTTATATATATATATTTATATATATATATTTATATATATATATATTTATATATATGTATATAATGCATATGCAGTACATATTTGCAGAATCTTAAATGTAACATATGCACCGCTAAATCTCACTATATTAGCAAGATAATATAACTTCAGAAAGAGAATTAAAAGCGATGCTCCAACATATTACAAATAACTTTTATTGCAGTGTTACTAAAGCAATAACTTTTTGATACGAGATACCATTGTGTAAGCTTCTGTGACATGTTACTGTAAAGAACTTTCCAACTTAAACGTTCTTCCAAACACAGATTAGAAAACTTAACAACATTCCCACAAGTTAATATTTGGAAATAATATTTAAGCACTACATTGCACCTGCAGAACCAAACTGTAGTATATTAACGTAAAATAAATTTCTAAATTTCTCCTGATACCTTCGAAAACGAACACTACAGGAGATACTGACCTTGGTTGAACATTTAATGAGATATTTCTTGGTTTTATGTCAAAAATGTTTAATGAGTTAACAGTGTACAAAAATATACATTATGGTAATTCATTCAAAATGACGAATATCACATTAAAAGATTAGAAGAAAGAAAGAATAAAAGGTCTTAGTAATGCCATTGTCTAGTACTTAAATAGAAGGGAAAACGCCAAAAAATTGTTTAAGAAACTTGTTAATTTTCCTTTGCAATTCAGCATAAATACGATATAATTTTGTTGTGCCTAACGAAATGCTCATTAAAAGAAAAAAGAAAGAGAAGAAAAAAAGTTGTCGCTGAGCTAATAAGCATATTTTATTTCTCTATGTTTTGCATAATCATAGAAATTCTCTAGGGCTAGTTTACTAACTACAATTTTCAGTGATTAGTTCAGCACGCTTAATGCATTAATGCCATAGAAGCCGATACTCTAGAAAAGTAGCTTTACCGGAATATTTAATATTTTCCCAAAACCTTTGCCCTCTACGACATACAAATTTTAGAAAACTGTTTTTAAACTCCTTTCCTCCAAATTGACACGTCCTGTGCAACACGTCACATCCTCCCCCCAGCTGTTGCCGCCGCAAACGAAGTATGCAGCCAGGGTTGACCAATTACCCCGAACAGCTAATTACAGGGAGAATAGGTCCATTGCTAAGCATAAGACTGACGTCATTCTGCTATTGGCCGTATAACATACTCATTAGTTAACATGTCTCAAAAGACATTTAAAGGGAACCGCTATTTTAAGCACTTTTTAAATTGAATTCTGAACGATCCTATGATTCACTGCAGGAGCGTCATATCAATCCTTACTTAGGAGTTTTTTGGTAGTGTTTAACGCCCGCTTTTACTACTTGTGGCACCGCAGGCGATGGCACTGGCGATACATGAAATGAAGATGGAGCACCGGTGAAATGCGATGGCGGAGGAAACCGGAGAACCCGGAGATTACCCGCACCCTGCGCCGCTTTGTCCACCACAAATTTCACATGCGGTCGCTTGGACAGAAAAGCACTGCCATAAAATAGAATATTGTTGAATTCTGACGATACAGAGTTAACGAGGATGGTTAATTTTTAAAAATAATAGCGTATAATGGAAAGTGCAGTAAAACGAATCGTAAATATTTCCATTGAAACTACAGCACCGCGTATAAGGAACGGATTACTGTCCAGTAGCTATTTTACTGAACATTATTAAACATCTAACACATTGTATTGCATTGTGTGGCTATATGTGGTAGATATTATACCAACATTATTAATGGAGGGAAAAGTAAAAATTTTGGAATTCCTGGATTAAAGAATATTTTGATTATAAATATATTAATATCTACGTTTAAAATTATGTAATGTAACAGCATTAATTCATACTATAATCTACACCAAATGTAGGTATAGGAACATCTTACCTCGAATATTACGGAAGAAAGTAATTATTATTCTGGGTACTAGCGTTGCCTTAATGACGTATTTATAAAAATCACATCGCTACTGGCTTGTAACCGCTGCAGTGATGAATCACAATTACTCTGCTTATTAACATTACACAAATACCGCCTTGCAGTCGAAGCTTAGGTCAATTTTAGATTTAAGCAAACTTTTTATGTTTTTTTTTTCTTCCAATAATGATGGGAATTTTACCAAATATGTTTGCAAAAGAGTACATCGTTTTTATATACATTACTCTTTTTATGCTATAGGGGCTGCCATATGACTACCATCCCCGTGTAAAAACGGGATAGCTTAACACGAACACACAGAAGGCATGGTGAAGATTAATGAATAGTGAACGAATCGTATGAATCGATTCATATTGCATGAGCGAATTGTATGAATCGATTACTAAAATGAATCGCTCGACCCAGCACTTTGAATACAATGCCCGCAGCTTATCTTGGGCGCTCGGCTTCCTAGTCCATTCGGTAGGTTTCGCGCAATTTCGGAAGCAGAGCATAGCGGCAACATTGAGACACGACTCTATACATTCTGATATCTAGTGACTTCAATGCTAAGGTTACATTGTCTCTAGATCCCCCAGAGTTAACACAGGTGCATGTGTACGGTGATGCGTATTAATTGATCAGCTAGTTCGTGGTAAATTATATAATCTAATCGCCATAATAGCTGAGGGACTCAAAGAAAGAAACTTTCATGGTTGACAACACTGCGGAAAGACAGGTGGGCAAGTTATCTCTTCTTCCCCCCAATCCTCGTCCAAGAAAAGTGCGCGCACAGTGGGTTTCACAACTAAAGACTCCGTGTGCATACTTATAGGATTTCTTTACCAACATAACGTACCTACACTTAAAACGTTAAAACACTTCTCATTACGTATCAAACCTCTGTAGATAAGGACTTCAACTGCTTAGCCGGCACACAGAGAGGAGTAAAAGTGCAGGGAATAGAACGGGTAGAAACAGTACATTGTAGGGTTTACTATTCGCCGTATGACCACTCGTCGAAACCAAGGCTTTGGGTATATTCGAATAAATTATAAATATAATTAAATCAATATAATTAAAATAATCAAATAAGACTTTCAATCATTTAAGCTGAATAATGGGTTACAATATATTTTATCTAGTTATTGATTGTTATTGAAATGTAATTTGAAGGTGGGTTTAGTTGTAATTTTATAAAGATTACTAGCGGTCTACGTAGGCCGAAATTCTTGGGCCCAGCCCACTCCAAACTGAGCTGCTGCTATTATTATTATTATTATTATTATTATTATTATTATTATTATTATTATTATTATTATTATTATTATTATTATTATTATTATTATTCCGAGAAGCACAGGTGCCTGCGGTGCGGAGGGACCCGGGTTCGACTTCCGATACCAGTAAGGGGAGTTTTTCCTCTGTTAGGGGCCTGGTAAATGATTCATTCATGTTCTTGGATACCAACTGAAGACCCGTTTACAGAAATTGTGGCGGCTGAGGTCCTGTAATTCTCATGTAATAAGCGCCATGTTGATGACATTTTGCTTTATTTCACTCCCCCCAGTAGTCTGGGATATGGGCAAACGAAAGAGGCAGATTTGAATCTGCAGTGCCATTGCTGCGTTATCCGCAGTTGACCGAAGCTAGCATTCCCCTGTTGTTCATAATATTATGCTGCTATGAATGTGTGCATCCTGCGATTATTGTACTGCATCTCAAATTTACCTAGCAAAAAAGGTAATAAATTAATTTTATTCTGCCTTTAGAAACCATGTTTTAACCAACAGGGAGCTAAATATTTGCCAGAAAAGTGTCAATATGCTTTTATGCTGAAATAATAAGAGGAAAATTAATTATAATGAAATAAAGTATGAGTTAGTAAATTAAAAAACCAAAGCCGTAAAAATCCGACTAAAGTTTAATTTGTATGCGTTTTACAGTCTTTACACGGAAAAGTTTTCGTTATTTTTAATTTCCACAAAAATAACACTAGGTAATGATTTTAATTTAAGTGACATATGTTGAAATATACTTACATACACAACAAATAAAATGCAGATGTTTAATGTGATGATGTTTTTTGTCCTTATTTTCACGCCCGAACCCGAGCAATATGCCATTCAGAGGGTGTTGAATAAGTACGATCTTACTTCCGCGCAGCATGGTTTATGAACACAACTAGCTATGTTGATAAAGAATGAAGCGAGCCATATGTCAAAAACGCATTATTGGTTGTATGTAACAGTTTGCTTCCTTAAGAACTGACTAGTGATCTTATTGGAATTATTGACTTTTAAAACGCGAAAACATTTATATTCACACAATTCGTTTATGTTTTCGAATGATTGTTTTACTGCCTTTTCTCAGTACTGGTGAACTCATCATTTCCTACATTTTTTTAGAGACAGGCATTTGAAATTTGAAGACAAATCTTGCATTTTTTTTTAATCTTTCATTTGTATAGCTCCCTTTAACACCAATGGTCGTATCGGGGGCTTTGACTTGTGAAACTGTAGGTTCAGAACATTAGGTTAATAAACTTTACTCTCACATTCATACTTCCAGACTCTATGGGGGATAGGGAATAATTCTGGTTAAAGAAATATTCCCCGCCCCAGTCGGGAATCGGCCCGGGATCTCAGCTCGCTGACCACTCGACCACGGAGGCAGCCAAATCTTGGCGTTGTTTGTGTTTTAACCTGGCGTTACACGCGCCTGAAATCCCGGCATCATTACACGCAGCTGTTCTCACAGACCCTGCAATTTCCACCGCTTAAAAAGCTCATTGTAATACATCAATGAGGGAAGTGTTAGTAAGTGAAGTAGTGTCATTGTCAAACACCGTAATATATTTATTTAAAAGAAAACATATTTTAATTAAAAGTAGTTACGCAAAATGAAAATGCATATAAATGAACTGCAATTAAAATAATGGATATTTTGTCGATTTTTTGGCCAGTAACAGAGTTTTCATCGCAAAGGTACTTCTAGCAGGTATTACAGACATGTCTGATTTTTCTGTTTTTGCTTTTGCAGTCTACACAGCATCCTCGTGAGCACACAGTTGATTACATTTCAGAACATTTATTCACACCAAAAAGTTCTCTTATTCTCCCAGTTTCTTATTTTGATAAGGATTTTGACAATGCCTTTGCTGAAGATGGTCTCTGAGAAATGAAAAAGAAAGGTGCTTCAGGAATCATCATCAGCTTCACTTTCAGCCATACTTCCTCTTCTGCTATGTAAAAATATACCATGATACAGTTACAATACTTACAATATACTAAAATAAGGTACCAAGCAGGAAATGGCCAGTTCTAACACTAAACAAAGCCAGTAATACATACATAATAATTAATCATGTAACAAATATCTTTATAAAAATTTGGTTACAAATAAAGTGTTCAATTCATTGCTGCAAAACATTCTGGACGCTTCGTTGCCTGAACAGTTGAGGCTTTCTCATGTCGCAGTTCGCATGCCACTGCGCGCTAACACTTCAGTCACTCACGACTGACTACTCACTTGTCTTGCAATTCTTCTATATTTAGTTATGATGACGTCACAGAAGTTTCTGGATTATCTGAAGCTACTGGACGGTTCTATTATATGCTGGCAGACGATCTCGCGTTCCAAGACTTCCGGTTACCGTCGCGTCGGTTCCTGTGTTTACCTCATGCCAAGGCGAACGTAAGAGCGGGCGCACTCGGCACTATCAAATCAGCAACAATAACAGCATTTAAATAGTATATTGCTTCTTTAACCAAAATAATTTGAATGATTTAATGCTTTAGAATACGACCGCGCCGTGACAGAGTGGTTAGACCACTCGCCTCTCACTAAGGGGGTCCGGGTTCAATCCCAGGCAACCGCATGTGGGATTTGTGGTGGACAAAGTGGCGCAGGGGCGGATTTTCTCCGGTTTCCCCCACCATCGCATTCCACCGGTGCTCTATCTTTATTCCATGTGTCATCAGTGTCATCGCCTATGGTGCCTATGTAGCAAAATCGGACGTTAAACACTATCATAAAAAAACTAAGAGTTAGACAAATTTATTTTGTGTACAAACAAGGAAAAGTAGAAAGAAAAGAAAGAGCAATTTGCATGTGATCCCTTTGGAGATTTTCAAGTCCTTGTTTAGTTTTTCTTGAGATGTGTTAAATGTCATGGAAACAGCACAATCCCATGTAGCTCAAACAATGATGGCACATATTTATGGAGCATGGAACGTAGTAGGAAATATATTGACCACATAATATAACCTTCACTTCGCCTCCGTTTTGTAGGTATGGGAAATACTTTATTACACCCAAAAATTCGAAGTCTAGATTTTATCAGGAATATATATTTTCAGGCTTCTTAAAGCCACACAAAAGTATTTCAAATTCAATGCGCGCGCGTGTGTTCGAGGGAAAAAAAACTGCAACGAAAGATCAGTTGAATACCAAACTTGGTATTTACGTTCAGCATCTGCCAAGCATGCGACATGTAGGTTAAAAAAAAAAGAAAAAAAAAAGTATGTTTACTCCAAGCGACCTTTTAATATCGAACATTATTCGTTATTATTTTTTTTTTCAAAAATAGCTCCAGCGATTTTGATTAAAGTATCATCGTTTAAGTCAGGGCCTCTAAGGATGGATATACTGGTTCATTACAAAGTGTAGGGTGCAAAATCCAACTTTTTCATTTGTAGCAATAGTGCTATCTCTCTTTCCTTATGCTTGTGCTAGCTCTACATGCATCCCCCTTCCTCACCTTCCCTTTGTTCTTCACTGCAAATTGTCCCAAGTTGGACTAATGCATGGTACACACAACCTCTGCACCTCTGTTCGCACTGGTGTAATTTTAAATGTTAAAGAGTTCCTGATTTAAGCTATTTTCATGAAAAAATATATACTTGTATTACATTTTCTGGGAGTTTTCTTCATTCTGAGTCACCTTTGTGTAGCTGGTGAACCTGAAGCGGTAGGGAAAATATTACTGAAGAAGAGCTTGTCCAAAAAATGTATGTGAACTTAAATGTTTCTGGTGCTGACCACCCTTAAGATATTCTCTGCTATTGGTTTGAATTTTCATATGATTTATACTTTTATAACTGCAAACTGCTATTGTTTCTTTCTCTTTTTCATTATCATGCAAAGAGAAGAGTATTTTAAAGCCATCAACCTGCTTTGAAAAGATTTGATTGTTGCACATTGCTTTGTTACATTTTTGTTATACTGACAATGGAATAAGTAAAAGAGTAATGAAGATTTGTCTATTTTAACAGGAAGTATATAGAAGAACAAACATTTGTAAGGAGAGTTTGTTGAAAGTGTTTAATGTTCATTCTTACAGCATACAGCACTACACTATGGACACTGATGATTCATGAAATTAAACGGCAATTGGGAAAGAAAATTTGATAGCAGAACATTTAGCGCTTAAGTTGGAGTACCTCCCAGCATTTTCCAATTATGAAGACTAAGAAACCCTGGAAAAACTCTTAGTCAAAGAGAACAGTCCAGAGAGATTTTGAACTGCAGACCACCTATTCACATTTCTATCCCTTAACAACCTCAGCCAAGGTATGTACTGGATTTATTATCTTAATTAACATTATTTTTTGCAACTAAGTAATCAAACTGTGCTAGCAAATACAGTGGTAAAGGCTTACATATTTCTAAGGATGTATATTTTGTATTCTGCATATTTTGCTCATTTTTAAGTTAATATATTCATTCATTTTGTTTATAAATAGATGCTCAAAAATACTATCTTGTTCAAAATATATTTCCAGAATTCAGTTTTCTTATTATTTTTTTGAAAATGTAAATACATTTTTGCTTTCCACCTACCAATAATAGGTAAGAGGAAATATTGTATTTTACCCAATGTTTGGCACCAAGATTTCACCATAAATATATGTTTTGATGCCCCTCATTCGAAAAACGCTAACCTTTTTAGAAAAAAAGGTGGTGTGTGTGTGTGTGTGTTTGCGCATGCGCGCATGTCCAAAGTGAGCATCACAAATTCTTCTTTACATAGAATCATTTCAAAAATTATTTTTTTAAAAAGTTGCTGTAATGCTTTTTAATAAATACCATATACTTATCATATTTGCATGACAAAATGTATATTTGAATGAAATCCTCTTCATTCTGAATCACTTTCGTAAATCTAAGAGAGAGACAAAATCTTACCCCAGAAAAAAATATAGATCTCATTAAAGTACACAATTTATGTCAAATAACATTTTTTTGTGATCTTAATCATTTCCAAGAAATTATTTGTGATTAACTTACATTTTTAAATACTTATATTGCAATGAGACACAGACTGCAAAAAGGAAAATTTGCCCCAAGATGATTACATTTCCTAATCTGGAACCATATCATAGATAAGTAAATAAAGAGAAGATTTTATATAATAATATAATAGTACAAATATTGCGTTGTGTGAAACTAAGGTTTAGGAGATCTTAGAAAGAAATGAAAATAAATTAACATTTATGGAGATGGACTATTAGAGTTGTTCTGTCTCTAGATATCACAGAATCAGAAATGAGACTATATAGTAACAAATGCCAGTTACAAGAGTAAATATCATTGATTCTATAGAAGGAAAACAGTTAGGCAGGTATGGCTGATCATAAAGAATCACACCAGAGAGATGGCCATTAAAATATATAACTGGCAACCTCCTCAGCAAATGAAGAGGGGAAGACCATGGCTGTTGTGGAGTGATTATGTGAGACAATCCATGGAGGATAGGCAAATGACAGATGATAACTGGAGGGCAGAAAAAGATGGAAAAATTCGAGGGATGTTATATGCTGTAAACAAACCTGCCAAAAAAGAAAAAAAGAGGAAGCTTTTGTACAAATTATTTTGTGAAGAGTCAGCGGAGCAAGTCATAAGAGTTCTGCTCAACATATTTTTGTTTCAAAAACAACCCTAAGGGAATAGGTAATTGTTACATGTGAATGAAACTGATCTGATAAATCATGCTGAAACTGTATGCAACAACAATATGAGCAGATAAAAAAGAGGTTCAACAAGCAATAAAGAAACAGTCATATTATGCAGAATTTGACTGTTCATGCCTACTCATTAATCAATCTCATTGCAGATTGAACACCTGCATAATTCCTTCTTTTTTATAGAAAATATCCTAAGTGTATTCAAAATAACTATTAAAACAGGATTGTTAATGTATATTAGGTCCATTAGAATTTGAAACTCATAACCTAGTCACTACAAAAACAATGGAACACAAAAGTTCTTCAAGCTAACAATGCCAGTCACTGAATGACAAAGCGATTTTAAATTCTCTTTAAGAGAAAATAAGTAGAAGCAATATTCAGATGTAAATATATTTTCTTGTAAAACGTAATGAAGCATAAAATACAGAAATCATCTCCAATTTTTTTCTGCATAATCAATAATTCCAATAATATTCATCTTATTTTCACACTGCTAATCTCTGTGGTTCTTCACAACTGGAAGCATATTTTTAATGACGTACAATCAAAGGAAAATTATATCTTGTGCAATACATGCTTTTTAGATAAATACAATTTTGTTTGCGCCTTAATATGAACTTGCAACTGAGTTAAATGTTCTGGGTATGTACGCTAGACCAAGCATTTTAAGTTTTATTGCACAAAAATTCATATTTTCTGATTTTTTTATGTAAATAAATATTTTTCGTATATTCACATAAATTACACAAAAATCGCATAAAGGAATGTTTTTTTAAAATAATTTTCACATAATTTTATAAAATCACAAAAAGCATCAGCAGAATTATTTTTAACAAGTCACTCTCCACTTCTCTAATGCTCAATTACACATGTCAGAAAGCGTAATTTGTCGGTAATTATTGAAAGAACTGATATGTCAGCTATAGTATCCCTTCAGTTTGAAGAAATATAAACGTCCTGTTTTCCTTAGTTACATGAGCTCGCAAGATAAGAACGGGAATTCCTCCACTGCTAGATGCTTGAAATAAATAAACACCAGTTATCGTTTCACAGCACGGCTATTATATACACTGAAACTTGCTTACTGTGTCATTTGTGAAACCGCAAAGTTTAGACAACCTTCTAGTTGTGTTGGGAAGTTATATATCGACAGTTTTGACTTCACAGCGGGTTAAACAAGCTCAGAGTGAAAAGCAGTGCAAGAATACTCTGTGGAATTTAAGGATATTTTCAGTTCTGGTGGTAAAATTCTGAAATTATTGATGTGCATGACATTCCATGTTATAATTACATTAGACTTACTCCTTGTGACGTGGAGCGATCGTTTTCGAAATTCAAGGCACTTCTTCGTCACAATCGTGAATCTTTCGGGATGGAAAATTTGAGGAAGCACGTGGTCGTATACTGTAACTACAATATTTGGTGATCCCTCCCACGAATGATGACTGGTGAGTAACACGTACATTTCTATTAGATCAGCCATTTAGATCTTACAAAAAAAAAAAAAAAATGTTTTGGCACATATTTTTTAGTTTTTAGCACACATTTTTAACATTTTTAGTGCATACAAATAAATATTTCCCAAATTTTTAGCACCTAAAAATCCGAGCTCTATCATCATACATTGATGATTTGCTGCTCTGCAAACATTGAGCAACAACAGTATTCTAGAATGTTGACTAACTGATACTTAAGGGGAGCAATTATGCAGACTTGCATAATCAATATTATTAATAGCTGATAATATTATTACTAGCTTGAGAGAATGACTGGTTGAAATGAGCTGATATTAATTACTAATAAATCCCAGTTGCTTGAGTTTTACTCTCCCTAGAGGGACAATGATTTAAGTTAAAATGATTACCTATAATAATAAAATAGTTCAGTGTGCCTCTGTAGCAAAATTTATAGGTAAAATATCTGACAGGCTTTTTAAATGGATGCCACAAATTTAATAAAACATTATAACAATGCTTAATAGAATTACCTGCATTATTACCTATGATGCCTATTGATGATAACAGTGGTGAAGAGGTAGGTGAATAATGAATCGTTTCCAGTGTGCATTAGGCTATTTAAGCTCTAGAAACTACAAAGCCTAAATGATGAGAGCATTTTTGTGAATAGTGTGCCTATTCTGGCACACTGGCCGTGCTGATATGATCCTCACAATTGACAGTGTAATTAAAAAAAAAAAAAATAATAATGTATGGAAAATCAAAGAAATAAATGCTACTTTTTTAAAATTTTTTTTATGTAGTCTAAAACATGAGTAACAGTACTGTTATGCTTCAAGCACTTCAAATGTTGTGCATATTAGGTTATTGCATTTGTTAGGTTATTGCATTTGTTTCATTTATTGCTATCTCATATTCAATAATACATAACTAGTAATAATATAAAACATAGTTTCAATTACTTAAAAAAAATTACTTTTATGTTTTCTCAGCTACACAATATTTTAACCATCTCCCTTTATTGATTCCCATTTACCCGTATATATAGCGGAAGAAGAGAAATTTTCTTATTCTTACTGGTGGTTCTTGTCCCCAGATAGCTAGATCAGAACTTTCTGTATTGTATATTAAAATTCTTACTATATTCTCCCACAGAAATACATGTATAATTAAAAAAAATTTATAAAGTGAAGCAAACTACACCTGTTTCAATGCACTCTTTCAACTATCATCAATATCTATCAGTTACAAAGGATAGAGAAAGTGATGCATAGGCTGCCAAAGTTTTATATTACAGTATCAGTGGAAATAGATTTTTTAGATTTCCAAAATAAGTGGAGGGGGAGATCTGCGAGTAGTCCAAAATATGTTTAATAATTTTGATTAAAGAAATCTTATAGCTTGGAAACCATGAGTGAAAGAAAATATATGCTGCCCGTGCTAATATATGCAATGCATGCATGGCAAATAACCTTTTTCATAGCATTGACATTGTTTCAAATAATTGCCTTTTTCTTACATCTCTCAAGTAGGAATTTGCTTTTGTGTGTGACATTCTAACATCTGAAAGTCTATGATTCTCCCTTTTATTTGCAGGAACTCCCTAATGTTGGAAATAATCATCTAATATAAATAGATGCATACTGTTCCGGCATTTTTTGTGTATCATAATCCCCCTCAATTCAAAATCACTTCTAGGCAAGCACTTACGATGATTAACTTAAACAAATTGAAGAGTCACTATTTATAAGGATGCATACAATGGATACCTATGAATTTTTAATGGGTGGGGCCAACATGGGACACAAGATCATTAATGCATGGATGCATGAACAGGAGGTCTATGCTTGATATTCTACTAGGACCATCCTCCCTGGTTAAGACTTAATTCCTGATTTACCTCAACCCTCATAGCTGGCAAATACCGGCGAAGGGTGAAAGGCTACCACCCTAAACTTAGGAGCTTATGTCTGGGATGTTTCCTTCCCAAACTTCCAAAATTTCCTTTCCCAATTATTATTTTATTTCATGTACTTACCATAAGTTTCCACCACCTGTGGTGCTGTATACAGCAAGAACAGGCATTGAACACTACTGTTAATGAGTGGGTATTCCAAAGTGTGTGACTGGAATAGATAGTGTTGCTTCTTCTTTCCTTGCTTCACCCCCCCCCCCTTCACTACGCTGTTCGCATAACTATATTTGCAGTTTGATGCTTAAGATAAAGTTTTGTATAAGTCTTTATGCACCCTTTTCCAGCTTATTATTTTTTCACGTCACATCAGGTTCAGCCTCTTAGCTGAGCTTATCATCTAAATGGAAGTTTCATGAACCATGCTGAACTTTTCATAATGCTAACATATGCTCAATAAGAATGCAGTGGCCCTAGACTCTCTAAAATTACACACAGGTTGTCTGTAGGCTGTGGAAGAATTCAAGTGTGACTCATTCAGCACTGTATTATGATTTGAAACCATTAGAGCCAGGATTTGTACATATAACCAAATAATAAAATTTGCACCACAATATCCAAAAACAAATGAACTGAAATGAAATAAGCTTTTGTTTCATTGGTAGTCTCTTAGCAATATGAATAAGGGCTCTTTTACCTTGCCATCATTAGTGCACAGCCATTGTGCTATGGTGAGCCACAGTGACAGTGCAGAGCTTTTTGTTTTTGGGATTTAAACCAAAGTTAGGCTAGGGTATGTGTGAACTGGATTCAAACTGATTATGAGGAAATATGTACATTCCAGAGAGCCTGAAAATAACACTAATCTTTGATGGATTTTGAGAGCAGATAGGTGTTGTTTAAATAAAAGAATTTAGATAAACATGATATACACATATTTATTTAAAAGTTACTTCATGACTACAAGAAGAGGACATAGAAAGATGCACATCTGGTTTCATAGTTGGAAGTGCATAAGTAAAAATGAACTTTACTTGGTTATATGCAACAAAAACAAAACAAAGGTTAAAATTACCAGCTGACATTCTAACACACCCACCTAATTTAAACCTGTTTCACACACAAATCGTTCACAAATTTTCTGTTTGACAGTAGGTAAGGCTTTTGTCATAATATCAGCCACTAACTCATAGTGTTAACTCGATCCAATTCCACACACCCTTTTCTGACATTTTCTTTGATAAACAACCTTCTTATATTAATGTGCTGGTGCACTTATGAGATTCCTCATCTTTAGCAGTACACAATGCACCTTCAATATCATTGAACATTTCTATATAGATGTTTCCTAAACCTAGCATCTCAAACACATTTCTGACATGCAGTGATTCTTTGATACCTTCAGTTAGTCCTAAATATACTGACTCAGTGCTTGATAATGTTACAGTCTTGAGTTGCTTAGATTGTCATGTAAAAACAGAACCACCTAGGTTAATCACATATCCATAATGAGAAAAGCCTTTTTTCTTGTTACATGCTAAGAAGCATCAACAAAGTGCTCAACATTCAAATGTCCACTTCTAGTGAATACAAGGCCATAATTCTTGGTTCCATTGGTGTATCTTAGACTCGTTTACCAGCTGACGGGTGTTATCACCATGACATTTATTGTACTGACTAAGTTTATAAACAGTATACATTACATCAGGTCTGGTGGAAATTGCTAAATACATCAAGGATCCTATCAATTCTTGTTACGCAATTTCCTCACTTTTGGTTTCTAACTTTGGTAAGTCACAACCCACAGACATGGGTGTTCTCTTTGGATTATAGTCTACCATATTGAATTTCTTCAATAAGTCAGACTAGCTTGGTCTAGTATCAAAATACCTATCTCTTTGTTGTAATTCACCCTCATTCCTAGACAATCTTTAATTGGCTTAGAAATTTAACTTCATACTTCTTTGCTAACAAATATAAATTCTTTATTTTTCGCAAAGCCAGTTAGTGAAAACAAATAAGTCGTCTACATAGAAACAGATATAAATAGTAGAAGCACTTTCTTTCTTAACAAACGCACAAGGATCACACGCAGATAGAGAAATCTCTGATACTCTCATTCTATGCACGACTAATCTGTTTTAACCATAAAGGTTCTTTTTCAAGGCACACACTTTACCATCAACAGTAAAGCCATCAGATTGGTCCATATAAATAGTTTCACACACATCACCATTTAAAAATAGCAGTGGTAATGTCTGTATGTTCCATATCAAAGCTCAGCCCATTAGATATAGCCATAATCAGTCTTAATATTTCTGGTCAAACAACTGGAGAGTAACTTTCCTGGTAATCAATACCTTTCTTTTGAGAAAAACCTCAAGCTACCATACCAGTCTGGCTCTATGGCGCTCATAATTACCACATGCATCTTTTTGACTTTAAAGACCCATTTACTTTTAACAATATTTTGTTCCTTAGGCCTGTTTACTAGTTCCCACACATCATTTTGTATCAATGCATTGTATTCCTCTTCCATTGCTAATCTCCAATCTCCAATCAGGATCCTTCAGAAGAGGGAACTGTATTAATTGCTTAAGGCTACACAAAAATTTGTTTCATAATCATCAAGCCAAGTGGAGTCTCGCCTTTCCTTCCGAGAGCTATCTAGCATTTCTACCTTATTCTCACTGTCAGACTCATCATCATTGTGATCATTATTCCCCAGGTTTTCTACATTTTAGCCTCAGCAGTGACCTCCCATTGTGGGATCAGTTCTACAAACCCAGGGATTTCATCAGTTCCATCTAGAACACAACCTGCCTTTTTTCATCAAAGATTACATTTCTATATACATTCACATGACCTGGTTGTTTTGGGTCAGCTAGCCTATACCCTTTTGATCCCTCACAGTATCCTATCATTTTATCTTCAGACTTTGGATCAAATTTTTTACATTTCACTTTGGGTATAATAGACATAGCTTTACATCTAAATACACAGATAATAGACAAATCTACCCTTTTACCAGTCCATATTTCTAGGTGTAACTTATTGAGAGCTATGGTGGGACTCCTATTTTTGAAATAAATTGCAGTATTTACAGCCTCTGCCCAATACATCTTGTCCAACTTTGCCTGATAAAGCATAGCTCTAGCACATTCAACACAAGTTCTATTAATTCTTTCAGTGACTCCACATTTTTCTGGTGTATATGGGACAATAAATTGCATAACAGTGCCATTGACTTTACACAATTGCTTCATCTCATCATAATCATATTTTCCTCCATTATCAGACCTAAATCTTTTGATTTTACAATCCATCTGGCTTTCTACCATACACTTAAACTCTTTGAACTTAGAAATACATACACTTCTTCTTTTTAAAAAATAAATGAAGCTCATCCTGGAATGATCATCTGTGAATGTAATGAAGCACATTGCTCCAACATAAGACACATTATCTCTCTCAGGAACACATGTGAATTAATTCCAGTACACTGTTTGCCCTAGTTGCTGCTTTAGGAAATGGCAATTTACTATGTTTCCCTTTCACACAAGGGATGCAAAGTTTATTTTCAGATTTAATAAAGGGTATTCCATCTGCCAGTTTTGGCAATTTTGGCAAGCCTTGAAGATTTAAATGTCCTATTCTTTAATGCCATAGTTCTTCAGAATAATTAGAGGACAACAAAGCATTTTCTCAACTCTTACAAACATTACCATCTCTATCTAACTTATAAATTCCATTTACAACACTTCCAGTTAGCATTTTTTCACCTTGAATTTCTATACTATCCTTGGGAAGCACATTGACCCCTTTATCATTGAACACAAGTATATTACCCTTGCTAGCTATTTGATGCAATATCAAATTGGTTGCACTATTTGGACAAAACATTACATTTGAAATGGTAGCTTTTGTTTCACCTTTGTTGTTAATACAATGCCTTTACATTTCATAATTGAGTTGTCAGCTACCAATATCTCCCGAGATTGGCTATCACCAATAAAGTTTGCTAAGTGTACTCTATGAGTTATAAATCTACTACAACAGCTATCAAAATACCAATCCTCTCTACCCAAACTTTCACTAGCTAAAGTAACAGACAACATTGTAACACTTTTTGTACCTTAATCTGAATTACTCACACTCAATTAATTCTCTTTTTCTTTCCTTATGTATTTTTGAGCATTCTCTTGAGTTTCTTAAAATCTGGACAGTCTGGATTCTTGTGACCTACTTTATGACTACAGATAGAGCAATCTCACTTTGCCTTGCAGCCTTTCCTTCATCGTAATTATTAATAAATTCCAACACTGAATCTAAAGTAACTTTCTTGTGAGCAACACCATACGTTAAAATCTGCAAAGTACATGAATCAGGCAGACTATGAAGCATCATTGAGCCAATCTTCTCATCGGAGTACGTAACACCACAATCTTCTAGTTCACCACGAACACTCAAGATGTGACTGACGTAATCATCCATAGAATTGAAATTTTCCAATCTTGCTCTGAAGAGTTTCCCTTCCAGCATGAGTTGACCAGCTATGCCTTGCTCTCCAAAGTCCTTAGCAAGTTTGTCCCATGCAGCTTTTGCAGTTTGGGTACCCAGGAGACATGAATAACAGGATGTTGTCACAGGCATCCCAATCTTGGCAACACTCGTTGAATATATCCTTCATCGGTATCAGTTCTTTCAACAGCTTTCCGAAGTCCACGATCTATCAGAAAACACTTCATTTGAAACTTCCATGTTGCATAGTTTGCTCTTCCCTACAGCTTGATTATGCCTGGTACACCAGACACAGACACCAATGTTGTCGCGGAACTCGAAGAGCCGCCTGCACCAGGTTCCTTTATTTTTTTTTAAATTAAGATATCAAAATATACAGTAGTTCACATACAATGAGGTGATGCAGCCACTATGTAATTCAAACACATGTAGTTCCGGGGAAGCTTAACCTCTCTTTTTCATGTTTCAGAAATCTAGATTCTATGCACAGTTATCAGTTAACTTTTCTTCCTAAACAAATGGGCCCATAACCTGATGGATTTTGAGAGCAGATGGGTGTTGCTTAAATAAAAGAATTTAGATAAACATAATGTATATTTATTTCAATGTTACCTCATGACTACAACAAGAGGATGTAGAAAGACGCACAGCCAGTTTCATAGTTGGAAGTGCCAACATAAGTAAAAAAGAAATTTACTTGGTTATATGAAAGAAAAAGAAAACACGGGTTAAAATTACCAGCTGAACATTCTAACAATCTTATCATTTTGTAAATTTTTTCGCCCGTTCTTATCCTCAATGCTGATAGGGGATAAACTTAGACTTAATTGGAATTGAGATTGTCATAATTCATCCCAATAACAAAAAAAACTATAGATTCTACACTAAATGTAAGTTATTTTTATTTCTTCCCATCTCCACAGTATTGTTTACTATTAATTATTGATTAGCTAATTGAGAAAATTATAATTTAATACAGTAAATCGAGCATTTTTACATTAAAAATTTACAATATGCATTTTCCCCATAAAAGTGGCCTTTCTGGCTGAGTGTCTTCCAGTTTTCCTCCATCTTCATAACTGGCAAATGCTAGGAAGGAACCCAAACTTAGGCATTTTCTTTATTAATTATCATTTCATTTCAAGTATCATCACACTCCACTGCCTGTGGTGTCATGTGTAGTAAGAGCAGGTATTAAGTACTAGTAAATGAAAAGTTATCAGTACAATGGGGTCAGTGTTGGTAGTAACATTGAAAGTGTGTAGTGCTCAGTGTAAAATAATAGAGAAAAAAACAGTGTAGCTTAAAGCAATATTTGGGAATGGTTTTACATAGTGTAATGGTTACTGTGCTAGCTTCATTACCCAAGGTCGCGGGCTCAAACCTGGTTGATAACGATGGAAATTCCTTAGCATGGCTTCCCTCGGAAGGGTAGATTTATGGTACTTAAAAGAACCTCAAGCCTGATAGAGAGACCCCTGAGCAAAATTAAGCAATCTTTCACGCCCATATAGAATGGACGCTGAGAACCACAGCAGTTAAAGAACGTCCATAAATAAAACTCCATTTCATTTTTATACATAGAGCTAAAGGATATAGGAGATGCAAGGCTGTATAGCACACATTCTTCTAGTGTCGGCAAAATTTTTTCCAAGAGGGTGGGGATGGAATGAACATCATTAAAAAACTTGCAAATCTTACTACTCATATTTAGTTACATTTGCTACTAAACAACACCAACCTTTCACAGGCATTGGGGTATTTAAATGTCATTCTCTATCTTGTCACTCTATTTAAGCCAAATCTAACTACTCATATTTAGATGCATTTGCTACTAAACAACACCAACCTTTCGCAGGCATTGGGGGTATTTAAATGTCATTCTCTATCTTGTCACTCTATTTAAGCCTTAAGTCTTCTAAATGCATGTAAGTAATGTAAGTTAGAAACCTTGGCTACCACAAAGGCCTATCTTTATATGATTCTGGATAGTCATGTTGTCTTTCAGGCAAAAAAGTCACCATACTTGAATGTGCATGCCTGTGTTGTGCAAGATAAAATAAGAACAAGCAGACTCTTATTAAATCTGATATCTAAGCTGCACTGCGTGCCCTCAACTCTCATCAGTTTAAATCAAAATGCTCTGGGAAACATAAGTATAATTTCTGAATCTATCATCCACTAACAAAGTTTAAACTATGTTTGGTACCCAGCCTTACAGGTATTAAAGCTGATTCTATGGCCAAGAAAGGGGCCAATGATCTATTCATGTGCCCAAAACCACTGTGTGGAATTAGCTTCAGAATAGAAAAAACTGCAGTTAGGTATTGGATGAAGAGAACAGTTGATGGTTCTGAATTCATAGGAGCAAAATTTAGAGAATTTTAATCAAAGAATCAAACAAAAATCTAAGTCATTGTCTCATTAAATCAGATAGGCAACTGTTTAGGAAAATCATAGCTTTCTAACCAGACATGGTGTGTTCAGGAAACATCTTACGATAATAGGAATATTCTACAAGGAACCAATATGTCACCTTTGTAAACAATTTGATGAGGCAGCAGTTCATCTTCTGGAGTCTGAAACTGTATAGGAGTCACCTCACATTTGAAATGGCTAAGCATCCTGGAAAAGGGGCTCAACTTGCAAGCCAAATAACTCTGCTCACTGAATGGGTTGAACTAAGCCTATAACAAGCTAAGGAAGCACACATAGTCACCTTGTCTGGTGACTGACAGAGACTGCTGACATTTGAAGAGGGTCGTAAAGTGTAATAAGCAGACATCTATCCAGACCATCACACAGGAATTTCAAACTACATCAGGATCCACTCCAAGTACTATGGCAGTTAGGCGTGAGGTGAGAAACCTTGGATTCCATGATTGAGCTGCTGCTCATGAGCCACACATCACACAGGAAAATGCCAAACGACGCCTCGTTTGGTGTAAGGAGCATCAACTTTACACGACTGAACAGTGGCAAAACGTTGTGTGGAGTGACAAATCACTGTACACAATGTGGCGATCCATAGGCAGGATGTGGGTATGGCGAATGCCCGGTGAGCGTCATTTGCCAGTGTATGTAGTGCCAATAGTGAAATTCAGAGGTGGTGGTGTTATGGTGTGGTTATGTTTTTCCTGGACCCCTTGTTGTTTTGCATGGCATGATCACAGCGCAGACCTACATTGGTATTTTAAGCACCTTCTTGCTTTCCACTGTTGAAGAGATATTCGGGGATGGCGATAGCATCTTTCAACAAAATTTAGCACCTGTTCATACTGCACAGGCTGTGGCGGAGTGGTTACATGACAATAACATCCCTGTAATGGGCTGACCTACACAGATCCTGACTTGAATCCTATAGAACACCTTTGGGATGTTTTGGAATGTCGACTTTGTGCCAGGCCTCACCAACCTACATTGATACCTGTCCTCAATTCCGCACTCCGTGAAGAATGGGCTGCCATTCCCCAAGAAACCTTCCAAAACATGATTGAAAGTATGCCTGCGAGAGTAAGACTAAGGGTGGGCCAACACCATATTGACTTTCAGCATTACCGTTGGAGGGCGCCACAAACTTGTAAGTCATTTTCAGCCAGGTATCCGGATACTTTTGATCACATAGTGTATATATTCTGCGAGTCAGCAGGCACTGTAGAGTAGAAGCATGTATCAAGGCATAAAAACACACCAACACCAGGGAACTGATGGCGTGACCGTGGCAAGTTCTCATGCCATAATGTTGTACTGGAAAAAAGTTGTCCAAAATGGAAATTTGCTTAACATGGCAAAATAGTGACCTAATAAATATAAATTTTCATAATCTCTGGGTTATTGTAAGGATTTATGTACACAATGGCAATGCATATGATTGAAGCATTACATTTCATCAGAATCTGAACCTTGGATGGAAGCATTTGCAGAAATTATTTTATTGTATCTTTCCTTGTAGGTACCTAAAATGGGGTTAAGGGAATTCAGTAGGCTCTAAGTGATGGCAAATATTTTAAGAGTGTGTCTCCATGCAATGGTTTTAAAATTCCAGGCTTTTTACATGATTACGAGGGGAAAAAAAAAATAACAGCTTTCCAGTACAGAATAATTTAAGTACTTGAAAATTCAAACCAATAACATTAATTTCTCAAAAATTGTTTAATCCACAAAAGAAATGTATTTTACATTATTAGTATGTTTTAATCAGTACTATATTTTTGTGACTATCTCATATGGTTTGCCAGTAATGCAAAAGTCATTCAGAGTGAAGAGGTCTTAGAGGTCTTAGCGACCTTTTTGTGACTTTGTTTTACAAGTTTAGCAAGTCAGTCAACATCGTTTTAAGTGGTGATTTTAATGTTGACTTCTGCTCTGATGCTGTTGAAATACGGGAACTTGTTAATTTATTTACAAGTTTTGGACTTAGGGTTTTCAACATAATTAATACAGTACAGGTTCCCACTAGAATATCAAAAAACTCGGTGTCACTTATTGATGTGTTAGCTACAAATATGAACTATGATCAGCCGGCGCAGGTAATGGAAACGGGTATCTCGGATCACAAAGCGCAAATCCTAAAAGTATCAAGTCAGTCATTGAACGAAAGTAGAATAACAAGCAGTAAAAGGCATTTTAATGAAGAAAATCAAAAGCAATTTAAATACCTATTAAGCAAAGAAAGTTGGCATGACATTTATGAAGAAAAGGATGTACATGCAAAATTTGATAAGCTAATAGAAACAGTTCATCACAATTTTAATATAGCATTTCCACTGAAACAGGTTAGTATAAAGAACAAAAACCAAAAAGGGTGGGTGACCAAAGGTATAAAAGTATCCTCACAGAGAGTCAAATTCCTATCAATGTTGGAAAAAAGGGGAAAGGTGTCAAGGGAAAACTTAATTTATATAAATAAATATAAAAAGGTATACAGGAAAGTTATTAGGGATGCAAAAAAACTGGAAAATGATAAATATATTCAAAGAGCAACAAACCAAAGTAAAGCAATCTGGGAAGTAATCAATAAGGAAACCGGGAAAAGAAATTTGTGCATAAACCAATTTGAATTGATGCATGAAGGGCAAAAAATCAAAGATCCAGTTAAAATAGCTGAATTGTTTAATACATATTTTGTTGAGGGTCCAAATAAACTAGTAAGAGATAAATATGACACAGGGGTTAAAAAAGCAAGAGAAAACAGTAAGGTTAAAAGATGCATGAATTCAGTGTTTATTAAACCTATAAATGAGCAGGAACTGATAAGGGCAGCAAAAGGGCTGAAAAGCAAGCTCTCAGCAGGTCTAGACGAGATTCCTGATCTAGTAATAAAGGTTTGTGTAGAGGAAATAGCAAAACCATTACTGAATATCTATAATACCTCCTTTGAGACAGGAGTTTTCCCAGATAAATTAAAAACAGCTAAAGTTAAACCCCTCCATAAAAAGGGACCCCAAGATGTGTTACAAAATTACAGACCAATTTCTATGCTATCAGCATTCTCCAAGATTTTGGAGAAGCTAATGTTCAATAGAATTAGTAATTTTTTAGAGAAAAATAAAATTCTCACAGATACACAACATGGTTTTAGGCGAGAAAAATCTACTGAATCGGCAGTTTGCGCCCTAGTTGAAAAAATTATTGCTGCTATTGAAAAGAAAGGGAAATCAATAGGTTTGTTCCTTGATCTAACAAAGGCATATGATGTGATTGATCATGATATACTACTGAGAAAGTTAGAGGTGTATGGTATTAGAGGAATAGCAAATGCATGGTTTAAATCTTACCTATCGAATCGATGTCAAGTAGTAGAAATTAGCAACCTGAATAAAGAACATCTCAGTATAGAAAGATGTCAATCTACGCAGAGGAAGGTAGGACAGGGGGTACCACAGGGATCTATATTGGGGCCTCTTCTTTTCTTGATTTATGTAAATGATCTCCCATTATGTGTCCAGGAGTCTGAAGTGGTGTTATTTGCTGATGATACAAACCTGCTGCTAAAAGCAAACAATGACAGAGATCTTCAGAAAAAAGTAAATGGGGATATAAGGAAATTGATATACTGGTTTGAGGTAAATAGACTGCTATTAAACACACAAAAAACTGTTGCTATGAGTTTTCATTCGAGTCATCATAGAAATGTGGCAAAACCGCAAATAAAAATAGACAATGAAATCATAAAATATGAAGATCAAACTAAATTTCTGGGGATAATTATTACAGACGATCTTAAATGGGGGACACATATAAATATGCTAACCAAGAAACTAAGTGTGGGATGTTATATATTGAGTACATTGAAAAGAGTGACGAGTGTGCAAGTTTTTAGAAGTGCTTATTTTGCATACATCCATAGTCATATAAGGTATGGAATAATGTTCTGGGGGGCATCAACAGAATCTGAAAAAGTTTTTTGGTTGCAAAAGCGGGCCATAAGAATAATGACTGGCGAATCAAGTAGATCTCCATGCAGGGAACTGTTCAAAAGGTTAAGGATTATGACTGCACCAAGTATGTATATATTAGGAGTTATCCATCATATCAGACAAATAAGGCATCAGTTACCAGATAACCAAGAGATTCATTATCATAGTACAAGGCAGAAAGGAAATCTACATGTGCAATATTGCAGAACGAATCTAGCCAAAAACAGTGTAAATCATAATGGAATAAAACTGTATAATAGGCTACCCCTTAATATAAAAAATATTGAGAATGTAAATCTGTTTAAGAAAAAACTCAAATTGTACCTATTAGAGAATGCATTTTATTCAGTTATGGAATATGTAAATAAGTCTTACTAATTAAGGCAGTATGGATATGTGTGGTGACCCTAAATGCTGTATGCATATGTGTATGTGTGTGTGTGTGTGTGTGTGTGTCTCTGTCCTTTTAACTTATTGTTATATTCCTATGTAACTTATTGACGAGTCCATATCATGTATACATGATCTGAAGGATGAAATAAATGAATATGAATATGAATATGAATTAAATTCTCACACGCCCTGGTATACTTAATAATCTTGGCAAATGTATTATTGTGATCACCAATATTCATGATGATGATTGTAAAGCATGTGTTTTAACCACAATTTTCTCTGATCATGATGCTATACAGCTTGTTGTAGATGTTGAGTGACTTAGAGTGTATGAAAACATAAATAATGACAACAACCACAATAATGTACATTTAAAACATATATTATAAATGATCAAAGTGGCTGCTATTTTACTCTGTTATTAAGTCAAGTGTGTTGGTTTTACTTTTATTTTAGCATCACTGATTTAATTGATAAAGTTAACTTTGTTCTTTTGTATTTTATTGATATAATTGATGTAGTTTTTCCTTTAATTTTTTTTTAAAACAAAACATAAAAGAGCATAAAAGGCGGTATAATGGGGAGCTCCATAAACTTAAAATGTAATGTTTGAAATATTATAATCTTTAAGTACACTATGGAATTTCTGAAATTAAGACTAAGTGTATTGAAGCTAAGAAAGTGTATCAGAAGAGCTTAAAAAACACAAAAATTGATTATTTTTCTAGTTTAATTAAGGATTCTCAAAACAAAACAAAGGCTACTTGGTCTGTTATTAACAGTATAGTTAACAAAAATTCTAAATTTTCAACTCCAGAGCTAGACCCTGAAGTATGTAATTCTTATTTTATTAACAAAGTAGAAGAACTTGTGAGTAGCATACCTCCTAGTAAACCAAAGTCATTTCTGAAAAAATTGTCCAAAGCTGATAACACCTTTTCCTTTAAACATGTCAGTGCAGACAAAGTATACTCTTCCATACTGAGCTTAAGTAATAGCACTTCTTTTGATGTTTATAGTATAAACTCCAAAATACTAAAATTGGCAGCTATCCGTATATTAGAACCCCCTTTATGCATATTTTTAATTTTTGCATTGATTCTGGTGCGTTTCCCTATGCATTTAAATATGCAAAAGTAACTCCAGTGTTTAAGAAAGGTAATAGAGCAGACTACGGAAATTATAGGCCTATATGTATTATACCAACTATGTCAAACATTTTTGAGATTTCAATTAATAAACAAATTCATGAATATTTTGAAGAAAACTTTTTATTAAGTAAGCAAAAGTTAGGGTTTCGGACATCCCATAGTACTATAGACGCAATAACCCTGTTCTATAAATGCTGTCTTTCTGGCACTGAGTCTGGTAATTTGTATTAGATTTTTTGATTTCACGAAGGCTGTTAGTACAGCTCCTCATAAAATGCTTCAACATAAGTTAAAATTTTGTAGTTTTAATGATATTAGTGTAAACCTTCTGTCTTCTTATCTTAGCAATAGGTATCAAGGAGTGTTTTTAGATTGTAGTAAAGTTTCCTCTTTCAAACTCTTGAAACATGATATACCTCAAGGATTCATATTGGGACCACTATTGTTCATAATTTACATTAAAGATCTTCTTAATTTTATTCACAGTTGTTATTTAGAGATATATATGCTTGCAGATGACTTGGCTGTTAACATTACTGAATCAAGAAGAGATATATTGAACTCAAAACTTAAAGAGTTAACTAATAGTGTCCAAATATGGTGTAATGCTAATAATTTGATTTTAAACAGTTCAAAAACAGAGACATTACATTTTAGTTTAAGGAGAATAAATTCAGATGACCATAAAACAGTGAAATTTTTAGGTTTGCATGTTGACTCAAATTTGTGCTGGCAAACTCACGTTACATATGTGGTAAAAAAAAGTAAGTAAGTGTTTGTTCATGTTACGAATACTTAAGAATAATTTAATGTAGAATCTTTAATTGCAGCCTATTATAGACACATTCATAGTCATCTGAATTATGGGCTTATGCTCTGGGGTAACCATGCTTCATCATTATGATTTTTTATTTTACTGAAGAGATCTTTAAGATTAATTTATGAAGCTTCACCCAGGACTCATTGTAAACCACTTTTTATTCAATCTGGTATACTTTCTTTACTATCAATGTACGTTCTGGCCTGCCTCTTTTATGTCAAGAAAAATATTAATGATTTTACTACCTGTGACAATATGCATAATTACCCAAATGTAAGAACTCAAATATTTATATACCTAAAAGTAAATATAGTGTAAGTGTAAATAGTTTCTGTTACATCTCATTAAAACTTTTTAACTCCTTACCTGTGCACATAAGACATCTTTCGTTTAAGAGCTTCAAGAGGGGGCTCAGATGGTTAACCCTCTATATACTGTTGACAGGTTTTATGTATAAATATATGGCGATAGATTTTATGATTGATATATACTGATGAAGTCATGAATAATTGTATTCAATAGACTAATAAACGATCTATCTATCTACCTGCCCGCCCGCCTGTCTGTCCGTCCGTCTGTCTGTCTGTCTGTCCATCCGTCCGTCCATCCATCCATCCATCCTTCCATCCTTCCATCCATCTCTAGAAAATTCAGTTATGCATTTTATTTGTTTTTAAAATATCTTAAAGACACGATATATTAATAAAAAATTGTTAAAGTCACTTTTCAGAAAATAAAAATTTATTCAACATTTTCGATGTAAAGGGTAGTTTAGAATGGGAAGATTTACTTGGAAATCTTTATATTGCATCTTTGGAAGATACAGAACTTAAATACCAAAGTTTAGTACTTATCTTGGACAGCATAACTCAAGAACTCTTCAACTTTGAGATGCTGTTCTCTTTCTGAGTCCCCCTCATGCACACATTCATACCCCCCCCCCACACACACACACACGGACTTTTTTATAAAAAGGTTTTTGTTTGTTTGTTTTTTGTTTTTGTTGTTTAGTTTTTTTTTTTGTTTTTTTTTTCTTTTTTTTCCCAGGATGTCTACACGATTCACATTTTACCTGGTAAACCACGAGGGGATTTCAAATTAATATCAAATGCCATACTCCCAATGACATGATTCAGCGTTGGCCATTCACAGGAAATTACAATTTACACTTAACTAATGGCTGCTGCTTTAATGGATTAAATAATTTCTTCATCTATACCAAACATTTGAATAGCAATAAATCAGTATATACCAACAAAGCACAATCACAAATATGGAATGACAAGCATTCCTTAAGTTAAACACATACTCTCCATCAAATCAAATTTTTGGGCATCCTTCTAAATTTAGTTTTTTTATTGTTTGTATGTCAAAGGAGTTATCAGATATTTGGCAAAGTTACCTCAAAATAGGTGTATGGAAATGCTCAAAACTCATTTACTACGTAGTCCTTCTTTGTATCTTGATTTTAAATTTTGTTTATGAGTAATCGGCAACTACCTAAAAATTGGGTAACAAGTATAACATAAGTATACACAACAGGAAAATTTGATCCCTTTGTATATCGAATGCACTCAAAGTTTATAAAAGATATCCTAAACACATTGACATAAAACTTTTTAAACTTTCTATAAATTTCACAAGTATTGTGTACATCCAACTTTAAATCAAAATATGTAATTGCATTTTTGGTAAAAAAAAAAATTATAGGGCATAGAAATATATTAATTTGGGTATGCTATCAGTAGGTCAGTAAAGTTGTGTCTCTCTATTTATTGGAAAGAATATGTTAGCACGTCTTTTGTTTTGTATATTATGAGTTAAGTATTAAAAGTGTGCCTTTGAAGCTTCACGGATTAAAGCAATATTGCACATTATTCACTGTTTAGTAAAAATGGAAAGAAGCTCTCTTGAAAGAGCTAGTCCTCTGGCACCTGGTAGAGACTTATAATGTGGAATCACTTCATGCAACATTGATCAATAATCGTCATACTTTGTAGCCATCTTGTTTAGCCAGCAGACAATTTGATTTAACCTAAAGAATATTAAACTTTAAATACAAAAATCAAAATCAGCTGCAATGTTAGGAAAACAAAATACTTGTATATAAATAAGAGCACTGGAATGAGATTAAATATAGGTACTCATCGAAAATGCTGTCTTTGTTGGAAGGATGTTACCAGTTTAAAGATTATTTTATATTTGTATTCACTTCATGCTTAAAGTTACTTTTTGTTGCATTTCCACATCAGTTCTTTAGTCTCGTTATTTTAATTATAGCCTCAAGTTTCAGTATTAAAAGATTTCAGTCCACTACCATGCATTGGAGAATTTCCAGAGGGAGGGGGGTTTTGCAAAAATAAAATGTGCCCACTATTCTGGCAACAATGAAGCACCAATGACTTCTTATTCACTCTCACTGGTCTTGATTTTGATGTGAACAACATTTTCTTGGACTTCAGTTGGATAAAAACACAACTGGTTTTTCAAATTTATGTAAAACTTCTCTCATATTTCAAGTTCATTAGGTTTATGGGCTGGCTTAAGATTCAGGTTCCTATGTAGGCTCACCAGACACCCCAATTTTGCCAGGACAATCCAATTTTTCACATAAGTGTTCCAGTGTCTCAAGAAAATAATTTGGGAGACATAACTGTCCTGGTTTTTAATTAAGAAACAAACTGTATGTGATAATATTTCTTTCTTAATTAAATATATGTGTAAAGCCTAGAAGGTTATAGAAATATATATTTTCACAATATAAAACAGCATCACTTAAACCATTTCTCCTAATGGGACTGCCACATCGTGAAGTTAATTTTGTGAAGAATGTGAGTTATGCAATGTGTATTAGCAGTGCTTATTGTTTGTATGCCTGCCAGAAAAAGGGTGGGGCATTGTTGGTAGATTTCATTCCCTCAGTGATAAAGCTTCAAGTCTACCTATTTTTCTATTCTTTAAAAAAATGGCATAAATGATAAAGCTGAGTGCACTGTATGCAGCTGGTGTTTTCAATATGTCACGGCTGGGGAGAAATGACGAATGGTCACCTCCAAAACACCAATTTTCATTTAGAAGTGAAAGCTGTAAATGGTCAACCGTGGGGCCACGTCATGGCCAAGTGGTTAGACCACTTGCCTCTCACCTAAGCAGCCTGGGTTCGATCCCATGTGACTGCATGTGAGATTTGTGGTGGACAAAGCGGTGCAGAGGTGGGTTTTCTCCAGTTTCTCCCACCATCGCATTCCACCAGTGCTCCATCTTCATTTCATGTATCACCAGTGTCATCACCTGCAGTGCTACATGCAGCAAAAGTGGGCGTTGCACACAATCAAAAATAAAAAAATGGTCAACTGTGTGGATTTTACTTATTAGTGAATGTGGATACTAAACTTAGAAAGTATTGTATCTGGTAAGAATGTTCAACAGAAATGTTCATTTAATCAAGATTAAAGAAAGAATAAACTTATAATCGGTTTCAAAATATCACAATAACTGATAAGAAAGGTAAGGGTAAGTGTAGTAAGTATAAACATAAGTCCTGGATTTTTCTCTTCAAAATCTGGCCAGGCTATTCATATGCCAACTCATTATATGAGTTTTATTCTTTAGACTAGTTTTCCAAAGCAATATCACTTACCTTAAGACGATGAATTTGTGAAATTTGACCAAAAGTTGTGAAAATTAAAAAATTATATTTTTCATAATAAAATGTTATGAATGTCAAACTTTAAAAGTACATAGTTTTCCCCACTTAGTGCACTTTAACTACCAATTAATTGAAGCTATAAATGGGTAAGTGTATGCTTATTAACAGACATGCCCAAATTTAAACTTGCAAACTTTTTTCCAACATTCTTCCATATTCAAAATGCTCCATACAATGCAATTTTTTACTAATTTGTGTCACAAGTTTTATACTGCCTCTCTAAAGCACATTAAAGAAAATGGTCATATAACTTTTCGAAATAATGATCAAAGTTTGAGAAGTAAATTATTAAGTTTTGAAAAATCAAGATTTTGGAAAGTATGAAAAGTAGTAATTTTTCTACACTAAATAGGGCTAATATAAAAAACTGTAATATGACAGATCCATTTGTAAATTTAGTTAATGTACAACTGGAAATTTTTATGTGAATATTTTTAAAAATGCATCACACAGCTCATTTTTATTACAACAGTGAATTTAGACACTAAAAACTATATAAATAACCATGCAATCTAGAATTTTGACACATGGAAAAAGAAATGACTCTTATTGTGAATATTAACTGGTACCTATGCATTACAATCAGATATCTTATAAACTGTGGATTTTCCAAATTTCACAATGCATCATCTTAAAAAAAGTCAGTTGAGCTCAGAAAACTAACTCCCCTATTTTCCATTTGGTATGTACTATCTTTCACAAAAGTACATAACCTCCTTCTGTTTGGCCAAGTGCCTAGTTCTCAGGCATTCCTGTATAGGTGTTATGATGATGAAATTTGCCATAAACTTCCCTTCCCTTTATGTTCAGACATCCGCTCACCCTGCAATTTTGGAAACCAGTATTTCAACAATCATTGTAAGTAATGGCAAAATATTGCAAATTCAACTTCAGTACCTTACAGTAAATGTGTTGTTATTGTATTTCAATTAGGTAGTGAACCTGAAGTAAAATACTCCTTGTGTTGGGTGCTTTGCTTACAAAGTTTAATCAGCAACAGTGGAAACAGCTAAAATGGTTAAAGAGTATTTATGCCGAATACTAGAGAAGTCAGAAGCTGGATTGAATCCTGTGGAATGCCTACTTCTTCTTCTTTTTTAAATCTTTATTTGCCTGACCTGTGCAAAATATGAATATTGGCAAATATTCCCCCCAAAATCAATATTTTCCTTTAAACAACCACATTTAAAGCCCTCAGTGTTTAATTCTTGAATGCTATTATCAGCTTAAAGAATTTATTTTGGCCATGCATTGCTAATGTATGTATTAGCTTACAATGGATATAAGAAAGCATTTATATCTCCTTCATGTTTGAAGGTAGATAAGAAGGAAATTAAAATATTACAGGCACAAAAACAAATATAATTTCTTTAGAAATGTCAACCAGCTTGATTACATTCCTTTATAGTTTATTATGCTGTAATGGACACAAATTCAATGCAATGAGAGAATAGAACTCAAAGGTGTTGAAAGCAAATGAATATAATACATTATATAACATAGGAAAGCATTTAATAGTATAAATATTGTATTAGTTGTGACAAAATGTGTTGTAAAAGTAGCAGAAAACAGCAAATTAATTAATGGTATATGAAACAGAGCACAACACCTTTGTGGATTGCTTGAACCTAAAGCAATCTTTACACCTAGCAGCACTGCCATTTGTTTATTTTCAGGCACTATAGTATGTTGCCATGTTCCTTTATCCTGGTTTTTAAATTCTTGGATAGTCATGCAACAGCCTTGAGTATTCCTCTGTTGGGAGGTTGCGCTCTATTCACCTAATATGAAGTGTTAGTCTGTTTCTAACATGGCACCAAATATCCGTAATGTGGAAGTTTGTAGTACCCTGAGAACTAGTGTAAATATTTGGCTTTCATTTATAAATATTAATTACATTTATTTAGGGGATGGAAAGAAAAGATTATCAAGTACAAACACGAATATTGCAATTCTCAATGTGACAAATAAGTTCCTTTAATTGCTTTTGTTAATGAGAGGCAAATGAAGATGAAATGCTTATAAGAATATATTAATTATTACATGTTCCCATTGATAGGAATTTGAAAATAATGGATAGGTAGATCCAGACTAAAATATTCAGTGCCCAAGTCAGGGATGCACAGACTCTGGTTCAAATCTTGACTATGACACTGAATTTTTGAGTCTGACTGTGCTACACACAGCTTTGCAAGTATTGTCTGTGAGATTCATGTTCATATATGATGGAGGATTGAATACTGAATACATGGTGATTTACAGGCACCATTGATATTATAAACTTAAAATAAAAATTATTTACAAAAATCACAATTTATTCCAATGGCAGATAATTCTAATAAGTATCATAGTTTAATAATATTAACTTCATAATTGATCCCTCTGCATTATATGTAACAGCACAGTTATGCTTTGTAAACTTGAGGTCTAACCGAAATTTGTTTGCAATGAATATGAAACTTGTCTTTTTTCAGATTTCCATAATGTTTTAGTTAATTTATTTCAAGTAGTCATAATGATCAAAAGAATCAAAATACTGGAAGTGGTACACAGTGAAGCATAATTACACATTGGTTATAAAATGAGTCGAATTTACACTTGAATTGCTTCACTAAGTAATAAATTGCCTGGACATGTTTTGCAGGTGCATATTGCCTATATCATCAACAGATTTCGACTGGCCGGCCTGTTGGTATTTTTTGTGGACTCCTCTCCTTTCTCTGGTGGCTGATGAATGAACTTGTAGAGCAGGTTGTCATTGGCAGCAATTCCAAAATTCATAAGGCTATGTTTCTGCCTTAAAATAAAGATCTTTTCCCATATGTTTAATTCTAGAGGTCGCTGTACTGATTTTAACAACTGGACATTATCTATGATTCTATGGCTACTGTCCCAAGCATGTGAGGCTACTGCTGATTTCCAGTAAAATCTTGGTATCAAATTTTTGTGTGGGATACAATACCCTATCTACTATGTACATTGAGAAAGTAAAAAGGTACATTATCTGATGCATTCCTTTATGTTATTTATAGCTAGGGCCCTATGTTCATGGAGTTGCATATTTTTTTCCTTTGTTATAATTACAATTCTGGTAAGTTATGTGCATGAAATATCACCTTTTATATTTATTAAACCGAATTTGTTGTTGCATATAAGTGCATATCTTGGCTTTTATGATAAAAGCATCATTTGTATCATTTTAGTGCTTTTGTGATATAAAAGCATTCTTTTTCCCATGCAACATTAGAAATATTGCAACTTTGAACTGAGCAACTTATAAACATGTAGGGAAAGTACTGAGCTGTTATCATGAGATAGTGTGCAGCTGCACAGTTTACTGTATAGCATGTGTCAGCATCTTTTCACAATAACTTCAGTATAATTTGTTTCGTGTGCAGTCATAATATTGTATTTCTCTGATTCCTTTTGGTGTATTACTTTCAGTGTTTGTTAGTGGTTTGTATTTGTCAGTGAATATACTAAAATAAAGTAAGTAAAAGCTTGGATCATTTGTGAGTGGTTTGATTTATACAGATGGCACAATATTGTTCCATAGAGCAAGTGAAAAAATGTGGGAAGCGGAAAATGCTCTAAAGTTATTCAACACGTAAACTCGGCAAAACATATGTAATTATTGGAGAAAAAAGAAAGAAAAAAATGAATCTAAACAAAAGCATTAGGGGAATGTTTACAGAACAAACTAGATCAGTTTTGTTATACCCACCTCCATAGTGTGGGGGTAGCGTGTCTGCCTCACATTCCAGATGTGCATGTTCTAATCTTGCTTAGGATGAGTTACACAGATAAGGTTTCTTCCTGAGAAGATGAATGTAGAGTAACTTCAAGCTCCATGGACTCCAAGACCATGTGAGCATTCATCATCCAATGTGACCAAACAAGTTAAAGAACAATAAGCTACACACACTGAAAAAAAACTTTTGATTTATGTATTAGCATCTGATGTACCACTTTGGAAACTTGATATATCTAATTTGAGAAACTTTCTTCATAAATATACATCATGTAATGTATGAAAGCATGTTACTAAATACTTATGGCAATCATTTGTATGCAAAATAAACTAGAAAATGAGTTTGTTTTGGTCTTGATATATGAAACAACAGATTCTGAGGTAAACTTATTGCGAATGTAATAGTTGGTGCCCTTAAAAAACAGGAACCAATGGTGTCATATCTTCTTAATACTATATATTTTAAGGTCACAAACAATATAACAACAACTCAATTTATAATTTATTCTTGAAAATTGCTATGCCAAAGGAAATTAAATATGATAGGGTGCTTTTAATCATCACAGATGGCATAAGCTACAAAATTAAATTAGGATGCGTATTGTATGGTATTTTCCCTAGTTTAATACAATTAAAGTGCCTCACGCATGCACTTCATCAAATTTGTGAACAGATACTGGAGAATTTACTGTAGTGGATCAGTAAAAAAAGTTTTTTTGAAACCTCCTTCAAGAGTTCAGTTACTTAGGTCCTTAGCACCATCAGTTCC
Source organism: Hymenopus coronatus (assembly GCA_030762935.1). Lineage (NCBI taxonomy): Eukaryota > Metazoa > Arthropoda > Insecta > Mantodea > Hymenopodidae > Hymenopus > Hymenopus coronatus. Next base: position 432,876,059 of record CM060900.1, on the reverse strand, counting down.
ACTTCTTCCTGACTGCCCTCTACTATACCAGAATGTCTACAATCAGTAAAAGACCCTAATGATGCACATGCATTTTGTCTACCAATTATGTTTTTTTTTTTTTTTCTATTTCTTATGGCTTACCTATTATACCAAATTCCTTCTGAACGAAGAAGACATAATAAGCTATTCCCAGAAAATTCATGATGCACATTTTACTTGTAACGGAAATATCATAAATATGTACATTTCAATCAAAATCACTGAACCATATTTGACACAGTCATGCATATTGAATTCATTTTTAATATAAAGGATAATTTGTTATAGGGAGATTTTCGAAAATCTTTGTGTCACATTTGGTAAGATATTGAACTTAATTGTCAAGTTTGGTATACACTGAACATTATTTTTCAGATTATGCATATCTCTCTCCCTCCCCCCTATCTCCCTCCCCCATTCTCTCCCTCCCCTTTCTCATTTGCACACACTAATACATACATCTTCAACTTTCAAAAAAGCAGTTTTAGAAAAAGGTGTGCATGCATGTGTCATGTGTGCGTGTGCGTGCGCGTGCGTGTACACATGAGAGCGAGAGAGAGGGAACAGCATAATTCAAAAATGAAAAGTCAGAGGAATACCAAAATTTTTATCCAAGGTCATTCCACATCTAAGACATGGATTTTTAAGGAAATTCCCTAAAGTACCTGTGTAACGTTTTACAATTTTTTGAGTTTCTGTAATTCATTTTTTTTGGTAGTGTTTAACGCCCGCTTTAACTACTTATGGCACCGCAGGCGGTGACACTGATGATACATGAATGATGATGGAGCACCAGTGGAATGCGATGGCGGGGGAAACCGTAGAACCCAGAGAAAACCCGCCCCAGCGCCGCTTTGTCCACCACAAATCTCACATGCGGTCTAAGTGAGAGGCGAGTGGTCTAACCACTCGACCACGGCGCGGCTATGAGTTTCCGTAAAATGTCCTTAAGTCATATTTATTATAATACTGTATTAGGAAGATATGTATAATTAAAATATTTACATTAGAAATAAAATATATGTCTCGAATTTTCTAGGATAAATGTCTGAAGGTACTTTCATTTTTAAGGAATTCTGTGTAATCTTGTATAACTGGTAAAAAGTAAACGATAGAGAAAACCATACTGTGTAAAGAATGAAGATCTCAAAGGATTCATTGCAAATAGCCTTTCTAAGCCATTTCTAAGATAGAAATTAATATTTGTTGTAAATGATCAATAATTTTTCATAATTTTAAAGTCCTGTCTGTATCAAGGTGGGGATTTCCTGGGGATTTCCTTGAAAAGCTTCTTGTCGCATCCTTAGAAGACACAGAACCTAAGTGCCAAGTTTGCTATTAAACTGACTTTTCGTTTTTGAACTATGCTGCCCACAGGCACACATAGACATTTTCTTAAAATTCCTTTAGGTCAGCGGGTTTCAAAATATATTTCCAATGAAATCTCGGTATCAAATTTATGAGTGTAATAAAGTACCTTCCCTATTTGCTATGTAGATGCATTGTACATTTTTGTTGGGTAGTGTTTAACGCCCGTTTAACTACTTGTGGCGCCGCAGGCGGTTACACTGATGATACATGAATGAAGATGGAGCACCGGTTGAATGCAATGACGGGGGAAACCGGAGAAGCCGGAGAAACTCGCTCCAATGCCGCTTCGTCCACCACAAATTTCTTATATGGTCGCTAGGGATCGAACCAGGTGCCGTCTAGGTGAGAGGTGAGTGGTCTAACCACTCGGTCACGGCGCGGCCAGCATTGTACATATGTGTTTGGTTAGTATAAACAGTGCAGTCCCCCCCCCCCCGCAGCTAATAATTGTAAACAGCAAGTGAAGTATGCCCATTCGTTGTTTTCTACAGAACATTTGTAAGCATTTAGCTGGTTACTAAATCCACTATCGCATCCTTGGAAGTCACTAAACCTAAATAACAGGTTTGATATTTTAACGCCTTTTCGTTTGACTTATCTAATTCACAGACAAACACACACACACACACACACACATACACACACAAACGGACATTTTTTTTCTAAAAATGCTTTTTTGGATACAGAAAACGATAAAACGTATGTTTATGGTGAACTATCGGTATCGAATTTTTGGGAGGAGTGCAATAACTTCTCTACCTGTGTACTACGTAATAAGTAGAGAAACATAAAAGTATATTCTCCCTTTTAACATTGGAGTTTGTAAAGTATCTGCAACAAAATTCAAGTAAATTTCTTCATGAAGTTTGGTACACCATTAACTTTTTGCCTGTTTGCATACATATTTAAATTGCACCTGAAATATTTTACGTTGTTTTGTTTATCTCTTTATGATTTAGTCTCTCCTAAATTTGTCACATTTATGGAACTGATTATATCGCGTACCCTTCACGTCCATCTTGTTTATTTGTATTTTTTTACTTATTGGATTGAAAAGTATTGATAATTACAAACAAATAGAACACAAACATGGATACAAACCGTGTCTCTTGTGTTGCATATGATAAAAACTCTTATCTTTTCTGTGTTTGTACCTAAGGTGGTAGGGTATTTTTAAGACAATTTTAGAAAGTGGAGATGTATAACAATTTTAGTGGAAAATATAAGAAAAACACATATCTAATGCATTTAAATCATAGTGAATGTTAGAAGGTATTACATTCCACCCAAATATGTATCTTGTTTCTCTGCTTGGCGCAAAATACATCGCAGGAGAAAGTTTTGCATTTCATTGAAAATTCGATACTGAGATTCCAATATAAATACACGTTTTATTGTTCCCTGTATCCCAAAAAGCATTTTTAGAAAAAGATCCGCGTCTATATGTGCGTGTATGAAAAATACAGCTCAAAAACGAAAAGTTGCTAAAATACCAAACTTTATAATTACGTAAAGCATCTTCCTAGGATGGGACAAAATGTTTTTAAGAAAATCTCCCACTCCAAACTTCCCATTGTATGGAAAAATTTTGATTTCTCTAAAATTGTTGTAATGAGTTTAATTAACTATCATTTAACAAAAAGGACTTCAAAGGCTATCCCCTAGAAATTCAGGGTATACATTCTATGTCATGAAAAATCTTCAATATTCAGCATTTGAAGAGCCATTTTTTAGAATATCGTACATTTTTATAAATGTTCTATTAAATGGTAGTATTTTTGGGGAGGGAGGGGGGTTCTTAGAAAATACTAAACTTAAATGCCTAGTTTGGCATTTAAAGAACTTTGCATTTTTGAGCTAACACACACACACACACACACACATACACGCATACACACATACATAATCTCTCTCTCTTTCTATATATTTGTTTTATTTGAAACATGTATTTCCGGTGAAATCTGGGTATCTATTCTGTGGTTGAAATACAATAGTTCATCTATTATGTGCATTGTACATAAGTAATAGCGAAAACAAAAATGGGTTTAGAAACACTGCTAATAATAAAAATTGATTTTTTTTTCATAATCGCCAATTTTATTTCGTTATTCCAAAATTAAAGTTCCCAAAAATGTAAATTACGCATAGAGAAAATGGACCAGAATTGTACAATCATTGAACATGTAAAACTCTCACGGATACTATAGTGACATGGGATGTAGTATATAAGAACGACTGGCAGGAGTAACAGTTGGGAGGTCCGAGGCTACAAGGTAAATAGCTATTACGACTGCGTCTGTAGTCGAGTTACCCGTTCTATGCGGATGCCGCGCAGCGCAGTGGAGCGGGGGGCAAATCACTGGGCCACGGTGTAAGGTGGCATCAACTGTCACCCCGAAAGAGGTGGCTTCCCAACTCAACCACCTAAAACCTAACAAAGCCCCTGGACATGACGGCGTTACGGCGCCTATGCTCCAGCACCTACCCAGAAAGGCCGTAATTCACCTGACACGGATTTACAATGCATGCCTGCACCTACGTCACTTTCCAACGTGTTGGAAGGAGGCGCGGGTGGTATGCATTTTGAAACCCGGCAAGGACCCGGTCTTCCCGTCAAGCTACAGATCTATTAGCTTACTTCCGATCGTCTCGAAAGTATTCGAGCGGTTACTCCTACCTCGCCTCACCCCTCTCTTCGAACAGAGACTCCTACTCCCGGATCATCAGTTTGGTTTCCGTACTGGACATTCCACAACCCTGCAGTTGCTGCGACAGGCTGAGAAGGCTGCCCTGGGCTTCCAGGACAACTTCAAAACAGTCGCGGTGCTCTTGGACGTGGAAAAGGCCTTCGCCACCACGTGGCATCAGGGACTCTTGTACAAGCTCAAGAACGCAGAAATTCCTCCCCCCTACCTTCACCTGCTTAGTAGCTTCCTTCGGGACCGCACTTTCAGGGTGAGGGTGGAGGGGAGGCATTCCACAGTCAGACCCATAGCGGCGGGAGTGCCGGAAGGCAGCGTGCTGTCGCCGTTACTCTTTGCTGCCTACATGTCCGACTTCCCCACAGAACCCAGTACAGTTACGTGCCAGTATGCCGACGATGTCCTCATAATGGCGCGTAACAAGAACGCCCGATATTGCTTCCCCCCGCTACAGAGACAGCTCCAGGCCATAGGCAGATGGAGTGAACAGTGGCGGATGGCCATCAGCCCGCAGAAGAGCTCAGCTCTACTGCTGGCTAAAGTCCGTGGCTGGCGACCGGAGAGGTCGCTGAGGCTGCGGCGGAGGCGGATCCCCTGGGTCCGCTCCGCCAAATACCTCGGAGTCCTCCTCGACCGCGGCCTTACTTTCACTCCACATGTCAGGGAGAAGGTCGGCTTGGGACACGCTGCCCTGCGGCAGTTGTTTCCCATCTTCCGCTCCACCATGCCTACACACCTAAAACTACGGCTGTACCGCGCAGTCATCCCGCCCCTGATGCTGTACGGCTGTGAGGTCTGGGGTTCGGTGGCTCGTTCCACCATCCGCAGGCTGCAGGCCGTGCAGAACAGGGCATTGAGGATGATATACGGCACAGACCGCAGATTCCCGTCCCACATTCTCCATTCCCACTCCGGAATCCCTTACATAGTGGACGTTGTGCGAGAAAGAGCTCGCACAATATACACTAAACTTGCTCCCCACCCAAATCCCCAGGTGAACACTCTCGGTCTTTACGACCACACGCTACCAAGGAGACGCGTAAGCTACCGCCTTCCCAAGGACGCCTTGGGATGGTAGTTTTCCGGCCGCCTCTCCCTTTATTGTTCTACCCGCCAAGTTAAGCAGCATCGGGCATGGTCACGACTCGGACGGGTGACCATCCAGTTGTACTCCGACCAGATCTGCAACACTGGCTTCCCCCACCCCGTACCTATATCCCTTCAGGTCTCCCCGCTAGCCGGCACTGCTTTCCTTGACAGCCCGCAAGCGGCTGGCCAAGGTAAGCAGCATCGGGCCTGGTCCCTCTCTGGGTGAGAGACCACTCAGATAGGTAAACCAGCCCGAGCCGGCTGCACAGAGGGAACACCCTGCCCAATTACTTTGACATGACAAAAACGCTTGCATAAGACTACATCTACTATATCACACGGGTAAATCCGCAAGAAAAGCGGATAGGTACCGTGGTGATTTGCCCCCGCCCGAGCACACTCGGGCGACTAGTTCCTGCTCCTGGCTCCTGGTGGCATCAACCTATGTAGCGACCATGACTTCCCTTTTGTTCCTTTATTGCTGACTTGTAACGACGTTCTATACTTTTGTTATGCAATATTATACGAGCGACATATTTACTTATTACGGACATGCCATTCATTGTCATCATTAACGCAAGTCTTTTACATTCTCAGCTTAAGTAGAGCAAGTATTGTATTCCTGAGAAATTTCGTTTGAGTTCTGTGTTTTTGTGTACTCGAAATATATCAACGGCACTTTAAGAAAATATATTCTTTTCTCATTTCGCTTCTTGTCGGCAACAAATTGTTGTTAAACAGATTATTCCTCTATTTCAGGCTGACCGGTATAAACGTTAGCAGAAATCGTTCTTATTACTTGCTTCGCTGTAAATAGAAGAATAAGAACTACTTTAAAACGATACTCGAATCTTTTAAAAGCTGGTTACAATGTGATGTTTTTTTTGTATGCCCTGGAGTTGTCAATTGTATTACGAACGTTATCCTATAACTGAAACCAATGAGCATTTTAAAATTGAAACTAATTACAAGGAATGTCTTGGAAATAGTCAACTTCACGAAAAAAATTATATCACATAAACCGAGTGTTTTAACGAGATCTAGATTTTTGTGTAGTAAGTTTGTATCTTTTACGGTTACCAGCTATAAAAAGTCATCCAGAATGTAGAAGTCTCCACAGACTATTCCGAGAAAATACAAAATGTAAATTTTATTTTTCATATCAATATCTTTAATATACGGTATTTTTAAAAAATCTTTACAGCTATTTTTGAGAAAATTAACATTTCCAAAATTGTTTTCAAGTAAAGCGTAGTTTGGGGTGGGGGATTTAACTTTATTTTGCATTTTGAGCAATGATGCCCACAGACATACACGCTTTTTTTGCTAAAACTCCATTTTTTTTATTCAGACCGCCCAAAGCATGTATTTCCCGGGAAATCTTGGTGTGCATTTTTGGGATGAAATACTATTTTTTCTTTATCCACTATGCACATTATGTATACGTGCCAGAGCAGGTAAAAAACTGAATATTTCCATTCACATGGCCTTCTGTAGATATTCGGCAAAAAAAAAAAACAAAAAACAAAAAAAAAAAAACACTTTCGTAATAAAAGACTATTCTTTTATCTACACCATCCTTGTAAGCAGAAGGTAAACTATGTAAATACACTACGTTAGAGCAACAGTCAAATCCTTTAAAAAGCTCATCGCTATATGAAACAATTGAAACTCTATTTTCTTTGCTTTCCGATACTAAAAACAATAGAGATGAAACGAAAGTTGACTTCCCATCTTGAGAAAAGTTCAGATAATTCAAACCAACAATAAGGACTGTCATGGAAAAGATTAATTCTACGAATAAAATTATATCACATAAATTGTGCGAGTTTAACGAGATCTACATTTTTTGTGTAATACGTTTTTGTCTATCTCCTACGGTTTACCTGTTACACAAAAGGCTTCCAAAATACAAAGGTCTTCAGAGGCTATTCCAAAAAATTCAAGACACACATTTCGTTTTCATAAAAATATCCTAAACGTATGACAATTTAAAACAACTCCTTATAGCCATTTTTGAAAAAAATAAAAAAGTTCCAAAATGTTTCATGTAAAGGTAGTTGAACTTGGGGGGGGGGGTTCCTTGAAAATTTTCTTGTCGCTGCCTAAGAAGACACTGAACCTAATACCCAAGTTTGGTACTAAACAGACTTTTCGTTTTTGAGCTATACTACCCAAAACACTCAGACACAGACATTTCCTTAAAATGCTTTTTTTTTTCCAGGAGGTTTCAAAACATATTTCTGATGAAATCCCTGTACCGACTTTATGGGTGGCATACAGTATCTTCTCTGTCTACTACGTAGGTACATTGTACATACATGGATGTTGAAATAAAAACTATGTTTTTTACGCAGCTAATAATTGCAAATAACAAGTGAAGTGTGCCCATTCGTTATTTTCTACAGAACATTTGAAATCGCTTAGCTTGTTACTGAATCCACTATATCTGACACTAACTAGTTTCTTCATTGAAAAGTCAAGAATAAGGCGTCAAGGTGATTTGCGATGTCTTTTAGGAAGGCAAGCTGCCTTAGAAAAGTCTAGACGTTGACTTTCTTCTCCTAGTTCCATTATTTCATGTGAAACAAAGTTGTTATGGAGTTCAGTGATTTTCTATCGAATAGAAGAAAAAATGTGATGCGTTACACTCTTATGAATTTCTCTAGCTGTTCTATAAACTTCTTACAATACATTGTTTTTCCTTCTACACTCTTCTAGTCAAGATAGGCATTACCAGAATATTCCCATTATTTATTTCCCTTTAACTAGAAGGAAACTAAGGTAATGCACTGCGCTAAAGTGATAGTCTAAAGTTTTAAAAGTTGTTGCCATACAATTGTCATTGAAATTCGCTTCTTTGTTTGCCGGAAGTAAAACAAAAGAAACCAGGCGACTCCTGACTAAGAAAGGTATTAGTATTTTAAAATTTAAACAAATAGCAAGAATTATCTTGAAAACGGTTATCTGCACATCAGAAATGCAAGACTGACAAATTGTGTGTTTTGACGGAGGTGTACTTTTTGTGTAATAACTTTTTGTAAATCTCTTACGGTTTACCAATTATGCAAAATACACACAGATGAACAGAATTAGGGGCGATATACAGAAAACTCAAGACGCATTTTATTTATCTTGTAAATATCCTTAACATAAGGAGGACATTTTAATGAAAATTAAAGTCATTTTCAGAAAATAAAAATTATCGGAAAATGTTCCATGCAAAGGTACTGTAGGATGCGGGGATTTAGCTGAAAATCTTTGTGTCGCATCCTTGGATGATACTGAACTTGAATACCAAGTTTGATTTTTAAGGGACCTTTTATTATTGAGTTATACTATCCACAGACACACACACACGTACACACGCACACACACGTACACACATACACACACACACGCAGACACACACACACACATAGACTGGCCTTTTCCTAAAAAGCATTTTGAAAATTCATAGGGTCTCAGAATATATATTTTCGTGTGAAATTTTTGTATTGAATCTATCTGCTATGTTTATCTTCATCTACATTTACGTTGCTTTAGAACATAAAAATCTGATGTGTTCCACACAAAAGACTCTCTCTAGTTCTCTTCATCATGCTAAACAAGTTAAACATTACCAGCTTTGGGCTTATTTCTTTTTTTTTTTCAAGTAGGACGGAAATAAGGCGTTACACTAGCCTAAAGCGTTAGGCAAGATTTTAAAAGCGGGTCACAATTAGAAAAAATTGAATTTTGCTTCTACTTGCTTCCTAGGAGTTGACCAAGGGGAGACAAAAAGAAAGTTGTCTTCCCGTTTCAGAAAAGCTCAAGTACTTTAAAACGAAAACTAATGACTCCGAATATCTCGATAACGGTTAACCGTACAAAAAAGTATATGATATAATTATGAAACCTGCTGCTACAAGGTCAGTGTATTTGTCTCATTAGCGATAGCATCACAATACGTAGGATCTGTCGCTGGCGAGAAAACATGTAAATTCACTTAATCAATGATGACATCGAAAATGACATTTGTTGCGTATGAAAACGGAAAACAAGAGTGAACACCTCGTAATAGAAAGTTACACTGAATAGAAAGGTGCCTATCAGGTATGAGCTCTGCAGTATATTATTAAAAAAATGCTCGCTGTTTTAAACTTATATATACTCTGTGAAAAAGGTTTTTATTTTTTAGAATGAAAATTGCTTTACGTCAGTATTAAATTTCAACTGCCTACCCAAACATATTGAAGTATTCCACAAGAATATTCATATTAGCACTACATTTGTTAAATATACATGTTAAGAAAATGACAGTACCTCATTGAAAAAGATTTAAGCAACCCTCTAAAGCAGGCTGTTCAAGCCCTACTCATGTAAGTTGTGCATAGTCAGAAAACCTCTGACCCAAGCTGTAGAGACAGCGTGATAACTAGAGATCGAAGTTTACACACATAAAAGGTTAAAAATAAATAGGCAAAAAGGCACTAAAAAGATTCAAATTAGAGCAAACGATCTTCAAAGGGCACGTTAAAACCCTTACAGCTGCTTGTACATACAGAAAATAGGTCAGAAACATGAACTTACTTTGGATGACTCTTATTACCATCTGAAATAAAACACTCAAATCATACACTATTTATTGTGTATCTATTTTAACTTGAAACATTGTAAGTAAAAAGAGATAGCAATATATTCCACACGGTCATTGGCAATCCCTAACTGCCTAAACTCAAAACTTGGGAGAGACTAAACATGAAATTAGAAAGATAGTATGACTTACTATTCCGATTTCTTCCATTTCCCAATACCTGGTCGCAACAATACGAAAGGCAGCGAAGCAAGATTGGCAAAAGGTATCAGCATATTTTCCATATTTCACTGAAAAAAAAAGGTCAACTGGTAACAACACCATTGTAACTGATACTGAGAGTAATAGGCAGTAAAGGATGACTGTCAGAGTGTTCCAGTCTCTGACCGTCAATTTGTCACCCCACCTCTTAGGCCGGTCAGGTAGCAGAATAGTCATCTTTCAACATAAACCTCACATATAGTAATAGAATTAATATAACCGGCCCGCCTGGGTAGTGTGATGGTAGCGTGTCTGCCTCACATTCAAAAGGTCGTGAGTTCGAATCTCGCTAAGGGTGAGTTACTCGGATAAGGTTTTCCCTTATCCTGAGAAGACAAATGTCGAGTAACTTTAACCTCCGTGGACCCCGAGAACATTTGAGCATCATTTTACCAATTTCATTCATCGTCCGACATGACCAACTAGGTTCAAGGACGTTAAGCTAAAAAATATAAAATAAAATAAATAAATATAGCCAATAACTGTAGATGACACATAATATAATGAGCCTAACCCAAAACACTACGAGGCTCGGCTAATAAGTCCCGGGCCTCACACAGATATGGCGCTACTAGGCCAGTTAGACGATAGCATCCTATAGTTCAACTCTAGAATACCTAGTATCCATAGTTACGGTCAATGGCTTATTTAGTTTTCGAATGACAGCATTTTAAACAGACAGCTTTAGAGTTTTCACGAAAATGAAGGATTTGGAAAAAAAAAACAGCAATTAAATACTTAAGAAATCAAGGAGGAAATTGACAGTACATTGAAGGACTCCACCCCTTCATATTCAATGATTAAAAGGTGTGTTGCAGAGTTTAAAATGGGACGTACGAGCACTGATGATGACTCTCGCTCTGGACGTCCTGTAGAAGTGACAACTCCAGAGATCATTGAAAAAAGTCATCGTTTGGTACTGGAAGACCGCCGATTAAAGTTGTTTGTGATAGCAGAGGCTGTAAGCATATCAAAATAACCTGCAGATAATATTTTAAGTAATGCTTTGGGCTTTCACAAGGTCTGTGCAAGATGGGTGCAGCGTTTTTTGACACCTGATCAAAAGTTGCAAAGAAAAACTGTTTCTGTTAAGAATGTGGAGCTCCACCGTAAAAATCCCAGTGAATTTTTTGAGACGGCTCATTACAATGGATGGAACTTGGATAGATTTCTACTACTCCAGAAAGTTAATCACAGTCAAAGCAGCGGATTGCGCCAGGTGAACAACTCCAAATAAGAGAACTTAAATTTTTCAGCTAACAAGATTATGGCGAGTGTTTTCTGAGATACACAGGGAATTATTTTTATTGATTACTTGGAAAAGGGTAAAAGTATCACTGGTGACTACAACGCAAGCTTACTGCAACATTTGAGGATGAAGTGAATAGAAAAAGACCTCATTTGGTAAAAAAAAGAAAAACAACTCTTGTTTCATCACGACAATGCTCCGGCCTATCGTTCTGTCATTGCAACGGTAAAATGTGTGAATTAAAGTTCGATTTGCTTGAACATCCACCCTATTCGCCAGATCTAACACCCAGTGACTACCACCTGTTCCCAAATCTCAAAAGATTACTTTACTTGGAGGACGAAGATTTCATAGCAACGACGAGGTCATTGATGCGGTGAACAGCTATTTTGAGGACCTTGGTAAATCGCACTACAGAAGTGGTTTAATTAAATTAGAACACCGATATGACAAATGTGTTAACTTTATAACTATAGCTCCATAGCACGACAGCTCACGGGGAACCTTGGCCTACCGCCCGGCCGCTGCGTCCCCCATCTCGGTCCACTACAGACGTCATGGATGGGGTGCAGTATTGGAGGACGAGACGCGGGCAACGCCTCGATTCCCCCGGCCGGTTAATGCGGTCCTCATGAACTGGATGTGTTAACCTTTCTGGAGATTATGTTGAGAAATAAAGCAAAAACAATTTTTTAAATGCTATTTTCATTGAGAGGCCCAGGACTTATCAGCCCACCCTTATATGAACAATATTACATATTTCATTAGTGGACTCGATCACCTAAAACACACATTCATTTTTTGCGAACATTAGTAGTGTTAGATCGCACATCATCACAAAATACTCTCCAAATTTTCTCACGCATCATATGGCATTGCATAGTCTAAAAGAAGTCAGAACCTTCAGCTAAGATTAAAGATATTAAGGTATTGTTAAAATTAGAATGTGAATTGTCCAAAGCCCTATGCTTCCAGAAGTATGAGAGGTTACTACTACTAGTACTTTCCAAATTTTTCACTTTTAGATCATATCTCCTAGCAGAGAGCCCATTTTTGAGCACTGAAAACGACCTTTCCAGGTGGTTTGTCACACATCTCACCAGTATCAGAAATGAGCTAATTAAACAGTTCCACTGAGGAATAAGAGAGAGAGAGAGAGAGAGAGAGAGAGAGCAGATCAGCTTAAAGTTTTCTGTCAGTGTACTGTAAAAGAAGTCAAGCTGCTACTCTTGGCTTCACATCCATGAAATCAACTGACATTTCAGCATATTTAAATATAAAACATGTCATGAACTCATGAGATGCAAAATTCATGAATTTCAAAGCCTTTTCCACTTAATTTTTCAATAAAGTATGGATATTTCAGAAAAAGACATAGGTGCTATAAGATAAAAAATAGTAAAAATGGCAAATTTGCTGCTATAAATGGTTGAACTTAAATTATATCATTTTTATGATACCTGTAATGGTTTAGTATAGGCATTTTGTCTAACATCCAGTCTCTACTGATAACCAATACTTTACTGAATGGTCATAGAGAAAGCATTTGTGCTTGTTTTACTTCATTCCACTCTGACAACAGCTTTCCCTCAATATTCAGGCATATTGTACTATTTTATTCTGGATGAATTTTACGGAATTTTGCATAAGTGATAGACCATAAGAGATGGACAAAAACTTACCACACAAAAAATGTAGAGCACATTAAAACACACAATTTATGTTATATGAATTTTTTTCGTGGAATTGCTCGTTTTTAAGATATTCCTTGATTTTTGTGTTAGCTTTGAAAAACGTATACTTTTCTCATGCAGGAATTTATCCATACAAACAAAGGAACTTCAGTCACATAGCAACCAGCTTTTGACTATCACTTTAACCTATGGTACTCCCTCATTTCGCTTCTACTTACAAGGAAGCAAGTAATAAGACTATTTCTGCTAATTATTTCGCGATTGGAATGAAGGAAATAAAAGCATAAGCTTTTTAAACAATAATTTGTTGTAGAGATGTAGAGAAAGTCATGTGAATGGAACACATCAGATTTTTAGAATAATTTGTGTGGATGTATGTATGTGTGTGGGTGTGTGAGTGGTTGGATGTGTCATTCTGTAGGGGCTTCCACACTACAGGCACCACAGGCTTATTGTTATCAGATACCAAGAGGATAAGTTAATATAAAGTATTCGGAACCGGCCGCAGGAAAAGAGTCACCGTTATGGGTTCCTAAGGTACACGAAGCGTGGGAAGCGCTAGGAGCCAGGCCCCTGGGCTGACTGAGCTTCCCAAGATCCTGTTGATGACTCCAGCTCCACGTCATCGCCGAGAGCACGTGGGAAGTATATTAGAAGGGAGACTTGTTTTGGTTAGAACTCAGTTTTGGGTTATGACTCGCACACAGTTACGAACACACAGGTACAAAGAGAGGGTGGAGTTTGTAGCGTAAACATGCACACGTTGAGGTATAATCTGTTCCAAAAGTAACTCATTACATGTATTGTCATTATATACGTGGTTCTAATCCATAAAGTAACGCAATAAAACAATTACTTCATAATATGGTTAATAAATCAAAATGTATTGTACTTTTACAAATAAAAGTATAAAACTTGATACAAAAATTTCAAAATAATGTGCATAGTTTTTAAGAGACAATCATCATAAATCAATCAGAATTCAGTGCAGTGAATTACAAGATACACCTTTACTGTATTGAAATAAAAGGCCCCTCTTGTCACTACAAATATGTTTGAACCATCCCCAAGTTTGTTCAATGTTGAATGTCAACCCTTTCGTATTTTCGACATTTTTCAATCCGCGATCTCCTTCAGTGCTCTCTGATTCATCTACTAGCAGGAACTGAACGGGGCCTGGCAGTGAGCAATGCTAAATAGTGCAACGCGTTTCGAAAGGGGCTGTAGAGACTACGCTTACTTCTTCACGTCCATAGTGAAACTCTTTAACTATGACCGAACCTCAAACCGGCAACTTCGTGACCCCCGGAACGAGCTGTAGTTATGATCTCTCGGAGCTCAAGCGCCCTATATCGGGCTTTGGTTAAATCTCTGATGCCATTTCAGGAGAAATCGTGCGTTGAGATATTAAACGTTTTAGCAAAAGGGGCATGTAGCTCCAAAATTTACAACGTTCCATGGTGTATTCAAAGGTTTTTTATTTTTTCTATACGTACTATGTACATAATGTATAGAGAAGTTATTATATTGCACCCAAAAATTAGATACCGAGACTTCACCAGAAATATACATATATGTTTTGGGACCCGCTGAATCTTAAAAAAAAAAATTAGAAAAAAAATTAGAAAAAAAAAAATTAGAAAAATGTCTGTGTGCAGCATAGCTCAAAAACGAAGTCTGTTAAACACCAAACTTGATATTTAAGTTCTGTATGCTTCAAGGATGCGACAGGAAGATTTTCAAGAAAATGCCCCCATCCCCAATTACCTCTTACGTAGAAAAAGTTTCGAACATTTTCTCCAACATTTTGTTTAAAATTTCTGACATTTAAGATATTTACATGGTAAATAAAATGCATATATTCAATTTTCTGGAAATGACCCCTCAAGACCTTTGTATTCTGGATGAATTTTGCATAACTAGTAAACCGTAAGAGGTAGACAAACACTTAACACACAAAAGATGTAGATCTCGTTAAAATACACAACTTTTTTTTTTCCCCTCTGAGTTGACCGTTTTCGAGGCTCTTTAAAACAAGATCCCATGGTGTATTCAAATGTTTTTTTTAAAGAGTAATTATTTTAAATGGCCAATAACCATATATATAGTAGAATCCCGGTATTTCGTGGTTCCGTCGAGCTAGTCTTAAGAAAATTAAAATTTTAGATAAAACTAGAGTAAAATCCTGTTGTTATACATTGTATGCATGTACGTTTTAAGCGTTTCCGAATGTGCGATATTTTGAAATTTCTTTCAATTTTCCTCTACAATATAGGCAATGCATTTCTATTAGAGATTGGCAGGTACAGTTAGGCTTAGGGGGATGCGCTTGCTGTTTCTTTGTCGCTCTTCACTGAGACCGCGTATCAATCAAACGTACAACGTATACCGTCCTTTCAGAAAAAAATACTGTTTTGGTATAGCTATCCCTATTCAGCGATAGTAGTCATTAAACTACTCATAAGTAAAAATACACATTTTACAGCAGCAACACACTGACCGTTGTCGTAGATGGTACATACCTGGACAAACTGTACTGCAATAAGTAATTTAATTATTTACAGTTCATTATTACATATGATAAGCGCTCTCGCGGCTTCTCTCCTCAGCGCGAGAGAACCGAGAGTGGCCGGGGAATTGGTCCCGGTAGAGGCGCACTAAAATACTTACCTTATAATAGCTGCTGGAAGTGTTCACCTTCTGCTCTCAAATAGGCAGCACATCTAGTGAAAAAGTTGACGCTCAGCAGCAGGAATCCTTGTAATTTCTTGCCTGATGTTATCACTATGTTACTGTAGCGTACGAGGGTTAGAAGGATACACTTTATCATTAAATGCACCCCCCCGCTAAATAAAAATAGCAACTAGATAGGCTTGGGGAACAAGGAGGCCACAAATCATTATTTATAGTTCTGTTATTGAAACTTTTCTTATTTCACTTAATGATTTGATACCCTATGTGCTGTTGCAGAATCTTGTTGGAGCCAACCATAAGATTTTTCTTCTTCCGGCAAATGATCTAAAAATTGCCCTAGAATTAGTCTCCGATATTGCTCTGCATTGATTGTTTCATTAAAGAACATAGGTACTATTGTTCATCTAGCATACAGCTCGTGCTGTCTCTATCACTCCCCTATAAATTATTGTTCCTGAAGGTTATTTGCTTGTTAATGTAGATAAGCTTTCAAGTTGCTTATGCATTTCATTGTGTGACACAGTAGATAATTTAATGACATGTTTAAACATCTTGTCAGTATTTGATGGCTTTGAAGTTTTATGCTCTTTGCCTGAACACGAATATTGCACCACGAACCTCCTGGTTTTCGCAATTGCTCTAACCATTGAGATATGATGGCTAAATACCGAAGCCGCTGTAAATTCTCCAGCTGACTCGCGTTTTATCCGGTGAACCACAAGGAGATCTCAAATTATTTTGAGATATCATACTTCAATGGCGACTAACAAACTCTTAACACTTATGGCGTGGTGTTGCTATTTGGCAACAAAGATGACTAATCAAAGGTTTTAGTATTTTTAGTTGGCTTATTTTTCTAATTTATTATTACACTAACCTTCAACAATAAAATTAGGCTATTTATATTGTAAAAATGTTGAAATTTTTGCAATAAAACTGGAGTTATTTTCAACAATACTGAGCAAAATCCGTGCAACTGCCGTGAGCTTGCAAGCGTGTCATTACGCTGGTCATTTTACTTGGGCCCTCCCCTTCAATTACCACGAGCACATTTGACAGCAGTTGCTGGGATTCGAACCTGCGACGTTTGAGTGGATGATCAGTAAACTTCGTATCACCTGGTTTGTGTTGTGGTGCCGGTGAAAGGGATATAAAAACCGGTTTGCGAATTAGAGGAAGATAATTCATGCAGTAGAGGGTTACGTTCCGGACTTTATAATTAACCTAGGTGAATTGATATGAAAGAATTGTTTCTTCCACACCAGTCATGTGTAGAACAGAAGTTGGAGAGGTAGAGTCAGACTGAAAAATTCAATGCCATTGCCGGGATTTGAACCACAGATCTCCGTCCAGTTGCTCCGACCACTGAGCCACCACAGCAACATGCCGGCATGGCAATAAATTCTTCCTACACACTACTGATGTGGAAGAAATAATTAATTCACATTAATTGACCTAATTGTTGGTTAACTTTAAAACCCTGGGCTTTATGCACTAACGGAGTTAGTAAGTCGCCATTGAGCTTTCACATCTCAAAATAATTCGAGATCTCCGTGTGATTTACCGAAAAAGCGCAAGTCAATTGGAGAATTTATGGGCATACATGCTCATTTGCCAGAGCAACAGGATGGAGATCAGGTTATCCATTGTTCAAATCCCGGCTATGGCAGTGAAATTTTCAGTCCGACTCTATCTGTATAAACTTTATTAGTAGTATTAGTGTGATAATAATAATAATAATAATAATAATAATAATAATAATAATAATAATAATAATACAATGAAATACCACTGTGTGGTACTAAAAGTGTATGTTTTCGATATGGTGCATTCTTGTTTTATTTACTCAGGTTCAGCGTATAGTGTTGTAATAATAATAATAATAATAATAATAATAAATTCTCAGTCTTGGCTGTATTTGTACACTCATGTAGGGCAATGGAAAAGCAAAGTAGATTATGTAATTTTATTTCTAACTGGTCCTGCATGTTACTTGGCATTTCTGTAAGCTGTTGGTGACCTTCCGACAAGATCTTCGTTGTACCCCTATCAATGAGCGCGACCCGTTCATTGTCTCATCTGTTAAGCAAGAGGGGTAAAACGAAGGTCGCTCGCGCCAGTTCCCTGCTGACAGTTTTTAACATGAAAAAGCACCAGTGAATTGTTCAACTCCTTTAATGCACTAAGGGATGTCTGTATAAGTCAAATACGGGGCAGCTGTGGGACCTGGCACATAGGAATAAGGAAACATACTGCACGTATGTTTGCTTCTCAACTTGACGAAGAACTTAAAGAGGACTTAAAATTACCTGTAAAAGTTATAATTGGTGTTATGGTATTAACAGATTATAAAAATCCCACAAGCCCACTATTGGTATGATCTCCAATGCGAGCTCAGTGTTCGACATACAACAAGATGAGAGATGCAAGTGTTAAGGTTCCATAACCCAGGTTTGGTTTTATTGTAAGTGTTTAATGCCACGATCAGTGATATCTTTCACAGCTATTCCAACAGGTTGTTGCAAACAATAGATATGCATGCGAGTTAAAATGTCTGAACATTTAACTTAATGTTTATCACATACGTGTACATGTAAATGACAATAGTAAATTATACATATCTCAAAAAGCTATTGAAGAAATTGTTTGAAAGTAAATACAATACCCACACATATAAGATGAATTCCCTGGATTCGAAAGGAAAGTAAATTAAACCAGATGTTGCATTTTATTTTCAAATAAATACTACGTTAAAAACACAATGTTTTTATCATGTAGTAAGCTGGAGACAATTCAAATAATCTGATGAAGGAGACCATCTCATGGACCCTACTGGGTATGAAAAGGGAAACATGTATACACAGAATAACCAATTAAGACAATTGAGAATAAAAAAATTATTTTAATTTCATTGTTTTGTTTTCTGAAAACTTCTACTCCTTTACTTCTCCTTCTTCTTCAGTTGATTCGTCCTCTTCTTCCTTAGCGGTGTCCTCCTCTGTCTCTTCTTCCTTTCCGGGTTCGGATTTATCGCCTTCTATTTTTGTCCGTTTGGCATCTTTGGCATCTTGTTCCTCTGTTTCCTTCCTTTTTCCTTTTCCACTCGTTGCCTTTTCTTCACTTTCTTCGAGTTTTTTAGCCATATGTTGCGCTTCTGCCATGTTGTGTTAATCTACAACAAACATAGTTTTGAAGTTAGTCTTCCATAATAAGCTAAGTAGTGAGTCACACATAATATTTACAACAGAAGATGACGAA
This sequence comes from Hymenopus coronatus, assembly GCA_030762935.1. Taxonomy (NCBI): domain Eukaryota; kingdom Metazoa; phylum Arthropoda; class Insecta; order Mantodea; family Hymenopodidae; genus Hymenopus; species Hymenopus coronatus. The sequence goes on along the minus strand of CM060900.1, from coordinate 432,857,144 downwards.
TAGTAAAGTAATTTACAAAGCAAGTTACTACGCGTACACACAAAGGCTATAAATATACACCTGGAAATACAAAGGTCAGTCTGTGTGTATCTCTGAACAGACTGACAGATCGACAGAGGCTGTCTCTCTCGGCTGGGTTAGATTTGGTCGTGTTTTCAAACGCCTGAACACGTGTTTTGCAACACCATATGACATACTCCTTCCTATTTACAGCATTTTCAGTTTCTACAATCACATACACTGCCTGCAACATGCCAATTGCGCGACAGTGGGTGATATGTGACGCAAATAGAATATGACTAATGCCTAGACATGGCTAAGAGAAAAACTGCAGCTACCGTAAGTGTCCATTTCTTTACAGTAAATCTACACAACTTAATGCCTGTATAACCCCTTCTCCCCAAAGAACATTCAAACAGGAGGATATGGGTGGAAACGGCGAGAAAAAAAAAAGTCTCAACCTTACATAAAACATACACACATACTTACACGCAATTCTTTACCTATATCCGATAAAAACGTAAACAAGCAATGGAAATATATTTTTGGATGAAAAAAGGTTCAAACTCAAATTTCGTTTTAAATATAAAGGCTGTCACAGAATTCGATCACACAAATCGGCAGGATTGTAGAGGGGTCCAAAATAAACAGTTTGAGATAAAGAACCCGTGTTCTATGAATTCAAAATTCTCGCTACAGAATAATGATGCATACCACTGATCAAACTCCAGTTGACTGTGGTGTGAGCTTCTAGATTTCGAAGAGCATAGCCATGGAGGCATTATTCAGTGCTATGGCTAGTATGTGGGCGTCGGGTTAAGATGTCGAGGGAGCTAAGGGTTCAAGCCTTCTTAGTTATATTTATTTTTATGTTGTTTCATTTTCTGCATTTTATACTGAGCCGTTCATATTTTGCTACCGTACTCAATATGATTTATTCGTCATTAAAAATAAAATAAATGTAATGTGCGATTAGTATGTTGTAGATTTTACATTGCTCGTAGGTGCAACGGAGAACGTTTCAACAACAATTGCATTTAACTAACACCTGAAGGGTTTCACTTCTCCGTAACCCTCGAAGGAGTTTCTAAAATACAGTATTACGTACATCAGAATTGTAGGCATAGTTTACAATTAACGAAAAGATATTTTTGTATCAATTGACTTCAAAGAAATAAAAATGATATCTCTGTAGTAAAATAAGTGCCTGTATAAAACGAATTAAGAACTATGTATTAGTCAGGAAAGTGAATTCTACTTTTTCATCTCTGCATAAATGGAAAATATAAAGAGACTTCGAGAAATAATACAATATCCGAAGCACAACAGGTCACCAGAGGAACTTTTCGATGTGGCGATCTGCAACATCACTGAAGAGATTGCACCTACGAAGAAATGAACCTCCCACCTTGTCAAAAATTCCGGGATTGTCGTGAACCTCATCGCAATAAGCTAAAGCAGGGCGGAGAGGTTACGTGTGCAACAGTGGCGGTTGTTCTCGAAGAACCAAAAAGTACATGCTCTGCCAGTCCCGATTAAGCATTCATATTTGCACTTGTAAGTCACCACTGCACTGAATGAACCGGTTTCTTTGGCTTTAAGTGATTGTTGAAAGAGAGTAAAGGGGATGAAATGGAGGGTAAGTTTACATCTCTTGCGCTTTCCTTGCCGGGTCTGATCTAACGTTAGTATCATTAATTGTTCATCTCATTTAACGGAAATCGGGTAAGCGAGGCTCTTAAGCATGCGCAATAGCACCATATGGCAGCTAAAAGCACAGGAGCTCTGATGTTCTCAGCTTAGATTATCTTAGGATGTCGTTGAAACAACTTATTTATTTTTTACACATAATGAGTATACTTTTAAAATATGAACACAATATTTAGCAATTCATGGTTCTCACAAAGTCACCAGTAGGCGTTAGATAAGATTTTTAGAAGCAGTCTCGCAGGACCATAGTAGCTGAAGTGGTTGGAACGGTATAATACCTACAAACGTATAAAATCGGAGTATGACTATTCGAATCCTGCTAATGGTGTAGACTTTCTTATTCCACCACTAAATTAATGATTTCCTACGTTTTAAAGTACACTTTACATAAATGTCTTCAACAAACCCAATAGTTTTATTGCATTAATCTCCGCAGGTTCCTTGATAATTACTCCATTTAATATTGAACGCTACTTAGATATCATTCACAATCTCTTGAAAGTAAGTTGTACTGCTGGGTTTATCGTTTTGGCTTCAGAGATATAAACTAAGCGTATTAGTGCTGCTCTAAGAGTGTGCTCATTGAAAACAACAAGGAAAAAAAAAATAGGTGCAAACTTCACAGAGCGGTGCGATATTTGAATCGTGGGATTCACCCACCAATATGTTTTGACGGAAAGCTCTAGGAATCTACACATGATCCGGAATCAACCGAGCTGTTATAAGAGGCGTGCACACTCTGAAAGACCTGGCAATTTTGCCAAGGTTACAAGTCCAATCATTTTAAATATCGTATTGATTGTGCACCAATACTGCATTCTTTTGATGACTGGCATACAAATAGGGCATTCTGAATGAAAATGGGACTCAAACGTACACATTCCTTTAACATACGGTCATAGATGTGCGATCCAGAAAACTTGTCATAACTTTGATATTTGGCAAAAGGGACAACAGGTTGCCTGTCTCAAACTGTTTATCCAGGACCCCTCTACAATCCCTTCAATTTATACAGTAGAATTCTGGGACACCTGAATATATGCATAACATTTTAGTGGAATGTGACTGAACTAGTTATCACGAAAGTTTCGGATATATAAATATAAGAAGAGCTTAGCATTTGTTTCATCATAATTATTTTCACACAGAGAAAGGATTACGAATTAGGAGACGCTAAATATAAAATCTATCTATCTCACTCACTTACTGAGCTTTGCACAAAAAAGGTACGTTATATAAGTAACAGATCAATATTTGTAGGAAATACTGATATATCTTTAAGTTGAATACATGTCAATGTTGTTGTCATTATTATTATTATTTTTATTATTATTATTATTATTATTATTATTATTATTCGTATGGTACATAAATAATGTAATCTAAAACATTCGAATGTCATTTACCGGCTCTAAACGGCAACCTAATACTTAAAATATCTAGGTCTGACTTTATGAGCGAAGGTTCGCATTTCAATTTAAGTTCTTTATCAGACAGTATTTGGTGTACCTCATTAAACATTAGGCCTATTTCAGGGCTTTAAATTAATTTAATACTTTCATTCAACATGTGTTGCGACTCTTCGGGTTAAAGAATACGTAACTAGTAGATCAGAGAAAAAAGAAAAGAAAAGAAAAGAAAAAAAAACAGAAACTTGTAACTCGATATTAATTTCATAAGATAGCATAGGGAGTTAGCATATTGAGTGGTATTTTAACCCGAATGTACATAGATAATTATTATCTACTGCATACTTATTGTGAACAACAATATTTCCCCTCTAACTTTATTGAAAAGTAAGAAATAAAACATGTATTTAATAAAATTAATATTTATGCTATGGTACACATAAATTGTAATATGAATGCGTTTTAAGCAGTGCTATTAGACATCTCGTTAAATAGTAAAATATACAAAGGTCACAGAAATACAAACTGAAATGATACTTTAGAAAATTGTATTGCACAAGTACGATATATACGTATATCCTTTTTTCTGATAGTGTTTAACGTCCGCTTTTACTACATATGGCACCGCAGGCGATGATACTGATGATCCATGAAATGAAGATGGAGCACCAGTGGAATGCGATGGCGGGGGAAACCGGAGAACCCGGAGAAAACTCGTCCCTGCGCCCCTTTGTGCACCACAAATCCCACAGGCCGTCGCCTGGGATCGAACTCGGCCCGCCTTGGTGAGAGGTGGGTGGTCTAAACACTCGGCCATGGCGCGGCCGTATATATTTTTGTCAGTCTTTTAGGCAGGTGAAGGGGAACACACAAACTGATCTAGGCATAAGTAACCTGTTTTTGTACGTTTGATCTTTGCACTATCCACAAAATACTCCTATCAAAGAGTAACGGCTAGGTTTAGTACATCATTTTGCTGGCACTAATAGCAGATATTATCACTTCTGCTTTTTATGCACGGTATGATAGGAACGTGTGTGATTTTATCAGCTTAAATTTTAACACCTTAAATGTGTCAGTATTTAGAACAAATTCTATAAATAAAAGGTTTGTGGCAAATAATTAAGGAAAAGTCTCTCATTCAGCCTTGCTGTGCTCTAAAATAGAATTGAACAGCCACGTTACCGAAGGGGTAAATGAGATGGACATGCACCGTAATTTGCAGCACATGAAGTTCTGAGTTACGAACTGGCAATCCCAAACTTCCTGGCTGGCCAATAAGACATCTCAATGGGTTTTATAAAACGACGTTAATCTTTTCTGTGTGCTATATACTGAATTTCTACTTCCAAAGCGCGCAATGTGGAGGACTTAATTCAAACCGATTGGACAATATATCCGTTCATTCTTGACTCCGGCTCGATGCTCTCTCAGAGCAGGTTGACTTGTATAAGGCGTGTTTTCATCAAGTCCACTACGAGCACAAATTGCCTTGGAATTAAAACTTCAGTATGTAGCTCACAGAAAATATTAAATGTAATTTTGGATCCCACTGGACAGGGCTTATTGTCCAGCCAGGAAATTTGGGGATTCCCAATTCGTAACCCAGAACTACATTTATTGCTGATTACGTTGGTAGCAAGACAGAATGAGAGGCCTTGCCTGATTCAGAAGGTGACACACACTTTCATTTGTTACAATATCCGTATTCTCAATTTATGTTAAACTCTAACACATTTCAGGCGTTATTTCAATTGGTAAAATTACGTACGTTGTTGTTAAATATGTGCACACAATGAACAGAGGTTTGCCACTAGTGACAGAAAAGGCGTGCTTTTATAGAACCTAGTCTATGCTTGCGTTATCATATCTGTCCTTTCCGGTTTGCATTTCTGCGACTTTCTTGTGTGATTTTTTTTTTATCTATTTTGTGAGATCTCTGACAACACTGAATAAATTAAACAATATTACTTTTATAGGTACAATAGCATAAAAATTAGATCATTAAATAAATGGTTTAATTCTTATTTATCATTAAAGTTAAAGGAAGACATGAACTATAATAGTTATGTAACGGTTCTATAATGATAGTTATTATGATATAAGTGAGAGGTGGGCGTCGAAAAACCTCACGAGTAAGTAGGTATAAAAGGTTACATTTCGCCAAAGTTTGGCATAATAATTAGAGCAATTACTTTTCATATTAATTAATCTGTATAATTAATTGATTTGCACATCAAAATATTTACATATAAAATTGAATAATAGTTGGAGCAATTTATTTGCATATCTGATAGCTATCAATCATTGATGCATATTAATGAGCCCGTGGACCATGCCCCTCTCCCCCAAAATCGCGGAAAACAGCGGATCGACAATTATTGAGGTACATGGGACTTTAAGCGTAATTTTCAATTGAAATTTAATCAGGATTCTAATTATGCAATCCGATTTTACCTATTATTGAACAATAAAAACTTTATACATTAACCGATTTGAATATTTACTATAATTAAGTTAATGGTGAATGAAAAGTCATTTCAAGGCATACGATCACAAGATAGCATCATACTTTACCTGTTTGGATATGGAAATGTTTGAAATATTCAATACCACACTTAGAAATACAAAAAACCAAATCCGCTTAAAAATTCTCCGAAAATCAAAAGCAAAACAGATTGTCATATATATATATATATATATATATATATATATATATATATATATATATAACCCTTAAGTGTATTAATGCAACTTATAATAAATGAAATACATGACTCAGGGAAACAGGAATTATTTATTTATTTTTTATTCATTGCAGAGCAGAGTATGCGGACGGAAAATAGACTTTTTTGCGGGGGGAGGGCATTCATCCAATACTTCAAATAAAAAAATCTGTTGTGTCCCATTCACATGACTTTCTCTACATCACTGTAATAAGTTACTGTTAAAAAGCATATTCTTCTATCTACTTTATGATAATCGGGATAAACATTAGTAGACATTTTCTTAATTACTTGCTTTCTTGTAAGCCGCAGGGAAATCATGGAATACACTAGGCTAAAACGATAGTAAAATCTTTTAAAAGCTGGTTGCCAATGTTGAAATCCGTTTCTATGCAGGGCCAGGAATTTAGAACTTTCCATGTGAGAAATTATTTTGATTCTGAAGCAAATAACAAGGAATATCTCAGAAATTGTCAATTCAACAATAAAAATGCATATGACATAAATTGTATGTTTTAACAAAATCTACATTTGTTGTGGAGTACGTTTTTGTCTATCTCTTATGATTTACCAGTTATGCAAAATTCAGCAAAATTCATTCGGAATAAAGAGGTCTTTAGAGGCTATTCCCAGAAAATTCAAGATATACATTTTATTTGCCATATAAATATCCTTAATATACGGTATTTTAATCAAAATGGAATTTTTTCCATGTAAAGGGTGGTTTGGTGTGGGGAGATTTGTCAAAAAATCTTCGTGTCGCATCCCTGGAAGATACTAGACTTAAATACCAAGTTTAGTATTTTACCGACTTTTCGTTTCTGAGTTATCGTGTCCACTGACATAAGGACGCACACAACCACGGACCCTAAATCGTCTATTTCCGGTGAAATCTCGGTATCGAATTTTTGGGTGGAATGCAATACCTTCTGTATACACTATGTACATAATACGTATAAGAAAGCAACAATCTGAGACTAAGATTTTCTGTATATTCTCTCATTAGATCTTGTTTTAAAGAATTTAAATAGTCAGATGCAATTTAATATGCTCCCCATCCTAGGATAGTCTTAAGCCATGAGTAGTTAAATACTTTGGCTGCCTTCTTTTATGAATATTTTTAGACTATACAGTTATACAATCAGACTTGCCTGGAGTAATTTACTCTCCAATATTATTTTAATTTAACATAAAGGATAAGGGGTAAGGATTAATTCTGCTGATAGTCAAAGCAAACTGTCACTGTGTTGATTTTATTTTCATTTAACTTTTAAATAATGTATGTTCTTAGTTTCAACCTTAGCAGGTTTCAACAAGGAAATCTGGAAAAGTGGAGATGTTGAGTTTTATCTAAATTTGCTATATTGAGTTTTGTCATATTTTCTGTTGAGCATTATGTAAGGGTCATATTAAACCATCAGAATCTGTTAAAAAACAAATTTTGAAAAAAAAATGGTATTTGTCGAGTTTATTTAAAACAGTCCTCAAATTTAGACAAAAGTAAGGAGAAACAACAAAAGGAAATTAAAATGCTAATGAGCCATAGACACAGAGGGAAAGAGGATGCACAAAATATTTGCAAATTTTTAAAGAGTATGTTAAGGTGTTGCGGGTGTCAAATGGCATCCTGAATAAATAAGCAAAGTCATAATTTCCTATAACATAAATCTATCATCATTCACGCGTGCCATAGGCAAATTATTTTATGTGGGCCCTCCCCATTCGTTACATCAGACACATTTGACTGCATTTACTGGAATTCAAACTTGTGAAGTTCAGCTTTGAATGGATAGCCAGTTTGGTATGTATTATACTAACGACCATGTCTATTCGAACCACTTCTGCAATAGGTGAAAATGAAAGGTGCATGAAACTGGCTTACATATAGAGGAAGTATGGCATATGTATCAAATTAATTTGCACATTTAAGGGTTAAAGCTACAAAGTTGAACTTGGCATCTAATATTTTATGTTTAACAGTGGTAACTCTTCACAGATGCCTCCTCTCAACTGTTCAAACATGGATTGCCCTTTGAGTAAAGCAGAGAGCAAATTTTCTCAATGCTCCTGCAAAATGCCTATTGCACTAAGTACCAGAAAGCAGGAACAGATAATTCCTTCAGTGCTGTGGCAGTACACCACATTTTGCATTTGAAATACGTAATCTACCTTTCGTAGGTCTATACACATATTGTAGGTTTATGATTGGTAGAGCAATTCCTCTATTATGTCTCATGGCAAATCTATTTTCTATTCAATATAAAGACTACTAAGGTGGTGTCGGGAGATTAGATGGTTAGACGTTTAGGCTTCCACCTAGGCAGCTCGTGTTCGATCCCAAGCGCCCACATCTGGGCGGGTTTTCTCCGGGTCCTCCAGTTTCCATTGCCTCTCATTCCACTAATTGCTCCATCTATCATCACATTTCCTATCATCTACTTCACTTGAATTTCATATCATTCACTTCCTCACACTCATGCCTGGAACACTTGTTCTCCGTTCATGCTGTTGGCTCCCTGACAGTCTTCAGACCGCTGCATCCTGGGTGTGTCAGTCCTGAATATGGGGAGGGTAAGCTGACTACGAAAAATAAAGACTACCAATTACCATTTTCAAACTTATATACAAATGGATAAGTATGCTCGTAGACTTTCACGGCCGGTGTTATTATTGGTAAAATATAACGTGACCGGGCTTGTAGGCCGTGGTCGAATATTAAAACTATTAAAATAACTAAAACTTGACGTTTCGTCCTCAGCTGTGAAGGACATCTTCAGAAATGAAGATTCCTGCCTTACAGCGTCTTCGCACCAGCCAGCACAACAGATAATCAGAACATAGCAGTCCAATTACTCCCCTCCCGCCATCTAAACAGTATATATTGCCGTCCACTGCTCCATGAATCTGCAGTGGAAGAAGTCTCAGAGTTTCGCTTAGCATTACCGCAATAGACACATCCAGTAAGAATTCTTCGACCATGTCTCTCCTCAATTTCCACCTTTTATTCCCTTTCTAATACCACCTCCATTCCCTAAGGCTGCAGTCAGGTCTCATGGCTGTAAGCCTAGACACAACCTTTCACCCGCTCCCGCACAACGTGCGGCAGCATCCTACCACTCACCAACGCGGGTGCATTAGCGGGACCGCACTAAGCTAAACAGACGATGAACTCAGCAATCAACTGTTATAATGTGGAGGGTTTTCTTAGTGGGCATGCCGCACGAGGAAGCGGAGAGCTCCACATATTCTGTAGCCCTCCGTGGTGTAATGCTTACCATGCTAACTTTATATACCCAAGGTCGCGGGTTCAAACCAGGTGGAGGACGATGGATTTTTTCGGGCGTAAAAATCCTTAGCATGGCTTCTTTCGGAAGGGAAGTAAAGTTGTGGGTCCCGTGTCGTAGATTTACGGCACGTAAAAGAACCTTAAGCCTGATAAGAGAGGCCTCTGAGCAAAATTAAGCGATCTTTCACGCCCAATATAGAATGGGACGCTGAGAACCAAAGCAGTTAAAGAGCGTCCATAAATAACAGGCCATTTCATTTCCACATATCCTCCCAGCCATTGCGCCCCGGCTGGGGGTTGAATGTGTAATGCATTTTTCCCATCCACGGTATATATATATTTAAAAAGAATCCACAGTCGCCGTTCCTGCCCAGCCTCATTTCTGAAGATTGCCTCCACAGCTGACGACAAAATGTCAAGTTTTAATTATTATTTTAATAATTTTGATATTCGATCACGGCCTACAAGCCCGGACATGCTATATTTGTTCAAATGGATAAGTATTAAAATAGTTTTCTTATCTCTCCTAAAAATGTATGATTTGATGGAAAGGTCCCTTTAATAAATAGTCATCAATTTTTCAAAACTGTTATTGCAGCTTATATTTTAACAACAAGGTTTTCTTACCTTTGGCAAGAAGTTGAGTAAAAAAATCTGAAGTATTCCATTCACATGACTTTCTCTACATCTCTGCAGAAAATAAAAATATTATTAAAAAACGTATGCTTCTATTTATTTCATGCTAATCGAGAAAAAAATAGCAGAAATAGTGTTATTACTTGCTTCCATGTAAGTAGAAGAGAAATAAGGAAGTACCGTAGGTTAAAGTGAGAGTCAAAAGCTGGTTGCAATGTGACTGAAGTTCCTTTGTTTGTATGGAAAGGAGTTGACAAAATTCCTGTATGAGAAATGCGTAAGTTTTTCAAAGCTGAAACCAATAACAAGGAATATCTCAAAAAGGATCAACCCCACGAAAAAAATATAAATGCCATAAATTATGTGTTTTAACAAGCTCTACATTTTTGTTTGGTAAGCTATTGTTTATCTCTTACGGTTTAGCAGTTATGCAAAATTCCGCAAAATTCATCCAGAATAAAGCAGTCTTCAGAGACTATTCCCAGAAAATTCAAGATATACACTTTATTTGTGAGGTAAATATTTTTAACATACGATATTTTAATCAAAACCGTTAGAGCCATTTTTGAGAAAATCAAACTTTTCCAAAAAAAGTTCCACGCAAAGGGTAGTTGCGGTCGGGGGGGTTTTCTTGAAAATCTTCGTGTCGCATCCTTGGAAGATATCAAACCTAAATACCAAGTTTGGTTTTTAACGGACTTTTCGTTTTTGAGCTATGCTGCACACAGACAGACACACACACGGACATTTTCCTAAAAATGCTTTTTTTGGATTCAGGTCTCAAAACGTGTATTTCCGGTGAAATCTTGGTATCGAATTTTTGGTTGCATTATAATACCTTCTCTATACACTATGTACATAGCATACATAGAGAAAGTAAACAAGTCAATGAATAATCAGCATGACAAAATTCAAATGTATTATAAGAGCGCTAGGATGAACAAATAACAGACCAGCGGGAATCGAACCCTGGTCATCGGAATATACACAGTGAAATATGAACACACAGACACACACATTCATATACCCAATAAAACAACAAATTCAAATACAATGGAATAACGCTACGATGAAATAACATGACACCAGCCGGAACTGAACCCTGGTCATCGGAACATCATACACAGATATTCACATACATACACATACATACATTCATAAACGCAATAAAATATCACGAATTCAAATACAAATCATTAGCGCTACGATGAACAAACATGTCACTAGCGGAAATCGAAGCCTGGTCTTCGGAACATACACACATAGATATGCACACATAGTCACATACATTAATATACCCAGTAAAAATTACGAATTAAAATACAAATCAAGAGCGCTAGGATGAACAAACATAAGACAAGCAGAAATCGAACCCTGGTCATCGGAACATACACAGATTTCTTTTGGTAGTGTTTAAAGCTCGCTTTAACTACTTATGACACCGTAGGCGGCGACACTGATGATACGTGAATGAAGATGGAGCACCGGTGGAATGCGACGGCGGGGGAAACCGGAGAACCGTAGAAACCCGCCCCAGCGCCTCTTTGTCCACCACAAATCTCACATACATAGATATTCACACACAAACACATACATACATTCATATACCCAATAAAATATCACGAATTCAAATACAAGGCAATAGCGCTACGATGAACAAACGTGACACCAGCGGGAAAAGAACCCTGGTCATCGGAACATACATAAGCAGGTTCGCACACGGACACATACGCACACAGAACCACACAAGCCGTAACACAAACATGCACGCACAACCCTCCCCCCCACACACACACGCATACACTCTCACACACAGAGGTACAAGACCACACAGACACAATCTCACACATACGCATACTTGCACACACAAGCCCTCACACGCATAATCTCACCAACACGCATACACATTTACACACTCGCACACACTTGCATTTGTGCAACCACACATACACATTTGCACACACACAGACATAATCTCACACACACTCGCACACATTTGCATTTGTGCAACCACACATACATAAACACGGATTTTAATAACAAGGATTTTTAAAAAGATTATCACTGGAATATTAACAAAATGCGAGATCGGCTTTCACAACTTAGTCGAAATATCAATAATATACATCAACGAGTTTTACTACAATAATAGAGCAAGAATGAATTAGCAATCTTCTCTTACTACGGCCGTGCACTATACCTAAACAGTGAATCTGTCTGCAAACACTTGCGCTGCTGGCCCTCGCTAAAACCTCTCTCACCAAAAATGCAAAGGGACATCGTTTAATGACTCCCTTCAGGTAAGGCTATGGTCCAGCATTTCATTGCAAGCCCAAAGGCATTTTCTCCCATTGTAGCTAGAAATATTACTGAGAGAAAACCGCCAAAATCAGCCAGCCCGCAGACGACAGAGATAAAAGCAACAATTTTCTACTAAAGATGCCTACTTTCCTATAAAATTCCACGTGATCCCATAGGTATCTAAAAATTAATCATACCAGTTTTGTTTAAATTCGAAATGTACTACTAATTTTCAATTCAGATCCCAACTGCAAACTCATATTTTACACTTAAGTCATTTTTCAGAAACAGCTAAAACAACAACAAAAACACGTAGGTGCCTAAAAACTACAATCATACAAATTTTATGCAAATTGGATATATACTACTAATTTTAAGTGCAGATGCCCACTACATACTCATTTACACCAAAGTGATTTTCAGAAACGTCTGCAACAAAATCACGTTGGTGCCTAAAAAGTAAAATCATACCAATTTTGCTCAAATTGGAAATGTACTACTAATTTTCAATGCAGATCCCAACTACGTACTCATATTTTACACTCAAGTTATTTAAAGAAACATCTACGATAACATAACCTTCCAGGTACCTAACATCTAAAATGATACCAATTTTACGTAAATTCGAAATGTACTACAAAGTTTCAATGCAGATCCTAGCTACGTACTCACTCTAAAGTCATTTTAGGAAACATCTACTTCAACATAAACTTTCAGGTACCTAACATTTAAAATCTTACCAATTTTACTCAAACTCACAATGTACTAGTAGTTTTTAATGCAGATCTCAACTACGTACTCATATTTTACACTTAAGTCATTTTCAGAAACATCTACGAACACATAACATTCCAGGTGCTTAAAAATTTAAATCGTACCAATTTTGCTCAAACGCGATATATGCTACTATTTCTCATTGAAGATTACAACTACATACCCACATTTTACGCTTAAGTCATTTTCAGAAACATCTACAGCATAACATTTCAGGTGCCTAAAAACTTAAATCATACCAGTTTTGTTCAAATTCGAAATGCAGTACTAATTTTCAATGTACTTCCAAACTACGTACTCTTTTTTATATTTAAGTCATTTTCAGAAACTTCTACGGCAACAAATATACAGGTACCTAAAAATTAAAATCATACCAATGTTACTCAAACTCGAAATGGACTACTAATTTTCAATGGAGATGTCAACTATTTTCTCATATTTTACACTTAAGTCATTTTCAGAAATCTACGACAACATAACCTTCCAGGTACCCCAAAACTAAAATCATACCAATTTTGCTTAAATTGTACTAATTTTCAATGCAAATCGTAACTACGTACTCACTCTTAAGTCGTTTTAGGAAACATCTACTTCAACATAAACTTTCAGGTACCTAAAATTTAAAATCATACCAATTTTACTCAAACTCAAAATATACTACTAGTTTTTAATGCAATCTTAAATAATACTCATATTTCACACTTAAGTCATTTTCAGAAACATCTACACAATAACCTTCCAGGTACCTAAAAATTAAAATCCTACCAATTTCGCTCAAAATCGAAATGTACTACTAATTTTCAGTGAAGATTACAACTTCATACTAATATTTCACACTTAAGTCATTTTCAGAAACATTTGCGACAACGTAATCTTTCAGGTACCTAAAAACTAAAATCATATTAATTTTGCTCAAATTCGAAATGTACTATTAATTTTCAGTGCAGATCCCAGCTACCTATACATATTTTACACTTAAGTTATTTTCAGAAACATTTATGGCAACATGAAATTTCAGATGCGTAAAAATTAAAATCATGCCAATTTTACTCAAACTCGAAATGCAGATCTACATAACATACTTATATTTTACATTTAAGTCGTTTTCAAAATCATCTATGGCAACAAAAATTTTCAGGTACCTAAAATTTAAAATCACACCAAATTTACACAAACTCAAAATGAAGTACTAATTTTCAATGCAGATCTCAACTACATAATCATATTTTACACTTAATTCATTTTGAGAAATATCTACCACAACATAAGTTTTCAGGTACCTAAAAACTAAAACCATACCAATTTTACTCAAATTTGAAATGTACTACTACTTTTCAGTGCAGATCCCAACTACATACTCATTTTTAACGCTTAAATCATTTTCAGTAACATTTAAAACTAGACAACCTACCTACCTAAAAATTAAAAAATAATAATACCAAGTTTATGCAAATTGCAAATGTATTACTAACGTTCACTGCAAATCTCAACTACATGATCATATTTTACTTTTAGGTCACTTTCAGAAACATCTACAACACAGCATTTCATTCAAATTTTTCTCAAATTCAAATGCATTGCTAGATTTCAGTGGAAATCCCAACTTCAGGATCACAATTATTTAAGTCATTCAAGACATACACAACCAAACACGAGCAAGAAAATGATAGGCCAATGTATTGTACTCAACCTAGCCTAATCTTATCTAGTCTAACATAACCTAGGACTATCCTAAGCTAGTTTATATTATTAAATTAAATAAGACCAAGAGTAACAAATGCAAATGAAATGTAGTGAATAGCATTGTATATCAGTCACTCAAAGAATTGAAGATATACCACATTCAAGAAGAAAGCAGCACACATAAAAATCAGTGCATACCTCTGGAAAAAAAATCAAGAATTTTTTCCCTAACCTAACCTATCCCAAACTAACTTATCCTAACCCAAAGTTAAGGATCCTACCCTAACCAAGCTATTCCAACCTAACCCAAAACTAATGATCCTAACCTAATTTTCTCCTCACTTCTTAGGAGAATGCTTAACATCAAATACTCTAATTAACTACGCCTCGTAATTAGTCACATCAATTAACGACCACATGTAATTAATCACATCAATTAACCTCGTCACGAGTTAACCTACCCCATGTAAATACCTGCTCTATGTAATTAATTACATAAATTAATTGCATAGCGCGGTAGATTATAGCCCCCCTAATATATTATTTTCACTATTATGTAGGAAAAGGACATGGCTGAATATGAGAAATACAATTATATTGGAAAAACCCATTTATTATAAATCATTTTGGTACATGACATTTTCACTCTATGACACTTGACTCTTGAACTCCTGTATAATCGTGATCTCTTTTGTAAGCTGCTTGTGGGCACATTAAGAAACGTAGATAATTTACCAGTGAATTTGGATCTGCATAACAAACTGATCTGAATGTATCCTTCTCGATATTGACACTGTCCAAACACTGTAATTCACAATGTCCTACATTCTCTTTATTATTATTATTATTATTATTATTGTCGTTCTTATTATTGTTGTTATTACTATTATTATTTTTATACTCAGATGTGACGATGACTTTACTTCCATTGTAGAGATTCTTATTTATTCTTGAATCTAAAAAATTAAAAGTATGTAATCCATGATCATTAGCAAAATCAGTTGTATTATCAGACGTCGATAATGGATTAGGAAGGCAAATTTCATCATTACGTAATCTCTCATTATCACAAATTCTATAATGTGATTTAAGTCGAGAAATAGATGTAGTTCTTAATCTTTTTTCTTCTTTCCCTTCATAGTGCTATAGAAATTAAGTTTACCATAGGTTCCATGCAAGGGTCTCCCAAGATGTTTTTGCATATTTAGAGCACTCTTATGTTTGAGTACAATTTGCATGTTTTAACTTTTAGATACCTGAAAGTTTATGTTGCCCTAGATGTTTCTGAAAATGACATAAGTGTTAAATATGAGTACGTAGTTGGGAATTGCGTTGAAAATTAGTACTACATTTCGAATTTAAGCCAAATTGGTATGATTTTAGTTTTTAGGTACCTGAAAGATTATGTTGTAGATGTTTCTGAAAATTATCTAAGTAAAAATATGAGTATGTAGTTGTAATCTGCATTGAGAATTAGTAGTACATTTCGAATTTGAACCAAATTGCTATTATTTTAGTTTTTAGGTACCTGGAAGATTATGTTGTCGTAGATGTTTCTGAAAATGACTAAAGTGTAAAATATGAGTATTTAGTTGAGATGTGCATTGAAAATTAGTAGTTCATTTCAAGTTTGAGTAAAATTGGCATGATTTTTATTTTTAGGTACCTGAAAGTTTCTGTTTCCGTAGATGTTCCTGAAAATGGTTTGAGTGTAAAGTATGAGTACGTAGTTGAGATCTGCACTGAATATTAATAGAACATTTCGGTTTGAGTAAAATTGGTATGATTTCAATTTTTAGGTACCTGAAAAATTATGTTGCCGTAGATGATTCTGAAAATGACTTAAGTGTAAAATATGAGTAGGTAGTTGGGTTGTGTTTTGAAAAGTAGTAGTAGTACATTTTGAATTTGGGTAAAATTGGAATTAATTTAGTTTTTAGCTAGCTGAAAAATTATATTGTAGATGTTTTCTGAAAATGACTTCGGTGTAAAATAGGAGTATGCAGTTAACATCTACATTGAAAATTGGTACCTTATTTCGAGATTTGTAAATTTGGTATGATTTTAAATTTTAGGTACCTGAAAGCTTATGTTTCCGAAGATGTTTCTGAAAAGGAATGCATTGAAAATTAGTAGTGCATTTCTAATTTGAGCAAAACTGGTATGATTTTAGTATTTAGTTCCCTAAAAGATTATGATGTAGATGTTTCTGAAAATGAATTAGCTGTGGGGATCTGCGCTGAAAATTAGTATTACATTTCGAATTTGAGAAAAATTGGTATGTTACTAGTTGCTAGGTACCTGGAAGATTATTGTTCGTATGTATTTCTGAAAATGGTTTAAGTGTAAATATGAGTATGTATTTGAGATCTGCATTGAAAATTAGTTGTGCATTTCGAGTTTGAATAAAATTGGCATGTTTTTAATTTTCAGGTACCTGAAACTTCATGCTGTCGTAGATATCTCTGAAAATGACTTAACTGTAAAATATGAGTATGTATTTGAGATCTGCATTAAAAATTATGGGTACATTTCGAGTTTGAGTAAAATTAGTATGACTTTAAATTTTATTTACCTGAAAATTTGTTGCCGTAGATGTTTCTGAAAATGATTCAGTATAAAATATGAGTATATAGTTGAGATCTGCAGTGAAAATTAGTAGTACATTTCGAGTTGGAGTAAAATTATATGATTTTAAATTTTAGGTACCCGAAAGTTAATGGTGGCGTAGATATTTCTGAAAATGACTTCAGTATAAAATCTGAGTACGTAGTTGGAATCTGCATTGAAAAATAGTAGCACACTTCTAATTTGAACAAAATTGGTATGATTTTAGTTTTTAGGTACCTACGTAATTTTGTGTCGTAGACGTTTCTGAAAATGACTTAAGTGTAAAATAGAGTATGTAGTTGGATTTGCACTGAAAATTAGTAGTATATTTCCAATTTGCGTAAACAGTTTTTAGGCACGTACGTGTTTTTTGATGTAACTGTTTCTGCAAAATGGCTTAAGTGTAAAATATGAGTATGTAGTTGAGATCTACAAGGAAAAATATTGGTACATTTCGAATTTAAGGAGAATTGGTATGATTTTAGTTTTTATCTGCCTATGGGATGATCATGTGGAATGTCATAGGAAATTAGGTTTTTTTAGTTGAAAGTTGTCGCTTTTATCTCAGTCTTGTGGGGGCTGGGTGATTTTGGGGGTTTTCTGTCAGTAATATTTCTTCCTTCAATGGAAAATACCTTTGGGCTTGCCATGCAATACTGGGCCGACCGTAGCTTTACATGAAGGGAGTCCATTTGCATTTCTTGTCAAGGAGGTTTTAGCGAGGCCAGGAGCTCATGTGTTTGTTGACAGATACACTGTTAGGTATATTGTACGCTCGTATTAGGAGAAGATTGCTAATTCATTCTTGCTGTTATTGTAGTAACATTTTTTGATATTGTATATTATTTGTATTTTGACTAAATTGTGAAAGCCGATCTCTTAGTTTTGCTAATATTCCAGTGATAATTTTTTAAAAACTCGTGTTATTGAAATCCGTGTTCGTGTTTATGTATGTGTGGTGGCACACATGGAAGTGTCTGTGAGAGTGTGCGTGAGATTATGTATGTGTGTGCGTGCAAGTGTGTCTGTGTATATGTGTGTGCAAGTGAGTATCAGTGTGCGTGCAAGTGTGCATATGTATGTGTGAGATTGTCTGTGAAATCTTGTCTGTGTGTATGTAAGAGTGTGTGTGGAATTGTGCGTGCATGTGTGTTACGGTTTGTGTGGTTCTGTGTGTGTGTATGTGTATGTGCGCAACTGTGCATGTATGTTCCGATGACCAAGGTTCGATTCCCTCTAGGGACATGATTGTTCACCGTAGCATTATTGATTTGTATTTGAATTCGTGTGTGTGTGTGCGCGCATATCTGTGTATTATGTTCCGATGACTAGGGTTCGATACCCGCTGGTGTCATGTTTGTTTATCGTAGCGCGATTGCCTTGTATTTAATTCATAATTTTATTGGGTATATTGGGTATGTCTGTGTGTGCATATCTGTGTATGTATGTTCCGATGACCAGGGTTCGATTCCCGTTGGTCTTATTTTTGTTCATCCTAGCGCTCTAATTTGTATTTGAATCGTGATTTTTATTGGGTATATGAATGTATGTATGTATGTGTCTGGGTGTGCATATCTGTGTATGTATGTTCCGATGACCAGGGTTCGATTACCGCTGGTGTCATGTTTGTTTATAGTAGCGCTATTGCCTTGTATTTGTATTCATGCTTTTTTAATGGAAATATGAATGTATGTATTTGTCTGTGTGTGTATATCTGTGTATGTATCTTCCAATGACCAGGGTTCGATTCCCGCTGGTGTCATGTTCTGTTCATCGTAGCGCTATTGCCTTGTATTTGAATCGTGATTTTTATTGGGTATATGAATGTATGTATGTGTCTGGGTGTGCATATCTGCGTATGTTCCGATGACCAGGGTTTCTGGGTGTGCATGTCTGCGTATGTTCCGATGACCAGGGTTCGATTGCCGCCGTTCTCATGTTTGTTTATCCTAGCGCTTTTGTCATACATTTGAATTTTGTCATGGTGATGATTCAGCAACATTTTATGCTCGAAGTATTGGATGAATGTCCCCCCCCCCGCAACAAGTCTATTTTCCGTCCTCATCTGTTCTGCAATGAAATAAACAATAAACAAGTAATTTATGTTTTCATGTTTCCCTGAGTCATCTATTTCCTTTATTAGTTATAAGTTGTATTGATACACTCAAGGGTTATATATTTGAAGATCTGTTCTGCTTATATTCTCCTCATTTTATTACTTTTGGCGGATTTTTAAGCGGATTTTGCTAAATAAAACACTGAAATTTGGTTTTTTGTATTTTAAGTGTTGGTATTAAGTATGACGTTGTGTTGTGATCGTATGCCCTGAAATGACTATTCATACACCATTAAATTAATTATAGTAAATATCCAAATCGGGTAATGTATAAAGTTTTTATTGTGCAATGATAGGTAAAATCGGATTGCATCATTAGAACCTTCATTCAATTTCAATAAACGATTCACCTCCAAAGTCCCATGTACCTCAATAATTGCTGATTCACGGTTTTTTGCGGGCGGGAGGTGGGCGAGGTCCGCGGATTCATTAATATGCATCAACGATTGATAGCTGTCAGATATGCAAATTAAATGCTCTAATTATTATTCTAATGTTTATATGTAAGTTTTTTTATATTCAAATTAATTAATATGCAAATTAATTGCTATGACTATTATGTAAATGTGTGCTAGAAGTAACCTTTTATACCTGCTCGAGTAATCTAATAACCATTATATGAGAGTTGCATATTATATAATTGTTTTTTACGACATGTAGATACACACTAAATATTTAATATTTAGATATCTTATATACGAAAGATGAACTCCGCCGACCCTCATGTGTATTGTACCCTTGCGTCGATAACAAATGAAATTTGATTCACGGTGATATTTGATTTGCAAGTTGGAGACTGAAATATTTTAGCCTAGTGATAATGATATGGAATTTAGTGTCACGACTCCTGATATAACAGAGGAGGCGAGTAATGTTGTTAACAATTTACTTCCACAGAAATCAAAAAAGAGCTATGAAAAGTTATATGATAAGTTCATGGTATGGAGAATAACAAAGAATGTGACTTCTTTCTTGGAAAATGTCCTCGTAATTTACTTTGAAGAAATGTCATAAACAATGAAATCTCCAACCTTGTGGATAAGTTATTCAGTATTGAGAAGTACTCCATATTTATATGGAACTGACCTTGGTTGGAAGTAGAGCTAGAGCGCATGCCCTGGATTATTGATTTCCTCCTCTCTCTGATGCCAAAGTCATGACCTGCTTTGCTTTGCTCCGGGAAATAATTATATATTCTTATAATTCATATATATATAATTAAATATTCCTAGAGATTATTGTACGCGTAAGACATTTCTATAATTTTATGCAGATTAACAGTCAGTGAAGAGAAGAGCCATTAGTAGGGCAGTGCGCAAGCGAGAAAAATTATCTGGAAATGAAAATCTGCATCAAAATGGTCTTCTTTTCGATATAGAGTCCTAACAGTAAATGAACACATTTCAGTATACGAGAATAAAAAAAAAATGTTCACATTAAGTGAGCAACAAATAATTATCTACCTAATTCGGCCCAGAAAATGTAATTTAATAAATGCATCAATTCCTTGTTTTATTTAACATAAATTAATATGTATTTATACAGTTTCTGTGTACATAACAAAACACCTGGGAAATGTTGACCTGATGTTAATTCAGTGTTTTTGTTACAAACCTCAATAAGTGAGATATGCAGGGTTTTTTTTATTTTGTATCCCATCATAACCCTTCAGCTATGTGAAAATAATTAAAGTGGCAAATAACCTTTACTCTACTAAACACTTTCATTATAACCAGTTCAAACAATTTACAGAAAGTTTTAAGCATATATAAACACAAATATTTAAAATGAAGTTTTAAGTAAAATTTTAGATTAATCCGAAATACAATATTTCAATAATGCTCTCTTTTGAAGTTTTATTGGATGTAGATAAGGACGTAGTAAGTGTGTGTAAGAGAGGGAGGGAGAGAGAGAAACAGAGAGAGAGAGAGAGAGGAAGCGAGAGAGCATTATAATCAGGCATCGAATGATGTTAAACCTCAATTGGAACATTTCTTCAACTGAAATGCTTTTCTTGGATACAACTGAGTATTTATAAACCTTTTAAATAGTCTCCAGATAAATATAAAAGTCTTCATTTATTTCCATATCATAGTATTAACCTAATAAAGCATTTTATCTATTTGATAAATATATACTTTCGTCTGCTTAAAAGAAACTTGTCACAGCTTTAGTGTCAGCACTTCTTGAAGTTCAGCGTTTTTTTTCATTGTAAAGAAACTTTGAGACATTTACCTATTGTACTTTTAAGTTCTTTTTATTTATTTCATATATTAGAAAACTCAGTCTTCCAGCGAAACATATTTGCCAACCCTTTGCTCTTGAACTATTTTCTGCATTATGACGCGTAAGATTGCGTTGTCTGAAAATATTATCGTATCCCAAAACGTATCCGGATGTGACTAACTAGACAACAATATCACAGCGAGAGGGGTATGTGCTACCAACGAGTGCGTTTTCTTTGTGTTCTTTGATTGCGAACACTGGTCTTATGACGCTAAATAGTAGTAGTAGTAGTAATAATAATAATAATAATAATAATAATAATAATAATAATAATAATAATAATAATAATAAAGATGCTCTAAATACCACGGATCATACCGGCGCCGCCGGTGTGCCGGAATTTGCTCATGTAAGAACACTTTTACATGCCGGAAAGTCGCCTAAGATGAGGCCGTCGCTTTTAAGCACACTTAAATAACACCGGTCTGGGCCGGGTTTGTACACGCGACTATAGTTCCACGTCAGCCTCAAATCAATTGAACCACCCACATCAACTTCTAATGATATTGCAACCTTACAGGTATTTAAGCACAATTTAACTGTAATTCACCTAAAATCCTTGTACCTCCATCGAGTATGTCTTTTATATTCTAAGATGCATTCACAAAGATGGATTTGTATAATGATGAAGGTCACAAAATAAAAAAGAAATGAAATAATGTATTCCTCATTATTGTAACGTACCCTAATAACGTTTAAAAGGGCTAAACCTGCTAAGAAAGCTGAGATTTGCGTGTTATAAGGCTTTGAAAATAACCTCTACAGGGGAAAATGATGAAGGTACATGGATTTCAAGGCATTAACGATGAGAGTCCATTAATCGTAAGTGTCTGAAACTTAAATGCTTCCTATTGGTTTTAAACGAAACATACAGCAACAATGGAAACATTGCATTTCGAATACCATTCTCAGTATGTTTGCTGATTTGTAAAAGTTAGCATCGTCTTAATCATGAGTGACATAGAAGTGACTGCCGAAGAAGAGTGGAAGGGTGAGTGATATTATGGAAAAAAAAATATTGTGTAGTTCTTATGAAATCGGACCAGATTGTCACTGTTCCCGTTTGAAATGTTTTAAAATTATGACATCAAGCGATAGAAATAATTTAATTTCCAAATTTAACGCCATGGATAGGTAATTACGATGCCCAGAACAACTTTATGTCGCGAAGAGGACCAAGACAAAACAAGAATTATGCCAATTTACACTTACATACCTACAGTTATAAAGTGATAGAGACAATGGTGTGATTGAGATACCTGTCTGCTATAAGGCCTTCATATCATTACATGTTATAACAGGAAGACGTATTCAAACAGTTCAGACCAAATTAGCTCTAACAGAATAAGAACTATAGCTTTCCTGGCGACGTGTTAATTCAAAATCTTCTCGGGCTTCTAGCCAGGTAATAACTTGGCTTGACACCAACGTTTCGAAGAAGTGCATCTTCCTCGTCTTCAGGGTGAACTGATGGTTTGAGCTTGCGGAGACTGGTATTTATAAGAGCTGGGATGAAGCTAACATCTGATTGGTTCGCGAGATATTATGGTTTTTTTTTTTTTTTTTTTTTTTTTTTTTTTTTTTTTTTTGGAAAGGGGAGACAGAGAGAGAGTTGGAGGGTTGAAAGAATGGCTTATCTCGCCATTGGGTGAAGATTGGAAGGGAATAGAGAGATATTATGGCTTTTTTTTTTTTTTTTTTTTTTTTTATTGATGATGGGGGAAAAGGCAGCTAACGCCCTAACCCCAGGCAAGCCTGGGAGTGTGAGACTCCCCACCCTGGACTCGAACCAGGGTGGCACTACTCACAAAAAAACCCCCACCGGAAGTAGGAGGCCCATGCCTCTCTGGTGCAGTACCGCATTAAGCACCTGCGCATTTCTGGTGATTGTGATTGCTGCCTGCCAGTGGCAGTAACAGCGAGTGATAGTGAATTTAGCCAGTGGACACACATGACTTGCGCCCTGAGTGCCCCTCTGGAGAAGTGGTTGGTGAAGATGAATGGTGATTTTCGGTGAGTTTACTCAGTGTTCTGAGTGGATCTGCTGGTGTTTTCGGTGTTGTCGTGCTTGCTCGGACCTGTATAAACCGCTTGCTGATATTGGAGTGTTGTATAGCGGGTTGTTGTATGGTAACTGGTCGGCGGAATGGTGTTTCTGATGTGGGTGGTCCTGCTGTAGCTGCACTTGGACACTGGCTATCCGGTTGGACAGCTCAGCGGTGGAGGACTGCAGAGTGGAGATGGCGGCGGTGGTGGCAGCTTGCAGGTCCAGTAGCTTCCTGGAGATGACGCTGGTGAAGGCCTCTTCTAACGCAGCTAAGCGAGCGCCGATATTCAGGATCTCCGCATGAAGGTCCTGAATGGCATCCCGCGTCGCTGTGTCAATAGAAGCTGGAGGTGGTGTGGCGTCTGTGTGTTGGGTCTGCGGTGATTGTACTGGCTGCGGAGTGGTGCGCCCGTCCCTCGGGTAAAGGGGACACTGGGCCTGGCCAGTAAAGTGTCCTGTGCCACGGCAGGTGGCACAGAACCGGCGACGGCGGCGGAGGTCGTGCCCAGTGCACTCCGATGTGTATGAGTTGGTGCCACAGTAGTGGCACTTCGGCGGCGAAGAGCAGTTTTCTTGGCTGTGCCCGTAGGCACAGCAGCGACGGCAGGGGCGGTGTCTTTCCTGTTTGCTTTCCTCAACGTGCAGAAGTCGCCCTAATAAGGGCAACCCTGACGCCAAGGCAGCCTCCAGGTCTGATCGGTCCTGTAGCTCCACCCTAACTAGTGGTGTCGGGCCCCGGTCACAGATAATTCTAGTGGCCCTCGAACATGAAGGCCATCTAAATTGAGCAGCGGCGAGGAGGTGCCGGGTGGAGAGATCCCGAGGGACACCCCTAACCACGGCACTGTACCGGGGCGGCGGCGGTGTGGAGCTCAGCGGTGGCGGCGATGAAGTGTTGGCTGCCGGTGAGGCAGCGGCGGCGGTCTGCGGCAGTGGTGATGGTGAGCGCGGCAAAGGTTCAGCGCTCACTGCCGGCGTAACGGCAGGTGGTGGAGATGCCTGTGAGCGCTTCCTACCGGCGGTTGCCGGAGAAGCGGTGGCTGCTGTAGGAGCTGCTGGTCTGCGCTGTTGCTTCCTCTTCGGCATCTCGAAGATGGCTTTTTTTTTTTTTTTTTTTTTTTTTTTATTGATGATGGGGGAAAAGGCAGCTAACGCCCTAACCCCAGGCAAGCCTGGGAGTGTGAGACTCCCCACCCTGGACTCGAACCAGGGTGGCACTACTCACAAAAAACCCCCACCGGAAGTAGGAGGCCCATGCCTCTCTGGTGCAGTACCGCATTAAGCACCTGCGCATTTCTGGTGATTGTGATTGCTGCCTGCCAGTGGCAGTAACAGCGAGTGATAGTGAATTTTAGCCAGTGGACACACATGACTTGCGCCCTGAGTGCCCCTCTGGAGAAGTGGTTGGTGAAGATGAATGGTGATTTTCGGTGAGTTTACTCAGTGTTCTGAGTGGATCTGCTGGTGTTTTCGGTGTTGTCGTGCTTGCTCGGACCTGTATAAACCGCTTGCTGATATTGGAGTGTTGTATAGCGGGTTGTTGTATGGTAACTGGTCGGCGGAATGGTGTTTCTGATGTGGGTGGTCCTGCTGTAGCTGCACTTGGACACTGGCTATCCGGTTGGACAGCTCAGCGGTGGAGGACTGCAGAGTGGAGATGGCGGCGGTGGTGGCAGCTTGCAGGTCCAGTAGCTTCCTGGAGATGACGCTGGTGAAGGCCTCTTCTAACGCAGCTAAGCGAGCGCCGATATTCAGGATCTCCGCATGAAGGTCCTGAATGGCATCCCGCGTCGCTGTGTCAATAGAAGCTGGAGGTGGTGTGGCGTCTGTGTGTTGGGTCTGCGGTGATTGTACTGGCTGCGGAGTGGTGCGCCCGTCCCTCGGGTAAAGGGGACACTGGGCCTGGCCAGTAAAGTGTCCTGTGCCACGGCAGGTGGCACAGAACCGGCGACGGCGGCGGAGGTCGTGCCCAGTGCACTCCGATGTGTATGAGTTGGTGCCACAGTAGTGGCACTTCGGCGGCGAAGAGCAGTTTTCTTGGCTGTGCCCGTAGGCACAGCAGCGACGGCAGGGGCGGTGTCTTTCCTGTTTGCTTTCCTCAACGTGCAGAAGTCGCCCTAATAAGGGCAACCCTGACGCCAAGGCAGCCTCCAGGTCTGATCGGTCCTGTAGCTCCACCCTAACTAGTGGTGTCGGGCCCCGGTCACAGATAATTCTAGTGGCCCTCGAACATGAAGGCCATCTAAATTGAGCAGCGGCGAGGAGGTGCCGGGTGGAGAGATCCCGAGGGACACCCCTAACCACGGCACTGTACCGGGGCGGCGGCGGTGTGGAGCTCAGCGGTGGCGGCGATGAAGTGTTGGCTGCCGGTGAGGCAGCGGCGGCGGTCTGCGGCAGTGGTGATGGTGAGCGCGGCAAAGGTTCAGCGCTCACTGCCGGCGTAACGGCAGGTGGTGGAGATGCCTGTGAGCGCTTCCTACCGGCGGTTGCCGGAGAAGCGGTGGCTGCTGTAGGAGCTGCTGGTCTGCGCTGTTGCTTCCTCTTCGGCATCTCGAAGATGGCTTTTTTTTTTTTTTTTTTTTTTTATTGATGATGGGGGAAAAGGCAGCTAACGCCCTAACCCCAGGCAAGCCTGGGAGTGTGAGACTCCCCACCCTGGACTCGAACCAGGGTGGCACTACTCACAAAAAACCCCCACCGGAAGTAGGAGGCCCATGCCTCTCTGGTGCAGTACCGCATTAAGCACCTGCGCATTTCTGGTGATTGTGATTGCTGCCTGCCAGTGGCAGTAACAGCGAGTGATAGTGAATTTTAGCCAGTGGACACACATGACTTGCGCCCTGAGTGCCCCTCTGGAGAAGTGGTTGGTGAAGATGAATGGTGATTTTCGGTGAGTTTACTCAGTGTTCTGAGTGGATCTGCTGGTGTTTTCGGTGTTGTCGTGCTTGCTCGGACCTGTATAAACCGCTTGCTGATATTGGAGTGTTGTATAGCGGGTTGTTGTATGGTAACTGGTCGGCGGAATGGTGTTTCTGATGTGGGTGGTCCTGCTGTAGCTGCACTTGGACACTGGCTATCCGGTTGGACAGCTCAGCGGTGGAGGACTGCAGAGTGGAGATGGCGGCGGTGGTGGCAGCTTGCAGGTCCAGTAGCTTCCTGGAGATGACGCTGGTGAAGGCCTCTTCTAACGCAGCTAAGCGAGCGCCGATATTCAGGATCTCCGCATGAAGGTCCTGAATGGCATCCCGCGTCGCTGTGTCAATAGAAGCTGGAGGTGGTGTGGCGTCTGTGTGTTGGGTCTGCGGTGATTGTACTGGCTGCGGAGTGGTGCGCCCGTCCCTCGGGTAAAGGGGACACTGGGCCTGGCCAGTAAAGTGTCCTGTGCCACGGCAGGTGGCACAGAACCGGCGACGGCGGCGGAGGTCGTGCCCAGTGCACTCCGATGTGTATGAGTTGGTGCCACAGTAGTGGCACTTCGGCGGCGAAGAGCAGTTTTCTTGGCTGTGCCCGTAGGCACAGCAGCGACGGCAGGGGCGGTGTCTTTCCTGTTTGCTTTCCTCAACGTGCAGAAGTCGCCCTAATAAGGGCAACCCTGACGCCAAGGCAGCCTCCAGGTCTGATCGGTCCTGTAGCTCCACCCTAACTAGTGGTGTCGGGCCCCGGTCACAGATAATTCTAGTGGCCCTCGAACATGAAGGCCATCTAAATTGAGCAGCGGCGAGGAGGTGCCGGGTGGAGAGATCCCGAGGGACACCCCTAACCACGGCACTGTACCGGGGCGGCGGCGGTGTGGAGCTCAGCGGTGGCGGCGATGAAGTGTTGGCTGCCGGTGAGGCAGCGGCGGCGGTCTGCGGCAGTGGTGATGGTGAGCGCGGCAAAGGTTCAGCGCTCACTGCCGGCGTAACGGCAGGTGGTGGAGATGCCTGTGAGCGCTTCCTACCGGCGGTTGCCGGAGAAGCGGTGGCTGCTGTAGGAGCTGCTGGTCTGCGCTGTTGCTTCCTCTTCGGCATCTCGAAGCCTCGTCGTAGATGGCCTGGTATTTAAGATGACTGAGACAAGGGCACGGACTTCGTAGAAAACTATTTATAGCAGTTATTCGGCTAATGTTTTGTGTTTGAGCAGGTGCGTGCTCAAACACAAAACATTAGCCGAATAACTGCTATAAATAGTTTTCTACGAAGTCCGTGCCCTTGTCTCAGTCATCTTAAATACCAGGCCATAATATCTCGCGAACCAATCAGATGTTAGCTTCATCCCAGCTCTTATAAATACCAGTCTCCGCAAGCTCAAACCATCAGTTCACCCTGAAGACGAGGAAGATGCACTTCTTCGAAACGTTGGTGTCAAGCCAAGTTATTACCTGGCTAGAAGCCCGAGAAGATTTTGAATTAGCTCTAACAGGTTATGCTGGTAAAGATGGACGTGGTAAGCACAATATTGGGCCAAACAAATTCAAGCAGCAACCCGAGGATACCATTCATTCTCACGTTCAATCACTCACAGGGAAAAAATCTTATTACGGTTTCCATGATAGTCAGCGTATTTATCTACCAGAAGAATTGAATGTAAAGAAGCTTCATGTTAAGTTTTTGGAAATTAATCATGCAAAAGCTGTGTCTTATGAAATTTGCCGTCACACCTTCAACACAAAATATAACATCTTCGGTTACCAGCGTACCGATACATGCAGTATATGTGATGTGTTCAAAGTTGAAAAGGAAGCTCTTGAAAGACCATTTGAATTTATCTAATCCTGAAGGGAAACTTGAAATAAATTCAGAATTACGAGAACTCACCACACAACATGAATTTCCCTTACGAAGGGCAGAATCTTTCTTCAGAAGAAAACGCCAAATCAGAAGTTCGCTTCACATGAAGCTGTATGTTTTGATTTTCAAATGAACTTAAAATTGCCCAATGTTAGAACTATAAACGACAATTGCAATTTTATCTATTTAATGTTCGCGCTCTTTCGAATAGTAACTCAGTCTTTTACACTTATGACGAGTCTATAGGGAAAAAAGGTGCTGATGATTTGTCGATGTTACACCATTTTATTTTTCATGTTCTTTGGGATGATGTTGAAGCCTTGACAATCTTCTGTGATTCTTGCTGCGGACAAAATAAGAACTATACAGTCATGCGATTTTTCTACTATTTTGCCTATGTTCAAAGGCGTTTGAAAACCGTCACTGTAGTATTCCAATCAGGGGACATTCCTTTATGGAATGCGATCGGAATATGGGTCTCATTAATCAAAGACTTAGAGCTGAAGTTCGTACACATTGGAGAGACCGTATCAGAGCCGCAAGACAGAAGTCAAGCCCTTTTACTGTGGAGGAATGTGACCGAAGTTTGTTCAGAAACTGGGGAGAACACTTCAATACACATTTTAAAGCCAAGCGCCCATTTCTACAAGAACGATTCGCGAGCTTCAGATTGAACATTATCAGCCCCACTAGTCTTAAATCGAAATACGTACAATGGAGCCTCTTCTTCAAGTGTTATAACACTTCCAAAACAGAAGAGAAATATTCAGCCACATTTACAGGAAGGAGAATTTCTGCACCAACTAAGAAACTATGATGGGCCTCTACCTATATCTCATGAAAAATTTAAGGACTTACAAGATTTAAAAAAAAAATTGTGAAGAATCTCCACAAATATTTTATAACAACCTTCCATATAAAATAACAGCCAAGTAAAGTATTTCATTATGTTGTTCGCTGTGACAATATTAAGACCAAAAACCACAAGATATAATGTTTTTATTTTGTAACTATATTATTAACTTAAAATTTATTGGGCTAAATAGCTTAAAAACATACATTTAACTGTTAATGTTTGTGTGAATTGTTATTGCTGAATTGTTTTACTTGTGATATTAATATATTTGAAAGACGTTGTGTTCATTTTAATGCAAAAAGATTTAAGTAAAGGAGTTTGTAATGTTTGGCTGGAGACGTGACCAATAATCGCAACAATGATAGAAAGAGACGGAAAGAGTTATACGTATGTGCGTTGCTAAAACTTACATACGTTACACGGCCTTGGAATGAACGCACAGTAACACAAATATTTCTGTTATAATTTCTGTAAAGAAAAAGGAAGATCGTTTGGTTTAACAACGAAACAAGAAGGAGTAAAGATGTATTCTGGTGAACAATAAGTGTTATAACTGGATTCTGTGTGTGTTTATGTATCTATAAATATTCACAATAAATTCAAAAGATTAAGAACAATATTTATTTATGGTAGTTGAAATCAAAGTACAGAATGCGTCTGGTATACCACAAACCTGAGAAGAGAGAAGATTCCACATGGTAGAAGTATAAAATTATGAAAATGAAATACACACGAACCAACTTATTCGTTGCAAATGGTACTATAAGCTAAGGGGCCTGAATAGAGACGCTAATTAAAAGAAACACCGCAGAAAGAAACGAAAGAGACGGCAAAGAAAAGAAACTACCCCGAGGAAATCGTCGTGACGCTACAGAAGAGGATCAACGACGTGGAGAATATCAACGCGATGCCGATGAGGATCGTCGCCAGAGATACCAAGGACGAAGGTTTCTCAGATTCACGGTGATATATTAGTATCCTCTTCATGTAAGTGAATAACTCAATTTCATATAACAAAATTATTATATGTTACTAAGATCTGGAAAAATGAGTGTGAAAAAGGACATAAAATGGACAAACTCACCGTCGCTAATAACACGGTTAAGGAAAAGGACCAGCCCCCCCCCCCTCCCTCTAGCTATAGCTGAAAATGTTACATTAAAAGCTACAGTAACACTCATAAATAATCAGAACAAAAGTTTAAGTAAGCTAGCAGAAAGCCAAAGTAAGTTAGCTGAAAATCAGAAAGAATTAGCACATAATGCCAACCAAAGTTTGAGTAACCTAGTAGAAAACCAAAGTAAGTTAGCTGAAAACCTGAAAGAATTAGCAGATAGACGTGATAGAGGTAGCCGAAAACCCGCGTAGGCAATTTAAGGGCGTGAAAAATTCATTAGATGTGCAACAAAATAAATTAGAAAAACTGAGTCAAATGGTAATTGGAGTAAAAAATTAAACTGCAGGCGGTAGTAATAAAGGAATTGAGAGACGAAGAGGCTAGAAAAATCGAATTTAAAGATCAGGTAGAAAGCCAGGCTGTAGTTGTGAATGAAATTAAAAATTCTGTAGAAGATGTCCGTTCACAATTTAAGAATTTAAGTGTTGATGTGATAAATGAATTTGTTAGAATTAGAGAAGAGAATGTAGAAAGTAAGAAGGAAATGAAGGTTGAGACTAACACAACTGAAAGCAATAAATGAAAACCAGATAAAGTTAGAAGAAAATGTAAATGCTCGTCAAAAACAATTAGAAGAAAATGTAAATGTTAGTCATAAGCGATTAGAAGAAAATATAAATAACCTAAACAAAGCTGTGATAGCGTTACAGTCAGCATTCCCACTGAAAAATGTATATATGAATTTAAATAATAATCATGATATGTTTAATGATAATAATGCATGCGATGCTTGTTCTGTAACACGTAATCAAAGTGAAGGTAACAATGGCAAAGCTGCCAATCCATTGTTTCAAGACTATTTAAATAATGATTACTATAGAATAACACATCCCACATACACAAACCAAAACACCTGTTACTGAATGAAATCTCACCCGCAATAGTGGTGGGAGTATTTGAATGCAAAATGCCGATGTATTCGATTCTTGGAAGTTCTCGAGATGTTCTCGAATTCTGAATGTTGTATTCGAATCCTTCACTCGGATGAGTTCTCGTTTGAATATGTCCTGAATGCTATATTCGGGTCTCGGACATGTGCAGGTGCACCGAGAATCGAGAACGGATCATTCTAGCGCTTGGATCGTGTAGGGTCGAGGGGTGAGCACGCTGATAAACAACCTACGAGATAATCACCTGGCCAGAATAGAATATGAGAATATGCTATCAAGTAAAGCTATGAACTTCTTATCATTCCAAAGCTAACGAACGATTGCCATACATATACGCGTTCATATTTTAATTTTATTTCGTGTTATAACGGAATGTGCGATCGGTTAGGGCAACGAATGAACAATATTAGAAATTGGAATTAAACGATTGCATTCTGTCTTCTCAACCCAGAGATTCCCAGCTGGGGGCAGGAATGTTTCTTTAACCAGAATCATTCCCTATCCCTAACAGAGTTGCAAGTATGCATGTGGGAGTGAATGTGTGTGCATTTTTATAGCATTTTAAAAACTGAAGAAAAAAAAATGTTCCAGTCTCATGACTTTCTCTAGCTGTTCCATACACAAAACTACTCTTTCAAAAGATTATTCATCTTTTACATTATGGTAATCGAGAAAAGCATTAGCAGAAATGGACCTATTACTCGCTTCCTTGTAAGAAGAAGGGAAATAAGGGAATACGCTAGGCTAAAGTAATAATAAAAAAATTTAATAGCTGGTCGTTATGTGAACGAATGACGTGGTTCGCTTTGGATGGTCCAGTTTGAGAAAAGTTAGATAGTTTAAAATTGAAACCAATAAATAGTTGAAAATTGTCAACTCTACATAAAAAAAAGTATGTGACATAACTTATGTTTTAAACCAGATCTACATATTTATAGTAAGTTTTTGTCCATCCCTTACGGTTTAACAGTTGTGCAAAATTCTGCAAAACTCATGCAGAATAAAGAGCTCTTCAGAGGCTAATCCTAAAAATTCAAAATATACATTTTATATGTTATGTAAATATCTTTAATACACGATATTTTAATCAAAATCGTTAGAGCCACTTTTGAGAAAATCATTATTTTCGAAAAATGTTTCATGTAAAGGATAGCTGGGGTTGGGGGATTTTCTTGAAAATGTTTCGTGTCTCATTTGGTATTTTACGGTCTTTTCGTTTTTGAGCTATGCTGTCACCCCCCCCACAGAAACGCGCGCACGGACCTTTTTCTAAAAAATTATATTTTTCGACTAAGGTGACAGCAAAGCATATATTTCCGGTGAAATCTGATATCGAATTTTTGGGTGGAATACAATACCTTCGCTAGCTACTATATGCATTGTTATGTACATACGGCTAGAGAAAGTAAAATATTTTTTGGACTCAGGGGACCTCAAAACGTATATTTCCGGTGAAATCTCGGTATCGAATTTTTTGGTGGAATACAACACTTTCACTATACACTATGTATGTACATAGCACGTGTAGAGAAAGTAAAAAAATATAAAAAAAACCTACAGTCCAGCGAGAAAGACACCAGCAGTTGCTTTACCAGTCAAGGCCCTGATGTAACCATACAAATTAAAGGGGGCTATAAAAACCAAACAAAAGAGCACAAATTCTGATGTGTTCCTTTCACATGTCTTTCTCTACCTGCAAACAAACTTTTCTGATAAAACATTACTCTTTGATTACTTCGTGCTAGTCGGGATAAATTTTAGCAGATATGTCTTATTACTTATTTCCTTGCAGGTAGAAGGGAAATAAGGGAATATACTAGGCTAAAGCCATAGTAAACATTTTAAAAGCTGTCGCTCTGCGATTGTTTTTGAAATTCGATTATCTTTGCACGGCTATGAGTAAAACAAAATAAACACGGATGACGACCACCTGTTTGAGAAAACTATTAGTTAAATTTTAAACATATAGCAAATCGTTGACTGTACAAAAACAAAAAAAAACAAAAACAACAAAAAAACAACAAAAAAAATACAAAACTTACATTTTATGTGTCATGTAAATATCTTTAATATACGTTCTTTTAATCAAATTGTCAGAGCAATTTTTGGAAAATCAACATTTTCGAAAATTCTTCCATATAAAAATTAGTTTGGGATGAGGGATTTGCTTGAAAATCTTCGTTCATATGTTTAGAAGATAAGATATCAAATTTTCGTTTTTGAGGCATGCTCTTATGTACACACATGGGCCCTTTTCAAAAATGTTTATTTGTTTTATATTATTAAGGCGTCCTGAAAACATTTATTTCCGATGAAATCTCGGTATCGAATTTTTGGGTGGAACACAATACGTTCTATATATAGCACACACACTCAATTTTTAATTTCATTTGCAATAGTATTTTCCGTTTTCCGTTCATGAAATATGTTGGGTCTTAAATATTAACTAAAAAGTGAACATTTTTTGTGCAGCTATCACAAATGAGCATGCTTAAATAGGTTTTCTATACTGTTTAACGCCCGACTTTACTACACATAGCACCGCAGGCGATGACACTGATAATGCATGGAATGAAGATGGAGCACCAATGGAATAAGATGGCAGGGGAAACCCGCCCCTGCGCCGCTTTGTCCACCACAAATCCTGCATGTACTTGCCTGGGATCGAATGCGGGCCGCCCTTGGTGAGAGGCGAGTGGTCTAACCCTCGGCCTCGGCATGGCCCTAAATAGGTCGCCATCCAGATGATTGTAATTATTAAATCACACCCACCGGTCAAAAGTGACATTCCAGAAGCAACCTAAATATACCAGTCATAGTCACAGTGATAGTCATTTGAAACTTGTTAAATATTAGTTTCATTTATGGACGCTCTTTAACCGATGCATCACATTTTATATTGGGCTTAGGTTTGTTCAGATGCCTCTTTTACGTGCCGTAAAACTACAACACGGGACCAATGGCTTTATTTACCTTCCGAAACAACTCATGCTAAGGATGTTTAAGCCCGAAAGAAATTCACCGCCCTCCGTCGGGTTTGAACCCGCGACCATGGGAATCAGAGGCTAGCATTCTAATTGAGTAATGCTAATAAAAAAATGTTTTTGTACGTTATTCACACACACACACACACACACACACACACACACACACACACACGAAATGCTATATTTCTGAGAAAGTTTGTTTTGTGAACCAAATGTTTGTATTTCCAGAATTTTAAAATTCATGATGCCAAACATTGCGACTGTTGTATACAGAATCTGGCAAATATATTGCGTAATGATATTGTATTTATATTTCAATCGTAACACTTGAAGATCATTTTTATCCGCAAATAATAAAGTTACTATATTTCTTAACATTTTATATTCAAATTAATGGAAGAAACAGTTATGAATGAAAATGCATAACGCTTAAGCCACGATAATCTTGGATAGAGACTTCAACATTTTGAGAATAACATGTCATATTTTTTGTCCATCATTTAAATTACATGCCTTGTTCGAGATCAACCATAGCGAGAACTGCGAGCAACACTGGAGTAGTGATAGGGTAGCATCCGAGAACTTGCTAATGAATACAAGCTGATTTCGATTAGCGCAAGGTTTATAGTATTCGAAAACAAGCATGGCAAGAACTGTGAACGTCTCTCGAGTGACGATAACGTAGCATCCGAGAACTTGCTTATGCAGAAGCTGATTTCGAAACCATTTTGATTACAGTATCTGGTGAAAAATAAGTGTTGTAACTTGATTCTGCGTGTGTTTATGTATCTGTAAATATTCACAATAAATTCAAAAGATTAAGAACAATATTTATTAATGGTAGTTGAAATCAAAATACAGAATGCGTCTCGTATACCACAAACCTGAGAAGAGTCTACATGGTAGAAGTATAAAATTATGAAAATTAAATACACACGAACCAACTTATTCGTTGCAAGGCTTCATAGGTTTGTGTAAGTTTTGAAGTGTCCATTCTATAAAATAGTGCTTTACATTCTAAGATTGACTGATGACCAGCATAATAATTTCTACAATATGATAAGACTACTAAATTATTAAAAATGAAAAGCCTTGGATACACATAAAAAATTGTGATTCTTCCACATATAACAGTAAATATTTTATTACTGTTTATAGATTGTGTGATTTGTAAAGTAAGAATTTTTGTTTATTCTTTGCTTTGACATAAATGTTTTTCATAATTTGTGGAAAAAGAAACATTCACCTTTTGTGTACTTTTTGCCAAAAATGGACATTCATCTTTTTCCCCCTGTAATTGTGCATTTAGATACCACAATGTAACACAAATGCCCAAGAGCTTTACATTGTTAGATGGATGTTACCTAATTTACAAACCAATATAATGCTCTCGATGTCATATAAGTTTCAGAATAATGTAAAAAATATTAAGAGAGAGTTATAGCATTTCATATATTAAATTTCATTTATCTCAGTTTGAGTTTCGTGTGACATTCATTGCTTTTCCCCTGTGCCCTTCAATTGTTTTAGATGAATACTTTAGAATTTTCTTTATATGAATATTAATATGCGCAATATTTCTTGGTTGTGTTTTATCTGAAGTTAATTTTTATTGATATTTATATGTTTCCTCCGTAGAAGTCTTCTTCGGCTGGGGTGGCTGTGACCGTGTTTTCCGAAAGTCTGAAGATGTCTTCTGCAACATCATATGATATCCTTCTTCCTATTTATGCACAGTATTTTCAGTTTGTATAATGGCATGACAGTCCGCCACATGTCAATTGCGTGACAGTGAGTGATATGTGACACATTTCTTTTATGCAAATATACAGCCCTTAATCTCTTTACAACCCCTTCCTCCGACAGCCAGCACTGAAACAGGAGGAGGATATTGGCGGGGAAAGCGAATATGATCTCGTCTTACGACATCACTTCCAGAGTCTTTTTAAAGTCTTTGTGTGTCTACGAGCCTTACAATAATGACTATTTTAAAAGTAGACATATGTTGAGAAAACTATTTCCAAAATTTCATTTTGATAATCCTATAATTGTACCCTGAGGATTATTTTAAATGCAGAAAATTAATGTTTGAAATATTAAAAGAAAGAAAACATACACGCATGCACGCACGCACAGACACACATGGGAAAATTCGCTCACATTATCAGAATTGAATTTTGCTTATGTATTTTTCATAAAAGAGAATAAATTTAATATCTAACTTGTAGAAGTTGTGTACATTGAGACCACGAATTACTACAAGGGCTGTCCCAGAAGTACACGACCTGACGTATAGATAACGGTTGTTGTTTCAAAACAACAACAATGGTAAAAAAGCACCAACGTTAGATAAGCTTACTTTTGAAGTTTAACAATTTAACATTGTTTAGCATTTGTTTGGCAATCATCATTAGTGAATTTTCTCATTGTAAACATGAATAAAGCTGGTCATCGTTATGTGACACAATACTTTCATTTGAAAGGTCTTAGTACAACTAATATTAAAGCTGAGCTAGCTTCTACTTTAGGGGAGCCTGCTCTTCTTTTACAACAGTGAAATATTGAGTGGCAGAGTTTAAACGCGGCCATACGAGCTGCCAACACCCAAATGAGGTTACCAGTCCAGAAATTGTAAAGACAACCCAAAAAATGATAATGGATGACCGTCGACTGAAAGTGCGCGAGCGAGCAGATCTTGCAGGCATTCGAAAAAGTTCTGTACATCGCACACTGACTGAAAATTTGGTTATGAGAAAGTTGTGCGCTAGGTGGGTGTCGAATAGAACAAAAACAGCGTCGTGAGGATGTTTCAGTCGAGTGTTTGGCAATGTTTCGTTGCAATAAAGCTGAGTTTTTACGTCGATTCATAACAATGGACAAAACCTTGGTCCATCTGTTCACACCTGTGACGATGGAACATACAAAACAGTGCATTTGAAGGGGAGAATCGGTTCCAAAGAAGGCGAAGAAAATTCCATCCGCAGGCATGGTCATGACGTCAGCTTTTTGGGACGCACGCGAGATAATTTTCATTGATTATCTCAAAAAAGGAAAAGTAATCACTGGCGAATATTATGCGAACGTGTTACTTTGAGTGATAGAATCGAGAAAAAAACGGCTAAACTTAGCGAAAAAGAAAATTTTGTTTCAAGACAATAAACCAGTTCACACGTTCATTATCGCCATGGCCAAAA
The DNA here is from genome assembly GCA_030762935.1 of Hymenopus coronatus. NCBI lineage: Eukaryota > Metazoa > Arthropoda > Insecta > Mantodea > Hymenopodidae > Hymenopus > Hymenopus coronatus. The sequence goes on along the minus strand of CM060900.1, from coordinate 432,819,687 downwards.
TCAATGAGTTACAGTGCGAATTACTTTCTCATGTACCCTATTCGCCAGATTTAGCCCCCTCTGATTATTTTCTGTTTCCAAACTTGAAAAAAAGATTTGCCAATAATGAAGAAGTGGAGTGATGGCTATTTTGCAGACCTCGATAGTTCTCATTATAAATAGGGTACTCAAACTAGTGAACATCGCTGGGAAAAGTGTATCGAACTGAAAGGAGAGTATGTAGAGAAATAAAGATGTTTCCCCCCCCCCCAAATTTATGTGCTTTCCTTGTTAGGTCTGGTACTTACGGAACATGCCACGAGCATAGATAAGCAACCCAGATGCAAGAAGATAATATCAACAGGCAAGCTAGTCGAGCATTTTCGATGTTATGATGATGATGAAAATGTGTGTAATTCAGTTATGTAACTTGAATGTTGAGAAACAGGTATTCATAAGTCATACTTAAAATATATAATTTAAACATAGGAATAAAACTTCCTATTACTTCTGAATATCTGTAAAGTACTTTCTTTTTCATGCAAGAAGCCCCAGGGAAGTGCAAATGAAATGGTTAAAAGAAAAGAAACTATTGGCTAAAAGAACATAATATTTTTCATGATACAGGCATCGTGAGAAGGAACGTCTTTTTTTTTTTTTTTCTTTTTTTTTTTGCTTTTTTTTTTTTATTGCTGAACAAGAAACGTTACAGTATTGCCAAGACATCTCTGCTGCCCTAAAATTGTATAATATAAACCATAGGTAGTTCCAAAGAGTGGAGTTTCTTCATAGATTCTTGTCAAAAAAAGTGTTAAAGGTGTTTTGCTTCATAATGTAAACATTCATCCTTCCATTCCGATAGCCCACTCTTTTGTTTTAAAGGAGACATATGAAAATGTAAAGTTTTTGTTATAAAAACTGCAGTACAAAGGCACCAATGGATAGTCTGTGGACATTCCAAGATTACTGGACTGTTACTTTGGCAGCAGGCAGGTTTCACAAAATATCCTTGTTTCTTACGTGAATGAGATAGAAAAGCTTGGTCAGAAAACAGAAAACTGACAAAGTGAACTGTAGGACTAATTTAATATCAGGCGAAAAATAAATAAAAAGTGAACCTGTTATCCCTTAAAGTTTTGTTACCACCTCTGCATGTAAAATTAGGTTTATGAAACAATTTGTGAAAACTCTAGATAAAGACAGTGACTGCTTTAAATACCTTTGTACTACATTTCCCTCATTATCAAATAAAAATGAAAGCTGGTGTATTCGTTGGCCAACAAATTCGAAAACTGATGATGGAGATTACTATGAGTCGAGAAGTGAAGGATGCCTGAAATGCTTTCAGAAATATTGTTTGTAATTTCTTTGGAAAAGTAAACTTCTTATTGAAAGTAATATTATTACGTTTCACAAAGCTATAATTTTGTTTAATTTCTAGTTATTGATGAATATTTTAAAAACCTCACGTGATGGGATAAAATGGATATCATTTTCGAATCCAGCATAAAAACTCCGTTTAGAATCACCTATCACATTAAAAAAAAAATAAAATGCAGAACGGTGTAATTCGTTTGAGGACTTTGAATGGAACAAAATTTTCGAAACCAAATGTCGATTTTGAAAGTATATTTCTTCCTTATTATATTTAACTATGTTCGTGTTCTTATAAAATGGCAACATTAATGTTCCTCAGAATCTCTCCCTCATAGCATAAATTAAGTTGGAAATCAAAATACGTGGAGTGCACGGACCCATCGGGCTCTCAGTGATCACTGTAGACTAAACATTTTTAATATACGAGATGTTAATCAAAAGTGTTAGCAATTTTAGGAAATCTTAGTTTTCAAAAATGTTCCTTGTAAAGGAAAATTTGGAGTGGGGGATTTTCCTGGAAATCTTCGTGTCGCATCCAAGATATTTTCGTTTTTGATTAATTTGTAAGTATTGAAAGTTGTAGTTCAGCTTTACGAACTACCATCCAGAAACAGATTTTACAAATTACAAACAAAGTTTAAGTTAACAAAGCTTGTAAACATTGTGAAACCGTGTTTAAATACAGTATTCCTATAACTTTAAGTATAATATTTACTTACATAAGCTGCAAACTTGGGGCTGAGAACACTCACTGTTGAACGACGCTGCAAGCTTAGCCAACAAACCACGCTCAGGACCGCAGACTCACTGACTAATAGTTCGGAAGATAACTAGAATCATACATCTTCTGTTCGAATCAGTGTGTAGGGGCCCCCGTAGACGAATACTGCACAAGTGTTTCGCTTTGTCATGCTTGATAATTTCACGAGACCTGACATCTCGCGAGCAGACCAAGAAGCAGGATTGCAAATTCTCGGGGAGTTTCCTATTGGTCACTGAAACATCATGGTTGCGGGATAGTTGATCTCACAGGGGTGTGGCAAAAGAACTTGGCAACTCTTTCAAATATGTGAACCGGGTGGTATGGGATTTTCTTGTTTCCAATATTTGATGAGGGTGACTCGGGATTTTCTTATGTTTTCTAAGTGTTGAATATGAGGCGAATGTAGGCTTTAGCGAGCCGCTGCGAACGACAGTTTCGAGATTTCGTCGAGATCAGGATTCGCTAAGTTAGATTAGGTGTATTTAAATGAACTAGATCGAAATAAGGGATAAAAATGGAGTTTCTGAAAATCGGCTCTTCTTTCCAGAAAATCCCGCGTCACCCGCATCACATATTGCAAAGAAGAACCGCCAAATTATTTTGCCAAACCCCCTGTGAGAACAGCTGTTCCGCAGATATATTGTCTCAGTAATCATTAGGAAAGGCTCAGATTAAAACTCAGTTTTACCTCTACCTTGGTGAGAACAAGTACACCGTTATATTGTGTGTTTAGTTGTCTGGAGGGAATTATATAAAGTTTTAATATTTATTTAAATTAATTTCAGCTCAAAGTGGCTTTTACGAGTGTTAATGAATCTAGAAAACGACTTGATTTGAAGTGTGTTAGAAACGCCATTCTCACGATGGTGGGAACAAGATTAAAATGACCTGTTAACATGTAATCGACCCACTTCTCATTTATCAGTTTCTGTTAAAAACCAAAGAAAATTAGGGCAGTCTTATCAGCTACATTTAAAATAAACGTGGTGTGGAGAATACGCGTGGTATACATTTTTCGGTTGGATCTGTGTTTTACTAGGAGTAAAGAAAAAAGTTTGGAATGCTACACGATTTGGAAATTTTGTGAACTCAACACGAGCTTTTCACAACGATACAGATTCGAGAGAATATTTAAAATGTGTAGGTATTAAAACTGAAGAACGTCGAAAGGAACTTGAACTCAATTCGCAATGCATTACAGGAATAAACTGCGCTAAGCATTACCATTTATAATGAAAATGTGCGTTTAAATAGGATTTTTATGACACTTAATATTAAGACTAATTTATTTTTAGAAAAACAAGAGTTAGTGTTTCGAGGACATGGTGAGAGTGTTTCATAAAATAATCGCGGTAATTTCAAAGAACAACTTAACACGCTGCTGTCTGTTTGTTGTGATGAAATTAAGAATCATAATGACAGAATCAAATTGGTGTTCAGCGGTGACTCAAAGATAATTTAGAACGAAATAATGGAATGTGTTTCAGCTTACATATACGAACAAATACGGAAAGAGCTAAACGAAACTGATTTTTTCCCCGTACAAGTTGACAATACAACCGATATGATTAAAAACCACCAGTTTTCTATTGCGAGGTTTATAACTTCAAACGCAAAACTAGTGGAGCAGTTTTTAAGCTTTTATGTCGTGAGTGCCGATCGTACGGCACAAGCATTGTTTGAACTAATAAATAATACATTACAACAATTCAATTATCCTAATAAACTAATAGGTCAGAGTTATGATGTCCAGTCACTTAAATGGCTTACAGGCGAAAGTGAAAGACGAAGTTCCTCAGGCTATTTTCATTAATTGTTTAACACATCTTTGAATTTAGTTTCATCAAAAAGTTGCGAAAATATTTCCAACTGCCGAATATGTTTTGCAAGCATAAGTGACATTCCATATTTCTTTCAAAGGTCAATTAAACGTAACTATGTTCTCAAATCGATAATTGGAAGGAGCATTCTTAGAGGTGTGTAAACAAGATGGACATCAAAGTTACTAAAATTGTCAGAACAGTTTAGTAAATTGAAAAGGTTTAAAAGAGGTATTTGAGGAAATAGTAAACAATCCTGCTTTCGACAACACATCCATCCGTGAATGTAGAGGTTTCGTGAGCGAAATTAGTGATTTATAATTTAATTTTTGGCTCTGGTTTTTTTAATGTTACATTCAGTTTAACTGATTTCTATATGATGTGCTACAAAAGAAATCTTTGGATATAAACTATTGTAGAACTAAAATTCAATAAACTTGTGATTTGATAACCAGAAAAGAAACGAGGAGTACTGTACTAATATATTTCGTAAGCTAAAAGTGAAGAGTAATTCGGACCATAAAAGACACAATGCCAAATTATCCGACGAGAATTTTTTTTTCTGAAAAACAAGTAGGTATTTGTTTTCTGAAACAATTGATCATATCGTATCGCAATTAAATGTTAAATTTCAAGATTTGTACAAACTAACAACTTTATCTGTGGTAGACAATACCAAATTTAAGGAGTATTCGCGGGATTTCCTTCATCTGTTCAAAACAGTTTGATTCAGTGTTACCCAGCTATATTTAAGAAACCTCAACGTCTAAAAAATGAGCTGGAACTGTTTTTATGCAGATACCGATTATAGTGATATTAATGTTTTAAAGGCTAAAGAATTCATGGTGTTCCAGATGTATTTCAGGAAGTCTATAAATTGTGTTCCTTGTAGTATCTCTGAAATCCACTAGTGTGTCTGAGGAAAGAAGTTTCTCGTGCCTGAAAAGGAGAAAAACTTACTTGAGGAACACAGTTTCACAACAACGGTTGTCACCCCTGCCCAACCTTTCTATTCATAGAGATCTTCTCCGCGAGCTGCAAAAATATGTAACTTTTTAGATGATATCATTGACAGATTTGCAGCTTTGAAGGATAGGAGAATCGACCTGATCTACAAAGAATAAGGTAAAATTGAAATGTTTTCTTGCTGTATTATCATGACTACCCAAACTGTGAGAATTGATTCTTGTTTTCGAAGTCCGACACATCATTCACGCTTTCTATTTTTAAGTCATGCGTTAATACTTTCCGTTTCATATCGTCTTATGAGCATTTTCTAGTTAATATGATACCACAGGACATTTTCTTACATAACTCAAGCTTTATAATTGATTATCTACAGACAACGTAAACCTTCGAACTTAGACAAAATTAACTTTTCACGTTTCGAAAGTTTTTCTTAGCACCACCAATTTCCTGGATCGCGGGCCGCCCTTGGTTATTCACTGTAATTGAGGTAAGTGCAATAAGCATAGTGTTATTTTATTATTTTACCGTTGATTACCGTACTGCCATTATTTACCTTGATACTGCATGAAGTAAGTGCTTAAATAAATGCATTTTACCAGTGTAAGAACCGTTGTTTGAATGATTACTGTGGTAGGTAATTCTCCGCTTGGCATGAGGTGCAATTCTGCGTTTGCGCAGAATTGTTTTCTAAGTAGTTGAATGCCTAGAATATGTTAGCATTTGTAAGAGCCTAATGTGTACTCTGTTTCTTTTCAGATGCCCAAAACATGGACTCGTGTTGCAACGAAGGAAAGCGGCACCCAAAATCAGTTAAGAAATGTAATCCGTGCGGTAGAGTGTGGAATGTCGGTAAGAGCTGCAGGAAGACAGTTCGACATTGCTGGATCTACAATTCATGTAAAAATGAAAACTGGCAACATAGAAGTCGCTGTCTTAGGTTGAAAGCCAACTTTCACGAAAGAACAACAATTATTTGATTTTGAAATGAAAGTTGCTAATTTATATTATGGAGTTATCCCTCTTGAGTTTAGTAAAACTATTTTCGAATTTGCAGAAAGGAATTCTATTCCTAATAATTTCTGTAAGGCATCTAAATTGGCTGGTTAAAACTGTTGGGCGCTATTTTATGAAGCGAAACTCGCGCATAAGTCTCAGAAAACAAGAGGCTGCCAGTATTAAGCGAATAAATGCATTCAGTCAAGAATCTATGATATATTTCTTCAAAAATGTATAACAGCTGATGGAAAAGCGTAACTTTCCACCGCAGAGTATCTATAACGTAGACGAAACAGGCATATCCAATGTGCAAAAGCCTGTACGAATTCTGGGACCAAAGGGGCTGAAGCTAGTTGGTTCTGCAACGTAAGGGGAAAGGGGGCGGACAGTTACGGCAGTTTGTGCAGAAAGTGCTTCGGGACATTTCGTTCTTCACATGTTCGTCTTCCCGAGATTAAGAGTGTCTCCTCAGGTTCAACATGAAGGACCTAGCGGAGCCGTGTATGCGTGCTTGAGGAACGGGTGGATAATGAAGATTTATTTTTCTACTGGCTACAGCACTTCAGCAGAAACACTAAAACATCACCGGCTGATCCGATCCTTTAGATCTGGACAATCATGGCAGTCACATTTCAATGAAAATGTGGGAATATTGCAGGGCAAATGGTATAACCTTATTATCAATTCCTTCTCATACGAGTCACTGACTCCAGCCGCTAGACGTGACATTTCTCTCTTCTCTGAAAGCAGGGAATGCACTTTTGCTTTCAAAATGAAAAACACATGTTCAAATGTGGCAATGACAAAAATAACTCATTATGAACTAGCTGAGCTTTTCAACAGGGCTTACTTGAAAATTGCCACCATTGACATAGGAATATCTGGGTTCTTGGGTGCAGAAATTTTGCCTTTTAACACTCCGAAATTCGCAGAGGCAAATTTTCTTCCGGTGTCAACTAATTTGGATATCCTGATTGAATTAGACGAAATAGAGACTGAAAACGCAAATCAAAATGATTTTTTAGAGCCTGAGGCTGGAACTGATGGCACTAGTTCTCCTAAGTCAACAGATGCTAATTCTCGTGTTGGAGTCGATATTTCTCCATTTCCGACCAGGGCAGTGTCCTCAGATGAAAATCAAGGAAGATACAAATCCAGGAAACAAAAGTCTGAAATCTTAACAGCAACACCCTTCAAGGAAAAAATTCAAGACGTAGAAAGAAGAAGAGAGAACAATAAGAGAAGGAAGGAAACTGAAAATAAAAAGGAAAACAAAAATGTTGAGAAGAAACAAAGGAAATCCTGCAGCGGGCCATTGAATTTGTTTGACAGCGATTCTGATAGCGAAGAAATAAATGAAAAGCTGATGTGTGATGACGAAAAAGATGATAACATTCATCCCATAAACTTCGACGTTTGCCTGGTGTGTGACGAGTTTGGGCGTGATAATGAGATGTGATTGATATAGGCGTGTAGGATGGTCTCGTGAAGACTGCAGTGGCCGGGATTCGTCAGTTGGTTATTTATGTGATTTCTGTTTGAAAGATAATTAAAAAAGTTAAAAAACGAAACAGTAATAGGCAAAAAGCACTCTTCCGTCTTCTCTATAATCTTATCAAACACATCAAGCAACTAATATGTGTTGCTGCAACTCATGAGTTAATAAAGCTGTTAAATTAGTTACAAATTTCCTTTCATGCGTTTCGCAGATTTGCTTGACGGGATTGGATAATTATTATTCTGTGCACTGCAACGTTTCTGTTCTTATTTTTTTAAACATTTATGAATGTAGAAATTGTCATAAATACAACATGCAATAATTCTTACATTTTCCAATTTTATGTCAATAATTAGTCTTAATACTTTTCTTAATTACAAGGGTACTTATAGCTATCGAAACTTAAGTGCGCATCTACCTTCCCGTGTAGGTCCTGGAATTTTCTTATGTCGATTGATTTTAAATTCTAAAACAACTATAGGCCGCGCCATGGCCGAGTGGTTAGACCACTCGCCTCTCACCTAGACGGCCCGGGTTCGATCCCAAGCGACCATATGTGAGATTTGTGGTGGACAAAGCGGCGCAGGGGCGGGTTTTCTCCGGTTCCCCCCGCCATCGTATTCCACCGGTGCTCTATCTTCATTCCATGTATCACCAGTGTCATCGCAGTTCCACAAGTAGTAGTAGCGGGCGTTAAAACACTACAAAATAAATAAATAAAACAACTATAAAGGTTTAATGTAAAATATGCACGATTTCAACTTGATATCTTGAGATGTTAAGTGGAAATGTTGTGCTAATGATCAGTGACGCAGCACGACATAAAAATGTAGGTATGCTACGGTGTATCAGTGGCGGCTCGTGGCCTAAACAACACAGCACTTGCAACTGACCTGTTTCATTGTTAAGTTGACCCTTGAATTTTTGGTTGGTGTATTTCTCGATAATGTCTTCGTGAACAGCTGTCAGATTGTGGAATAAGTCCTTGTGATATAAGATGTTGGCCAGAGACGTAGGTCTTTCTTGCCTCTTTGAACTGCGAATGTAAATTATGCGTTTGAGTGTGAGTGTAGGCAAGTTTTACACGCTGATGGCAAGAGGATGTGTGCCTCTTTAATTATGTCTTTACCACGAGCCACTTTAAGATGTCACACTTCGCACCCTTTCTCAGGTGCCGAAACAGTAAGAGCTGACTTGGTAATCATCATGCCTCTTTTATCGTCCTCTGTCCACCGCAACGTCCTGTGTTATAACACGCAAAATGGTAGCATTTTCAGGATTCATTGCAAGTCACCCCTGGTTTAGAAGTTTTTAATACAACAATGAGTTAATAATAGAAAGTTTCATCCTTCCTATTCACAGAGCACCAAAAAGGAGAAAGCTGGCATGAAAACTTTGCGTGAAGATAAAGAGAAGAGGTAAAGATATGAAGCGGATAAGCGGCAACCTAGGAAAAATGAATATTATATACAATAGGGAAATAAAAAAAATGAAGATGTGTAAACGTTTAGGACAGATGTAAGTTACCAGGAATTAGAAAAACAGAGCGATATAATATATACACAGCAGGCTAGGACGGATAAAAATTACCAGAAAGTAGAAGGACTGAAAACTAAAGAACTTATGCAACAAGATACATTGGATGAAGATTATATAAACTAGAAGGAGCGAGAAATGAAGAAATTATACAACAAGCTAGGTTGGATAAAAATTGCCACAAAGTACAGGGAGTAAGATATAATATCTTATGCAATAATGAATGGATATTACCAGAAACTACATGGAGTGAGAGATAACGAACCAAAGAAACAAGCTGGATGAATGAAAATTACCACAAACCAGAAAAAGTGAGAAAAAACAAACTTATGCCACAAGCTAGGATTGAAGAAAATTACCATAAACCAGAAAAAGTGAGAAACAAAGAACTTACTAAACATGCTCAGATGGATGAAAATTACAAGAAATTAAAAAGAGTGAGCTATACAGAACTTATGCAACAGCTAGAATCTATGAATATTACCATAAAACAGAATAAATAAGAAAGAAAGAATTCATACAACAGGCTAAAATGGAAAAAAGGATCTATATACAGAAAAGAAAAAATTGAGAAATAAATAATTTATGCAACAAGCTAGCATGCATGAAAATTACCAGAAGTTAAAAAGAGTGGAAATACAGAGCCTATGGAACAAGTTAGGATAAATCAAAATTACTTTTAACTAGAAAGAGTGAGAAACAACGAACTCAATCAACAAGCTGTATTGGAGGAAAGACACCAGAAACTAGGTGTGAGAGGTAAACAAGTTAAGCAACAAGATAAGATAGATGAAAATTACCAGAAATAGGAATGAGAAATAAAGAATCCATGGAAAAAATAGGGTGATAAAAATAATCATAAACCGGGAAAAGCGAGAAATAAATTACTGATGCAACAAGCTAAAATGTATAAAAAATCACCATACTCTAGAAGTAGTGAGATATAAGGAAATATGCAACAAGTTGGATTGGATATAAATTACCACAAACTAGAAAGTGTGAAAAGTAAAGAAGTTGTGGAACAAGCTAATGTGGATGAGCATTACAAGAAAATAGGAGAATTGAGATAAAAAGAAAAAAAAAACCAAATGGAACAAGCTATAATGGACAAAAATTACCATAAACTAGAAAAATTGAGAAACTCAGAACTTATGCAACAAGCTAGAATGGATAAAAATTGCCAGAAATTAGAAAGAGTGAGAAATAAAGACCTTATGCAATAAGCTAGGATGGATGAACATTACCATATCCCAGAAAACAATTAGAAATAAAGAACTTATGCAATGGGTTAAAAGCGATGAGAAAAAGTGAGAAATAAATAACTTATGCGACAAGCTAGGATGAATGAAAATTATAATATACCAAAAAAAATATGAAATAAAGCACTTATGAAACATGCTGGGGTGGATGAAAATTACAAGAAATTAAAGAAAGTGAGACATAAAGAACTTATACAACAAGCTAGGACGTGTGAATATTTCCATAAACCAGAATAAATGAGAAGCAAAGAATTTAAACAACGGGCTAAAATTGATGAAATTACCACAAAGCAGAAAAACTGAGAAATAAAGGATTTATGCAACAAGCCAGAGTGGATGAAAAGGACCATAAACCAGGCAAATTGAGAAATAAAGAACTCATGTAACTAACTAGCATGGATGAGAAGGACCATAAGCCAGAAAAAAGTTATAAATAAAAAACGTATGCAACAAGTTAGGATGGATTAAAACTACCATATACTGGAAAGAGTGAGAAATAAAGAACTTACGAAACGAACATGGATGGAGGAGATTACTATAAACAGAACAGGTGAGAAATTAAGAACTTACAAAACAGGCTAGGATGGATGAAATTTACCAGATATTAGAAAGAGTGAGAAATAAAGTACTTATGCAACAAGTTAGGATGGATGAAAATTAACATAAAGGGCGAGGAATAAAGAACTTATACAGATTAGAATGGATGAAAATTGCCCTACACTAGAAAGAGTGAGCAATGGAGAAATTATACAAGATGGGTTGTATTAACATTACCATAAACTAGAACTTATGAAAAAAGCTGGAATGGATGAAAGTTAAGAGAGACTCTAAAGAGTGAAAAAGAAAGGAAACATGTGTTTCAGGTTAGGAAAGCTGAAAAAAAAAAACAACAGAAGTTGGGAAATCGAGATTGAAGGAATGCATACACAGCGAAGACAAAGACTACAGAAAGTCGAAAGTTAAATAAGGAGCAAATGTAGTAAGCCAGGAAAAATTAAGGTTACAAAAGAAAGGAAGAGGAATTGCAAGCGCAAGAAATAAGCCAGAGAAATTGAATGATTAAAGAAATAGGATATATATACAAGGTTACTACAAAAGAAATAGACAACTTCAACTGCCTGTAAAACAAAAACTATTAGAGATAGCAACCTAATTATTTTGCAGGTATGTTGAGAAACTCTCAAAGTTTCGTTTGTTACTATAGGTAAACTGTAGTGTTTTGTTTGTTGTTGCAGAAGCTGAAATGGCGGAAAATCCTGTGGAAAAGGCATATTGCGTGTTGGAATTTGCTAGAACGCAATCAGCAACTGTTGTCCAACGACATTTTAGAACACGTTACCACAAACATGAAATGATGCGCTCACAAAAACCAGCATCGTCTTCATCATTTGGCAACATGTTGATGCAAAAGTCACGCCGTATGACCTTATCTTCTTCACTCAGAAACTGCAACATCTGTAATCTGTAAGGCATCATGTGTAGTCGCTTCCGCAAGGTTTTCCATACAGTTTGCTGTGGAATTTGTAATTGCATGCTTGCCCTAGATGTCGATTTCTATGGGCTTCTTATGTAGGCAGAACGAACACGTTCACGGTTTTCTTCCGAAACTCTTGGTCTTCCCGAGCTCTTCCCTTTGCACAAACATCCCGTTGTCTCGAATTTTCTATACCAGTCGTAGATTGACTGTCTAGTCGGTGGCGTTTTGTGGTAACGTGTTGGACAACAGTTGCTGATTGCGTTCTAGCAAATTCCAACACGCAATATGCCTTTTCCACAGGATTTTCCGCCATTTCAGCTTCTGCAACAACAAACAAAACACTACAGCGTTACCATTAGTAACAAACGAAACTTCGAGAGTTTCTCAACATACCTCCAAAATAATTAGTTTGCTATCGCTAATAGTTTTTGTTTTACAGGCAGTTGATGTTGTCTATTTTTTTTGTAGAAACCCTGTATATATAAAAAGAGCGAGGGAAGATGGGGAAAATAAAGAGACAAAAAAGGAAGAAGAGCAAAGGATATACGGAGAAAATTGGAAAGGACGAAAATTGCCACAAAAAACAAAAAAAAGCTGAAAAACACAAGAAGCTTAGAAAAAATTTAGAAAATGAAGGTTACACAGAAACATAAAAGCTGAAGGCTATGGAATTAAGACTCGTGCAAAGAAGTAATGAGATTCTCCGTTCAAGACACTACTTCTATAATAAATTAGTCCAACAGATAACAAATCCTCAAGAGGATGGACGGACGGTCGGATGGACGGATGGATGGCAAAACCGATTGGGCAATCTAGACCTTCATCCCTCACCCCACTCGACGGTCCGTTAGAATAGTTTAAGCAGTAGGTTAATTTTATCCACCACGAGCGTGAATTTCCTTTGCATTAGAGCTTCATTGTGAAACGCAGAGAAAAGACTAATCTAATTTTGTATCATACGGTGAGAGGGGTGGATTATTGTTCAACCAGATAGTTTAGGGATCACCAGTTCGCAACTTCCTTTGTGGCAAGTTATGTTTCATGTCTAGCCCCTTCTCTTCGGTAACGTGGTCTGTCCAATAAATAAGCTTTTTAAGAGGATAGCAACAGGTGAAAAGCATGGTGAGTTCGTCTAAAAGACCCTGACTTATGATAATTATTTCCAGGCATATTACTTTGAGTGTACGTCAGACCTCTGGAGGAGAAGTTGAGATGAGTGTAATTTCAGAGGGCGGCCGACATCCGCACAGGGAGAGTGCCGCCGTGGAGGGTTCATATCAGTTCACAAGCAGTTCATCTCGACGGGGGAGCGCCAGCAGCCCGTGCTTCAGTCCCGGATACACCACCTGAGTCCTCAGATAACCACCGGCGCACTCTGTCCTACGATTAATTGGTGAAATGAGTGGCGGTGGAAACCGAATGACCCGAAAAAAAACGCCCAGACGCCACTTCGTCCACCACAAATCCCACTTGTGGGTGCTTGGGATGGAACCCATGACGCCTAAGTTTGAGGTGAGCGGTCTAAACACTCGGCCACGGTGCCGCCATGTACGTTATGGGCCAAAGAAATATCTTAGCAAATTTTTCTTCTGCACATACATTCCATTTTCTTTTAATAGAAATGCAAGCTTTCCTTCATCTGTCTCCATATTGTGACTCCTTATGATTATGTTTGTTGAACATTTATAAATATTCAATTTTGTCTAGGAAACTTGCACTTCTGTTAAAAGAAAAATGGTCAAAATGCAGAAATATTGAATTGATTTTATATTCTCATGTGTCATATCATTTCATGACTACATAAAAAAATAAAAAAAAAATAAAAAAAAATAGAGAAATGTTTGTGCTAAAAGCTACTTAAAAATCCCACCATCCTGTGTGTCAGAATATTTCAATTTAATAATGACGTATTCCAATTTTTATAAGAATACAATTTGAAACTGGATGAAATAATCAGTTGTGTTTCATGATATTAAATAAAATTCAAGCAATACTCACGTGTTTATCACATTTTGTTATTAATAAGACTTATTATGTAAAAGTGTACCATTTAGCATTTGATCATCTTGTATTACTTGAACAGGTGGATATAGTTGTCAGTTTATTATGTTGACACATGGCATATAGCATCAATTTAATTCTGAGTAAGGTGAATTAATGATTTCTCTGTGTTAAATAGATAATTAATGGTGAAAACTTGTTGTTTTGTAATTTTCTGCAACATAATGTCAAAATCTTAAGCAATTCCTGCAAATCTACAATGATATTTTTATAAATCCAAAAATATTCTGCAACGTGGGTTTATAGTTTCTTGGATTTGTCTTTTTATGGCATTCTTATAATTAATTTTAGCTTTACTCACATGGATAGTTAGTGATATTTTTTGTACTAAATATTTATTATTGCTACGTAATGAATTCGTTTCATAGTGCTTTCCCATCACTTATATGCTATTACTATCAGTTAATAAAACCATTCCTTACAAAAGAAGAATTATAAGAGACAGTGTAAGGCAAATAACATTTGAGTTTTCAATACGATGCACTGTTCTTTCAATATGATGCATTTACCTGTATTTTTTTTTTGTAATTAAATATTAACAATATTATAGTTCCTACCCCATTATTGGTGTTGAAATCCATTGCTGCCCTTTGCTTCTAAGTAGAATCATAACGAATATCTCATTTCCAAAATCCAGAAAGGAAAAAAAAATGATATATGTTTGGCAAATACCAAAATTAGGGGTAATGAAGTTAGGTGATACATTTTTATAAAAGTGCTGGCGTCATAGTACACTTTCTAAAACGAAATGGAATATGAGGAGGTATTTATCTTCACCAAAATCAGTTTTCCTTATCAGAACATTCAAACTCATTAATGTAAAACTCCAAATCTGTTATCATTTATAAGCTAAGTAACATTCTAGTATTTCTAGTTTTGGAAGTTCAGTGCTCTATTTAGAATAGACAGGTTAAATTCACTGTAGTTGATGACAATTTTGGAATGTTTTTATAGTGTGTTTTTTGTTAACTTTTATTTATTATTAAAATCGCAATTATTATTTGGACGAAGTGGTCTGAAAGTCGTGTGTTAAGTACATACGAGGTAGCAACTTTGGTATGTAGGTATAGTATAGGTTAGACAATGGAGTGGATTTGCCACAGAGCTCAAGGACCCGTCACACTTTCCAGAGTGGATGATACACCCGGCAGCCTTCTGGTATCCACGGAAAGTACTCTCTCATTTGAGGCCCATCTTTACTGCACCGCCATATGCCATGAACATAGAGGCACACCTGAAAGATAAGAAAGGCACAGAAGGAAAGGGAAATTATGGAAAGGAAGTTGGGTAGATGTGAAACCACAATTTGCCTACCGATCGCGGAGAAACCATGATAACATTTGGTCAAACAGAACTAGTAACCGCATGCTTGAATTAATCCTCCCGAATATGAGTCTCGCACACGTTATTGCGGCTCCAACTCCTTCGGTAAATATTAGAAATGAAATCGTCCGCCGGTGCTTTACTCTTATCTATTAATCCTTTAGGTGCATTAACAGCACATCTTAATCCAAATTGGTTTAAAATATTAACAGAGGCTTCTTATTCACAAGCATTTGCTTGTTAAAATATATTGTTATAATATATACAGGTTGTTAATGAACTACACCGAAATAATTTGCGACATTGTGCACGAGACTGATATAAGTAATTTAAGATCGGCGATGCATGATCCCCGGATAAACATAACGCAACTACATAGCGTTAAACGTGTAGGTATCAGGTGCTGATAAGTCGGTGTTAAAGCAAAGCAGGTTGAAAAAATGGCTTAGAATGTCTTTAAAACGCTGCCCGAGTACAGAAATATCGATTTTTAGCAGCTCGTTACTAGTGTTTTCAAGATTTAATGTCGCAAAAATCTGCAAAATCACGAAATAATCACTTGACAGTGCAACACTGAGCATTCATTAACTACGTTCTTGAGTTGTGTAGCCTACTCCGGAGGCGTTTTGTCAACTGCTCTGGTGGCTTAATGCATAACGCCGGGAACCTGCTATCCCAAAGATCATGAGTTTGATTCCTGTCATAGAGTAAATGTTTTTTATTGTTATTTTTTTCGTTCCAGACGAAGTGCCACGATACGTGGCGTACTGGCACTTCAGAAACTTATAGCCGTTACTTCGAAATTTCATAAACATGCCATAAGTCTCCTATCTCAAATTACTTATTTAAGTTATCTACATATTCTGTGAAACTATTTTGGTATAGTTCATTAACATCCTCTGTGTGTGTGTGTGTGTGTGTGTGTGTGTGTCTATATATATATATATATATATATATATATATATATATATATATGCACATTTCAAGCATTAAGTTACAGTGCGTATGAGCCATTAGATTATCTTGGAATTCAAATAATTTCTCCAAAGATGTGTGGAAACTTCAGCTGTGTGGAAGGGGTACTCATATGCTCCTATAACGTTAAATTGTTTTCTGTATTTCATTCATTTTCTTGATTCTATATTAGCTTCACGACCAGACTTCTCAGTGATTAAATCTGTAAGGCAATTGCCGTTTGAAGGTTACAATTAGTTGTTCTATAAAAAGAAAAAGCGCCTTTCTCATGTTCAATTACACATACAAAGCATTCAAATTATTCTTCAGCCCGCATTCGGTGAGGATCGGGATATCTCGGTTTTGGTCTCTAAACCGAAAATCTAAGTGATCTCTTTTTTGTTAGCTATATTTACATTTTAATGAATGGCTATGAGACTTAAGCGATACTTTATCCAAATATATTTTTTTTTTGTCTTTTATTGGTTTCTTTGTTTATTCAAAAACCGTGGTTGGTTAAATGCGAGTCTCCATTTAAAGATCACAACGAATTATTGCTATTGTACAATTATATATTTATTATAACATTAATCAGTAATTATTCCGCAATACTGCAATACAAGTATAAAAATAATTATATTGCTTTGTAAACCTGAATTAGAACATACTTCTCTAATCCCGTGATTTTATAACAGAAATGTCCCATAAATCTTCACCTAAACGGATTTGAGGTGCCCATCTCAATGAGTATGGTTATACAGGATTTTAATTATTCTTTGTGTTTAAGTAATACTCTCCCTGACTTTACTCTAGGCGCTCAAATACTGACCATTTTCATGCATTTGCTGTCTATATTCTTGCCATGATTGGCACTTTCAATAAGTATCAGTTGTTTCGTGTGGCTAAAGCTACAAAGGCCTGCAGGACACCCAGTTGCAATACGTTAAATGAATACTCTCAAAAAGTGAGGATAACCTTTATTTATTTTATTTAAGGTCACATATATAGCTGGGCCATTAACGACCAAAATAATCCATATACATTCTTGTACTTATACTTTCAGATACATGAACCACAAAATATTTTATGTTCTTACTAACACTACCAGGATATCACAATTAGTAATATATAAACATGTACCTTAAAGCAAACAAATTAACAGAACAAAGAAAGCAATATTTTATTTTATAACATAAACAATTTATATAATAATAAACTTGTAACACAGTGCTTCACCAATACCCAAAAGTGATACAGGGGGTATTTAGTTTAACAATGTGCTTATGAATTAAGCATTTTCACTGACAAGTGAAGAGTAAATGACACTTCGTTTTAAACCTGAAACTTCAGCTACAGGATATTGAAAGGCACATCAAGAGTAATATAGAACATTTCATCATATCCGATTTATTCAAGTTCTTTGAAAGATGTAATATATCCACTACACTCCTCTGTTTTGAGCCTTCTCTGTAGGCCACAGACTGATTATGAGAATGTCAAGGAAATAGAGCAGGATGTAAATTGGTATTAGTAGCTGAAGCGTGTGTAAAGTAAACCACGTGTTAAAAAGAGATTAAAATAAAAGGTCAGTTATTATTGCAGTTTGCTCAAGTTTACCACCATGCATTTCCCGCCCTGATAAAGCAGGTTTGGAAAAAACTGAAAATTAAAGAGAAAAATAGATACTTTTCTTTTATTTTAGTCTCTTTACAAGGGTTTTCTTAATTATAATGGTGCATTAAATGCGTTACATTGTTCAATAAAAATATACGCATGTCATAAAAATACTAGAAATACTCTTGAAGTAAGTTCGTCTTATCATACTGTGCTTAAAGGACCTGGGTCTTAAGAAATACTAAAGAAAGGTTACATTTATTATTTTAGATTCATACACAATATTGTTCCCCAAACTTCAGTAATCGGTTGACTGTGTATTTCATTTTCCGCTATTTTTAAAAGCGTAGCACAGGATGTAAATATCATGGCTGAGATAACTCCGCTTTTCTGATAAGCCATTTTGACGAGTTTTTTTTTTTTTTTTTTGCTTAATCTAATTGTTTTACAGAATTTTTTGCACGTGCTGTTAAAATTCAGTTCAAAAGTACGTTTTGTAGTGCTGTTTTGCGATTATATCAGTGAACTGTTAATAAGTATTCAACCTGATGTACCTAAATAAATAAGAATTCAAAAAAAATGTCCAATAACAAGTTTTTCAGTACTCTATTATTCTTCCCAAATGTAAGGAGATACAAACTACTTCATTGTACATATGTACATCTATTGCATTTTATTGGTAGAGAGTACGTGTTTGAATGCTTATTATTGTCTTGACTACCTATGTTTACATCTTGCTGCAAATTAAAAGGTGGCTTCCGTAGAAGCTCATGTACTTTTGTTTATAACTTGAAAATATATTTTTGTTTACAAGTAACGTGATAATGTTGAGTGTGTAGACTTTGTGTATAAATTACTCGTAATGTGTAAAATACATACTATATCTACCAGTGAACGAAAGCCTTAAGGCAGAAACAGTAAAAAGATGGAAGGTAGGAAGCGTGTTGCTGCGACGCTGACAAAGTATTCTCCAGAGGCCCTGCGTACATCAACATGATTGTTGGCAAAGCGCTGTTTATGTCTTTTCAAACCCAGGTCGCAATGCTCCGAGTTTTCAAATCTGACAAGAGCCTTTCTGGTTCTGCGTCCATTAGGACTTAAACACAGTGCTACTCCGCCCTCTGCAAGATTCAAACCAATGAAAAAGTTGGCAACGTCCTGTTCTGTACAATCATCGGGTATGCCCGTTATTATTAATACACATTCATCTTCAACTTGCTCAAAGCTGTTGTATATTCTAGGCACAAGCCGAAGGTTAATTCTCTCTGGGTTTTCAAATTTGTGACCATCGCTTATCAGGGTCTTCGTGATCTTAACTAAATCTCCGATCTTCTTCACGCAGTATTTAGAACCCCTATAAGGTGCCATATGTAAAACTTCTAACATGCTTCTAAGGGGTAGATCTGCGCAATGTGTTGCCTCATAGCAAACTTTGAACTCTTTAGTGAGATCGTGGAAGAAAGCGTAGCATTGCGGGAGCTCGATGTTCTTGGAGCGTGCTTCAGGATACATGTAGTGCCGAAGAGGCAGTTGTCCATGCGTCACGAAACGTAGCGAGTGTGTGGACAGGTCAATGTTGAAGGTGCTTTCAACGTATTGTTGGAACTGTTTTATGGCGTTCTCCAGAGAACTGCAGCTGTCTCTTAACATTTCTCTGATGGGACTCTTTTGCACAAATTTTTCTGAGAGTAAGTTCTTCCTGATTTTAGGATTTTCTGGTTTCACCATATATTGCTGCACGCCCACAACCTTGTTTAGTTGCACATCTATTATGACGTAAGCCAGCAAAACAATTTCCCGCAATGTAAGGGTTTTAAAAATGGAATGCGGACAGCGAACATCCCTTAAATACAGTACACAAAGATGTGTTGGTTCCATTTTAGAGCTACCAAAAACGTATGCGTTTAAATGCCACAGATTAATTGTATCAAAACAAGGTTCTTCAAATACAGTCCCTTAGTGTGTGATTAAACTACTTTAAAATGCAACTACCTTCTGATATACCTGCATAGAAGCATCAAAATGTATGTTCGTAAATGGAAATTACTTTTTCACCTTTTAAGTAGTGTACTATATGACATTTGTACACTGCTATGAATTATGCCCTGGATATATGTAAGGATTATTGCCTGAACTGCACTTGCTTACTCTCCAAGATGAGCTATTTGATGTCTAAAAATTATAAAAGTATACAAAAGATTTACAATATTTGTCACATATGAATTACTTTTTTGTACCACAAAATATACACATTTGGAACTAAAAGAAGTTCCTGAAAGATTAAAATCCTTATTAAGTTCACTAAATTTTTGTCACTTATGTTAGCTTTATATCCGATGTAAAATGTGTTGTTTCAAGAGACCAACTTGTAAATTTGTGACAGTAAAAGTAGATATCTATCCTTCAGTGTAAGTTTTGATACGCTGTAGAGGCAGATTATGGCAAGCTGATCGTCTGGCGCCTTCTGTTTCGAGAATTATGTCCTTTGCCTGAAAAAAAAGAGAAAAGCCAGATTGCAGGTAATACACTTTTGACTTAGACTGTAAAATACGAAAACATTCAACGAAAAAAAGAAGAAAAAAAACTCCACCGCGTTTCAGGTATAGTATTCTATTCTGTTCAGAAAGAAGAGAAAACTTTGGAACAAAATAATTTGAGCATGCACCAATAGAAACAAATTGCACGTATTGTAACATGTCATAACATTAGTTTGCAGACATCAGTGCTTACAAATGTGTTTTATATTAGAGTCCTTTAAAGCGACAATGATGTACAATATGAAAGAGATGTTATCAAATTTTCATAGTGTTTTATTCCAGTTACCTTTGTCACATCATGGCGACTCTACGCTCGTAATTATGACTCCATAACAACGCTGTTAGTAGGTAGAACATTTCGAGTTTCTTAATTGTTTTAAATCATCATAAACATGGATATATTAACGTGAAGACAAACTTATGCGATTAACATAAGATCAGTTACCAGTCACAATGCCAACAAAATGTTAGCCTCAAAACAAGACAACTGATTAAAAATGTAGCCTATGTTGACTGATGACGACTCAGAAGATTACTTTATGTTGCTATAGTTACAATAGCTTATGCTCGTGGTCTTCATTTAAAATCCGGGTACTTCGGGCATAGAACATGATAGGCTCATCCATCGAATCAAAGAAGGATTAATAAAGCAGATTTTCATAACTTTCTCAGTGAAGGGCGAGGCAATGAATCAATACATTCCCAGCATCATATAAGACAGCGTAGAACAATTTGATGCAATAATTAATGCGATGTATGTGATTGTTATAAGAAATAGCCGTCCTTTTCTGCCAGTACCCATTTCGATTAAACTATTCAATTGCACGTTGGTAAGAAATAGATCATTCCTTGTTTTTTAAACGTGTACCTTCCAGAGAAACATGACTTGCGAATGGTTTTGGATTCCTTTGGGTTTTTTATTTATTTATTTAAAGTTGACAAAATCTATCAATTTTGCTATAAAACTACTCGTTCTCTATTTGGATTTTACAAAATAAGCGGAGAAAAAGGCAGAAAACAGAAGCATTTTTACTTTAGCGCTTCAGAGACATTCAGTAGCTGTTTCCAGTTTGTGTTTTTTTTATGTCAAAACCCTGCTACTGAAACTATGACCAAAGAACAGAGAGTATCTGACTCATGAAAGGACGGACCAATAAGAGAAACATGTGTGGAGTTGAATAAAATTTGCTACTCCTCTTCAGTATATATTCATTTGAAAGGAATAAAAGCCATTTTATTACAAACAAAAGTTAAAAGTAACTTACAAGAAACTTAAAAGGGACCACCAGCCAATATTAAGAAAAGTTCAAACCGATTTACGGACCATTCCACAAAGCACACCCAATATATAAAACCCACGCATATTACACCTTATACTCCAGCTAGAGAGTGGTAAAATTGAGCACATGGATGTCGTCAGAGGCCAATCGGAGTGAAGTTTGTTTATACAGCTGGCGCGACGTGGACATTCTTAATGTAGAGAAGCACACGAGAGAGAGAGAGAGAGAGAGAGAGAGAGAGAGAGAGAGAGAGAGAGTACTAAGTGCAGCGAAACTTGTAAGTGTTGTAATCATACCTAGCTAAACTATGCATTAATAATTTTAAATAATAGCGCGGTAATAAAAAAAGTTTCAGTTAATTTATGCATGCTTTAATATCTTAGTCGTCCCCTCCCCAAAACTGGAGATATAACTTCCATTAGCGCTCAGACGTTCAAATGTCTTCCGATCATAAAGATGTCATGTGATTCGAATTTTTCCAGTAAAAATCAAGCCGATCTCAGATTCTTTTGAGATAACATACTCTCGTGTCGACTTGCATACTTTAACATTTTGATTCTACCTTTCCTTTCTACGGAAGAACGATTAATAAACCTTAATCAAATAAGGTTGTCTCTTAAAATACTGTCTCGGACCCTTGGCTCTGTGGTGCACATCCGTTATCGAAAAAACAAACAAACACAGCTCGTTATATCTCCATTTTTTTGTGCCCCCGACTATTTTTTTAACGAAAACTAACTTTCTCTCAAATGTTTATATACATTACATGTGTGCTACTTTAACCACCAAGAGAGGGCTATTGAATATATACTCATGTGTACAAAAGTTGGTCTGTAAAGGAATGGAGCTGCTATGTTGGAACTGACAAAATCCAACCCCTAAAATGGTGACCGACTTGTTTTCCGAGCATAATTCTAGTCACTGGGTTGGCAAGGAACTTTAATTCTCTTAACTAAACTGCCTGCAAACATGGGAGGATGTTGCAAGGTCTACAGCATCCTTTACATATTTTGCTAACCATTCCCTCACTGCTGGTTGATCTGGCTTATTACAAAATAAATAATCATTGAATAATAATAATAAATACAAAGAAATAATTGTCTGATTAAAAGAAAAATAATAGTAATTTATTATTGTCAACTAAATGATTTTAATTTGTTTTTTAAAAAAATTGTAACTTTACTTCAATTGTTTCTACTTTTTTTTTTTTTTAAATTGAGAGTGCCTTACTTTTGTCAAATATTTTTTATCTCCGATCCAAGAAATAAAGCAAAGCTCCTATTTAGCTCACTTTAAGTATCATTCTTGTTGTACATCACAAATTTTTCTTTGTCATCTTTGGCTCTTTTTACAAGTTGAAATGATTCTCCGAGAGCCAACTGCTTCTTCCTTTTGTCACCGACACAATTTTTTTTTTTTTATTTCACATTTAACTTGCTTGGAACAGGAGCCACTGCACTTGCAATCTGCTGTAATGTTACAAAATGTAGAAAATAGGATTCCATCATTGCAGTAAAATCCTTCATTGCTGTATTTTTGTGCATGCGATTTAGTGGAAACTGCAATGGAAGTGCGAACACTCGTACGTCTCAAACAATTCAACAGATCGTGTTAATAAAACCGGATGTCGTATTGTTTGAAACAAACCAACTGCAGGCAATGCAGCGCTTCAAAAAACTAGACCTTGACAAAGTAGTCGCATTGGTATTCTTTATTCTTGTCAAAACTCAGCTGCTAAGAAAGAAATCATTGTCATTTCTTGATTAATAATGCCGGTTATTATTATATGTTTTTAAATTCGCTATAAAATAAAGAAATAGCGACAATTCATGACTTTGTTAACATTTCGCTGTTTTGGTCTTAATTAGTTCTTTGTTTTATTTGTAAATTAGCTTTAAAACCCCTATTTCATGGGTATTTAT
Source organism: Hymenopus coronatus (assembly GCA_030762935.1). Lineage (NCBI taxonomy): Eukaryota > Metazoa > Arthropoda > Insecta > Mantodea > Hymenopodidae > Hymenopus > Hymenopus coronatus. Next base: position 432,796,322 of record CM060900.1, on the reverse strand, counting down.
AAAAAAAAGTTCAATATGACACATGTCATGATTATCGTGGTGTCCATAAATACCTGCCTGTGCCATTAATGAATATGACGTCGATGTTATGACATTCAAATACGTCTTGTATACTTATTAATTGCAAACGTTGCTGGCGAATATGTATTCTTTTCAAGTGTGAGGTCCTTTCCTTGTCACACTCCTTTAAAATTAGAAAAGGAACTGAATATATCCCTTTCACGTGTAAACTGTCCATCCATTCCTTCAAATGTTTTTTTTAAAGAGCATGCGATCTATGCCTTTAAATGAATAAATACATTAAAATCTATTAATATCGAGTGCAAAGTATGCTGCTGTTTAAAATGAATTAAATTGTGTTCCTTTCATGTGTGCGCGCCTACCATTTCTCTCTAACCCCATCGTTTTAAAATAAACGTTTTAAAACTTACTGGAAAAAAGAAGGAAACGCGTATTAAATCACATTTAGTAATTGATTAATTCATTCAAGGACATATGTAGAAGATAATAAGAACCTTGGAAAATTTAGAATTCAGTTACGGTGTAATAGTCATAAGTAGAACCTACATTACTAATAGTGTTTATATGTAAACCACAATAATACACGATGTAAAGAACACACGACATTCGTTTTAGCATACGAATGTCTGTACACTTATATAATATACGGCGAAACATCACACAACGTACCGTTTTGGTATGTGAATATCTGTTCGCTTAAATAATACACGATGTAACAGTCAACCAATGTATTATCTTTCACAAAAATAAATACCTACCCATCTTCAGTTTTAACGCGCGAAGGGTCAGCTAAGTCTCTGGCGTATCTCCATAGATGGTATGAGAATTAAATATGCCATATGCTTCCTTTCCTATGCAACAGCGTATGGCAGTCATCCTTTCACCTTGCAGTTTTGGAAACCAATATTTCAGCAATCTTTGTAAATCAACGGGAAAAAGTTACAATTCAACTTCAGTTCACCTGCAGAAAATATGTTGTTAATGTTTGGATTAAGTTATGCACCAGAAGAAAACTATTCCAAGTGTTGAGTGTTTTGCTTACAAAGGTAAGTTTAATCAACAACGGAACCTACTCCCATTAGAATAGCTGAAGTGGTTAAAGTGTGTTACTGCCGAAAACCAGAGTAGTTGAAAAATAAATCGAATCCTATCTGACATACTTTTTTTCCTTTCTTTTAAGGGATCATCGTTATTTATATAACCTGTGTGAAATATAAATTGGACAAATTAATGGAAGCTCTTTCTGATAAATTCTCCCCTTTAGAGGGACAAATTACGTGACTAGTTTTATTTCACATAGCGTCGTAATATTTTCCGCCGTCTTATGAACGCTGAAATGCGATTCAAATATCACTACTGAATGCTTTATAAAATAGACATAGCAAATGTTGCACATAAAATAGAGAAATTCCCCTGAATGTCAAACTTCCGCCCAAAATCAGTATTTTCCTTTAAATATCCACATTCAAAGACATGTGTCTATAAATCTCGAATATTATATCAGAATAAAGGATTTAATTCGGCCATGCATTGTTAATGTTCACATTAGCTTACAATGGGTATAAGGAGTCTATATTCCCCACATGTTGGAAAAAGGAAATAAAAATGCTGAAGGTACAAAAAGGAAAACACTTTCTTTAGAAATATTGAGTAAACTCAGCAAGATTACATCACTTTATAGTTAGTTATGCAGTAAATGCAATGTTATGTTAGAGTAGGGCCCAAAATTATCGACAGAAAATAAATTCAATAATTATAAACCATTGGAAAGCATTTAAATAGCATCCGCTATTTTTAATGTTTAAACTGAGCACAATACGGTTGTTGATTGCTTGCACGTTTTATATATATATTGGTATTTGACGCCCACTGTTACTTCTATGGCACCGCAGGTGATGACACTGGGATACATGGAACAAAGGCGGAGCACTGGTGGAATGCGATGGCAGGGGAAAGCAGAAAGCACCAAAATCCTCATGCGGTCGCTTGGGGTCGCCATCATTATCTTGCATGGCGGAAAGATGGCAGTTCTCGAAAAACTGTATAGACTTTTTGCTTTTGGCTCCAGATATTCATTTACATTTATTAGGGTATGAAAAGGGAAGTATTGCAGAGTCAGTGTGTAGTACACGTTCCATTAGTTGCTTTTGTTAATGACAGAACATGATAAAGAACTCATTAAACTAATGAAACTGTTTTAATAGCAATTTGAAAATCAGGTCATTCGAAGTCATGTGCATGCAAGATTCACAACGATGTTTTCCCATCTGTATCATCATAAAGTGTTAAATGCGCGTGCGTGAAGCATCACTCCCGTTATTCTGTGATTCTCAGAAATTCTTAGACATTCGTTACAAAACAATGAAACAGGCCTTGTTCACGCGTTTCCAGGAGTTGACAGCAACAAGGAGGGGGAAATCGTAGGACATCTCTCACCACGTAGTGTTGCCCAGATCTCTAGAGAACTCGCATTTACAAACACGGTTCGAGACTTGCATATACTTTTGTTGTTTATTTTTACATTAACTCTGCTATTGAGTATAATAATATCTACCAAGAATGCTGTTAATTTGTAATCGTCTGACAGGATGAATGGCCCTCTATGAGTACCCGAAATAAATAAATTGAGACAAAAAGGCAAAAGCTACCGATTCATTGCAAACAAGACTTGATGTACACATCTAGTTTGCAAAGAATTACTCTGTTGCTATTTCAAGGTGGGTTTTTATATTATTATTGTTACTATACGATTATTAAACTATAATACATGTTTGGTATATCATATTTTTAAGTTTATAACATAAGTGGGTTCTTAATTTTTATTCAATATTCAATCCCCCGGCATGCACACGTATAAGCATGAATCTGAAGGACAATATTTCAAACTGTGTTTTCCACGTATGGACAGGAATTGCATAGGTAGAATCAGACTGAAAAGTTCAATGCCATAGCCGGGATATGAACCGAGCGATCCGTGGTTTAAATACCGGCTGTTGCATTGCATTTTTCAATCTGGCTCTATCTATCCAAGATATACTTTCAAATGTCTATCACCGGGAACATCTAAAAAATTATAATATAATTTTAGGTATTTTATCTTCATATTGCTGCCATTAACCAAAGCAGCTAAAGGAACATACCCTGCATTGAAATCTGCGATACTCATGTTTGTTCTAGACTATCTTCTGCTGTCATCCCCTAAAAAATGTAGATAAATATCTAGAAAAAAAAATATTTACACCATTTCTTAGAGAACTACGAAATTACGCCTTGTAAAACACATTATTGCCACGTTTGCAACAGATAACACGTCATAACAGCTCCTCATAGCAGATTTGTACAATCCCAAGAAATTTTCCCAAACCTCCAATTATATTTTCAATGTTACCAAGCTATAGTTTCAGCGCTATTATCAATGTAACCTATAAATCAATTGGTAACAGTTAAGGGCGTATACAACAGCGTAATTAAGCTGCTTGTAAAATACGTTTGGAACAGCTGTTCCAGGAGCAAATAAGGCAATTGAAAACAGAAAGAACCTTAGTATCTACTGCGGAGTGTCTAGAACCCATGACGCAAACCTCACGTCTTGAAGTTATACGCCTCACCCGCCCTTTAAATCATTTAAATATCAAAAATTACGAAAACATTCATTATACGGAAAAAAAAAGCACGCCATTTTACCTCTATTGCGCAAATACCTCCGCGTACAGGGGGTGAAACTCGCTAGATTGGAGACTGGATTAGACACTAAACTCATCTTATTTACACCCTCACTAACGCGCGCGCGCACACATTAACTAAACTACACCTAAAATATGGCATGCGAGCGGCATTGGGGCATGTTGTCATCTCTGCTGTTGCCTTTCGCATAGCTCAAGAAAGCTCCCAAAGCAAACAAATTAATTTTGGTATACTTAAATACAAAACGCGTGTTTTATTGAATATAATTGCCAAAAATACACAGGAGAAACTCATAAAGCTGTAGTCCTAATTGAGTCTATAGTGAAAATAATTTATGTGAATATTTATGAGAAAATTAATGTGTTTGAGGATTATATAATAAACACATAAATTTCTCAGTAAAACTGTGTTTTGGTACCATGACCTACACTTCTCCCTCGCTTAAACATAGTACAAAACATAGAGATTTATAACTTCCATGTGAGTGGTGTCCTTGTAATACTTGTTACATATTTTCAACGTGTCATTTTCAATATTATTAAATCATTTACTAAGGATTGTCAATATCTCACTTTTGAAGCATATGAAGTGAATAGGTGTTATGGTGCAGCAATAACATTTGTACGACTGTGCTAACAAGAGTTACGAGAAAGTCGTCAAAAATAAAACTGAACTAAAATGAATTAATGTTGTTTTGTTTTCGTTGAGTATTCTACTGCAAAGTATACACTTACAGCGACTGTATACTGTGCCAATCAATAGAGCACAGTTGATTGCCAACATTAAAAATAACAATACCAGGTTAGCTAAAAATTCTACTTTAGGATTATGTCATCCCGATGCAATAAATTGATCAAACAATTAAAATATCACATTAAAGGTTTTTGTCAATAAACTAGAGGGCAAAGGAGCATTTTAGTATATGCAGTATTGTATAAATAACATCATTGAATTTTTAAAAAATATTTACTCAAAGGATCATTCCGTCCTTAGAAAATGATGGTTGCAACATCATTTTTGTTCAGCTTATAACATATACGGCATTTGAATATTTCACCCATAGTATTACATACAGCTCAGATTTTTATTCTGTACCTTTCATTTGTAATTCTTTTGTTGGCATTTAAATATATAGTTTATGGTTCCAATTTGACAGTATATATTGCGGAATGACAATTGCTGGTTCTTTATAACTTCTTGCATCAAGTGACTAGATTTGCAGAGTGAGATTTGTAATACGAGAATAAGCTGCAGTTAAATATTAGGAGGTACTATATACAGCCTAGGCTGTTTTTCTAAATCATATTCAGAGGTATTTTGTCATAAAGAAAGCTGATGCAAAAAGTCCTAAGTTGTACTGTTACAAGGTAATATTATGTGAAATCTGCATATTGGGCATCAAAGCCCTTAGAATGGTTTTCTTTGAAAGGGAAGTAAAGCTGTTGGTCCCGTGCATTACGTTTACAACTTCAAGAGAATTTCAAGCCTGATGAAGATGACTGAGCAAAATTAAGCATGCTCTCATGCCGAATATAGAGTGGCACAAATAGACTTGGGTGAAATGCCAGAAATGGCAAAAACACAGTAACATCATTTTCATAAAAAGCGAAGAGTGCAAATTAATTATGAAATAGTCAGAATATATAAGTTTTCGAAATAATGCTCCAACTTAGTGTAAAATCATTTTTAAAAATCAAGAGTTTTGGAGAGCGTAAATAAAATAATTCTTTGGAATAATTAGGGGTTATGTAAACTATTATATGTCAAATCTACTTGTAAATTCATTTGCTGCAGAATCTTGAATTTTAAAATATAACATGTTTAAACATGTGCATTAATTTTCATTAGAGCAGCAAATTTAGAGAGTAAACGTTAATATTTAAATAACCATGCAAGCTAGAAGGTTGATATATGGCAAACATTTGTTCTTGCATATAATGACTGGTATACATTTCATTAAAATATCCTTCGAACTGCAGACACTTAAAATGTTGCAGGTGCATTACCTTAAGTTTTGAAATAGGATTTTTTTTCCCACCTACTATGGATACATGGAGAAAAAGGAAAAAAAAAAAGAAGTATATATATATATATATATATATATAATGTGCTCGGAGAATCTCAAAACGTATATCCAGATAAGTATCATAATCAAACTTTAACTGTAATGTAAAACTTCTTTGTATCTGCTACATTCAGATAAATGTAGAGAAATATAACTTCCCTTTTTTATTCACATGTCTCAAAACATATCTATGTTAAATTTGAACATGCTATTTATGGGCAGAATACATTATTTTCGCTTACTTACTACGTAAAAGTAACGGAGAAAGTCAAACTGTTTTTTTTTTTTTTTTTTTTTTTTTTTGTTTTTTTTTGCGGGGAATCTTAAAACATGTACTTTTGGTGAAATATTGTCACTAATTCTTCGTTGGGCCCACGGATATCAATTATAAATATTGAGCGTACATATCTTCAATGTTTAGTGCTATTAAAACACTATGAAAATTTTGGAGTGTTATATTTACTTATTTTTCACCTCATGCTATCGTTTAGTTGTACGTTTTCTCTTAAGTGTGATAAATGTTATTTTTTGTATACTTAATGTTGTTAACACATTTCCTTTTTGATTCAAAGAGGCTAAGGCAGCTAGCTTTTAATATTCCTCTCTGCACGATTTCGCGAGGGACTAAATGAAAACATCACTGATTAAGTGTTAGGAAATTCAGACCAAGAGCAACAACTATTTCCAGAAATGTTACTACCACAAATAAAATCACATTTGTTCTAACGTGATACACATTTTTGTGAAGTGTATTTTCTATGATTTACTAGTTATAGAAGTTATACACAATTCGTTGCGAATGAAGTAGACTTCACAGTATATTAACAGAGATTTAAAATTACACATTTTATTGGGCATGCAAAATGTATATAACACACGTTAAAGATGTAATTGCATTGATGGATGCCAGGATTTTGTTGACAACTTAGCGTCTAATTCTCCTAACTCATCGCCCGCCTCCCCCCCCCCCCAGGACACTCACTGGAAACCTTATGACCAAGATTAGCTTTTACTTTATTATGTTTCTTATGTAGAAGTAGTATTGTACTTACATTCCGAAATGTCATCGGAAATACACTATTCGAGGCTCTATGAATCGCAAAGAGCAACATTAATATGAGAGAAGCAGAGAGTGGGGGAGAAGAGGAGGGTGAGAGGGGGAGGGGGTGAGGAGATGGAGAGAGAGGGAGTGAGAGGAAGAGAAGGAGGTTAGGGGCGGAGGGGGAGAGGTGGGAGAGAGAGAACGAACTTCGTTTTTAAGTCCAGAATTTTTCAAAATGTGACACAAAGATTTTCAGAAAAATCCGTCCATTCCAACCACACATTTTTACGTGCACATGGTTTTTTCTGGATTTTATTTTTAGTTCGCTAAATGGTCTCAACGATTTTGATTAAAGTAACGTGTATTAAATATATTTACACCACAAATAAAATGAGTAGCACGTATTCTTTCTGGAAACAGCCCGTGATGTTCTCTTCATTAGAAAATAATGTGTATAATTGTGTACAACTTGCGATGTACGAAAACTATACAAAAATTGTAATTATTAAAAAAACACTCAGTTTACTTTAAGTTATTAGTGTGTGCTGTAGGCTATTTGCGAGAGATCCTTTGCTAATGATTCGAATTGTTCAATATTAGGCTATTCTTTTAAAACAGTTTCTTTCGATATTCAGTTCTCACGATAAAATGGATGGCATCATCAAGGCAGCATATAGTGTCCAGTTCTTAATCTTTTGACTACTACTATTCCTTTGTATAAATGTGCACTGTAGCTATTTCTAAGGTTTTTAGGAGCATTAGGTGATTCCCGTTCATTCTTGTGAAGTTTTGTGTATCAGGGAAATCGTGAGAGACACACGGAAATTCCTAAAGAAAAACAATTAAATCTCCTTAAAGTGCTTGAATAAAATTGACCTTTTCTAAATTACTCAATTCTGTATGTTTTTAATTTCTTTGCATTGTGTGTTAGGATTTAAAATGTTTACATGCATGTTACGTCACACTTGGATTATGCCTTAAATCAACAATTTATGTTTATATTGTGTAAAATTATACTCCCCACAATGCAATCTTCAAACTTTTTAAACAGTATTTTAGATTCGTGTTTCTTTTCGAGCTATAATGTATTTGCTAAAAACCATATTTTGTATTTTTTATTAAATAGCGTAACACATTTACTTAAAGCACATAATTGATAGACGAATTAACATATGTGCTAAAAATGTTGCAATAAAACCTTTGGAAATATTTGAAATAAAGTGAAAATTGAGACAATCCCCTTAATTTGCGCAAAGCCGTACGCTACGTCCATTACCATCAGAACCCTTTGTGTGTTATCACCTCTATTAGATCGTTTAGTTGCTGAACAAATATCAAATATAAAAACTCACCACGTGTATACGTAGCAGCAATATTTCTCAGTTCCCTCGAACTTACACAGCTTCCTACTAGTGGCAAGCACTCACACGTATCGACTGACTACCTCCGTCTACAATAATGCCTCTCGCTGCCCGGGACAAAAATGGAATAATCCATTGTTGGTATACTCATTGTCGCCACAATATGAAATACAGAGGCGGCTTAAGAAAACGAGTAAGTGACCGAAAAAAAATAATAGCAACGGAAATATTTCCAGCTCATAACTAATAATCATAAATACTTATAGAAGGAAACCCATAAGAAAACGAGTTTAGTTTGTTATGCATGTTCATTCCGAATTCTGTTTCACGTTATCGAGTTAACCTTGGCGGAAATATTTTCCGCTACCCTTCTTATACCTTCAATAAAATGTACAAAGAATATTATGCAAATGCAACTCACAAGTTTTTAAATGTACTCACTTAAAGATTTTAAGCAAAAGACCGCAAAAGAATTCCATGTGAAATATCTTAAAGCCGTATAATAATAATCTTCGGGACAAAAGATAAAGCCAATTTGTTTGGTGTTTATACGAGTTCATTAATTTAAGGTATTATTGAAATTAAACGTTACGGGACAATTTCACGAAGAACACAATGAAAATAAGGATAAAACTAATTTTAGCCTACCTTTCGCGGATGAACCCTTTTAACACAACAATTATGGCAATTGAAAACGCAGAAACTACAAAGAAGATTCATGCAAATAAAGTACAAGTTCCTCGCATTTATTAGGAATAGCATTTTCGTATAACAATGTGTGAAATTATCAAAAGGTATGAAAGATGCAGATTTGCGCAATAATAGACTTTACTGCTTTTGAGAGGTATGAGTATAAATGTACATTAAATATATTACTAAACCGTCAATTTATGTGCTGAAGTCTGGCCCCGTTGTTCAGTCAGCAGAGGACTTGCCTGCTGAGCGAGGGTTTCCGGGTTCGAGCACCGGCTCGGGCGTAGGAAATTTCTCTAACCAAGATTATTTATATCCTCAGAGCCTGGAGTTATAAATGAGAATATGTGCGTGATTATAAAAATAATAAACCAAAGATACATATAGTAAATACCATTGCCATGAGAAATTGTTCCAAGGAAAACTCTGTCGATATGACTTAGATGGCAAGGTAGCACAAAATGGGGAGGAAAAAAAACTTGAAATTCAGAATTACCTAATTTCAAACTTTGATCCTGTTGGGTAATATTAATTATGACCTAGATGGCAAAGTAGCACATAAATGGGCAGGAAAAATACCACCACCACAGCCGCCGCCGCAGCCACCAAACATCGCAACCACCACCACCGCCGCCAAACACCTAAAATAGGGCACGCGAGCAGCTTTGGGGCAACATGTTGTCAGCTCTGCTGTTTCCTTTCGCATAGCTCAAGAAAGCTCCCAAAGCAAACAAATTAATTTTGGTATACTTAAATACAAATCGCGTGTTTTATTGAATATGATTGCCAAAAATACACAAGAGAAACTCATAAAGCTGTAGTCCTAATTGAGTCTATAGTGAAAATAATTTATGTGAACATTTATGAGAAACTTAATGTGTTTGAGGATTATATAATAAACATAAATATTTCTCAGTAAAACTGTGTTTTGGTACCATGACCTACACTTCTCCCTCACTTCAACATAGTACAAAACCATAAAGATTCATAACTTCCATGTGAGTGGAGTCCTTGTAATACTTGTTACATTATTTTCACCCTGTCATTTTCAATATTATTAAATCATTTACTAAGGATTGTCAATATCTCACTTTTGAAGCATATGAAGTGAATAGGTGTTATGGTGCAGCAATAACATTTGTACGACTGTGCTAACAAGAGTTACGAGAAAGTCGTCAAAAATAAAACTGAACTAAAATGAAATAATGTTGTTTTGTTTTCGTTGAGTATTCTACTGCAAAGTATACACTTACAGCGACTGTATACTGTGCCAATCAATAGAGCTTAGTTGATTGCCAATATTAAAAATAGCAATGCCAACTTAGCTAAAAAAAATCTACTTTATGATTACCTATGACATCCAGATGCAATAAATTGATCAAACAATTAAAATATCACAATAAAGGTTTGTGTCAATAAACTGGAGGGCAAAGGAGCATTTTAGCATATGCAGTATTGTATAAATAAAATTATTTAATTTTTAAAAAATATTTACTCAAAGGATCATTTCATCCTTAGATAATGATGGCTGCAACATCATTTTTGTTCAGCTTATAACATATACGGTAATTGAATCTTTCACCTATAGTATTACATACAGCTCAGATTTTTATTCTGCACCTTTCATTTGCACTACTTTTGTTGGCATTTAAATATATAGTTTATGGTTCCAATTTGACAGTATATATTGCGGAATGACAATTGCTGGCTCCTTATATTTTCTTGCTTCAAGTGAGTAGATTTGCAGAGTCAGATTTGTAATACGAGAATAAGCTGCAGTTAAATATTAGGAGGTACTGTATACAGCCGAGGCTGTTTTTCTTAATCGTATTCAGAGGTACTTTGTCATAAAGAAAGCTGATGCAAAAAGTCCTAAGTTAAACTGTTACAAGGTAATATTATGTGAAAACTGCATATTGGGCATCAAAGCCCTTAGAATGGTTTTCTTTGGAAGGTAAGTAAAGCTGTTGGGTCCCGTGTCATACGTTTACAACTTCAAGAGAATTTCAAGCCTGATGAAGATGACTGAGCAAAATTAAGCATTCTCTCATGCCGAATATAGAGGGGCCAAATAGACCTGGGTGAAATGCCAGAAATGGCAAAAACACAGTATCATCCATTTCATAAAAAGCAAAGAGTGCAAATTAATTATGAAATGGTTATAATATACAAGTTTTCGAAATAATGTTCCAACTTAGTGTAACATCATTTTTAAAAATCAAGAGTTTTGGAGAGCGTAAACAAAGTAATTCTTTGTAATAATTAGGGGTTATGTAAACTATTATATATCAGATATACTTGTTAATTCATTTACTGCAAGATCTTGAATTTTAAAATACAATATGTTTAAACATGTGTATTAATTTTCATTAGAAGTGCAAATTTAGAGAGTAAACGTTAATATTTAAATAACCATGCAAGCTAGAAGGTTGATATATGGCAAGCATTTGTTCTCGCATATCTATAATGACTGGTATACATTTCATTAAAATTTCCTTCAAACTGCAGACACTTAAAATGTTACAGGTGCATTACCTTAAGTTTTGAAATTGGAATTTTTCCTACCTACTATGGATACATGGAGGAAAGGGGGAAAAAATAGTATATATATATATATATATATATATTACAGTTAAAGTTTGATTATGTTACTTATTTCCAGATAAGTAACATAATCAAACTTTAACTGTAATGTAAAACTTCTTTGTATCTGCTACATCTAGATAAATGTAGAGAAATATAACTTCCCTTTTTTATTCAGAGTGTTCAAAACATATCTAAGTTAAATTTGAACATGGTATTTATGGGCAGAATATACTATTTTCTCTTACTTACTACATATAAGTCACGGAGAAAGTCAAACATTTTTTTTTGTTTTTTTTTTTTTTTGTTTGTTTACTGGGAATCTTAAAATATGTACTTTTGGTGAAATATTGTCACTAATTCTTCGCTGGGCCCACGGATGGCAATTATAAATATTGAGTGACATATCTTCAATATCTAGTGCTATTAAAACAGTATGAACATTTTTGAGCGTTATATTCACTTATTTTTCACCTCATGCTATCGTTTAGTTGTACGTTTTCACTTTAAGTGTGATAAATGTTATTTTTTGTATACTTAATGTTGTTAACACATTTACTTTTTGATACAAAGAGGCTAAGGCAGCTGGCTTTTAATATTCCTCTCTGCACGATTTCGCGATTAACTGAATGAAAACATCACTGATTAAATGTTAGGAAATTCAGACCAAGAGCAACAACTATTTGTTCAAACGTGATACACATTTTTGTGTAGTGTATTTTCTATGGTTTACTAGATATAAAAGTTATACACAATTCGTTGCGAATGAAGTAGACTACACAATATATTAACAGAGATTTAAAGTTCCACATTATATTGGGCATGCAAAATGTATATAATACATGTTAAAGATGTAATTGTATTGATGGATGCCAGGATTTTGTTGACAGCTTAGCCTCTTATTCTCCTAACTCATCCCCCGCCCCCCAGGGCACTCTCTGGAAACCTTATGACCAAGATTGACTTTTACTTTATTATGTTTGTTATGTAGAAATATTACTGTATTTACCTTCCGAAATGTCATCGGAAATATACTTTTCGAGGCTCTATGAATCGCAAAGGGCAGCATTAATGTGAGAGAGGGAGAGGGAGAGGGTGAGGGGGTGGGAGGGGGAGAGTGAAGAAGAGGGTGATGGAGAGAGAGGAAGAGAGAAGGAGGGTAGGATGGGAGGGGAAGGGGAGGGAGAGAGGCCAAAGTAGCACATAAATGGGCAGGAATGATACCACCACCACCGCCACCACCTCCGCCGCCGCCAAACACCAACACCGCCACCACCACAACCGCCATCACCGCCGCCTCCGCCAACCACCATCACCACCACCGCTGCCACCGCAGCCGACAAACACCACCAGCACCATCACTGCCACCACCACCGCCACCATCACCACTGCCGCCACCGCAGATGCCAACCAGCACCACCACTATCAACACCACCGTCGCCACCGCCACCACCACCACTGCCGCCAACCACCACCGCCGCCACCGACATCACCACTACTGCCGCCAACCACCTCCACTATCACCACCACCGCCACCACCGCCACTGCCGCCACCACTATCACCACTACCGCCGCCACCGACACTACTACCACTACCGCCAACCACCACCACCGCCGCCGCCAATCACCACCACCACCAACACCACCACCAATATAACGATCAATTTTGGCAAATAATGGAAAAAATTCATACTTGTCACACTTTAGCAGAGTTCAAACCATTGATTCACCACACAGCGCGACACATAAACTACAACATATTCAGGCGATAGCAATAAAACTGGATAAGACAAACCCAAGAGACATTGACTCTGCAGAAAATTAGCATCAAGAAATCAAACTTAATAGCAAGATGTTGCTTTTTAATTTGCATACAAAATATTCAAAAACAGGGAGGCAGAGGTACGAGGTATTAGAACAGGTTTTTATAATTACTTGTAACCGCTCTGAATACTTCATAGAACCAAAATTTTAATCTTAGCCGCTGTGTTCACAGCCTTCCGTTGAATAAATGAGAACATACTGCTACCTACGATGATTAAAATAGAATTTGTGTTTTGTTGGAATAGGGTTCATTTATGAAAAACCTTATGATCCGACAGTTCATGAATCCATCCCTCGCAGTCACTTTCTGTGAAGGAAAAGAAAAAAGAGAAAAAAAAGGAAAATATATATTAAGGAATGAATGAGCCAACAGGCCTGGTGTACCCTTTGGCATTCAGAATTATTGAGGTGATTGCCACAGTATGAATCTGCTGTCAGTGGTGGCTTTGACTGAAGCAGGGGATCCGCGTTCACGTAGACGCCATATTGTCACTGAATAGTTTTATTAAAATTATTTATTACGCATGATAAGAGACAGGTATTTATGGATATTAATTTCCTCCCTTGTGTTTTTAATATTGGTGAAGTTGGAGAGTGCTGGAGATTTTTTATTCTTGTGGCGGAGATTTAGGGAAATTGCAGAAAAATTAAATTATTTTGTTATTGATATTAGTGTAACCATATTTATATTTGCTTTAATGGACAAGCTGAATCTATTAATATAATTGCAATGATATAAATTATGTTTATGAATAAATTGCCATGTAAAACGTAAACGTTACATTTTTGTGAACACATTGATGATATTTTCACCTTACAACATTACTAAGCATCTATAAACTGAAGCGTAGCACAGCTTTCAATATTTTTCTCTGACTTTTCAAGACGTCTATCGGCTACAAGTAAATTTAATCTAGAAAAAAATCCAGAATCTGCATTAGAGTCAGGTAACCACAGTGACTGCAAACATAATCTTCAAAATTCAAGAAATCTTGGATTTTTATGTTTTAGAAATATTAAAACTTCTACAACATCTATATTGCTACTTTGCAATTGGTTTTTCAAAATTTCCATAAGAGTTGCATAATTAAAAAGTATATCTTCACAATTACTTAGGAAAGATATCTGGGAAAGAGCTGTCTTTATATACTCAAGGTGTTGTATGTCGGAAAAGAAAACCCTGGGTCAAACAAATTCGAAATAAAAGTAATAATTTTCCCCTCCGCACCATGAATTTATTTATTTTATCAATACCCTTCAGACCACGTTCTTTAAACTTTGAAGATATCTCACTACTTATTTTTTGAGGTACAAAATTTAAAATTGAATTTTTATCGAAATTAACTTCTCTCATTCAACTGAATTTTGTTTTAACCATTTCTAACCATCCAATAGCTTTGTGTGCAACTGGGTTTTCTTTAGACTGAAGTTCTAAAATTGACTAAGTAATGAGTTACAAATGTTAGCAAGTAATTCTGTCCGAATCCTAATCTTAGGAAATTAATCAGGAGAATAAATTACCAAGAAGGTTTTGACTGGACTCAATGGTTTTTCAGTACTCCTAAAAACTACACTACAGAATTAAATATTCATTTAAACACAACACAGATTCGAACTAGCTTGAACAGCGTGTCAAAACTGGGATTGGATACAATCTTTGCTTCAAATCAGGAAACACGAACCTTTAGAAACTCAAGATATGAGTTTTTTAGTTTTTCTGAGTTTCAAAACACATGCCTAAGCATTCAAATGTGGTAAGCAGTTGATAGAGTTCTCATATTAAATTAAATTTATGAGCCTATTAAATTTATGTGAATGACAGTATTGTTTTGGTTAAACATTCTGCACGCTTTTACATATAAGGTGCACTGTCTATGAAAATTGCCAATACATTTCGTCTTTGACATCAAGTTTTTTTAAAGTGTCGATGACGGCCTGGCAACATGTGAGACATTTGCAGCTGACAAAAAGGAACAAGAATTTAAATCGATTTTCTGAACAGAATTATCTTCTAGGGTGCCTGACAACACTGCAAAAATACACCTACTTTGCGATCGGCAGTTTTAACACAAAAGACTGCCAAGTGTTTTTTGGTACCTATTCTTTTACTTTCAACTTTGCATCTTCAGAGCAGCACCTTGGTATGAACTGCCTGCGAATATGGGAGGATGTTGCAAGGTCAACAGCACTCTTTACATATTTTACTAACCATTCCCTCACTGCAGGTTGGTCTATCTTCTGAACGGGGAAGTTAGTCTACAAAATAAATAATAACTGAATAATGATGATGATGATAATAATAACAATAATAATACTACTAATAATAATCATAATAATTATAATATATAGAAATACTTGGCTTATTAGAAATTAGTAGTAATTTATTAGTGAACTAAATGAGAATAACTATTAATTTTAATTTATTTTGAAAAAAATATTGTAATTGTACTTAGGTTGCTTTTATTTTATTTATTTATTTATTTATTTTTTTAATTTTGAGTACCTTGTTTTTATCAAACTCTTTTTATTTGCGATCCAAGCATAAAAGTAGTAATTTGCAATAATATAGGCATGGTTCTTGTTGTATGCATCACAAACTCTTCTTTGTCATCTTTGGCTCTTCTTACAAGTTGAAATGATTCTCCTATAGACAACTGCTTCTTCCTTTTGTTACCGTTACATTTTTCTTTTGTGTATTTCACATTTAACGTGCTTGGAACAAGAGTCACTGCGCATGCAATCTACTAATATTACAAAATGTAGAAAATAGGATTCCACCATTGCGGTAAACTCCCTCATTGCGTATTGTTCCGCACGCGATTTGGTGGAAACTGCAATAATGTAGATTTATCTTCGCACTCGTATGTCTCAAACAATATAACCGATCATATCAATAACACAGGCTGCCGTATTGTTTGAAACAAACCGACTACAGGCAACGCGGCACTTCGAAAAACTTGACCTTGACAAAGTTGTTGCATTGGTATTATTTACTCTTGTCAAAAATCAGTTGCTGACAAAGAATGAATGAATGAATAAGTGTATTTATTGAAATAACAGAATCATACATTGAGCTTCATCAGTCCCACGGGTCCATAGGCCGTACGTGCTTTTGAAATACACAAAATAGTAAGCAAGACTAAAATAAATAGATAAATAAAAGGTAAACACGAAAATAAAAGGACCAAGAAATTCAAATACAGCAACTTCAATTTACATCACAGAGTTCATCTTATTTAAATGCATTAATGTATCCTAGTATAATAGACAAATACACTTAAGGGGGGACTTAGGCAGAAATACCTTAACACAACAAAAATCCTACCATGGTCATAGTTTTTGTTCTAAATCAATGAACTTTTGCACAGTTAATTGACTCGATATTTTCTATGAATGTGCTGATTTATAAGTAATTTTGTCAACAAATACAGAAATTACACTACATTGAAATTTTCAAAACATCAAAAAACTTATGTACCTACCTTTTTCTTAGTATCCCTTTGGTGAATTTGCTTGAAAACAAGTGTACATAAAGTATTAGAATTATGCTATATTATGGTGCAGAAGTTGTTTCTCTAGCTCCCCATCAATGAATTTTAAAGTATTTTTCAAGGTATGTGAGTTTTTTATTTCAAATTATTATGTATTTCATAGCACAGTACCTATAGAATCTAAATCATAAGAAAAACTAGCTGCGCCAAAATATTCATTGTGGATTGAAATATGTGTGTACAAAATTTTATTGTAATATCTCAAATAATTTCCAAGAAAAAGGTACATAAGTGTGAAAAATTATATACCTGAGAAAACGAGGAAAGAAATGTTGTATGATCTACATACTTTAGATACTGCCTAAAATCCACCATAACTGTAGTCAGCTTCTTCCAGGTCAGAAACTAAAACATACATTCTAAATATTTATAATTATGTTTGCCTGTAAGACATGTAGAGAAACAAGGGATCAAATCTGATAATCAAGCAAGGAGAAAAAAATGGGCGTGGCATGACAAGTCCTAAGTTTTTAATTTATTTGGACCACAAAGAAATCGAATTAAGCTATAAAACTTTTGGAACATAAAGCCGAATCTATTAACAATTAATTAGTGAAATAAAAACAAAATTGAAAAATGTGCCATTTTTAGCCTGCGTCCCCCCTTAAGAGAGATATATACACATAATACTAACACCACAACACAACAATGACCTAAGTATGACATATTGGATTAATTGTTTTTTCACACAAGCCGTGTGTAGGACAGGATTTGGATAGGTAGAGTCAGACTGAAAAATTCAATGCCATATCCGGGAGATCCGTGGTTCAAATCCCGGCTATGGCATTGAATTTTTCAGTCTGACTCTACTTATCCAAGTATGACATATGTATGTAAAACGTTATAATTACTTTTGCTTAGCTAGTCTTATCGCCATCCCATTCCCTATTGTCAGCCTTGTCAGATCTCAGCTGTCTTGTCTTAGTCAGAAATGTAATTTGCCCGTACGCGTCTTCTGTGCCTGCCAATAGCGTCCAAAATGATTCTAGCTCTACATTTGCGTTGGAAAAAGATCGCGGTAAATATTTTCCCTCCATTCCTCCGTAACGCTACATCTTGCCAAAATATGGGTCTATTCTTCCTCAAATGGGGCAGGTACTCATACCATTCTCGTTATTAATTTGTATCATCCTAGTCTAATCTGCGCGAGCCTCTCTCTATTGGGTTTGATACCTGTTTTGATGTACTGCTCCATACCCCACTCCGATTTTAGCCCAGACTGTACTTCCAATGAAACCTTCTCCGTGCATTGCGCAATTATTTGCTGCCTGTCAATATCACAGAGGCGGTTTTTAATTTTTCTCTAAATACTCCATCAGTTAACCTGCCCCGCCATCCAAATGTATCCCATCCCAATGGTTTCCAACCCGTTCTTTAATTTTGATGCCCACATCGAATTACCTTCCATTCGCAACTGCTTATGGTAGCAGACTGCCCTAATTAGAGATTGGTTTCCGTCAACGATTATCATCCAATATTTAACTGCTCTGTTTTTGCACTCTATAGCATCACTGTGCGCCCCCAAATTCCCTCATTATTCCGCAGTTGGCTGTACCCCACCCTACACACAGAATTCCTTTCAAAACTTGGGTCCTCACCTGGTCCAGATTCCCTGTTTGATCCCACCCCCATATTTATCTTCCATATGTCATCGTGGATTTAACTGTCGCTCCGTATACAGTTTCCATCAAGGTTATGGATATATTCGGAATTCTGCAGCGTTTCCGGAGAGCTTCCGCTGCTTTCATCCTTGTCTTGTGTTTCATGATGTCAATGTGTTTTGTCCATTTTCCGTTCATAGTAAACATGAGTCCTAAGTACACAAAAGATTTAATATTGTCCAGTATCTGTCTTGTATTATGTCCACGTCTTCTCCCTGCTATAAACAGAACCATTTTTGAAACCCATTGTCTTAGTCTTATTCTAATTAACAGTAGGTAGCCATTCATCGCATTAATTCTTTACTATCATTGCATCAGTAACATCATCCTCAAAGATATTAAATAGCAAGGGAGATAAAATACAGCTGTTTTCAAGATAATGCAAAAAAAAAAAAAAAAAAAAAAAAAAAAAAAAAACCTTATCCGGGTAACTCACCCTAAACGAGATTCGAACTCGGGACCTGAATGTGAGGCAAACACGCTACCATCACACTGCCCAGGCGGACAAAACAGATTATTCCCGACCTACCCAGCATTGAGGAAGTCTGCCTCTCTAAGCGTAGGTTGTCCCCAGGGAACTGCCGGGATAGGTAGGTAAGTGCTGCAGGCAAAAATAGAAAAACTGTACACACAACAACTTTAAAAACAATTACGCCCTACGCTGTGATTTAGTTAAACATGTAAACCTTTTACGGGGATTTGGGACTTATGACGCTTTTCCTTTGTGTCAATATGGTGTGTGTGTATGTGTGTGTACTATTATTTTAACCGGATCAATTATACAAATTTGAATAATCACAAGTATTCTATTCCTATTAATTTTAACAATTGGTCTATACCATGAATGAAATCAAGGATCTCTAGAATGAGCTTCTTAGAGTTGTAGTTAAACATAACATTTGATTTCCACTTTGCTCGCGTTACAGAGGATCATTCCACACTGCAGCCGTGGGCTTGTACGTCAGACTCCTGAAGGAAGGATGACATGAGCGGTCGACGTCCGGACAGGGAGAGGGCCGTCGTGAAGGGTCCCTAACATTCTTCATCCAGGAGCCCGACACTCAGGCCCGATTAAAACATCTCAGCCTACCGACAACCACTAGCGCCATCCCGCCGCCGTGAGCTGTATTTCCAGAGCGCAGTCACCCTCACGCAATGGTGCTTCTGCCGCAGTCCTCGTCGACGCTTACAACCCTGAAAGATACCGGTTTAGATAAAATGAAGGGACAGGAATTTCAGGGGAATGAAGAATCCTCTCCTGCATTCTCGTAGTGACCCCGGGAAAACCCCGAAAAACCAATGGGTCAGAAAGGTCGGCCGTGGGGAACCGTTTCCACAACCTCCAGAATGCGAGGCCCAGACGAAACGCCAGAGTCATATGGCTCGGTTTGCCAATCCTCAAAATACACCTAACTTTGTGATTTTGCTGAAAATGTTAACGGTTTACGGAAACTGGGGCCTTAGGACGTTTTTCATAGCTGCCTATCTGGTATACCCAAATATTCTAAAAATATGCCAGATGTTGTGATTTTGCTGAAAATGTGAACGTTTTACGGGGATTCAGGATTTACGACTTTTTATTTTCATTTGTGTCATCCTGGTTGCACGCACATAGTTAGTGCAGAAAATATTGTGTTTCAACAAAAAATTTGATCCTGATGTTTCAAAGTAGATGCATTTTTTGATGTTCCCCGAACCCATAAAAAGCATTTTTAGATAAAGGCCCGTGTGTGTCTGCGC
Source organism: Hymenopus coronatus (assembly GCA_030762935.1). Taxonomy (NCBI): domain Eukaryota; kingdom Metazoa; phylum Arthropoda; class Insecta; order Mantodea; family Hymenopodidae; genus Hymenopus; species Hymenopus coronatus. The sequence goes on along the minus strand of CM060900.1, from coordinate 432,776,097 downwards.
TCGCGCCTGTGGGTAACATAGCTCAAACACGAAAAGTACGTTAAATATCAAACTTATATTTATGTTTAGCATCTTCCAAGTTGTGACATGAAGATTGTCAAGGAAACCCGCCCACCCCAAATTACACTTTACATGGAACATTTTCGAAAATTTTGATTTTCTAAAAAATTGGCTCTACGGACTATGATTAAAATATAGCACATTACAGATATTAACATGACAAATAAGATGTACATTTGGAATTTCCTCTGAAAAGCCTTAAAGTTCCCTTCATTCTGCACGACTTTGCATTGCCTGATGTAGAAAATGTTAACCTTAACTTTTTGTTCCGTTTCCTCCTGCATCAATCATAATGTAGTCGCAGAATAAAATAAATGCTAAGGGTCTACCTTGTTGCCAGACTCATATAATTGTTTATATATATATATATATATATATATATATATATATATATACTGAGTGAACATATTTTGTTAGTTAAAATGCACATTGGTTTGAGTTAATTTGTTTAAATATAATGTAAATGTTTGACTAGAGCATAATTCAACATTGCAATAATAATAAGATAAATTTCGAAGCAAACACTTTGTAAAGAGTTTCCAGCTTTTTCTTAGGTGTAAATGTGTGGTTACATATACACAATATGTTAATGAACTACACCGAAATAATTCAAGAGATTATATACGTTTCTGATATAAGAAATTTCAGATACGAAATGCACAGTCCTCTGCTAAACACAACGCAGTTATAAGACATTTAGAAAATTGGTTTCAAATGCCAATAAGTCGAAGTTAAATCAAATTTAGATGAAAACCTGGCTTAGAATGCTTTTAAAACTGATAAATAAGTTTAGAGCTATCGATTTTCAGCAACTCGTTAATCACGTTTTCAAGATTTACTGCCTTAAGGTTATCTCAAATCTCGAACAGATCACTTTACAGTGCGACAATGTCCAAAGGTTAACTTTCTTCTTGCATTATGTAGCCTGCTCTAGAGGTATTTACTTAATTGCTTCTGTGGCTTAATATGTAACGCTTAAAGCTGAGGACCTCAAGGTCATCGGTTCTTTTCCTGCCGTGCATTTAACCTTTTCCTTATAAGTCCGTACGAAGAAATGCTGCTTGGTGGGGAGATCCGAACTCAAAAAGAAATCTGCCTATTGTGCGAAGTTATGCACAACTATTACATCAGAAATGTACGCTCTCCAAATGCCCTTCGTTTTTATTGTTGTGTACTTGAATGGTAGTATCATCCAGCGGCGGACTGGTACATTAGAAATTTATATCGGTAACTTCGAAATTTGAACGACAATCCAGAGGTTTCCTATCTCAAATTATTCGTTTAAGATACTTCCTTATTCTCCGAAAATATTTCGGTGTAGTTCATTAAGACCCTGTATACATGTGTAAATCCACACACACATATTGATGTATAGATTTGCTTGTAAGCTTAAAATACTTGAATATTACATATCGTAAGTGTTTGAGCACAAAAGCTTCCTCTAGATTTTGACTCAAGTGAAAACCTGTGTCATAGCAAGAGATGAAGCGCATACAACGTATGTTCACTAACCTCACTCGGGCCGCGCCGTGGCCGAGTGGTTACACCACTCGACTCTCACCTAGACGATCCCAAGCGACCGCATGTGAGATTTGTGGTGGACAAAACGGCGCTGGGGCGGGTTTTCTCCGGGTACTCTGGTTTCCCCCGCCATCGCATTCCACCGGTGCTCCATCATCATTCATGTATCATTAGTGTCACCGCTTGCGGTGCCATTAGTAGTTAAAACAGTAGTTAAAGTAGTTAAACACTACAAAAAAAAAAAAAAACTTACCAAAGAATAGCGATTTACAACTCCATCCCTTTAATACGGAAAGTAGGTGAGTACAGTGGCAACGCATCAGATGCAAATAATTGCAACACGAAACGATACTGAACTGCACAATAAAGGCCAAAGATTGGCCAAAGTACTGTAGCAAGAACAGTGAAGTAAAGAACTCAAGGAAGAACGAACAGCTACCATTCCAATTATATACAATAAAAGGTTAGGCTAACCAATGAACTAGTTTCATGAAGGAAATAGCAGGCGTGGCTATTGCTAGTCGCGAATAACTGCAGTGCTGGAGTAATTTTTATAAGAAAAATCATGAAATTCGTGCATAATGATAGTCAATCATGTCTTAACATTCCGGTAAATAAATGTATTGTCTAGGCAAGACGGCATTTAAGAAATGCAAGATTTATGAAGGATTACAGTACATGCTTTACCGGCTCAGCTGAAAATTCAGAGGAAATATTGAGACGTGTTTTGTTATCTTTTTCTTTTCTTTTAGTTTTTTTAACGTTCTTTAACCTGATATGATAGGACATATTGGGCGATGAATGAAATTCGTATTATGATGCTGAAATGAGCTTAAGGACAATGGAGCTTAAAATTACTCGTCTTTCACCCTCTCAGGATAATGGAAACCCCCGAAATAAACCTTATCTGTGTAACTCACCCTAATAGAGATTCGAACTTGAGACATCTTTAATGTAACAGACAATCTAATATGTGTTATTTATTCAGGGTGTTATAATTTGCGAGATTGTGCGCGTGACTGATATAAGTAATTTGAGATCAGCGATGCACGGTCCCCAGGTAAACATAACGCAGCTACAAAACGCTAAGCGTGTGGGTATCAGGTGCTGATAAGGCCGTGTTAAAGCAAAGCAGGTTAGAATGTTTTTAAAACTACTGCCGAGTATAGAAATATCGATTTTTAGCAGCTCGTTACTAGCGTCCTCGAGATTTAATGTCGCAAAACTGTGTAAAATTTCGAACTAATCACTTGACGGTGTGACACTGAGCATTAATTAACTACGTTCTTTCAGTTGCGTTTTTACAATTGCTCTGGTGGCTTAATGCGTAACGCTGGAGGCTGCTATCCCGTGAGTTCGATTCCTACCATAGAGGAAATGATTTTTATTATTATTATTATTTTCTTTATTCAGACGAAGTGCCACGATACGTGGCGTACTGGCACTTCAGAAACGTATAGCCGTTACTTCGAAATCTCAATAAACAGACCATAAGTCTCTTGTCTCAAATTTCTTATTTAAGAAATCTACATATTCTGTGAAAATATTTCGATATAGTTCATAACACGTGTATATTCGGTTCAGCAATTCAGAAACAGAGAAAAGGTCACAAAGATTTACCTGGGCAGCATTTATTTTCGCCACAGTATTTAATCATTGTGCCAGATAGAACTTTGAAAGATTTTCGCAAGCTTTGTATGTCTTTGTCCGCGGGCGGTGTTTAGCTTCCTGCACTGCCTAAGGCAGACGTCTCCAAAACTGTACTCGTGAATACAGCCCCTGAATGAAAGGAGGACGGTGTGGGGTATGACGTACCGTTACAGTCCATTCACACCTTCCCTGAGACGTGCAGCTGTGGACTGTCTGTCGTATTGAAATGCCCGCTCCAAATCATAATAAAGAGTCCACAGAAACGTGTACGCACATTTAAGGACGAATGGGAGGAAAACATTTTCTGTACTGCCTCTGACCAACATGTACGGTGTCTTATTTGTTCAAGAGTTTATGGGAGATATATAAGGCTAATACAAACATTATATTGCGTATCACAAAGACCTCGTGAACATTATGGGAAAGTAATTTTAACAAAATGAATCAAAAGTACACTGATTATCATACCAAACCATGTATTATTACCACTGTTATTACTAACATTATTACCACTATTCTTCTTGTTATTATTGTTACTCTTATTATTATTATCATTATTATTATTTCATTTGCAATAGTGGAAGTAGTAGAAGTCTACATTCACTATAGTCATTATCATTTTTAGTAACATTGTCATTATCGTTAAATGCTGTGTACGAGTATAATTGAATAATTACGAGTGTAAAACATACTTTAGATATATAATATTATATTTTCTTAGGGTTGTGGAAATGTATAATCCACAAACATAGTATAGATATGGAATGTGCAGTACTACTCTTGGAAATGAAGAATTTTTCAAAATTGAAAACATAAAATCGCATTCAGGATCTCGAATACCAAATGTAAATCTATGTGCGAAGTTACAAGTAACCGTATGTGACAGTGAAGTAGATTTGCATACTCTTGTGTTATAATTCTTGTACCTCTTCACTCTTCCGTGTGCCCTGTGGCAAGTGTTTACAGTGCGCACCCTCCGCCAACTGCCCCCAACACCTTTGTAGTGCGGTACAGTATCTCTTTGGAGACGCTTGGCCTAAGGCATGGGCGCAGTGGGCCACTTGAGTGGCCTCCCATCCAAATGGTGACCACGCCCAATGCTGGTTTACTTCGCCAAAAGCTTGCGTGGCTGTGCTTTAAGCCCGCGATAGGCTGGCATGCATGATAAGAAATCGGGGACTGGCGGGGGTGTTAGTCGCCAGTTTACTGGCCGGTTACCCATACAGCAGTGACCATGCCCGATGCTGCTTAACTTTGAGGTGTAGAGTTGATGGAAGATTTCTGATTATGCTGTTTCTCCACTGTTTCGCAACAATAGTGGCATTTATTGGCTGTGCTCTAGCGGCCCAACAAAGCAATTATCAGCTTTATCCACTCGTATAGCGAGCACACACCGCTGAATATCTTCGGATCAGCATCACCAAAACACAATGATATAAATATCTCGATTAGTACCAAAATTCATGCAATGAAAGTGCACTGTTATGCATTAGCTTACTTTACGGCACTACGTGCTTCTGTAAAATTCTCACCAAAGTGGATGAGAAAGGGTCCTCTGTTCAAATCTTGTGGTTGTAATAAAAAGTAACACATTTTAAATAAATAAATCTGTGTAACTAGAGTTTTTATTACTATAACTTTTCGATGAACAAATCTGTTACCGTGAATCTGCTCGTAGGTTTACAATCTCATTTTAACTGTGTTTCTATTAGGGTGCATAATAAAACAAATCTGATATGACACGCATATACCTTTTCCTACCTGTTCAAACTCGTCTTATTATACATTACAGTATTCATTTAAACAACATTTTTGCATCCACGTTGTTATTCATGTGCTTCAAAAGGAATAGGTATACACTAAGCAATAAAAGCTAAGTGTTCTATAACATTTATTTAAAACCTATCTCTGAAATATTGCAGATTAAACTCTTCTAAAGAAGCAGATTTCCATATTTTGGATGGATCTATGTTTAGATGAACTGTCTTTCCGTATCACGAAACGAATAAATCAGGTGGCAATTAACCAGTTACAAAGCCTTATATAGGTATTGAACAATTTCAACCAAAAGCATATTTATATTTTTTAAACTCCTAAACGTAAAAACAAATATTATAAAGACATACATTGCTATTAAACAGAGATCTGCTGTTAACCGTTCCTAAGTTTCTGTTTACTTAGCTATATATTTTTCAGGCAGTTCAACAAGAATGAATAGGACTTCACAGGCAGTTCCCAGAATTTTCATAGTTTGCATTTTACTCTAAACATCCAAGTCTGAAATTGGCATTTGATATTTTAGTGAGAACTTTCAGGGCCATTCTTAAGTAAACTAAAAATTAATAACTAAAATAAAATAGAAGTAACATTAAAATAAATCCAAAAGTATTTTTACTAACTATAAAACCTTTACATGTAAAAGCATAAAATGGAGTTTGACTAAGTTATAGAAAATTTTATTCTAGTATCCTTACACTTTCTTTATTAGCTATTCAACTCCCACATGCAAATTCACACGCACGCGTCACAAAGTTATTTTCTAAAACTTTCTTGTTCTTTATTTCAGTTTTAATGTATTTTAAGACATTTACAATAAATCCTTAATTTCTAATTTTTAGTGGAATACAATACTTCCTCTACCTATTTGTATGTAAATAAAAGTAAAATATGTCGGCTATGATTATTTTTAATATATGGTGCAAAATAAACGGTCCTACGTATATTTCTGAAAAGTTTTTTTTATGAAGATATAACACTTAAATAAGTGTCCATTAAGAAGTTATTATAAGTTCTGCTTATTATTCGTTTTTTAGTTTTTCGTGTTCAGGACTGACACCCCCTAGTACTTACAAACGGATCCTAGGGTTCAGAAGCCTGTCGGGGAGCCAAGGAAACTACAGAATGTAGAACCTGGGACGAGTGGTCGCGCGGTAACCAGGAATGAGCGTGAGGAAGTCGATGATATGAAATGCAAGCGAAATGGATGGTAGGAAATGTAATGATGGAAGGAGTGGCGGTGGAAACCGGAGGACCCGGAGAAAACCCGCCTAGACGCCGCGTCGTCCAGCACAAATCCCACATGTGGGCGCTTGGGGCTTAGTATTCGTATGTGGCTAAATCAGCATTCACAGAACACAGTAGTTATGATCGCGGGTCAACTATAACGAAAGTAGCGAATTTATGCGTTATCATGTAGTTTTACTAATATAAACTTTGGGTTCCTAGAATTTTTATTGTACTCATTTATCTATTAACTTGCTTTTACCACATTAACTTTAGTATAGCGTATTATGTCGAAGCCGTTTTAATAGTCAACCTCCGTGGTGCAATGGTTACCATGCAACTTCATATACCCAAGATCGCGGGTTCAAACCCGGCGGAGGACGAATTTTTTTGGGCGAAAAATCCTTAGCATGACTTCCTTCGGAAGGGAAGTAAAGCCGGGGTCCCGTGTCCTAGATTTACGGCATGTAAAGGAACTTCAAGCCTGATAGAGAGGCCTCTGAACAAAAATAAAACGGTCTTTCACGCCCAATATATCTAGAATGAGATGCTGAGAACCACAACAGTTAAGAGCGTTCATAAATAAAATGCAATTTCATTTTATTTCCGTTTTGATGAGAACCATACAGGAGCAAGTAGTTAGTATACCTAGCTCATCGTGCTGCCAACATAGGTGACTACATGGTAATTTAATTCTAATTTAAGGCATTATTTAATCATATTTTCTTCATTATCAATTGCGATAAACCGCAGCAACTTTTTCCATTTAAAGAAAGTGTACCCTAATTATTTTTACGCTTTAAGGTGAACAAGGGTTAGGAGCTCGTATTAAATACACTGGAATTTTCAGATAATTCGGAACGGAAGGGCACATTTTTGTTTATATAAAGCGATATTAGACATAGCAATTCGTATTCATTAACGAAAGTCAACAATTGGAATTTTACAATCTGCGTCAATTTATAAACCGTGTTTTTGAAAAAATAATTATGTATTTATACAATGAAAATAATTATCGAACGCTAATAATGAGATAGAATATAAAGGAAAAGAGCGCCGTTTTGGTATCAATTGCTGCAGCGTTAAACCTTGCAGGCTTTCACATTGTTCTTATTGCCTGTCATCAATTGTTTTTGCTAGCCTCAGCTTGATAATAACCAATAATACTGTTTTACTGCTACATTTTATTAAACGGAAATATTCCCAGTCGTGTACAGAGTTGACTTGAAGGCAATCCTACGTACATAGTTGGCAGAGAAGACATTGCATTCCATCTGAGAATTACATACAGTAATTTCGCCAGAAATACATGTTTTGAGACCCCTTAAATACTAAAGTAATTTTTTTAAAAAGGTCTCTATTTCTGTCTTGCGGCAGAAAAAATGAAAAACAAAGCACCGTTAAATAACAAACTTCGACTTTAAATTTAGTATCATAAGAATGCGACACGAAGGTTCCACACATTTCACATATATATTTTCTAAAAGTTAACTTTTAGGTCCCAAGGTCCTTTAAACATGTATTTTCGTTGAAATTACGGCATGAAATTTTTTGGTGGCACGCAATACTTCCTCTACCAAATATGTAGGTACGTACATAGTGTTCGGTAATGGAACGCGTTCTTTTTATATAGTGTTGAACACCCGCTTTTACCGCATGACATCTCAGGCGGTGACACTAACCATACATGGAATGAGGATGGAGCACCGATGGAATGCGCTGGCGGGGGAAACCGGCGAACCCGGAGAAAACTCGCCCCTGCGCCCCTGCACAAGTCCCACATGCGGTCACCTAGGATCGAGGCCCGCCTTGGTGAGATGCGAGTGGTCTAATCACTCGGCCACGACGCGGCCTAGGAACACGTTCGATTCACTTCTTAACATGATTGAGAATATCAAATTAAAAAAATAAAAGCAGATTATCAATTATTTTGCTGAGATGATTATAACCAGTAATTAGAGGCATTGAAAAGACAGCGTAATAACGACCCTTCAGAAAGTTCCACTTAATCGGTGCCATTTCGTTTTATTTCGTAGGCATGTCAGTATTTCATAATAGCTATCATTATTTCGTAATTAAAAGTGTTAAAATGTATGTATGTATTCTGTAATGTTGGAGGTAAGAATATCGTTGATGAATGCGAACTATTATGCGAAGCATTGCCATATTTAAGTAAACTAGTGCTCGTTCCAAACTCTCAGCAAATCAAGTATTCCTATTACAAATCCAAACCATTGTTAGCCTTGTAGCGTATGTGTAAATACAAGTCACTTATTTCCATAGTTCCAAATACAGAAAAAGTTATCATAACTAACAAAGTAAGAATGAACCTACACAGCAGCCACCTCTATTGGCAGCAGTATGAGTTACACAACTCTGTCGGATGCAGAGGTAAATATGAACTCATGCTTTTCATAAATATTAAAGGCTCTAAAACAACAAAATGTTTTAAATTCAAGTTTGGCAGACATTCATAAAAAAATTCGATCATATGCTCAAATCTAAACAAACAGAAAGCAGTTGAAGAAACGCATATTGAGTTGGCGAGCTTGCGACAGTATATTAGTGTGACGCATATATTACTAGCTCAATCATTAGTTTTGTACATATTTGATATAAGAAATGTCTGCTCAGTAGAACGCAGAACCTTAGGGGTATAAGCTCGCATTGTATTCTTCAAGGCTACGTGCTTTGTTAAAAATAACAAGACTTTTTGAGCATTAGGGACAACCCCTAGTAGGAAGGAAGGTTCTGTCCCTTTTATTCCGGATAGAGGGAATTTCTCACTGCAGAAAAAGGTCACGTGAGTGGAAAATAAAGAAAAATCCCAGACAGTCACGTGACAACGCTACTTTACGCTCCTTGTGGTGATACTGCACGTGATATGTGAATATAATTTTCAGCTCTAAATTCGACACATACAAAAACTATCATAAAATCACCATGGATAAGACAGTCGTACATGATCAAATGGCACGTGCCTGGCCCACTCCAAGAGAGATGCCGTTCGGTAGCTAAGGTCCTAGTCGCGTGGTGTAGGGGTGGTTTGATAGACACGCCGGCGCGGCACTGGTCACCTTAGTAATGGAAAACGTAGCACGTGAGTTATGTTATGTGTTTCGTGTAACACCTTCTGAGGTTGTTTACGTGGCGTGTGACAACCATTGTTCCTTCACTGCCTAATCCCAAATGTGTACTATTTTTAAACGCACATAAACCTTTAAATAGAACAGTTTGAAAGTTGCGACATCAAGTTTCGGACAAGTCAAAGTGTAAGCTAATGTCGTTTAGTGTCGTTTTGAAACTACCTATATACCTTAACTAATTAATTGACCTTTTGGATATAGTAGTATACCCATTCTGAAGTGGCGCCTTTCTGGACAGAGGCTCTGAAGCGTCCCTAGGTAGACAGTAGCTTTTTCTCCTTCTTGGCGCCCTGTAGTCATAGTGGTCCAAAGTGTGCACCAATTGGTTAGGGCGGAAGGGCAACTTCGCGTACATATTGCGCGGGTTCTCTCCCGCACCATGTTGACGATGCTCGGGATTCCGGAGTAGGTGTGTAGGATATGGCCGGGAATCTAGGCCCAATATCACAGTTCATCCTTAGTGCCCTGCTCTGCAGTCTGCGAATGGTGCAGCCGCCGAGCCCTAGACCGAGCAGACCCACCCTCCGGTGACCCTCTTACAACATGCCATACAAGAGGTTTAGACAAGTGTAACATAAAGGGGACCGCATTAAAATTACAGAATAAATTGCGGACGAAGCAACCATAAACTCCCAGGCACAAGACACACAAATACTTTTCAAACACTATCTTATTGAACTAGAATGTATACTTTACTATTAATAAATTATGTAATTGAATACTTAACAAATGATTAGTCTTTCATTCATAGTTCCATCACGATGTAACTGTTACGTCATAGCCAATATATAAGTAGGGCAAACTAGGATAATTTTGTAACACGTTACACTTTAATACTGCGAAGTTGGACCATTAATATGACGTTATAAGAAAATCCCAATATTAGCAGCACTACCTTGATCCATTTGCACTGAAAGTAGTGACTCATTGGGCTTGAACAGAACTAAAATTGGTTTTGTCTTTCGAGTGTCACGCTCTCTGAGTAGAGCCTGCTTGTGAAACGTTGCTGAAGTTCTTGTTGAATCGTTTACATAATTGAAGAAATTTAAATCAAATTTCTGTGTTAGTTCTTTATATTATACAGGTTTAGTGGCGACCCATTAGGCATCATCATTTTTACTATGACAAAGCACGTTGTTTTGAGTGTTTTTCCATAAAACTTTCCGTTCTTGAGATAATTATTACAATTTTATTTTGCACAATATTGCAACACAGCAAATTACACGTGATCATATTACATTAAAAAGGTTAACTTTTAATTCTTCAGCTTCTACTACTATGGCAACGAACAAATAAACACTTTCGGTATTTAATAGTCAGAAAGCCACACATGATTTAGGTAACCTAAATATCATACAAAATGTGGAACTGAAGAAGCTTTCACAATATTGCACAAATTATTAATAAGAACAATAGTTTATCAAGATGATGTTTCTTTTCCTTGTAAATAATAAAACTGTGAATATCTGATTAAAGCAAAACAAGAACAGGAAATCAATGAGAACGGTCCAATGGGAACTCCGATATTGACGCAACACTACGAGTCTTCTTCCAGCGAGGAAAGGTTTCTTCTTCTTTTCTTCTTCTTCTTGTGCAACATTTCCTTGGCTAGCACCTTCAATGAGCAAATATACTTTCTCTATCTATAACTCTTTGGCAAGTGAAAACAAATGTCCTATGTAGCAGTATAGCAAGATTGATTATTACATTGGGAATATAAAACATACATAATATGCATACCTAAGCTAAAATACTGAAATGCACATTTATAGGAAAGATGCGATATTCGGAAGATACATTTATCAGAGAGGAAGTTGCTGCTTGCTTCGGGATATCCGGGCATTCAGGGATGGCAACACACATAAGGAGAACATATTTACAAAGTATTGTTCGTCTAGTCGAGACGTGTGTACAGTCATCGTATGAGGATTGGAGTCTAAAAGAGGAACGCCAAATAAGCTATACAGGAACACAGGACTTGAATGTAAATAAGCCCGCACACAAATCTTAGAGAGGGGAACTGGCTAAGACAATTATATAATTATTAAAGTAAATGTAAACAACCAATCTGCGAAATAATTCATATGGAGGTAGAAAATGTTGGAAGCAGCCATCCACATGAAAACCTGGGGTCAAGCCGACGAGAAACACTCTGATACTGACTCTACTGCACAACGACGATATAGTGTCATCACATCATACCGTAATAGTAACTGCCAATTTCAACATCGCAAAATTTATACAAAAATATAACATTTAAAATTTCCCTCCCAGTGTGCCTTAATTTTCCAAAAGAAGGCGTTAGTTTTACGTGTGAGGCAAGTAAACCTGTTAAGGCAATAGAACTAACAGGTTTTAAGGAAGTAAACCTATATTTATATAATAAAATATTAGACTAACACCTACATATCGGTGGCAACATTTAGAACCTCTCATCAGTAGCTCTAGAGACAATACTTCCTGTCTGCATGATCTGCTATCATTAGGTATTGTCGAAATTCAATTAAATCGTCCTTATTCTTAAAGCTAATGTTGCCGTGCATATTTTATATTAGGGAAAATGCAACAGTAAACATTATAAATAAATATAAATTCACGCAGTAAGTGTCTTAAATTGATTTTCTACTTTACCTTATCCAGGGGAGGGGTGGAAAAAGTAGAACAAAATCAAAGTGACCTATCTTTGTACACTTTTATTTAGGAATGGCTTGCGCTTAGGTTTTGTTTATGTCCAAACTGAGAAGTAGTTTATTATTTGTATTTTATGAAAACATAACCGTATTATTGGTAGCAACGTGTATCCAAATAAAATCTGATCAAGAGTATCTGATTACTATAGTATTCAATGCAAGATGTTAAAATCAAACTCCTGTACAGCCTAGATGCTTAGCTCTGATCTTGCATGTTCTTTTCGCATTTATCTAATAACCCCACTATCATGTCCAAACTTCCTGACGTTTGAGGAATTCCACTAATGGCAGATGTTCGGTACGGTGACACATTGCCTCATACCACGCCCGACTCGAGATCAGGCCTGGGTGCAGGAAGCCATCTTTGCTCGTGACGTAAGCAAAGCAGATTCATCAGAGTGGATTTTATGTAACGGACACTGAATGGAATTGCGTTTTAATTTGTTAATATCTTCAATGCTATGATAATATTTGTTAGAATATGTCAGAGTTTGCTGCGAAGATTAAGTTTCAGCTGATTTAATGGTACGTATATGTTAAACAGGGGGTGACAGTTGCAGTATACTCACTACAGATGCGATAGCAGCAATCGGGTCATTATGAATGAAAAGTGTAATTCATCGCCAGCTAGAGTACCGCATAAAACTTTTCAACTGAGATGACAGAAAAATAAAAATTCTGATGATGATTATTAGGAAAAACATGGATGGTTGGGACAACAAGTTGGGAGGTCATAATTTCTGTTGGAAATGATAGCGATGAATTTTTCAATAGTACTGGTGATGAAATATTTTGGTATTACACGTTTGCCACTTGGATAAATTGTCTTGTTAGAAATTATTGCCAATATGCACACTGATCGCACTCCCGACATTTATATGCTACAATACGTAGAGAAGCTTTTAATAAAAAAAAACTCTTTTACCTTTACTAACACGTATTTATATTAGGCAGAGACGGTATTGTCTACCTTCCAAAAGATATACACCGAGATTTCACTTGAAATACATATTTTAAGATACCGAAAGAAATTCTAGAATAAATTCTGTTTGTGTTTTTGTCTCTCATGTAAACGGCAGAACTCAAAAAGGAAATCTGATTAAATACCATACTTGGTATTTAAATTTAGTGCATTCCAGGCATGCGACACGAAGATTTTCAAGAATATTCCCTGGCCTCCACCTACCCTTCGTATTGAACCTTTTCGATTCTCTTTTTTCTGAAAAGAGCTAAAGATTCGACAAAGAAATACACCTTAAAGGTACTTATCTGCATTAAAAATAATGGATTATATTAAATTTCTGACAATAGTTTATGAAGTCTTCCTCTTTCGGAAGGAAATGTATATAATCTTGTTTAACTAACACATTTTAAGCAATAAACTAAAACGTACTGCACAAGAAGTGTAACTCTATTAAAATTGCACAATTTATTTCAAATACATTTGTGTGGCATGAGCTATTTCCAAAATATCCGTTATTAATGGCTTCAATTGTTCAATACTTCCTTATTGCTTTAAATTCCTGTAGATCCTCAGTTGTTTCTCGCGGCGTCATGGAAAGGCGCTCTGATTTTAAACTCAATGCCAGCATAAAGCGTAAGCTTCTATAGCAACACAATTCCCTTTTTACTATCTCTACTTAGATACAGAAATATTGCATTCCACCTAAAAATCGATACCGGAATTTCACTGGAAATATACGTTTTAGGGTATACTTTATCCAAAAAGAGGAAAACAAAAAGATAATTTTTAGAAAAAGACCTTTGGTGTATGCATGTGAGTGCATAACTCGCCTCTGTAGTGTGGAGGTAACGTATCTGCCTCACATTCAAGAGGTCCCGAGTTCGAATCTCTGTTGAAGTCGGTTAAGTACCAACATTGATAATTAAGTTCATCATCTTCCAGGGTACAATACCAAGATTTTCAAGAAAATCTCCCCAACTCAAACAATCGTTAACATGGAAAATGCTTTGAAAGTCCTGATTTTCTCACAAATAGCTCTAACGGTTTTGAATAAAGTTTGTATGAAAAAATATATATATATTGCATTTTCTGTCAATCACTTCTGAAGAGTTCTTCTTTCTGGATACATTTTCTGACACTGTAAAAGATGCTACACAAAACATATGCATCTCCGTAAAACAATTTATGTCATATACCTTTTTTGTGGAGTTAATCATTTCCATATTCTATGTTATGGGGTTTAATTTTGAAACACTTACTCAAACAGGAATTTGTCATTCCTGTTTATTTTTTTTTCACTCCTGGCCATGCAAAGAGAGCCGCGTTTCAATTACGTAACAACCAGATTTTAAAATATCTCTTTAGGCTAGTGTATTCCCTTATTTCCCTTCTACTTATAGGGAACTAAGTAATAAGGTATTTTTGCTAACGTTTACCCCGATTTTCATGATTCATGAGGTAGATAGAAGAACAAAGTTTTTTGAAAATAGTTTGTTACAAAATTGGTAGAAAAAGTTTAACATTATTTAAACTGGAACATCATGAGCGACGAATTAATGAAATAGGTGAAATGCACCTCAAATTTCCCTGGGGTCCATAGAGCTTAGAGTTATCCGAAACTTATCTTCTCAGGATAAGGGTAAAACTCGGAGAAAAAGCCTTATTCAGGTAACTCACCTGACCGAGATCCGAAGTTGGGGCCTCTGGAATGTGAGGCAGACACATTACCACCACTCTACTACAGAGTCTGGCGCCATTCTTCTTGTGTCTCTAACGAAATGTGTAATGCAGCTATTAAATTATTTATTTATCTTAATTAATATAAAGTAGATAGGAAAATGGGATTGCATAACAATATATCCATTAACATCTAGGCAATAGAGAGCATGGGGAGTCAAATGAATGGAACACACCTTACTTTTTTACATAATGGAAACTGCAGAATGATCTATTTAGTTAGATGGGTAGTTAGACTGAAAATTTCAATGTCATAGCCGAGATTTGAACCACTGATCTCCCGGTGTGTCGGCGGTTGCTCTAGCTGTTGAGCTACCATGGCAACATACAGGCATGACATTAAAAACCTCAAATAACTCGTAAAATTTGGTTTGAATTTTTCAGTCTGACTCTATCTATCCACCTCCTATTTTACACATGGCTTGTATGAATCCAATTAAAACAATTAAATAAACACTAATTGATCATAATAGTTGGCTAAACTATGAAGCCCGGGACTTAAAGTACTTACAACATTGTAAGTGGTCATTTGAGATCACCTTGTGGTTTTACCTGTAAACATGAGAGTTAATTGTGAAATGTAATGCCATACCAGTACTTTTCCATGGTAGCTCAGTGGTTAGAGCAGCCGGCTAGAGACCAGGAGACCCGTGGTTCAGATCCCGGCTATGGCATTCAATTTTTAGTCGGAATCTATCCAACTCCTGTCTTACACATGGCTTATGTGAAAAAACAATTAAATTAACACTACATTTAGTTAATTACAACAAATATTTACGTAGATATGTAAAGCAAATAATATCATTAGGTTATTTTCCTAGTACGTACATGTATAATTTACATTTAAGTACGTGATCAGTCACGTAGCCTTTCATAACAAGGTAAGCTCAGTTCAAAGTGATCCATTTGTGCTCCATTGCCCATTGTACGATGTTCTCAGAATTTCACAGTTCTAGTTGAACCGATATTCAGCGAATGCAGTGCCATTAGGCATTTTCATGTGCCCCAATGCTTTGCCGGGTAGTAAAAATTGTGTCAATATATTAAACTATTTTCACAAGAGCTAAGAATAATGATGAGATTAATCTTCATATTAATAAGTAATACGATTAAAGTAAAATAATAATGTTGGTTTAATTGTTTTTCACAAGCCGTTTATAGGACAGGAGTTGGATAGGTAGAGTCAGACTGAAAAATTCAATGTCATAGCCGGGATTTGAACCACGGATTTCCCGGTCTCTAGTCCTGCAACGGAATATTATTCTGTAACCTTGCAATTTTGTTTCATTGCCTTTAATTAGTGTTATTGTTGGTTAAAAAGGAGTATTCTGCATATGAACAATGAACAATGATCGAGTGTTTGTGAACATCCATAGTCTTATTTTCTTGATGGAAGAACGAATGAATTAGTAGTAGATTGTCTCATGTTTTTTTGTTATTTGAAAAAGCTTAATCAGAGATGTAGAAAAACGAAAGAGGAGGAATGTGCATCTGTGTGCTATTTTTGAATACCTCAATGCCATATCTAAGTAGTGTATACATAAGAGCAGACGATGTAATTTATTATATTATGTACAATATTCTATGGTGAGAAACCTTAAATTGTGCTAAAACTATGTTAAATTAAATAACAATTGCCAATAATCTAAAATATTTTGTGGCAAAGAACAATTTTAAAGTGCGGTTATAAAACTCATAATCACTTTATGGTTATGTACCATTAGATGTATTATGTTGATAATATATTGCCAATGTTTTGCATATTAACGCACTTTTGTTTCTGTTGCAATTGTTATTAATTTAAAAGAAATTTCGCGAGAGAATTACCTTCACATACTTTTTATGTTATTACTTACTCAATTTTTATGAGAATATTTAATCGAAATTATATTTTATTAACTTTATTTAAAACAAATGTTATTAAGTGTATAAAAAGATATGTAAAGGTAAGGGCATTTGCAACGGAATATTAACCGTACAATTTTGTTTCATTTCCTTTAATTAGTGTTATTATTGGTTAAAAAGGAGTATTCTGCGTATGAGCAATGAACGATAATCGAATGTTTGTGAATATCAATAGTCTTGTTTTCTTGATGGAAGAACAAATGAATTAGCAATAGATTGTCTCATGTTTTTTGTTGTTTGAAACATATACTTAAAGAAGTAGAAGAACGAAAGAGGAGGAATGTACATCTGTGTGATATTTTTTAATATCTCCATAGTACATATTGTGAATCGAGAGAATAATTAACCTCTTGTACAAACATGCATTTAAGAAGATACTTGTTATATTATTTTAAGTTTTATTTCAAATATTAATAGTGAAATAAAACATTTTGTGGAATTATAAAACGAATCGTGTTTATTCAGTAGCAAGTCCTTCCTTACACAAATCGCCTTGAGAAAAGAGTCCATGCAAATAAACAGCTAGTTGGCCAGGCAGATACGAAAGATAAATTTATCAATAAAAACCGAAGCTACTGAAAACACATATAATTGGAAAAGGGATATTGGACGAAAACAGTTTTACATTTTATGAGGTAAATAAACTTTCCGACAATAAAGACCCTACCAGCCGGTTGCTGAGATTTCACGGAACAGCCAATTCTTTTACCGCATGCTTGTCACACTATTATTTTTCCGTCGGTTGTAAAGGCGCTACCTAATTTCACCCGTGAATTCAACTTGCAGGATAGCGAGGACGCAATTGGTGTCATTTTACTAAGAGTTGCAAGAAACTAACTGCAGTATTATCGCCTTGCTGTAGTTTGATGGTTGTCCAGCGGCCCACTTTGTTTCCTAGCAGCTATCATATTACAAGATGCCGACTTCCGCGACAATGGTAACAATACATTTCTCCAGTCCTTGTAAATGCCCAAAGCACTATGAGAAACGTGACACTGGAGGTCAACATTGTTGAGCAGCACCTGCTTTGATATAATCGGACAACAATCAGAAGAGGCGAGGCGGTTATTATCGCATTCTTAATTTAATTTGCATCCTGTTTCGCAATTTATTTTTGTTGTTTTCAGCAAAACTAATGAAAACAGTAGTTTATAATAATGACTACAGTATTTTTTAAAAATAATAAAATTGTAACGAAACCCAGAAAATATATACGTTTTATGTAACATCGTTAAAATATGTAGAAATGTGCACAATATGTAAAAAAAAAAATTGTAAGGGAATCCCAAATGACGTAATTCACCAACATTTTTACTTCTCATTGGAATATTATGCAGGATTTAAAATATGTAATTACATAAAAATCCGGGCTCTTTATCACTATTTAATGTTATAGTAGAGATATTTATGCACTTGCTTGTCTATTGACAGCTACAATATTGGCTACCAAATCCATAAGTGTTATGAGTAGTACTACTTGGATATACGATTTTGGGTATCTAGGGGAGCGGGGGAGGGTGTTGGTAGTGTTTCTCACTATCTGGAGGGATTATGCTTGTGGTGTTTCTCACCTTCAAACGGAATATCGAATTTATAATGTAATTATGGAACATTTTATTGAAATTGGATATACGTGTTGATATCTTAACATGGTTGATATTAATTTTCTATTTTTCAGGTTTTAAAAATGCCAAGGCGCTGCAATATAGCTGAATGTAAAAGTAGTTATAGGTAAAAGGTTTAAGCTATCAGCATATTTTCTTTGCCCAAGGATGGCTCAGAAAATTTCCCACCGGCTTCAAAATTCTAAACAAACCTGTTATGTATAGAACATTTTAGAGAGGAGCGCATAATCAGGACAGAAGCATTTCCAGTTGATGGTGAAATAAAGATATACAAGGAGTTATCCAAAGCTAAAACCAGATTCAGTGCCTTCAATATTTCCAAATTTACCTGCATACTTGACAAGAGCTGGACCTTTATGCAGAATGTTATGTGATGTAAAAAATGACAAATAAAAAAGAAAAAGTAGTGGCAATAAACTTGGAAGACTACAGACAATATAAAGAACAGAATGCTCTAAACAATTTGAGAGATGCATACAATTATAATTAAATTCTAGTCTTATCTATAAGACTGGTCCTGTACTGAGTGATAGTGCTGTGTTTCATTGTCATTGGAGAAACTATACCTAGCATTCTTGCTTCAGTGATAATTAAGGCAGATCTAGGTGTACTATTTTCTGTGAATAGTTATAAAATTCTCCTAATAAAATGCCAACGAAACATGACTCAATAAAATCAAAGAATGTATTTGATAAGTAATTATATATATTGAATCACTAGCGTTAAAAGAAAACACCAAAAATAAGATATTTGAGTGGAAAATGTAATGAGTAGGTATGTTAGACCATAGTTTTTTAAGTAAAAGTGTTCACAATTGTAATTTGTAATTGAACTGCTTCAGCATTTAACAGCAAACTACACCCGCATGTATGGTGGGAATACGTTGTTACTAGCAGTTTCTCTATATGCCAGTTCACCATCGACTTATACTGCTGTACATAAAAGCGGTTATCTATGCTTGCCACGCCTATGCAATATTATAAGCTGATAGGTAAGTGTAATTTAAATAATTTTGACGTTGATGGTAGAGTACAGTATCTGAAAATAAAGAAACGATTTTGAAAGATCATGAAGTGACGGCAAATTTTCTTCTGAATGAAATTCATATTGAGCGTCATTGACATTTAAAGGAGACGCAACATAGAGGATCAGTAAGGCTGATGCAATCATGCTGCTAAAACTGACCTGGTTTTCATGATACCAAATGTTTATTTTTTTTTCAAAATTAAAAAATGTTGTATCAATCATGTTAATAGCCTAATTGCTCACCAGTTCAAAGATAGGTGATTACGTGTAATTAATGAAGTAGAGCATTTGGGTTCTAAAATATCTTTAACATCAGATAACAGTGCAGTAAATCGAAAAGCTTATAAGTTACTTACTCTTAGAGGTATAGTGTAGCCTTGTATCGGGCATGCTGTAGACAGTGTTAGAAAGTTGTTCTTACTTTTTGACCCTATATATATACGTATACTTCAATGTATTTGTACAACTGGATTACAAAATTTGACAGAGTCTTCAAATTTCCAAATTTTGACAATGTTGAGGTTATAGTGACATCATATCTTAATTTTTAGAACTGATGTACCAGAAAGAAAAGGCTCTTTAGTAAAATACAGTAATTTGTTGTCATTTAAGGTCCTAATATCCTTCGTATATTCAAAAATAAAATGTTACTCTTGCTCTTAATGACTTTCATGAAAGAATACGCGCCAGGCGTATTTTTAATGTCTTTGAGTACATTTCATAAATGTGTGAATGTTGACAAATATTCTGGGGTAATATTAGAATAAATTGAATTATCACAGATATCAGAATGTTTTCTGCTGTACTAATATATGTGTCTGGTTATGCTGTAAACAGAGAACAAATACTTAGATCTTGGATTAGATCTAACAAGGAAGTTGAAATATCCATCCCAAAATGACTTAATTGTAGAATATGACTGTGGAAAGTTGACAATTCCCACTGAAAACGCTGTTATGGTGACTGGTCTTCCCGGTTCATGCTGAAAGGTATAATGAATATGTATGTAAACCATCGTCGGCGATTTACATCAACTTTCCATTTTACATATAATATAAAACCTAAGGCTGGATGACTGGGATTAGCCGAAAGTAATTTAATTTATATTTGTAATTGCAAAAGAACTATGAAGGACCTCCTGCAAAACATCAACCTTCGATCTTGTAAGGTAATGATAAATATGTTCACCATGAATGTCAATGACACAGCCGCAATTAAAAAGGGCGACAGACAGCTAAAACGCTGAGGACAACATAGAATCTTGCAATACAAGCAATTGTAATTTCTTCAGTAAATAAATAATAAGCATTCCATATTTAATTATTTTGTTTTGTCACAATTTGTATTGAAATCAAGGTCCTATATTCTTATTATGCATAGCCATAGGTCTATGAAATTTAAATTTCCACTGCAAAATACATATAGGTAAAGGATATTTCAAGGTAAGTTATCCAGATTTAGCTCATTTTATTCAGTGTTTATATTCAGTTCATTTCTAAATTATTTTTTCACAGAATTTATGTTTTAAATTAGTGTTTATTTCTTTAACTGCCAAATAGTATCCATCTTCATGGCCTTAGGTCTAGGATCAATATGTTTAGGTCCAAGTCTTAAATGTAATGTCCATTAACTAGAGTAGATAAGTTATCTAATTTTTAATTTTAAATCCTTTGGTTTTCACTACCTTCTGCAAAATTAAACGATACAATTTTCAGTATCATACGTACTTTGCATTTTGAGTCAACATTTATAAATAAAATCAAAAACTATGGTGCGTTATCTATTATAGTAAAATTCTTATACAATGCATCGATAGCTCACTTTAATTATGCTCGCAATGAACATTTAATGGATCTTTATATTAATTTAAATTTTGTAAGCAGGCGTTATCTATACAGAGTGTATATATTTATTCTCCTGATATTAGCCTATTCTATAGACTATTATTATAAAAGCTTGTGCTTCAGTCTGCTTTTTAATCCAGATAAAGGTTCACAGATCTGGTTTCATTGCACATTGTATTGTATTTGTAAGAGGGCACACACAGTAAATTAAAGTGATAGATGTTGCAAAAGTAAATCACCGCGTAAGACTGAAACTCCAATTTTTGCATTACTCAAGAAAAAGTAAGTGGCGTACAGGAGTTGTTAAAAAAATTTAAGCACTTTGAAAAGTAATACCTATAAGTGATGACAAAGGTTATCTTGCAAACAGCAGAAAATTTGAGATTAATTACGTACCTTTATGAGACCTACACTTTATGTATAATAAGTGCATATCTAATTATTTAAAAATTGTACAAAATTGATTCTGAATGAAAACTTCAAATGTCTGTCCCATAATCTTACTGGCGATTTATTTGGCATGCATTTATCTTAAATATGTGGTATTTTAATCAAAACTGTTAGAGCAATTTTTGAAAAAACAAACAAACAAACAATCAATGGAAAAGCTGTACATATAAATTTCTTGAAAACATTTGTGACACATCCTGATTTTGACTTTTATTATTAACGGTTCTATTTTATATGGATTGTTCACAGATGTTTATTTATTTATTTGTTGTTTTTGGTTAGGAGGACCCAAGAATCTGTATTTCTGGTGAAATCTCGTTATCCGATTTTAGAATTGAACAGAGTGCTCTTCCATATTTATTGTGCAGAAGTAAAAAATTCAGTTCGGCTCGTGTTGACCATGGCATTATATTGATGACGTCATGGAAGTGCACCCGGACCAGCATCTCGAGTCCACCATTGTCTCATATCGACAGTACAGCATATCGCTTGTAAACTCGAAATGCCAAATCATATACGCACATGTCTGTTTTATAATATATAAAAATAGCAAACAGCTATGATATAAGTCGGCGTTCTTCTGAACAACCGCTAAAACATTCACTTTTATACCCAGCAGTTCGAATTTTATGTTCTTTTAATTCATTGTCATCTTTCGTGATGTATAAATGCATTTTTTTCTAATTGCATATAAACCCGATCATGAGTGAACGACCTGCACAGATATAAACAAATTAACTAACAGAGAGACTGACAACACACCAAACTTCACATTTAAAGCATGACGTTAGTAAGGCTGCGAATTTTGTTTTATATACAAAACTATTGAGTCTACATATTAAACTTTCTAACAACTTGTGTCAGAATCTGTAATTAAACTTACTCATTATGAAGCTGCGATTTGGGAAGATAAAATCACTTACCGACTCAGAAGTTGAGAGCGTTGAACAAAACACTACACAAAATGATGAACTTGCTCTGCAGTGGTCAAGAGACGTACCGTTGTCCAACAAACGACAGGTTTGTTCCACATTCTTGTCAAGAACGCGGAGTCGCGGAGTCCAGCGCTAGTGTCGTTCTTATGCTTTGCCGCCCCGCCCTTCCCTTTCATTTACACATTGTTTTAGATAAGCTAAAACAGGGGAGTGAAGTAAGCAGACAAGTATGTGATCTATGATGTCATTTCAGATAACCCTTAAAAATCATTAGTATGACTCGTCGAAACGGAAATAAATCCGTTGGTCTGCGTTGAAGATTTACGCATGTAAAAGAACCTCAAGCCTGATAATTAAAACTCTGAGAAAATTAAGCAACCTTCACGCCCCAATATAGAATGGGACGCTGAGAACCACGGCAGGTAAAAAGCGTCCATAAATAAAACTCAGATGGCTCTCGGAATGCAAAAATTAATTTCATGTTTTACTTTCTCTACATATACTATGTACATAGTGCATAGAGAAGGTATTGTAATGCACCCAAAAATTCGATGTCGAGATTTCAACGGAAATATATGTTTTGAGGCCCACCGAGTCTAAAAAAGCCGTTTTGGAAAAAGGCGTGTGTGTCTGTGGACAGCATAGCTCAGAAGCTAAAAGACCGTTAAATACCAAACTTGGAATTTAAGTTTGCTTCTTCCAAGAAAATCCTCCACCCCAAACTACCCTTTACATGGAAATGTTTTTGAAAATTTTGTTTTTCACAAAAATGTCTAACGATTTTTATTAAAATACCTACATTAAAGTTATTTACATCACAAATAAAGTGTATTTCTTGAATTTTCTGGGAATAACCTCTGAAGAGCACTTTATTTTGGTTGATTGTTGCAGAATTTTGCATAACGGTTAAACCGTAAGAGATAATCAAAAACTTATTACACAAAAAATTTAGATCTCGTTAACACACACAATTTATGTCATATACTTTCTGTTGTAGAGTTGAACGTTTCCAAGATATTCCTTCTTATTGGTTTCAATTTTAAAACACTTATACTTTTATCGGACAGGAAGCGTCCGTTTTTCTTTAGATCTACTCTTGGCCAAGCAAGAAGTGAATTCCAATGACAATCGCATAACGATAGGTTTTAAAACATTTGACTATCGCTTTAGCATAGCGCATTCCTTTGGTTCCCTTCTACATATAAGGAAATAAGTAATTCTGCTAATGCTTATCTCTGTTAGCGTTGTGTGGAAAGAAGAATATTCTTTTACAAGAAGAAAATAAAACACCTAGAGAAAGTCATGTGAGTGTAACACATCAGACCTTATTTTCCCTTGGTCCCATTTTAGGTGAAACATCTTTGATGTTACGAGGCAGTAGTTGCAAATCTACTCTATTTTTTTTAAATAATTGTTTATTTATATTGCCAACAATGTGGATAGGTAACCCGAGAAGTTAAGGGAATGCATAGTTGAAATTTGAGCAACATCTTTTAAAAATTGTTATTTGTTATTGTGCTCATAAAACAGCTTGGCCATTCTGGCATAATATACATCATTTCTTTGTCTGAGACACATTTAATAGTCACTTAAATGGATTTGCGCCCTTAGCGTATAAGTTTATTTTCTGCTCCAAGTAAAAACTATTGTAAACATACATTATAATTACTTGTTTTAGTCACTTAAGTTAAATTATTAGAGTAGCTAGCTTAGTTAAAATTCTACGTACCTTTTTATGAAATATAACTACAATAAAATATTGTATTCTGTGGAATATACATTTGTTGTGAAAGATAAAGTAAATAATAAAATACGTTCAATCTTAAATGCTCTTAAAATCTATTAAGTATGAAATTATAAAAATGCTAGATTTAAACCTGTGCTTGATATAAAGAAAGGACTCCACAGATATAATTATTCACTTTCAAACAACGTTGAAAGAGATTGTACAAAAACTGCCTAGATGAAATAATGGACGATCGCATCGTTTTTGTACAAAAGAAGTAGGAAATGTTTTGCACATATAAAGTACCGGAGAATCTCCAGGACATTGGTGGTGTTAGAATAACACACCCGTGCCTTGGGTACTTGTATGAGTATCAGCAATATTTAGTATGCTGCGTACAATGTAGTCCAGTTCAAATACAGTGGAATCGTTATACAGCCACGTCAAATATCCGTGCCCTACTTACTGCCGCATGGCATTGCTAAGCGAACAAAAATTGTTTTGGACTGTCATTTGTTTAATACACAAGTCACTCTTTTTAGCTGCCAACAAAACAGTTTAAGTAACTTTATGTACCAAAACAATCTAAAGTAGGTACCCACACAAACTATCAACGTCTCAGTTGCGCATGTTGTCTCAGAGTGCCTCTGTGGTGGAATGGTCAGCGAGCCCGGAAGTCCCGGGTTCGATTCCCGGTTGGGGCGGGGAGTTTTTCTCTAACCAAAATCATTCTCTATCCCCCACAGAGTATGGCAGTATGCACGCGAGAGTGATTGTGTGAGTGTCTAACGACATGAAATGATTAACCTAATGCCCATGACCTACAGCTAATAATATGAGTTGCTTCATCAGTCAAAGCCCCCCAATATGGATATAAAAGCTAAGTGGGGCTATAAAAATGAAACAATAAAAAACCGAAGAGAGAGCAACTCAAATATTTCCAAATCTAGAATATGCTTATATCTCTCAATTGTCAAACTGATTGAAGATCTAACGTCTAAACATACAACAATAATAGTAAGTCGTGTCCCCTGCCACTTAAGCCTGCTAGTAACGCCTAAAATAACTGTAGCTATTATCTAATGTCTAACGCACCATTCAAGTTCAGACCATACTTATCGCATTAGAAGACTGTGTTATCAAACTAGCGTCGAATATTAATCATATACAGCTGGATTAAATGAACCAGGGATCTGCCATATTGCAATCGCTGGGAGGCAAATGCACATATCCCTAGGTGAGTTTTACAAGCTGCAACCAAGCTTTAATCTAAACTATAATAATAACTCCATGGCACGACATCTCACAAAGAACCTTGGCCTACCGCCCGGCTGCTGCGTCTCCCATCTCGGTCCATGACAGACGTCATGGTTGGGGTGCAGTGTTGGAGGGTGAGACGTGGTCAGCGCCTCGAGCCCCCCCGGCCGGTGAATGCGGTCCTCATGACATGGAGGCGCTACTTCTCCACCAAGTAGCTCCTCAATTGGCCCCCCAGGAACCTCACGAGACTGAGTGCCCCCCGCACCAAATCTCCCAGCGGGGGAAAACTCCCCACGCCGGTACCGGGAATCGAACTCAGGTCTCCCGCTTGGCAAGCTTTAATCTAAACTAAGAGGGTATAAATTATTGGATCTACGCCACTTCCTACACCCTTTGTTTAATTTGCAAAGAAGTAGGACAGTTAGTTGAACACTGTAAAAAAAAAAAAAATAAAAAAAATACTCCAAAAATGGTCTATCCAACCGGATAACTCCCATAAGACTTCATCGTTGGACTCCGATGTAAAAGCAAGCGCTTCGACACCTAAACACCACCTCGAATCACGCAGAACTTCTAAGGAATCGGATACCTCTGGCTTAAAACATCATGTCCATGTAATAGAAACAACAAATGTCAATGACAGTCGTATAGCGACAGCTTTAAAAACATTTGACTTTCACTTTAACCTAGGGTATTCCCTTCGATTTATAAGGAACTAAGTAGAAAAACCATTCTGTTAATGTTTATCTCGATAAGCAAAAATTATATAGAAGAATAATTTTTCATGAGAAGTTTGTTTGCAGAGCAGCTAGAGATAGCCATGTGAATTGAACACATCAGTTTTTTGTATTAGCCCTAATTAGTGTAGAAAAATTATTACTTTTCGTAATCTACAAAATTATTGAGTTTTTAAATTTAATTTTTTTTTCTAAAATTGAAGCTTTATTTCTAAAAGTTTATGACCATTTACTTTAATGCGCTTTTAGGAGGCAATATAAAAGTTTTGAAACAAATTATAAACATTGTAACATTTTGAGTACCTACGGAAAAGTATTCGAAAACAGTTTCCGAGAAATTAAGGTTTGAATTTGGGAGTGCCTGTTAATAAGTATGGGCATACACATTTGTAGCTTCAGTCAACTGGTACTTAAAATGCCCTAAGTGGGCAAAACATATTTTCTTAGTGGAATTAGTATTGTTTTATTAGCAAACTAATATTTTGTTATTTTTTCGCAATTTTTGGTCAAATTCAACATCCTTAAGATGCATCCAGATTAGATATTATTTATAGGTAATCAATAATAAAGGTGGGAAAGGAATCTATTAAAAGCGGGCGTTAAACATTATTAAAAAAATGTGGAAGAAGGCGATGGAAAAACTCATTGCAGTTATCTATTTTCAATTTTAATGTAATACACCTGAAATATACTGGAATGAGAATGGCTCATACTTTCTCTATCTACTATGTACATTGTGCGTGGAGAAAGTATTGCATTCCAACCTAATCTTCGATAATGAGGTTTTACCAGAAATATATGTTTTGAAGACCCCTGAATTAAAAAAGCATTTTTAGAAAAAAAGTCTCTGGGTAAATCTGTGTGAACGTTTTCTGTGTGTATCGGTGAACAGTATAACTTAAGATGCGACAAGAAAGAACTGCCCACCACCCCAAGGTATCCTTTATATGGACGATTTCTTGAAATTTTCGATTTTCTCAAAAATGGTTCCAAGGACATATTAAATAAAAAAATACCAGATTAGAAATAAAATGCATATCTTATATTCTCTGGCAATAACCCGTGGAGTTTTCTTGCTTTATTTTGAAGTAACTTGAGTAACTGGTAAATGTTAAGCGATAGACGAAGACACATTACACAACAATTTTGTTTTAATCCACTCATATGACTTTCTTGCCCTATTCTGCAAAAAAAGGTCTTACAAAAGACTATCTACTTCATGCTAATCGAGGAAATAGCCTTATTATTTAGATACTTCTAAGTGAAATGGAATTAAAGCAGTACACTAAGCTAAAGCGATAGTCAAAAGTTTTAGAAGCTGACGCTTTGTGATTGTCCATGAAATTCGGTTCCTTTTGATGGGCATAAGAAAAAAAAAAAAAAAAACACGAATGGCTTTTTTTTTTTTTTTTTTTTTTGTTTTGTTTTGTTTTTTGTTTAGAAAAATATAAGTATTTTAAAATTTCAATCAAAAGCAAGGAATATCTCGGAAAGTCTCAGCTCCACAACAAAAATGTGTAAATAGCTCATAAACTGTATGTTTTAACGAGATCTATACTTTTTGTGTAGTATGTATTTATGTATCTCTTATGGTTTACAAGCTATGCTAAACCCATCCAGAATTCAGAGGACTTCCGAGGCTATTTCCAACAAATTGAATATATACATTTTATTTGCCATGTAAATATTTTTAACGTACCTGCGTTTTTTAATCAAAATCGTTACAGCTATTTTTGAAAAAATCGAAAATATCGAAATCTCCCTGTAGAGGGTAGTTTAGAGAGGAGGGATTTTAATCTTTACCATTGTAAGATATTAAACCTGAACACCAAGTTTGGAATGTAACCGAATTTTCGTATTTGAGCTGTGCTGTCCACAGAGGCAGGCATAGACTTTTTGTAATTATTTTGGACTCAGAGGACCTCAAAACAAATATTTGCGGTGAAATCTTGACATAGAGTTTTTTGTTGGAATACAATACCTTCTCCACCTACGATGTACTTATACAGTACGTGTAGAGAACGTAAAAGTTGGGTCTGTTTAACATTTTTGTGCTACGATAACCATTATTAATTTTTTGAACTATTCTATATCTACTTGGTAATTCTTTTGAAGTCCTTCCGACGTTCAATTGTTTTTCGCAATTGCATAGAAAGAGTAAACAATTTAAACGACAGCACATTACATTAGTAGAACATTTGTCTCTTGCTATTCTCTTTGGATTTATAATTAAATGTGTAATGTAGCTAGTTCTGTAAACCTCAATAAAAATTTACATAAAAGCAGATCCACAATGAGGCTTCCAATTAGCTTTTATCATTATAAATTTACATTAGATATCTTGAATGGTTCCAGAGAAAACGAATCATTTGTAGTAGAAAAATGTCATCTAGAAAAAAAGCCTTTCAAAGCAAAAATGGAGAGAAAAACCTTGGTATATTTGCAAATAAAGAAACCACTGATATTAGGTTACCTGTCTTCTGTTCGAGGGATCCCGGGATCCATTCCCGGCCGAGGGTCCTGTATTTTCCTTTAACCATGGTTATCTCCTTTATTTTCCAGAGTATGAAATTGTGCCTGAGAGTGTGTGCTCCAATAAATAAAAACAAGAAGAAACAGTCAATGACACTGTAAATGAGTTAACACCGCTGCCAGTGAATTCCAAAGGTAAAAATGCTGAATATTGCAGTAAACGCCTGGATATAAATGTAAGAGATGTATTTAATGGCAGTACCATATGTAGAGCAAAACTCCCTCTTAAAGAGGGGCGAATTTTTACCTTTATACTTCAAGGTGTAGGAGTAATTTTATTATTGTTATTATTATTGTTATTATTATTATTATTATTATTATTATTTAATTAGTAATTCACAGTACAGAATGACTAATGAGTAGTTGAAGGTTCCAGGGGAGTAACGGTCCAAGTAAACCAAAAGCGCGTTTTCGGCTCTATTCGGCAGAGGAATCCAGCATGTATATCATAGTCACGAGAAATGATAAGCGCTTGAAATATTAATTCTAGTGAAAGAATGATCAAAGTTCATACACTTTATGCCAATTTAATGTTTTCTAGACTGAATATTTAATAGTCAACAATGAATTGTTGAACATATTATTGCTGTTTACAGCATTTATTTTTCCATTCCGATGTATTTTTCTTTTGCCAGATTAATTTTAGCTTTCATGATGACCAGCGAAGGAGGTGAATGTAATAACACCCTGATCAGCAGCTTTAGGGGAAAACCAAGAACTGGGAGAATCTGCGATGCATGAAAGAAAATTCGTGCAATGAGTCCCAATGCAGCTTGTAAACTGGGTTTCGAATTACACGTGAAACCACATCTTCCAAATTAATAAAAGTAGTTGTGGACTGACAATAATGGATGAAGCAATATGTTTGTACAGAGCCGCTTCGTCTTCCAGGAAACAGGATACCTAAATTTTCCCGCTGTTGGTAGAGTTCTACAGCCCTGACCTAGCAAATTATCAAAGGCTACCCATTAAACCCTCTGCTTACTGTCATAAAGATCTAGTTACTGCCACCAGGGTTCTACTGCGGGTCCAAACGAACTCTACTGCGACCGCATGTGGAATTTGTGCTGGACAAAGAGGCGCAGGATTTTCTTCGGGCTCTCTGGTTTCCCCCGCCTTCGCATTCCACAGTTGCTCCATCTTCATTCCATTTATCATCATTGTCATCGCCTATGGTGCTGTCTGTACTAAAACGCCGGTCCCCATGGCCACGCTCGCTAAAGCGTCTCGCTTTGGTGCTTCGTGGGCAGGGGATCGTGGGTTCGAGTCCCGTCTTGGGCATGGGTGTTATATGTTTGTGCAATGTGTATATGTTTGTAAAAGAAACAGTAAAATCAGTAAACCAGTAATCAGTAAAACCTACGGGGGGAAATGTAAATAGGGATACAGTACCGGAGTCCTGATCAGACTCCGTTACTGTTTAATTAAAAAAAAAAAAAAAAAACCGGGCGTTAAACACCATAAAAGACGAACCGGATGATCTCCATTGACTAGAAAGTATACTCTGCTGTCGGCTGTGATTTTTATGTTTCCTTTCATAAATTACGTTTCTTTTGAGGAGAATGCTTTAATGCAACTACACCTTCGTGTCAATATCCCCTTATTTGGTGTGTACAAAACCCTTATTTTTCTCACTCTTCAAAACTTCGTATTAGACAGCTTTAACGCATTAGTAGTATTAGTAGTAGTAGTAGTAGTAGTAGTAGTAGTAGTAGTAGTAGTAGTAGTAGTAATAATAATAATAATAATAATAATAATAACATTATTAATTGATGCATTAAATATTTTTACAACATTTACTTCATTATAAACAACCTTCATTGAAACAGAAGAGGAATGTAAGCATAATTTGTCAAGAAAGAAAATGCTAGGCCGGAGGTTGGTATCAGTATATGGCTCCGGTATTTAAGTCCAATATCTTCCAAGGATGTGACATTAACATTTTTGAAAAAATCCTCCCACATCAAACTAGCCTTCACATGGAAGATTTTTCAACATTTTATATTTTTTCAAAAGTACCATAATTTCAAGGTATTTACACCACAAATATAAAATTTCAGTCTCCTGGGGCCCTTTTCATTCTGAGGGACTTTTGGATAACTGGTAAACCGTAGGCGATACACAAAAATGTATATCTTGTTGAAACACACAATTTAACTGGTATACGCGTTTTTTGAGGAAGTTATCTATTTCCGATATATTCCTTGGATTTCGTTTGAATTCCCCAGTAGTTATGCTTTTCTCAAATAAAAAGTCGTCCTTCACTTTTCTGTTTTTGTCATCCTGGTCATGCAGGGAAAACGGGATTCAATGACATTCATAGGGACCAGCTCTTAAAAGACTTGGCTATTGCTGTAACCTAGTGGATTCCCTTATTTTTCTACAAGAAAATATGCAATAAAATCACTTATTCAAATGTTTATCTTAATCAACATTAAGTATACAGGAGAATAAGGTTATGTAAGAACTGTTGGCCGTAGAATAGATAGAGAAAGTCATGTGATTGGAACATAGATTTTAATTGGTGCGCACAGAATGAATTACTATATTTATTTCAAGGAAACGAGAAAGATGTTCAGTACAATAAAAATAAGCAAAATCAAATAGGTAGATTAATCGAATACGAAACACAGAGCTTGAAGAAAGAGTAAGTATTCTGATTAAATGTTTGTTCCATTGTATTTTAAACGAAACATAGAGAAAGATACACAAACAAGCACACTTAATAATCTGGAATAGAACACCAACTTTTGCAGGCTACTTTTTATTTATTAGTTTTTATTTGTTGAATGAATGAATGAATGAATGAATAAGTGTATTTATTAATATAGCAATATCATACATAGAATTTCAACAGTCGCACGGGTCCACAGACCGTACGTGCTTTTGTAATACACATTACAAGCAATATTAAAACAACAACCACAACAAAGAATTAAAAGAGTAAACACGAAAATAAAAAAAATACAAAGGAAATACACAGTCAAAAGAAATATTAAACAACAATAAAAATTAAGAGTGAATCCGAAAATAAAGATACAAAGGTATTCAAATATATCAATTTAAATTTACAGCACAGAGTACACCTTCATAAATGCACCCTCTTATAATAGATAATTACACTTAAAAGACATATATACACATAATATATACAACCCTAGCACAACAGTGACCTAAGTATGATATAATATACATGTATGTAGAACATTAGTCACTTTTGTTTAGTTAATCTTATTCCCCCCCCCCCCTTCTCTATTGGCAGCCTCCTCAGATCTCAGCTGTCTTGCCTTAAGTATAAATTTACCTAGCCCGTCCATGTTTTCCGTGCCTGCCAGTAGCGTCCAACATGCTTCTATCCCTACATTCGCAGTGGTAAAAAATCGCGGCAAATATTTTTCCCGCCATTCCTCCGTACCCCTACATCTTGCCAAGATGTGAGTCCACGACTCTTCCTCCTCGCAAATGGGACAGATTCTTATACCATTCTCGTCAGAAATTTTCGTGCTCCTCCATGCTCCTAGTCTAATCCACGCGAGCCCCTCTCTAATGAGTTTGGTACCTGTTTTGATGTATTGCTCCATACCTCACTCCGATTTCAGCCCAGACTGTACTTCTAATGACACCTTCTCTGTGCATTGCGCAATATTTGCTGTCTGTCAATATCACAGAGACGTTTCTTAATTTTTCTCCAAATACATCGCCTGTTTTCCTGCCCCGCCATCCAAATGTCTCCCATCCCAATGGTTTCCAACCCTTTCTTTAATTTTGATGCCCACGTCAAATTACCTTCCATTCGCAACTGTTCACGGTAGCAGACTGCCCTAATTAGAGATTGGTTTCCGTGAACGATTCTCATCCAATATTTAACTGCTCTGATTTTGCACTCTATCGTTTCACTATGTACCCCGAATTCCCTCATTATTCCGCAGTTTGCCGTACCCCTCCCTACACCCAGAATTCCTTTAAAAATTGGGTCCTCACTTGATCCAGATTCCCTGTTTGTTCCCACCTCCATATTTCTCCTCCGTATGTCATCGTGGATCTA
Source organism: Hymenopus coronatus (assembly GCA_030762935.1). NCBI lineage: Eukaryota > Metazoa > Arthropoda > Insecta > Mantodea > Hymenopodidae > Hymenopus > Hymenopus coronatus. Next base: position 432,743,241 of record CM060900.1, on the reverse strand, counting down.
ACTGTCGCCCCGTATACAGTTTCCATTAAGGTTATGGAGATATTCGGAATTCTGTAGCGTATCCGGAGAGCTTCCGCCGCTTTCACCCTTGCCTTGTGTTTCGTAATGTCAATGTGTTTTGTCCATTTTCCGTTCATTGTAAATGTGAGTCCTAAGTACACAAAGGATTTAACATTGTCCAGTATCTGTCCTGCATATGTCCAAGTCTCCTCCCTGCTATAAACACAACCCTTTTAGTCATTGCCTTAGTCTTATTCACATTAACTGTAAGTAGCCATTCATCGCAATAGTTCTTAAGTTTGTCCAGTCCTCTTTGCAATCCGTTTACTGTCGTAGAGCACAATACTAAATCGTCTGCGTATAAAAGTGTTGGGATCTGCAAATCCGCTACTACTGGTGCTTGAATATTCTCTGCTATCATTGTATCAGTAATATCATCCACAAAGAGATTAAATAGCAAGGGAGATAAAATACAACCCTGCCTCACTCCCCTATAGCTTCGGCAGCTCTCGGACACTCTGTTTCTGTCGCACTTCACACAGAATTGGACATTTTGATATATTGCCTGCAATGCTCTAACCATTTTACTTGATAACCCCTTTCTGCCTAGTTTGTACCATAATGCATTTCGATTGATAGAGTCAAATGCCTTCTTAAAGTCCACAAAAACACAATGAAGCTTTCCCCGCTTAACTAACAGTTGCTTCGTCCTTAAAGTGTCTAATATAAAAGTGGCATCTATGGTACTGTGTCCTTCTCTGAAACCCATTTGAAATTTTGAAAGTTTGCCAAATTTAGATTCCCAGTCCTTTATCCGGTTATATAACACTCTACAATAAATTTTCTCCATAATTGGCAACAGGGTAACCCCCCTATAGTTATCCGGATTTCCAATAGTTCCCTTCCCTTTATAAATGGGATGAATAATGCCCTTTCCCCAGCAGGTAGGGTAATTACTCTCAATAAACAATCGGTTACATATCTGGAGCATACTCCTACCAAACTCATTAACATTGGGTGCGGCTTTAAAAACTTCCGGGGGCAGCCCATCCAACCCTGGAGCTTTGCCTCCCTTCAGACTCCTTAGCACCTGTGCTATTTCTCTTGCTGATATTTCCTCGTCCAGTATTGGGATCTCAAGATTTCCCAAAATTTGAACTTCCTTTATAAAAATTCCTTCCCTTTCACCTTTCCCGAAAATTCCCATAAAATGCATTGCCCATTTTCTGGGAGAAATTTCGTTGGGCGCCTGACGGTTGCCTCTTAAATGTTTTACTACTTGCCACATCTCAGCGTTATCCCCCTGCGTTAAAATATTACTAATTTTCTGAGTAATTTTGTCTTGCCACATAGTTCTCTTTTCCCGTAAGAGCTGTTTATACTCCCTTCGTTTTTTTGTAAACATTTTCCTAATGTCATCTCCCCCCTCCCTTCTGAATTTTGACAGAGCCTCCTCTGCTTGTTTCTTTACAGTTCTGCATTGCTGGTCATACCAACCATTGAATCGTTTTACCTTACCATGCATTTGGACTTTCATTGTCCCCGCAGCCGTTGCTATTATATGCGTTAGTTCCTCCGCTGTGTCTGCGTTCCTTTCCCCTAATCTTCTTTCTAATTTATCAACAAATACTTCTTTTTCTATCGGTTTCCATATAAATTTACTAATGAATCTCCCTTCGTCCCCCTGCCCCTCTTCAGGTGCATGCGCCACCATGGCCGTCTCTATATTCAGTTCCAGGACAACCGGACAGTGATGTGACTTTATTTGTTAAAATAATACCGGTATAGTGGGCCGACCTGGAAAAATTACTCCCATTACCTCCCCACTAACAACCGAGCCGGTTTCTAAGCTGTACTGTTAAAAGTCCCTAGGTACAACTCAAAGAATAAGTTGCACGATATTTTATTGAATTTTCCCTTAGAGGCTTTATAATAGATAAGAAATGTTCATAAACCCAATTTTATAAAAGGTTCAGTTATACAACATTGTTGTAATAAATACTCGTACTTATTTGCATTTTTCATTCATTTGCGCAAAAGCCGCTCTCCACATATTGTTGATTTTGGTTCGTATGAGGAGCTTAGCAAATTCTAAACTATTAAAAAGCCAGACGCGTCTTCCGTCTCACCCTGCGGACAAGACTGTAATTGGAAATCCGAGTTGAGAAATTACATGACTGAGGTTTCTATTTTTTTTTTTTTTTTTTTTTTTTTTTTTTTGCATTTTTTTCTCAGTCCATATCAATAGCTTTAGTGCCTTAGATCCACGTGCTTACTTCCTCAGCGTTTCATTTGTTATTCGAAATGATACGTTTGGTTATAAAATAAAGATGCGGCATTCTTTGACTGAATAAAATATAAGAATAAAGTATTTGAAAATTTATAAATTTAAAGATGATATTACCTAACAAAATACAGTTCTCTTATCCTTAAATACATTGATGTACGGTTCATAATATAGTTCTTTGTTTCTTTCTTCTTTATTTAATCTAAGCAATATACTATTATTTCGTTAATTAACATCTATTTCTATGGTAACACAGAAAAAATAATATTATTGCTGATTTAAGATGTCGTATGTTAAAGGGGAAAGACAAAAAGAATGCAAAATCTAGAGAAAGAAAGAAAACAGATACGATTCTGGAAGAAAAGTATCGACGCGAGTGTAGTCATGTGCCTCTTTGGGTGTTGTCTAAAACGAGTTGTAATACACTGAAACCCTACATCACTAGAAAAAAAGAATTTCGCATTAATCTTGAGACAAAAAATGCGGTATAAATATTAAATTTTGTGTTTTATAGCTACTAGTTCTAAAATTGTCTCAGTAATTTCATGTAAGTTTAAAAACTACCTTAGATAACAGAACATTATATTGCCTAAGGAGTGTTAGGTATGCAAGTTATCATAAAATTGTGTTATACACAAATTTATTAAACATATTGAAATTAAACTTTACAACAGCGAGAAATACAATTTTATTTGCAGAAAGATTTGCTTTGTTATTTGGCGACACGCCGAACACATCATGTTTGCAGGTCTCCTGCCGAAAGAAAGAGAAACAGATATGTTTAAAAGATAAGCAGGTACCCAGTCCTCAAATCCCTCCCTCCTCCCCTTCCGGCCAAAACTTATTTGGTGGAAGATATCTTCAACTTTCCTCGAGTGCCAACCCTTGGCTTTAAAATCAGAACAATAGCTTTTTCTCCTGTGCCAAGTGTCAATGACCGGATTTTATGGGTAGAAGTGACCCTCAACCCGTCTTTGGAACGTGAGTTTTATTTTAGTTCTAGCTTTCGGTGTGTAAATTGTGACTTAGGTTTGGAAGTTCAGATGTTGCTGGTCCCTTAACTCGGTGAGTAGAGCACCTGCCGGTTGTGCGAATTTTTGTCTCTGTCTCTTATTTTACTCTTGTAAAATAGTTATTTTTAGCATGCCTTATATAATTGTTTTGAGTTCTCAAATTATACAAAGTTCATTGCGGATTAGGACTTCACAGCCTATGGCATATGTGGGATTAGGACATTAGAAAGTTGACTGCACGCATTTTTTAACCCCAAAAGGGAAAATCTGACACTCCTCCACCTATAAGTAATCCTTTTCAGACCCACCATATTATATAAGACTTTTAGTTTTTTCAAGAATGCGAGTAAAATATATAAAAATTGCTCCTATTTATATGTTGAATAGTAGAATTGGTGATCTTTGAAAGATTATCCTTATGTAAATTATCAGAAATGTAAACATATTTACATGTATAATCAGCATTAATGCAGGAAAATGACAAAAACTATAATCATGTAACATAGCGAAAGTGCCCTAAACTGAAAATGGCATTACATTTCCAAAACCATTTTATAAAGGTGTTCCTTCTTAACCTTTGACACAGATAAGAAGTTATATAAACGTCAGAAACGCCTATGATGCAACTGTTAGAGGAGATTATATCTTCAGAATCCAGGTTGTTCTTATATACACTTGGTCTGCTCACTACTATCCTGTTCAATAGGTATTCCAGAGGAATATAAAGAACCTTCTTTTTGACAAATAGGCCAAATTTTAAGTTTGCTCACAAGAATATTTCAAGTGGTGCCTTGAAACACGTTAATTGCAGTTATTAAGGCAAGGGATCACTGAAGAATGAGAGGAAGCTAATTAGAAGATAAATATTCTGATTTTTTTTCAAAGATGTATTCAGGTAGATATTAGCTTTCAGAAAACCTGGCAGGTTTTTCACTACAACGGTTTAAATTGTACAAATAGCTTGCTTAAACTTCTTAAAAAGTATATACCAGGTGCTGAAAGAGTTTATTTTAATTCTTGTTTTTTCCATTTCAATTTTTTTGTATTTCTAATATTGGAAAAGTTGTAAAAGATTTGAAACTAAACTTGCTGATATATTTTCTAGTGACTTTGGTTTTAACCTACCGTTTATTAGTATTTCCTTTTATCTAATTGACATTTAAATGTATTAAAACTTCTTCAAATTTTTCGATAAAAATAACAGTTTTAACAAATAATAAAATAAACATTTCATGCCAAAAGGTAATAAGTTGACACTATCTATTACCGAAAATGCATCTTTGGTACACCGATAAATTACGTCGTTACGAGAATGTTAGCTAACTTTCAGCTATTTTTAATTATCTATAGCCTTAAATATGTGTGTATAAACGGGAATACAATTATGATGTACTTGCTTCTGGTGGATATACTTAGTTTCAGTAGCGCTGAACTGCAGATGACCAGACCGAGTGGCTGCGGAAGGGTAAATATACAGTAAATGTGTCCGGCCACAGCAAAATATGATCTGTAGTTTAGAGAGGCTTTGCTAGCAGTTTTACAACTAGAGTTTATAAGGCAAAACAAGGAAGGAACAGAGTTCGCTTTGTCATTAAAATGGCGCCAGTGAGGCTTGGTGACGTCTGCTCTCCCACAAATCACAATAAAACTGTTTAAAACGTGACTTAAGCGTTTTCGCAAAGTTAACAAAAATAGTAAGCACGCTCCATCCACATGTGCGCTTTCTAACTCACAAGTAAGCCGAGCTGCCTCTTAGCGTTAAACTCACATCACTTCCTCTGCCCACTATCGCTTATTTTTTATTACTTTTTTTTTAATTAAAAATACAATTCCGGAGGCTTGCCTTTTTTCTCCATTTTTTCCAATTTCCTATATTTCCTTAGTAGACCTTATTATTCTTAACGTTTTCCTTTTACATATACGTACACAAACATAGACACATTTACAAACACAGAAACACCCATGCCCAAGGCGGGACTCGAACCCACGATCCTGTGCATCACGAAGCGCCAAAGCGAAAAACTTTCAGACACCACTTTTACGAAAGCTTTAGTCCCCTCCGTGGTGTAATGGTTACCATGCTAACTTTGTCTACCCAAGCTCACGGGTTCAAACCCGGCGGAGGACGATGGATTTTTTGGGCTTAAAAATCTTTAGCATGGCTTCCTTCGGAAGGGAAGTAAAGCTGTGGGTCCCGTGTTGTAGATTTACAGCACGTAAAAACTTCTCAAGCCTGATAAAGAGGTCTCTGAGCAAAATTAAGCAATCTTTCACGCCCAATATAGAATGGGACGCTGAAAACCACAGCAATTAAAGAGCGTCCATAAATAAAATTCCATTTCATTTCATTACGAAAGCTTCACTTTTTATCTTCTGCGTGTTATTTGAAATAAACATCTGCAGATATAAGTTTAATTACACATTTCGTTGTAGCTACATACAGCATGAGATAGAGGAAGCCAAAATCTTTCTATGCTGACCTTGGAATTACACAGTCTTTCCATGACAACGATAAAAGATGGAATGTGTCAGCAATTTGAAAAGTGACAAAAATATTGAAAACAACAACAGGAGTATTTATGAAATGAAATGTCTGAATGACAAGAAGTTTTAAAGAGATGTGTAGTCTATTCTCTATTTAGTGCGTTTTTATCTCTGTTATGGTTTACCAGTTATACATAATTATAGAAATTTTGCTGGCCGTTTCTAGAAAATTCAAGATAGGCACACACCTTAGTTGTGACTTGTATCTTAATGTGTGATATTTTAATGCAACTCGTAATAACTATTTTTGAAAAAATGAAACACATAAAATGTGTATAAGTAAAGCGTAGTTTGTGAAGCGCGATTTAGTTGTAAATGTTCGTGTTGCATTTTTATCAAACTATCCGTTGTGCTATATGCTATTCACATTCATACACACACACACACACACACACACACACACACACACACACACACACGTATGGACATTTTTTTTCAAACATTGATTTTCGGGATTCGTGTATTTCCGGTGAAATCTTGATAACGAATTTTTTAGTGGAATGCAATATCTTCTCTACCAAATTGGTAAGGAAATTACAGACACTGTAAAAGGAATAGTATGCAATCTCGATAACCACTCATTCGATTCTGATGAATGATGAGAGGTAAATAGAGGACTGCACTAGACTACATCGATAGTCAGAACATTTAAAAGCCGGTCGCCAAGGGGAACAATTGAAATTCGGTTTTCTTTGCCTGTCAGGAGTAAACAAAAGGGAGATGAAATAAACGTATCTTCCATTTTAGAAAAGTTTAAGCGCCTTAAAATTGAAGTCAATAAATCCGAATATCTCGAAAACGGTTAACTCTATAAAATTGTATAGGACATAACTCGTGTACTTTTAATGAGATCCACATTTTTGTGTAGTATCCATTGTCTATCGCTTACGGTCTATCAAGTCCACAAAATTTATACAAAGGTCAACAAAAATGAAGAGGTCTTTAGAGGCTATTCCCAGAAAACTCAAGATATACATTTCGTTAGTCATTAAAATATCTTAAACATGTGATATTTAAATCAAAATCTTTAGAGCCATTTTTTGAGAATATCAACATTTTCGATAACTGTCCCATGTAAAGGTCGTTGGGATCAGGGGAATTTTCTAAATCTTCGCATTCTTGGAACATACTGAACTTAAATACCAAGTTTCGTATTTGACCGACTTTTCGTTTTTGAGCTATGATCCCACAGATACAGACACATATGGACATGATTCTTAAAATGCTTATATTGGATTCAGTGGTCTCAAAACATGTATTCCCGGTAAAATCTTGAAATCGAATCTTGGGTGGAATACAATACATTCTATAACCACTATGTACATTGTGCATACATACGTGCTAGAGAAAGTTATTACCATACTTCCTGTATACCAGTGTGAGAAAAACGTAAAGAAGCAAGAAGTTTTGCGTTCGTATCACTTGAATGCCTGATATGGCGGCGTGGAAGAAGCAGATAAAGTATAGTGATAAAAGGGATGATAGGGAAATTTGTGGATCACATTACTCAATCCAACGTTCACCTAATGACCGAGGAGAACCAAGGAAAAATAATCAAGTTATTCGGCTCCAGATACTCGAACCCCGGACCTCTTGAATGCAAATTACACACGTTACCTTGGCGCCACCTCATTCTGTATTATGTTTATATAACAAATAAAACATATACCTAATATATTTTCTGGGGATAGTATTTGAGTCCGGGAGAACTCTAAATATGTAATTTTATGTAACTGGTAAACCATAAGAGACAGAAAGAGCTTACTACATCAACATACAATCTCTTTAAAATGCAGTCGTTTCCAATAAATTTTCAATGCGATATTTTTTGGTAGGTATGAATCTTTCAGTACCTGATCGTTTATTAAGGATGCCCATTAGATGTCTAAAATCCAAAATTTTAGTTCAACTTATTTTATATATCAATTAGGATTTTATGTGTAATACATGCACAATTTTTCGATTAAATATTTAAATCAAATGACATTATTTTAGTTTTCTCTTTCCATTTTAGCCTTATGAAAATTCCACATGATGCAGAAGTTTTTATTTTAATATTTTACAGCTAAAGTCAATAATAGTGTAAGAATAAATTGTGGAGATGAGTTCAGTTAACCTACTAGTTTAGGAGAAAGCAAATGTTAAATTTGAACCCTCAGATTTTTGCTTAAAAATATGACCATTTTGAGAAATGTCTAATATCCTCAAAGTATCTGGGGTGACTCCCAACATACGTGCAATGTGTAAATGCTTAGCACAAATAAATAAATAATAAATACATTTTCCACAAATATTTATTTATAATATCATCACATCTTTACAACTAATTATGTTAAGCAAAGTTTATCTTAAGCTCATCCTGTTATTTATAAGGAGGTATATATAATGATTTATACTGAAATACCCACTCGCGTGCATGAAAATTGGCACAATCCCCTAGATTGTAAGAGTGTTTTTCTCTCCACAAGGTTTCCAAGGTAACCAAACTTTGACTCCTGTAAGCCGGTATCACTTCTGGCCTGAAAAACAAACAGGGAAATAAGAATTAATCAACGGATATTAGAATAGTTGTGAAATGTACACGGCATTGCACATCATTTACATGAAACAGTTCGCTATATTTGGTACATAAGCAAAAGCTAAACCAATTAAAACAAAATTCGGCATTCTAGAAAAAGGTGAGAAAGATTATTTGCATTTTTTCGTTAAAGTAGACAACAGCTACGACATTTACACTATACGTATAACATATATTGACATTAGATCAGCTTCATATACATGAAAGGGCAGTCAAATCTATCAGGTACCTAAGTGAATATGAATACTTCTTTTTAAAGCTCCCCCGCTTCACACCTGTGAAGAGGTACTGGGTGGAAGGGAACTTAATACATTCCTTCTAATGTGTGCTTCATAGAAGCATTACAAACAAAAGGGTCTAACAGCATTTTGTTCTTTGATCAGCCGATTTCTAAAAAATAAATGGTTTTTGTTCCAAATTGGATACGCAATTCCACAAGAATGTACGAAGATAATAGTTTGTTACTTGTAAGATGCGTAGAGTAACGTATTTCTGACATTAGTTTCGGTAGTAATTATGGGAGATCACACGGAGTTTCGAAACAATTAATCACCTAAAAGAATTAAGGAAATATTTTGAGCAGCTTTGCAGACGGGAAGTAACTCGGCAACCTTGCGTTCAGGTTGGTCAGTTTTCTGATCCGGCTTCTGGATGTAAACACATCGGTCGCTTGCAAACACAGCGCAGGGTGGTGTAATGTTTTGGCAGCTAACGAGCAAAACTGGCATTCTGAATGGCCTATACTCGCACGTAAAAACGGAAGGAAATCTTTCAACGTCCTAGTGAGGCGTGTTTATGAACTGACCAAATGCAAGTGACACCCATACAACCCGCAGCGTTGCCAGCTTGTATATCTCTTGTTTTCGACAAACCTAAAATATCTCCGCAAGAAATAGTCAGAGAAAAAAAACGTAAGATACAGAATGTTTTCCGAATACCGATATCTATCACTGATTTAAATTAATGCAATGACTTCCCTTCCACCCGGTATATGCATAAACTCTTCTGATAAGTATAAACTCCTTTGATGGGTATTTATGTCTATTGGGGCTAGAATAACAAGCTCAATGTGCCAATTTGCATTACATTTTAATAGTAAATGTAGGAAATATTTAAGAATTGTATCGGTTTATTTTTGGAAACTAATAACGTTACGCTCTAAAAATGCAAGAGATACTATGCAATTCCGAATTATCTAATAACCAATTTCATAAATATATTACTTATATCTTCAATACAAAATATTCAGCTTGCTTTAGCATTCTTTCTATTTTGCCTTTTGTTTTTCTCCGGATGTCTCTAATTAAAACAGTAGCAGTTCTGCGGGCACAACGGTTTTCAGCTTCATAAATGAATATAACTTTTGTTCCTCTTGAATGGAATACACAATTCTACAAACACTTAATACAAAGGAAATGCTCAAAGTGATCTTCACCATAAAAAAAACCCCAGGTTGCCAGTTGACGGTTTAGAACAAAAGATGTAAAATAAATAAATGAAATAAATACATAATTGAATGCTCTTTCATATTTAAATATAAAAATGTAGGGTTGCAATTTGTAATTTCAAAGTCGGGATGTGGTGAAACCTAAAATGTAATTAACACGAGCTTTAGGCTTCCTCCTCAGTATCTAAGTTGACGTATTATTTTAAACTAAATTAAATTTAAATAAATTGTTATTTTAGACCGGGAGAAATATAAGAAGAACTTGCCTTTACGTTAATTATTTCTGTGGTGTGTTTTACAGTTTAAAGGCAATATTGTTAAGACTTACATGTACTAGAATTAAATGACTATGGTTCTTTTTGAACTACTATAATTTAACATTTCTCTACAGTGATCCCTTTAAATTCAACCTTGCTGGGATGTTATATCAGAATGTATTAGTATAAAAACTAATATTTAAAAGAGGCTCCAAAATTAGCAATCCAGAAAGAAACTTAAGTAAATTCACCAATACAAATAAATAACTTTTAAAAGCTATCTTCCTTCATTTAAACTAAACTGATTGGAGTATAACACTGAAGCTGTTATTATTTTTTTTTATTTAAACAGTATCGGAGTCTGGTCAGGACTCCGGCGCTGTATCCCTTATTTATATCCCCCCCTTGTATAATTACTGGTTTTAATGTTCCTTTACACAAACATATACACATTGCACAAACATATAACACTCATGCCCAAGGCGGGACACGAACCCACGATCCCCTGCCCACGAAGCACCAAAGCGAGACGCTTTAGCAAGCGTGGCCATGGGGACCGGCTTATTAAGCTAATTATTATCTTTGAATATATTTATAAAAATTACTTTTTATTTCTATAAGGAAAATGTGATGTTTTATTCAAACTATATAAATAATTAATATGTAAGTGGGTTTTAACCATGCAGCTTCTTTCCAAATTGTCGGAAATCTATGATAAACGAATTTCCAGAAAATTTCTTTTTTTTTTAATTTTGAAAATAAGTTTTATAATACACTTATTAAGAGCCGTTACGATTTATAGCTTTTTGCTGATATTGGCCGTGAGTTCACTATTAGAAGACCTGTTGAGAAGATTTGGATATTTTTATAGTGTTTAACGCCCGCTTTTAGTACTTGTGGCACCGCAGGCGATAACATTGATGATGCGTGGAATGAAGCTAGAGCACCGGTGGAATACGATGTCGGGGGAAACCGGAGAACCCGAAGAAAATTCGCCCCTGCGCCCTTTTGTCCACCACAAATCTCACATGCGGTCGATTGGAATCGAACCCAGGCCATCTAGGTAAGAGGCGAGTGGTCTAACCACTCAGCCATGGCGTGGCCGAGAAGCTTTGGAGAAGCAGGTTTAGCTCTTCACAATCGTTTAAATGGGGAGTATAATACTTTCAGATAATGGAACAACTAAGTTAAGTTTTATGTAGATTATAAAAAATAATCAATTTTGGATGTAACACATTGGAAATGAGTTAAATTCTTTGAAATTCAAAATTCATTTAGGTATATAAAGACATCATGTAACTGTTAATTCAGAAAAGATTATGTATAATTATTACAGTCTATGGAATTATATAAATACAATTTAAATTATATTTCAAATATAGGTGTGTGTATGTTTATTTTATGACCTTGATTATGTGAAGCTTTATATGAAATGTTCACACTATTTACTGCCTATTACAAACCTTGTTTCATGTATATCATAGGTATGGGAGTTTTTACACATTTTCTAAACGTTACGAAAATAATCGTGTATCTCTACCCTATGCAAGGGTAATCTTGTCTTTTATACATGTATGTATAGTAAATATCGTATATATTTTGCATAAATCACTTGTATGATTTAAAGCAGCGTGAAGGGTTGCTGATATTGTCGCGAATAAGGTTCTGCGACGTGGGGGATAGCTATTTGAGAGTGGTGAAATAAGTTAGATGGCAAAGCAATGATAACAACGGGACTTAAATTAAGCTAATATATTAAGAAATATGAAATAATCTGTTGGTTGCGCATGTTTGGTTTACAAGGGTGGGGGATTGCAATCTATTTCATTAATCCTGGCCAATATCGTTCTGATTACGGGGGTTACTAATACAAAGCCTTACCTTAAGAGATATGTCATGGCGTGTCTGGGCGAGGTGAGAGACGAAGTGGTCGAGGCGAATGAGCGGTTGAGCCCGGAGCGACGCCCCAATACGCACACAACAAAGAGAGGTTTCCCGACGGTCCGGTCTATAGTCCCTTAAATAGATTTAGCGGCATCCCGGAAGGGCATTCCAACATGGTGGCCGTACACGTAATATGGAGAACCAACGCCCTGATAGTGGGTAGTCTTAGCAAATCAACATCGAATTAAACATTCGACATGTTCGGTGTGACGCTAAAGTGCGAATGTGCACGCAGCCCAACGGAAGTAGGTATCATCACAAAGTCCACCAGGAGTGCCATCGGAGGGGGCTAGTCACTTCCATCCTCTTACTTAATCAGCTTATAACAAAGCTTGTATTTCTCTAAGAATATGTAAAAAGGAAATCTCAATTAATTCAGATTAAGTAACTAATTCGTAATTAATAAAACATTCCTAAAACAATATACGTTAAACTCTCACCAATGACACGCGTGTGAATATGTTGTTGAAGAAAGAATGTCTATTGTTTCTAGCTATATGTCTCAACTATCATAAAACGCAGATCAGATACAGAAGTTATCCAGAATTTAAAACCAATGAGCCTCTAAATTGTAGTCTCACATACAATTAGCCTGTAATTAAGCATGCTATATTTTAAATAAATAAGAGTACTGAAACATCTCATTTAATTAGATTACTAATTCTCAAGCAGTAGCTAACTTCTGAAAATAAGTCAATATCATTAAATTGAGGTATTACAGATGCTAAGGGTTGATAAACACCGATTAATGTTTTTAGTAGATTAGAAGTACACAATAAATTATATTTTAATTACTTTCAAATGTACATTCCTTCGACTCTTCAGCGCGATTGTGAAGTGAAACGATTTTAACTCCCATAAAAAGATTTTGCCCTTAATATTGCAAGGTTTTACATTTGTAGAGTTAAAATTACTAGCATATTATGTCTATAGAATGGAAGCACTTTAAAACTTGATGTTAGGAATTGGATGTATCAAGGTAGGAAAAATGAATGTGTCAGGACGTTTAAAATAACACTGCAAAGTTACAATAGCTATTAATATCACCAGCATAAAGGTTATAAGTGGGAAAACAAATACGTGTTCTAGTAGGGGCCCAGGGGTTGTTGGTAAGTTTAGAGAAAACAAAAAACAAAGTAATTTCTTTGTTATACAGATAAAGTGTATTGTTTATTTAACAAAATTATGTATCCAAAACTTTCAACTATCACATCAACACCGAAACAAAGAAAAAGAATATCCACATTAATATAAAAGCACTTTTACTACATGCCGATAAAATGGCATAAGGACACGTTGTTTCTAAAACTCACAAGGCTAAAAAACGTAATAAAAATTTTAGATCTTAACACCGTTCCTGCAACAATGAACATGTAATCTAAGAAAGCTATTCTTGTGACGCCAGATAATATCTGAAATTTAGGAAAACACCATCAGCTTATCCAAATTTTACCAGCCAAACGTTATTTTATTTTTTGTTATAAAATGAGAAGATAAAAACTGTTAACATCGCTATTAGTTCTGCTTTAATAGACGTAAAATTAAATTTGTAGCATCACTAGGAATTAAAGTGAGATATTTTACCTACTGAACAGAAGAATAAAGTTGTCTGTACAGAAGAAATATCGTTTTCACTTTGTTTAAATAATAAGGTACCTTGGTTATGATGATTTTGGAACGTGAAGAGTAGAAAATCACTGACACCTGTCGATGAAGCTACTCTGGTCCAATGGCATGCTTGATACGATCTGTCTGGTCCTCAAATTGGAGTACAGTGAGGGAGAAGGAACTGACATCTGATTCGGCGTCTCCTCCACGGTTGGTACACGTCGAAGGGCTGTCGCTGCAGTCTGACAAAGATTTTGAGATGTGTATGGCAGACCCGAAATAGGATACGCGCTTGGATGAGCTAGGATATAATGAGTCGATGTAGTCATCCTCGCTTCGACAAGGTAAGGGATGTAAAGTGGTGAAGCGAAGAAGCGGAAGCCTATAGATGTTCTTTGAACTACTGGAGGCGTCTGGCTGCCTGGATATCTGATGCTACCTTGTGAACGTAAGTTCGGGTTCCTTCTCTGCTGGTACTTGTAGTCCGGATGCTTAAACTTGTGTGTGGTTCGTTGTCTTTCGGCTTCCTCGAAGTAGGGTCTTTTCTCCATCTGTGTGAGCATCCTCCACATCGCTCCTAACTTCTTGGAAATCTCCGTAAAAGATAGCTGAGGGTTCTCCATAGCAAACTTCCTCCTCCAGACGCTCGCGAAGACCAAGAAAGCGTTCGTAGGCCGCTTGATGTGGGATTCTTTCTGTGCGCTAATAGCCATGTGATGGTGTAGAACAGTGTTTTCCAACCTTTTGAAGTTCACGGCACCCTTTTCTTTTTTATTTATTTAAACAGTAACGGAGTCTGTTCAGGACTCCGGCACTGTATCCCTATTTACATTTCCCCCCGTAGGTTTTACTGATTACTGGTTTACTGGGTTTACTGTTTCTTTTACAAACATATACACATTGCACAAACATATAACACCCATGCCCAAGTCGGGACTCGACTTGGGAATAACATTAAACATTAGGGGCACCCTTCCTTGAATTAAAAGAAAATTAAGCTTAATCTGTTAATTTATTGAAATATTATATAATAATAACGTACACCATAACATAATACAGTAAACTTTACTACAATCACTGAGTAAAAATACATCAATAAATTTTGTTCGATTAATGATTAATGTGAAACTTGTGATTGATGCTTAGAGCACAGATATGTGATGTCGGGTCTTACAGTTGACAGTGAAACACGCAAATCATCCTCAAGGTTATTCAGTCTATTTGTTGCTGTGCATTTTATTGTCACCATAGCAGAGAAGGCTTGCTCGCATAGATAGAATGTTGAAAAGGGCAAAAGTGCGTTAATTGCTTTCTTCATTAGGTTAGGGTACTCCTCTCTCCGTTGAAGCCAAAAACTAGCCACCGACACCTCACTCTTGGTGAACTTACCTTTGAGTGTGGAATCAGCGCAAAGATCAATAAATTCATCTCGTTCGCAAGCAGTGAAATCTATTTCCTCTGCACTATCTACGAAATCAAATGGTGAGACAACCCAGTCGAGATTCGTAGTGGAAATAGTTGGAAAGTACGCATCTATTGCATCTTGCAATCTTGATAAGTGATCACAAATGCGGTCTTTCAGTTTACCCAGATGTTTATCTCTTGCCACATTAAGAAGAGATGGAAAGTTCGACAAATCTGCTTTTTGAACTGCAGACTTCCAAGAACTAAGTTTTCTTTTAAAACCTTTCTTTTATTGGTTGAGGAGATTATTGTTTCATGTCGACCCTGCATCGAAACATTCAGTTCATTCAGCTTATGAAAAATATCAGCCAGATACGACAGTTCAAAACACCAAGAATCACTTAGTAAGAGCTCATGAAATGTGTCTTGATTTTCATCCACAAAAAACGTTTTTAGCTGTTCTTTAAGTTCGAGAAACCGGTTCAATACACGACCCCGCGACAACCACCTTACTTCTGTGTGAAGTAACAGAGAGGTATGAGCTGCATCCGCGACATAACTGTTCAAAAATTCTGCACTTTAAAGGTCGAGACTTCATATAGTTCACAATTTTCACAACTTGGTTAAACACTTTAGCAAAATCTTCATTACCCGCTTTCACGACTAATGCCTCTGTATGCAGAAAACAGTGAGTTATAATAATGGATGGATTTTCATTGAGAGCTCTGGCAATAAAACCTTTAATTTTCCCAGACATAGATGGTGCACCATCTGTACATATACCACAAGTCTTTCCATGAAAGACCATGGTCATTGAGATAGGAATTAATAGAAACGAAAATATCATGGTCTGTGGTTGTAGTCTCCAGCGGTCTACAGAACAGAAACTGTTCACTAATATCATTTTCATCAATATATCTGATAAAACCAAGGAGTTGCGGTTTGTCACCAATATCGAGACTCTCATCTACTTGCAAAGCAAATGTTCTATAAGTTTTTATTTTCTCCGTGACTTGTTCGTTGATATTGCATGCTTTTTTATATGTATGAGTGCGAGGGACCATGACATTTCAGATATCCTGCGGCTGATTGTGTTGTTGGACAGAGGAACTTTCGAAATTTGATTAGCTGCTCCTTCGCCAAGTATTGTTGAAACTATAACTTGACATGAGGGGTCAATGATTTCCTCTCCAAGAGTATGAGGTTTCTTTTTTTTAGCTATCAGTTCTGCTACTTTAAATGAGGCTTCAAGAGCAGTATCACCTATGATATTTCTTTTTACCATTCGCACAGCTGTTTTCTTCTCCCCTTCTAATATATGTGAAAAATACATTACACTTTTCTGTGACACACTAGGATGCTTTGTTGTAAGATGCCGCTTCAGTTTGCTAGGTACCATGGCCTCGTTGCTAAGTGTTTCGCCACAAACTAAACACACAGGGATAGGGTTTTCCTCGTTGTTATTCCACTTAAATCCATACGCTAAGTAACTGTCCTGGTATGTTCTTTTCTTTCGTTTGTCTTCTTTATGTGGTGAATTCGACGGTCCGGGAGAAACTGTAACATTTGGCTTCTTAAAGAAAGCCGTAGGAGCCGACTGTTCACTTTCACTGTCCTGGCGTTTACGTTTAACAATGAACTTATCCATAGCTAAACACTGTGAATCAACGCGAGGAAGACAACTGAAAGCGCCAAGCGGCGTACACCTTTATATATTCATGTCGAAGTCTCGGGAATGTTCGTGAGGAAGCGAGTAGTCTCGGGAACGTTCGGCAGGGTATAGCTGTAATGCCATCTGTGGGATACTAGTATATTATTGAAATGAATCGACCAGTATCACCATCTGCCGTGCATGAGAGTAATTGATTTGTCTTATTTTATTTCAAGACCTTACAAGACTTAAGGCTTCAGTAGAAGGTATTTTTTTTTGTTTATCTCAATATCTCGCGGCACCCCTTAGCCAATCACACGGCACCCTAGGGTGCCGGGGCACACCGGTTGGGAACCGTTGGTGTAGAACATCGCTGGCGGAGAGATGATGCATGCGCTGTAATTCCGGGTGTGTTGCGAACGAGTGTCCTGGCATTTCCATCGCCTTTACTCGTCTTCGGATAAGAAACAGACTGAAGAACAGACAACCAAACGTTATGCTTTGACTTTCTCAATTGTTGATAGGTTGGTGATTGGAAGTTTGTCCCAGAAGATGTTGATCCCGTTGGTTGCAATTGGTGCTATGGCTGTCTTGAAGAGTGTTATTGCGGTGGCTAGTGAGATTTGTTGTGGTTGTTGAATGTTACATATGACTTTTATTGCTCCAGTTACTCTCTCTGTAACATGATAGTTGAAGGATGATAGTTTTGTTTGTAAAGTAACTCCGAGGTATTTGAACTTGGGAACTACTTCTAGGGGTTTGCTATGCAGGGTCATTGTGTGTCTTGAAACATGCTTCCCTCCTTTCCTGAAAAGGCATTTGTTCGGTTTTAGTGAGATTTATTTTTAGATAATTTCTTTCTGACCGTGTGGCGAGTCTGTTCAGGATATCTTGAAGATCTTCCTTTTCCTCTGAGCCTATTGCCATGTCGTCCACGTGTAGTATATGAGTGTCTCTGGTTATCTCTGTGATGTCTGCTGTCATAATGTTCAACATTATTGGACTTATTGGGTCGCCTTGTAGGACTCCATTTGTGTGAGTTATTCTTTTAGATGTAGCTGTACCATTGGATATATGAATGTGGTTATACATTAGTTTGTTTGAGAGTATGATTGTGAGAAGGTGATTGTCTCCTATTATATGGGTGAGTTTCCGAATGAGTGTCTCTCTGTTGATGATATCAAAGGCCTGCTGTAGTCTACGAAGACCACAAAACATATCTTCCCCGTGTGTCTAAACGTATCCTGGACTTGGTTTATTATGTCGTAGTTTACGGCCTTCAATGTGCTTTTCCCCTTTCTGAAGTCATGTTGGTTTTCTGGTATTTGGGAGTCTGTTAATGATATAGGTCTATTCGTTAGGATTCTCATAATGTTCTTGAAGGTGTTGTTTTCAAGCGCTATGCCCCGGTGTGAGCTGGGGTTATCAATTTCACCTTTGCCTTTGTTCATAATTTTTATTGTTGATGCCCGCCATTGCTCAGGAATTATTCCTGCATTCAGGCATTTGTTGAAGGGTTCTGTCCAATAATCTTGTAATAAATGAATGGACTCCTTGAGATGCTCTGTATAGATGCTATCTGGACCTGGGATCTTGCCGATTTTGCTGTCTTTATTTAGCTTTTTGTTAAAAAGCCTTCTAAACAACTGTGGCAACATTAAAATCGCCTTAAAAGTCTCAAAAATGCATTGTTAACACAGAACACACTGAAAAATAGTCCCAAAATATGCTAAAGTGCCTGTAAAAGTATTAAAATTATTAGAAAATAATTAATCATAGCGTAAAATGAGCAAAAAGAATCTGAAAAAGCCTAAAATACCTGCTTCAGAGCCGTAAGTACCCTCAAAATACCGCAAAATGAGTTGAAAAAGGATTAAAATGCCAGATGCATACCTTGAAACTATTTGTACTAGAGACACAAACACCCTCCAAATGGCATGGAATGTTAACAAAAGAATTCTAAATCACTATGGCAATAATACAAGTGCCTTAAAGTTCCTAAAAAAAAAAAAGAAATGTATGTGAAAGCACTACAATCACTGAAAAATAGTCTCACAACATACAAAACTGCCGGTAAAAGAGCTAAAAAGCATTAGAAAACACTATGAAATAATGTAAAATATTAGCACAAACACCTGTTTTAGAGTCATAAATACCTTCAAAACGGCTCGAAGTGACTGGAAAAAAGAGCTAAAATTCCTGAAGAATACCCTAGAGCTAACTTCCTAGAGTCCTAAACACCCACCAAATATCATGGAATGATATTAAAAGTGCTCAAAAATACTTGCTGCATAACTCAAAATGACACAAAATTAATGGAAAAAGTGCTAAAATGTCTGATGAATATTCTGAAACTAGCTGTAGTAGACTCTTAAGCACCCTCCAAATCTTTAAAAGCGATCCAAACAACTGTGACAACACTAAAATCACCTTAAAATCCGGAAAATGCATGTGAAATCACTACAATAACTGAAAAATAAAGCCAAACATGCTAAAATGGATATAAGAAATAACAAAATTAAAACACTGCAAAAATAATATAAAAAGATTTTCAAACATAAGAAAAACAAACATTAAAACATGTCCGAATTTTGGGAAAATGATAAAAATATCTGTAAAACAAAGCCTATGACCTTCTGAGGAACATAAAGAGTTGAAAAATGCATCTAATACACCGTCCGCCTCCTAGCATGACTCCTTGAATTCCCTATCCCTCCCATGTATGCTCACTAGCCCTAGCCCTGCTCCCTCTTTAGGGACTCCCCCCCCACCTTGAATTCTTCATCTTTCCCATGTATGCTCACTTGCCCCTGCAACAGATCTGTCATACTGTAATACGTTCTTCAAGGCACTTTCAAATTAGAAGCTTCGACGATAAACAACCAACTTATGTTGCTAATCTTTATACATTTTGAGGCGTGCTTCTTCGTTTTTTGTTTTTGTTTTGCTTCAATATGTAGTTGGTACAACCGCTGGTATGATAATTCATTAGCAATCAATAAACAGATATAATAAAAAGTATATGCACGTGGTATCTTTGTAAAAATCCCACTCCCTGAATAACAGAAGAGTGCTCATTGCTCCCGAGGGCCACAGCCGTGGAAATATGATTAATTGATAAGCACAGTCTACTATTTGAAACCAACTGCGGGACTGCTGCAATGCGAAACAAAGATTTTCAGCAAAGCACCTCCATTCCAAACAACCCTATACGTGGAAAAGTTTTAAATCTTTTATTTTTGCACAAATGGCTTAACCGATACTGATGAAGTATTTAATAAAAAATCAGTGGCGTAGCGTGAAATAAACAAAAAAATGGGAACGCTATAGTTTAAGCTCCCTACTGCTGGAAATAAAAGTCGGAGTTGGGCAGTTGCACATTTTATCGAATAATGCACCTACAATTTAGGTTTGAGATTGACAATGAAAACAACAACTAACAATATTAATATAAAGGTTATATTAAACACAATAACACTCACCTAAAGTGACTTATACACCGGTTCTTCTTTGTTGCGAACGTGTCACTTACCTTGTCAATAAAGGCGGCATCAGAATAGTTCTCCCAACAACTCTTTTTCTACAGCTAAAATGCTTACGTTGCACAAACGGTAATTGGTCATTGAGTTCCTTTAGTGTGTTTTAATTCTCGTGGATCTCTCACTACTTGTTGTTGTGGCAGGATATGTTTCAATTAAACGCTATAGCTTAGTCACATCCTCATACGCCAAGTCTAAGTCATTTATAACTAAATACTTCAGTACATTTTGTGGTGATAGATACTTTTGATCGACTGAACAAATACTGAAGAGCTCATTTTCATGCTGGTCTGAATTAATATAACCAGGATACTGCTTTATTAGTTTGGAAATTTTCGTCTGAGGAAATTTTTTCTTATGTTCCATGATTTTTTTATTTATTTACTTTTTTTTTTAATTCTACAAACTCGAACTGTGGAAAATCTTCAAATCTGGATTTCATTTGAAGAACTTGGCGGTCAATAATTTTATACACTATTGGACTTGGCACGTAGATCCCATTTTACACAAAACTTAAAAATTCCTTATTATAGCGCTTAGTCTTTTTAT